>CM077101.1:5843681-5874604 GCA_039619505.1 Cimex hemipterus | reverse complement strand
TTAGAATAAAATGTCACAAAATATTAGAATAAAATTCCACAAAATTTTTCATTCTAAGTGCTTCCGGTTTTTTGAAATCACAACAATAGCGGTTACTTTACAAATTACTCTACTAATCAGCCGAAAATCCTTATAAACTGCACATAATGGCAAAAATGCCATGTCTACAAATAAATTAGAACCGAAAAGAGAATGTCGACGTGTTTTTATTGATTCGTTTTTACTTTTCTCACTTGTACTGACATAAAATCTATACGGGTATACACATTATGAAGGAAGTAACATTCCGTTTACCAATACCGTTGAACTTTGGTAAAACCAAGTAGAGTTATGCATTTTTAAGTGGACTCACGGACATAAGAAAAATCAAAATTGTTCCGTCTAATTCAGCCAAAATATGTACGTTGTTTGAAATGAACTTTCATATTTAATGGTTTTACAGGATGTTGCCACTGAATCCGAAATAGTTTTATGACCTACTATTTTACTCGAAGATTCGTTACGTTTTTGTATTTTTTTTAAGTTTAATCTCAATTAATACGACATATTATTTCAACATAATTAAACCAAACCACAACAACGGCAGAAAAAATTGAATTGGTTAAAACATTTATACAATCATTTAAAAAAAAAAATGGGTGTTTTGATCAAGGGGGAATGAAATGGGACTTTGTGGAAAAAAATTCTCCGGTTTGTCCGAAAATGTTTACTTTTTATTCCAATGACCAAAATTGTGTGTATTTATGTATGTTAAGGAGTAACGATTTCGAATTAAAAGAAAGAAGAATAAATTAATTTTGAAATTGAACTGAAATTTGCTTGAAAGCGTCTTTTGTAATTTTTTCAATGTGTATTTTGAATAAGATCCAAATTATTCTTTATAATGCGCACAAAAATGAAGGTTTTAATATATAATTTAAATGCAAGCACAACAAAGAGAGTCTTTCACAGTGAATTTACTAGTTCATTTTTTTATCATCTTTTAGGGCTCGAAAACATGCCTAAGATTTGTCAACCTAGTTTCACCAAAAACAGTTTTGTTAAAATGTGCGATCTCAAATCCGTATTCTTTCATTGTTGGTATGACCAACCTTCAAAAAAGAATATTCCATCAAAACAATTATTAAAAGAAAAACGGTCCATGGTAGTAAAAAACATAATAATAAATAAAAAATAAAGAAAGCGATCCAATTTTAATATTGTTTGATGATTGCCGTAGGCTTTTTGCAAATAGAGACCGCAATATTCAATTAAATGTCCGTCAATACGTTTAATTTAGACTTCAAAAGCAGTACTTTATAATGTTGCGGACCCGTGTTTACAAAAGTGACTTTTTCCGACCACAAGACATTTCTTTTGACCGATAGTGACTATTTTACAAATGGGCTAACATTAACTAGTTGTCCGTGTATGAATATAAGAGTCATAATTGACCTATTGTTTAAATTATTAATAACTTTAATCTAAAGTGTTTGTTGAGATGAAAAAGCTAGTATCATGAGCAGGATTCGAATCCACGACCTTCGGCTCAATTCACTGATGCTCTAAACCATTTGAGCTTTCGTGACTTCAATCCACTCGGGCACCAACTCTTCATCACAACCTACAATTTTTCAAATTTTTCTTTCTTTCTGTCAAATTTTCAATGTAGCGCAATTAGGATTCTCGGTGGATTGATTGACAAGGATTCTTCTTATAAAGTGACGACGAGGAGCTGTGTTAGCGAAGGAAGCGTTTTTGGTTGTGATGAAAATATAGTGTAATGGTATAAAAATAGTACAATATTTAAAACACAGATATTATATACAGTACATTGCATACAATACTATATACAACATTTACACTCTAAACATTATAAAAACCCTCGTTTCCCATAAAAATTGATAGAAATTAACCCTCATGCCCTAGGGCCGCTTTTATACTTTGCTGTGCCTACTTGCTCCCTATAAGGGCTAAGGTTTGGCAATTGTTAACCAAGTGTGATACAATGAGCAACGTTTCTCTACAAGCGGAACATCTGCACGGGATTTGCCAGAAAAACAGATTTTTCCATCGGATTTGGCCTATCCTCAAACGAGGTACCTCACGAGCCCTCCTTGCTTATCAAATGGCCATCGTTTAGTGCTCTTTTCTTGCAGGGACCTCCCCTTCTGTGGAGCGAGACGACCCAGGTTTCGCCGCCTTTTCTGCCTGGTCGTTCCCCTTAAGCCCAGACGACTACCACCAATTCTCCGAGGTGATCAACTCAGCATATCTATGTAATAAGGACCCGATGGCCCACCGTGAATCAAGGATAGCCGAAACCGCGCTTAGTCGGCACAGACGGGACAGACACAGCATCTTCGTCTCGAATCGCATACAGCTCGGCCGCTGCAATGCCGGAGCAGTTTTTCAATAAAGTTGTAGAGATTTCTTTGTGCAAACTTTGCGGAATTCAATGTTCAATATAGTTTTTCTAATAACTTCATATAATGTTGGTCAGAAGTATGAAGTCGGATCAGATTAATACCAGAGGACTAAAAGTGACAGCCTCTTAGGAAAAAGAAAATATAAAGATGGTTGCACCCAATGAAGTATCACAAGAAATTCGACTTTACCTGCTAAAACGACTTAAGGACACTTAACGACTCTCATGACCGAAGAAATACGAACTTACGGAAAAAGAAGTTAGTTAAACAAACATATGTTAATGCTGGATATAGAATAAACTTGGTTTCTACCGAAACTGAAAATTTACAGAAGACATGGTATCAAAACTATGCCAAACGAGATCAAATCATATAAACCCGACTAGCACTAAGCTATTGGAAAAGGTACTACTAGAGAGAATAAAACCCATATTAGGAAAATAAAAATAAAATATTTTCATTCAATACACTTTTTAGGCTAGATGGGTTGTTTACACACACAATGCGAATGGTTTAAATAGTTTAAGAATGAAAGTTTCTAGACCTTTAGAAGATTGAGTTGGAAATAGGCAAATCGATAATCTGTCCAAGAAAGCTGAACGATTTTTCAAAGTTTCTAAAAGTAAATCAAAATTTGAGATGAAAAATAAAACGTTTGGAACGCTTTTTTTCCAGTTAGTACAACCAAATATTGTTGTACCTTGGAGGTATATTCTAAAAGAAGAGGAATTAGGCGAACAGTTAAAACTTAAACAATGTTTATAAAACCCAGGCCCTGAAGACGATCTCAATAAAGGTCGGAACGTTGATACGATAAAGAAAATGTATTTCTAAAACCTACGCCATACTCGACCGCATCTCACGATTTCCAAATAAACATAAAAATAAATGCAAAACACATTTTCTCCCGAGACTTTAACATTTCAGCGAAGTTCGACCAAAATTTATTTTACACAATTGCAATGAAATGTTTTTAATATTGTTGAATGATGGTTAAAACGAATCCGAATATGTTTTAGCCTACTTTACTGGAAGAGGCTTTTCGTTTACGAAACTTTTTAAACGTTCAATCTCATTCAGTATGAACATGATTATTATTTTCTCATCCTAGGTTTTATAAAATCGGATGATATATTATATCCTTTTGAATGTAGAACAAACGATGATTTTATTAACATTTGATCTGTCATATTCGATTTTCAAAGAAAAATTCCATACTTAAATATTTATATAAAAATATTTAAGTTATCACTTTGTTCCGTAAAATCTTTTTAAAAAATTTAAAATTTTTTGGAGTAAATGCCTTAAATTATAAAAACACAGACAGAAATGATAAATTTTAAAAGATTTCCACGCCATAACCTCGGTTTCTTATTAAAACTTTGACTTCCATTACAGACATCTTTGTGCTCTAATTAATAAAATTTGTTAAACCAATCAAAGTTTTTCGTTAATATAATTAAAGAGTTATTATAATTTTTGTCAGATTTAAAATAATTTTAAATCATATCATTCATATTCATCATCGCTAGGAATTTAATAATTTTTTTAGAATACATGAAAATTTCATGTTGTTCTATTTTCCATTTCTAATTTAAATTGGCTAAATTCGTTTTGTTGCTTCTTAATGTTTCGGCCTCATTGGGCAATTTAACTCTAAATGAAATAATCCCGATTGTAGTTTCTCTTCATCATTAAATTTTTAATAAAGTGTAACTATGGCCATAGTTTATCTAAAATTTTCTGTTGCGGATAGACTAGAATTGTGTAAAACCTGTCGGTTATTGGAGATGGGCAAATAAGCATGTCCAAAAAACGACATAGAACACTTGTTGTCCGTTCTACACGAAAAATCTAAAATGCCATGATGTAATAAATATATTCATTTATTTTTTCGTATAAAACAAGATAATTTTCCAAAAGAATTATGTAAATGGTTTGACAAGATTGGAAAAGCACGTTTTTTCTCACTGGGAAAAAAAACACTCTCCGGAAAGACATCGGCCAACATAGTTCACGGTTTTATTTAAGAATAATGCACGTTTTATCGTTTGCCTAGTGAAGTAACATAACAATACGACCCATTTAAGTAATTATATTTATTGTCCGTTTATTTAAAACTGAAAAATCAAGTTAACAAAATCAAGTTAATTTTGTCATCTGATAAACCACTTCTTTGATTTACATCTGGTCGAAAACTACGTCCTTATTAAATCCTTTTATACAAAACGCCTAACTAAGACTAGTTGGGGGAGTGGCACTGAGCAGTCAAACCGATTTACAATTTTTTTTTTAAATTATTTTATTTTCTGTTTGAAATTAAAATTCAATGAGCTGTGCTGGGATTCGAACCCAGGATCGCTAGCTTGGCCAATAGAAACTAGACAACCTAATCGATCCCACAAAACCGTGGTACGTTTCACATCGGAGGGGGGGGAGACGTGATCACATTTTAAATCGTAGTTTGTAGGGGGGTAAACGGTTGGTATATTACTTAAAAATATAGAATTGAATATACTAGAAAATAGAATGGAGATAGAAATTCCTAAATCATTGGGAAAAGGAAATCATCATACAATGACCGTCAACTTCAGTCAATGAAAAGCTTAATTGAAATGGGAACTCCTGTACTATGAATCGCCTGCTTAAACAAGGTTAATTTCATGAAGTACCCTCTCCTTAACGGCTAAACTTTGGTGTCACATCTGTTCGAGGTTTGCTAAAACGCAGTTTCTTTACAATTTATACTTAACTACAGGAAGATCATGAAAGACATGCGAATATCCAAAAGTTCCCACAGAAGACTCATTCGGTTGAATCGGGATGAATACTAATGAATTACGAAAAATACTAAATTCCACCAATAAGCCACGTTTTGATTTTAATCGATAGTTTTCTTCTCAGAACAAACTCAATGATCGGAAAGATGTTTGCAGTAACAAAGTCTTTGTGTATTCTGCAGGGGCTAAAATAATCCCAATATTCTCTCTGACATTTTATGAAGTAGATAATCTAGGTCCTTCATGGATCGACTGTACTGTATTACAGAAAAATACCTCTTAAAAGAAGCAGTATAACATAATTCTTCGGACAAATTGTCAAAGCGCCTTGTTGCGTCAATACCCTTAATATCCACAAAGACCTCAAATTAATTTTGTCTGAGGTGAACCGAGCCTGCTCCCTAAACCTCCATCCTCTGGTACAGTAATCTGTTGTGGATCCAACTTAACCATACCGCTTAAGCCTTATCTACGTTTACCCATCCCGAGAACCTCCGACAACGCCTTTAATGGTCTCTTTGAAGAGTGACAGGTTTGGCGGGTTTCTCTTAGTTAAGCGTGAAGTGTGATTTATTGCCGAGTGCAAGCACTGGTGTCCATTGTTTTTGCTGTTCTAAGTTTACTTCTACTTTCTACCGTCTACTGTTCTAAGTCGACTAGCCAAGTGCCAAGTGTGAAGGGTTGGAACAGTGGCCTTCAACAGCACCAAACAAGCGACTTACCTTTATGCCAGACTCTTAGGACTATGGATAGAAAATTAACCGAAGACATTCATAATAAACAAGAGACAAAAATTAACAGAAGACGAAATTGGTTTTTGCCTATCAAATTTGGATATACTGGAACTTGGGTTTCCACGAAGTATCCTTCCATTCAAAAGTCTTGGGATAAATTTGTAAACCTTGTTATTACGTCATAATCTACCAAAATTTTCACAGCAGGATTTTAATCCGTCCTAAGCAAACTGGCCAAGTCTTATCTACATCTGCAGGGTTCCATATAGCCTAAATTGACGGGCGCAGTGTTTGAAGATAAAAACCATAAACTCACATTATTGGTAATATGTCTGTATGTACAGGCTGCAAATAAATTGTTTATGAGTAAAGAGTTCATAAATAAAGTACTCGTCACATTGCAACTAGTTTTTTCTAACTTTGCAATAAAACATAAATTTGAATCATGGCTTTCTTTCGGCATTAGTTTTTAGCGTAGAAATGATGAATGATGGAGTGAGTGCGGTGTTCAATCTTTTTTTTTTTTTTTTTTCAAAAAGATAGTTCCTACTCACAGTAAATTTTTTTTACTGCCGCTTTGTCCTATACATTTAATATAACAATCATTACAATTAAGTAAGTAAATCTCGCTTTTTGCCAAGTTGTCCACATTGTCTGAGGTTTTGAGAGTATGTTTTTAAATGAACCCGTACTTCTAAAAGCTATAATAAACCCTTCTTGTTTAAAAAAACTTTTTCCGATGATTCACCAATGTATGGCGAACAAGAGAAACCTAATGATTCATTTATGGTGGTGTAGCTGAATCCTATTGACGAGTCTTTTAAAGTTAATTTTTTGGCTATTTCAATTATCAACCTATCAATAAATATTTTTAAATACTCATTGTTTTTGCTAAGGTTTTAATAGTTTCTAATTCTTTTTTATAGTTAGCAGGTATAAGCAGGAAGTTTTGGCATAGGTCTATGAGCCAAATGAAACCAGCAGCCTTTTGGGACCATAGATGGGAAGAATCCTCTGGTATCATGGTGTCTGTAGTTGTGGAGTTTCTATATACTGATATTACTATTAGGTTGTTTATTATACACAATTTTAGGTATAAAAATTCAGACAACAATGTGAGTAGGAACTATCTTCTTTTTTTTAAACTGACTAGTTTTACGTTGTACGATATAAATGATGTCTTGTTAAATTCATCCAGTTGATGTTCACATGGTGTCAAGGTAACAAGATCAATGTGACTCTCGATTAGATTATCAAACTATGCTTCGATGAAAGATGAATAAAAAGATCAAATAAAAGTTAGTATTAATGTAATTCTTTTTAATTTGCACAAATTTTACATATGATTTGGGTTCATCTATTTATTGTATACTAATATTTTCTGTATGTTTTTTTCTTTATAAACGTAAATGTCAATTGGGCTGATGGTCGGTTTTAGTATTGAAGATTCATTACTATATTAAATGTTTTCCAGTTGCTGAGAAAGAGTTCGCCAGACTTTTTTTAGGGTTTCTGTTCGGCAATCACTTTGGACATGTTCCAAAAGGGTGACTTGGAACGTGGAGGGTTCCGTTATGAAAGCAGAACGGGTAAACATACACAGTTGTGTATGGACAAAAATTACGTAATATACTAAATTGATGATTTTTCCTATAAAAGTAAAAATGAAATTAATTGAATAAGCTTTTATTCAACGACTATTTGAAGCAACTAATTAAATTTAAATGGTAGGTTTACATATTGAAACAAAATGTGTCAAAGATACATTTCTCTTATTTAGATTATAATTTTAATGTTATAAATTTGATGTTTAAGGCGTCGGCTGTGTATTATTTAACAGTCTGGCTCGTATTTGCGACGCTAGTTTCGGACCCCGGCATAGATTATTGCTTTTTAACAGGCCCAAAATTTGAAATAAAGTGTTGTGAAGTTGTTCGATCATTTGTCCAAAGTTAAGAGTTGAAGGAACTGCCCCAGCTGACTCTGCATTACGACTTCATGTAAACCTAGCGCTTATCTCAAACGGCGCGTATTCTCTCCCCGTTCTTCAGGCGTACGACATCCTTCTGACGATTCTCTCGCCTTTTTCTGTCCTTTAATTATCTTTGTATGTTTTAAAGTAAAATAAATCTTTTTAAAGACGGCCTTTGGTGTTCCAAACATATTACTCAAGACACCCAAGGGATAGTTGGACCCTCCCATATGACAAGAATATTTTTTTTTTTTTTGTTCATTGTAATTTAATTTTCCAGAATATTGTCAAAAATCAGTTTTTGAAATTTTTTAAGACAATTATATGTTAGCTTAAGGCCGATGTAAAAAGCATTTTCTAATATCGCAGACACCACAAAAAGGGTCTCAAAGGGTATTGGATTCCAAGTTTCCGGCCAGTTTTTTTTTCTATCTTAAATACATTTTCACACGCTTCAACACTTTTTTTTAAATGGATTTTGGTTTTCCCATTAAACATGGGTGCGGAATCCCAACCCCAGCATCGGGCAACCAGCCCCGGTTCCCCCGACAGATAGTGAATAAGGATTGATTAAATTTTTATTTTAAATTGTTTGTCCCCTCCAGTGAGGACGCGGATAAAAACCATATCCATCTAGATAGATATTTCATAAGTAAAGGTCCGCGTCCTAGAGGCTAAAGCCTTTTTTCCCACGGCTTCACGAACGTACTCACCGACATGTGATCTGTCCGTTCCGACCGCGGGCCGTTCGACGGAGCCATGACAATTACAATGGCCACTAGATACCCATTACGTAATTTATTTTTTTAATAAAATCAGTATTGATTTAAAAATCAACGTTAGTGCAGTGTCCTATGGATGTGGATTCAAGATCGTGGGAACAGGTCTCGAGCCGTACTAAGGCTTGTGAATAGTCGAGGCTCAAACCTTTGATTTGACCTCTTTGAGGCCGAGGCATTTTTAGCAATGTCGAGTTTTTACATTTGACAAACTTCAAACCAGGGTCGTTAAGCCATACGCCGTGATAACAAGGCTTTGCAACATACCTTGCATCCATCTGGTCCCACGCGCCTGCCGAGGTTCCGAGGCCACCAGCCGTGCTATACAGACCTCAGAAGGCTACATTTGTACTTCACATTCCCTGATAAATTCATGCAGAACCCCATATCCATCTCCAAGGACACCAGGAATTCCATGTTTTGGGTCTTAAGACGAATAAGCCGTCTCCAAAATGTCGTCTTGTTGCCCTCATTTTGGGACATTCCATTTTCATATGCTTCATCGTAGTTAACACAGTTTTGAGTTTCCCCTCAAACTAATTGTGAATTTATAGCCGCCCCACAGCTCGTCTCTTAACCGAATGCCAGCAGAGCAAAATTGCCATGAGGCTCTATACTCCCTGAATGAAGGGGATATCAGGGATTATGGGAAGGCAAGCTACGCTGCCCCTCTGGGGATCTATCGTGGATTTCGCCTAACTATTCGTTTTTAAAAGCCGTTCCTTACCTTGAGTTGTCATGTTATATTGTACAATAACGCCCCTCAGCTCGGCTTGTCTTCTCAATTGTACATTATGTATCCTATGTAAAATTTCGAATACCAGATTGATATCTAACCCAAAATGCCGACAGATTTTCCGCTACCTACTCACTCTTTGAACTACTAACACATTTAAAATTAAAAAGATAATCCTAGAATTAGGATAGGCAGATTAATGCCTGCTATGACGTCCTGAATAAGAGTAGCCAATTTTTAATAACGAGAAACGTGTCTATGTTTTTGTCCGTGCTATCGCGACAATCCATGGTGCAGTTGATCAACAAGAACGTTCGACATTAAACGACCAGGATATAACATACAAATTGTATATATTTTTTGCAATTTAAGCTACAAAAAAAAGATTTTGTTTTTTCAAGATTATGAGAAAAATATTTTTATTTAAATAATAATTCATATCAGTCATATGAAAAAATCTGGAATCTGGAATCGTTGATCGTTGCAACACGGCAATTTAAATTTTTTATAACCACCATAACTGAGAGAATGGTATGTAAATAAGAAAGAATATATTTGAGAGTGAGTAAGAGTGTGAATGGGTTTGATTTTACAAACTGATTCCTTTCCTGGCTGAAATGGCCTAGGTGTAGACAGCTCGTAGAGCTTAACTTCGGCGGAATGACGGATAAGGCAGAAGTAAAACCGCGGACTGCGTACACCCAGGGGTGACCTAACTGTTGGGAGAGGGTCTGTTTTTAATTGACCCGCATACCTCCATACCCTTTTCAAGGGATATACAATTAAATTTGTTTTTAATAGGTAGCAAGTACTGATGTTATTGAAAGAAAAGAGAAATTGATAATATACAAGACTCAAAACTAAATATTTAGAATTTATTTATACAAGAAAAATTAAATTACCGTGGTTTTACAAAAAAGATTAAAAGAAAATAAAATGACTTGCTTTCCAAACGAATCAAAAGAAGTGGTGTTGAGATGGAGGCTACTGCTGGGTTCGATGCTGACAGGTGTCTGTAGAGCCTGATGACGATGCAGTTGACTTAGTGGTCCGTGAGGTCGGTAATGTCTCGACTCGGTAACGAAGTCGATGGTGATATCTGCATAAAAACGATAATAGGTTCGATAATCGATTATATTCGTGGTGCGTCTTATGCGAAGGTCGAAGCTGCCCGTGTTATCGCTTGCCAAAATAACAGCAAAAACAGCCCTCAGCGATTTTGACAGGGCCTCCGAAGGCGAAGCTTGGTCAGCCGAAAACAATAAATAAAAATGAAGCTTCTTGGGTGGTTAACACCTAACAAAACATAAAAGAACAAGAAAGTTGAAGGCTAATTTTATATTATAACAAATGGACATAATGAATGTCAACAGAACGAATAATTTAAAAAGTATTTTCTTTACGTGCGAACGCTTCCATCTTTATCGAGATCACCTTCAGGGCTCAAAGTATTTCTTTTCTGTGTAGGTGTGTCATTATTGAATCAACAGGACACACAATAATGAACGTACACAGAAAGCAAACACTGAAGATGAAAATGTTTTTCTAAACCTACGTCACACTATACCGCTTTTCGCAATCTCCAAATAATCATTAATTAACGGTCACTAAACATCATACACTTTAACAAACCTCGACCCTTTTTCGGCCATTCGTTTTTAAACGTTTGTCAAAAAGATATAGGCACGAAATAGCGCGCTGATGATGGCAAAAGCATGGATCTTTGGTCATAGTACGACGACGGTTCACATATGGTAGCATTATAATCGTTGTATCAGCGAGAACAACACTGCCAGGACAGCACATCGTGAATAGGAGTGAGGACTCTATCCAACCCTAACCATTACTCTAGCACAACCTATCAATTCCTTACCTAGCGTAACATAAGACGTGCCATCGCATCGCTGTCTCCCAGCTGTGTGTTTTGGGAATTTAATTACTTACGCTTTATCTTGTTATGAAAATAAACAGTTGATAACAGTTGATAGGAAAGAAAAAATGGCTGGATTGGGTAATTACAATTTGTGCATCGAAAATGTTTCATTTTCTTTTAAATTTCCGAAATGTCTTTTTTAATCTAAAAACAAACAAAAAATTTCTCTTTTGTCTTATCATTTCGTTGTATGTACATATTTATCAATATTTTTATATTTATTCTATAAGAAGATTAAAAAAGCTTTCGCATGAGCGGGGCCTTTCTTTATTTCTTGCTATGATTTTATTTCTCCGCGTTCTTTTCATCGTTTCACGCTGTTATTTTTTGTAGGTATCCATGACAAAACTAACATAGCGTGTTGATTTTATCTCCGTGATAGTTACAGCTAATAGAATATTAATCAACCTCTTAAGTACCATTGGGGAAAGGTGGATTAGGCCCGAATTTATTTAACCGCGGAGGTAATATGAACTGCCTCGGAAAACAAGCCTACCTAGATCATGGACCGGGAGAAAAACAAATAACTCAGCCGGTCGGCTCGTTTATATTATTATTCAACTAGTTAGAGAAACGGGGGGGGTATTTCTTAATCACTTTCTTCCCCTTGGGAGGGAAACCTTAACCAATGCTCATTTGAGTCTATTCATTGATAAAACATAATTGATTATAAACAGATTCTAGCCGTTTACTACATCACTACATTTATGTCGATACTAGGATGTGGGCTTCTTTTACGAAAACTTCATCTTTTGGCCTATTGTAAATTTATGGTTCCTTAATTCAACGCAGTCTACTCGATCCTTTTCCTAGAAAATTCTACGTCATTGACTGTCATTGGTATAATTCCTTTCCCTGGTTATGTCTCCACTGAGTTGGTTCGCATTCGAAGATCAGATGGGTAGCTGTTCCTTCTTCCTCATTGCATTGTTGGGCATAATCCAATTATTAAAGTCATGTAATGTAGATGTTTTTTCAGATATCGGTGACCGGTACACATTCATATCACTCCTCTGAGTTGACTCACTTGACCTGACTGGAGCAGTTGACACACTTGGTGAGGGTTGTTTTACCATGAACTAACTGTGTCTTGCACCTCTAGATTTTATATATCTACCTTTCTCCTTTTATACCATTACATGCTATATATAAATTAAAAATAAAAAGCAAAACAGAGAAATGAAACGGCTCCCAGTTATTTTTTCTTCTCGTTCAAGAGATTTTGTCAGAATCGACTAGCATAGATAATCGCATTTTTATTTTCCAAGGTGTCGGAACGAAACGTGATTTCTTTTAAAGCGGTTGTCGAGACAGTGAGGTGGTCCTCTTTGTTGAAACATGTGGCATTTGCATCTCGTGTCAGGTTTTCTAAAGACTAGATGTCGCCGTTATATATTTGAATGCAAATGTCTTTACGTGCTTTATGAAAATGGGAGATGGTTAATGTTCGTGAGATAAACTCAAGGATCGGCCATGAAAATATGTAGTTCTTTTCGATAGGAATAAAGAAAATTTAATAATTTAATTTTATCACAACAATGTGTAATGATACGTGCGTTGATAATTATTTCCTTACACCTGAGTTTAATTTTTTTTTTATATTTGGAAATGCTTTACAGACAGCAACATAGATTTAATGCGTTGGGGGGGAATATTTAAGGATTGAGGTCCTTTATTGAAGGAAAATAAATTTAAGTTTCTTGGTCATACTTCAGCTTTCATCACAACTAATTTTTTTTCGATAAAACATTTGAACCAGTTTTGAAACTTTGGGTTTCTGTGTCCATTACAATATCCTGACCCTGATGAAAGCTAAGCTCGAGCAAGAAAATAAAATTGAATTTTTTTGTAAGACTAAGGTACAAAAACTATCCCATGCTAACAACATATGCAAGCTTGCTGTACAAGTTCAGAAGAGTAATCACTTCAATGCTCGAACGACCACAGGCCTAAAAACATTAACACTTAAAAAGATCACATCAAAAAGAGAGCCAGGAAGAGCCACTTTATAAGAACCCTCCTAACAAGTTAAAAAAAAAAAAAATAGCTACTCATGGTAAAACGTATGGTAGCACCCAAAACCCTTTTAGCATCTGAACTCTCATATTGCTCTTCCTGAGAGTCGTAATGGGGTTTCCTTCTAACCTTAAACTTTAAACCTTGTTTTGCGTCGTTTCTATATAATGGATTTTTGTTACTCACATATTTTTTTCTTTTCTTGACTTGCTGACCTCTCGTGATTAACGCAGGTTGTCGAATTATTAATAAAAGAACTAAAATATAGACATACATACATTTTTTTAAGAGGGTTCGCAACAGCAGAGGTCATATAAAACATCAGGGTTCCGGTGTTTTTGAAAAAAAAGCCCATTTGTAAATACGTCGGGTTCAAATGCAGGGCCGCTGGATTCGAACCCGGGACCTTTACCTTACAGTGATGAGCGCCTTGTCAAAGATTAAACCTTGCGGCTACCGACGCCCCTTATAATTTCTTTAAAACAGCATTATTTAAAGTAATTTTATGCCAATAAGGTTGCAGATACAATCAGGAATAAAATACTATTAGCTTATTACCAATAATGAGGGGAAGGTGCATTACTGTCATTCGATTATATGGGTATTATTGAATTAATTATCTTTCTTAACCGCACTTTATCGATTATAAAAGAAATATCCACCTTTTGCTATTGCCGAGCTAAAGTTTGAATTATCCAAGCAATCAGATAAAACAGTAAGCCTAACCCATATTTACCGAGGGCGAAATGTTAAGATTTCTCGGCACGCATACGCCGACAATGGAACTCCCTATTTTGAATCTGAATCATTCCCGTTTGGAAAAACTTGTGAGATTAAATTCTTATCTTAGCAGGACTAGAGAGGAGACGAAATAAGGATTTGGGAAACAAACACCAGATTACATATTGAATCTAGTCGCATTGCGTCTTTTCATCAGATAATTGTAGACGTCCGTTGTAGATTCCGAATTGGTCTGCTTGTCTTGTAAAAACACTCCTTTTCTTTTAATCCATCCAAGAAATTATAAAGTACTCAACTTTACATGAACGCAGCACTAAGTAAAATTATTTTAATTCTTTCATAGCACTAGCAAATATGTTAACAGCTTGTTCCTTCAAATTTTAACTACGATCAATTCTAATTATTGTACGATGCGACATGTTCTTAAAAAAAAGAATCTCCCTCTTTTTTGGCGAAGTGCCGTTTATGAGTTGGTGTGTCACAAGTGAACTGCCAAGTTTAGAAAACGAGATTTTTCCCCAGAAGACAAGACACAATCCGGGGGGGATGGACTTAAACCTTAATGGAAAATAATCCATGGTATACCAACCAATATAACAAGGATAGTTTGACATTCCCTCGGGCCATTCGTTGAATTCCCAAAAATTAAGATGGCACCAGAATATGACGGTTCATTTTTTTCGAGAATAGCTATGGGGGATGAAATGTCGTTATGAATATCAATTCAATTCGGTGGTGTTCTCTACAAAAGCCGAACAAACCCTTCCATTAATCATTTCTAAGTTGTCCGAAGTCTTCGGCTATGCGTTTGATAGGATTGGAGTGAATTACTTTACAATGAACTACTTTCTGAGAAAGAATTTCAGTTCCAAACTTTGCTAATAAACTATAAACACCTGGTAATAGAAATAGTACAAATGAAAAATGTCAAGCCGAACGTCGAATTCTACTCGTGAAAATATTTCATTTCAACCAAAACCTTACATAAAAGGATTAATTAATTGATTTAAAAGTTGGCCTTGTTGATGGCTTTTAATGTTGGAATTGTTTTAATGAAGGAAACTCAATTTTTTTCGTGTTACCGAGATGTGCCTTGGGTTAGGTTAGGTTAGGATGGCAAAGTTAACAAGGATGTGGTTAAAACGGCTTATGTTATGTAGGGTTATAGTTAGGTTAGGTTGTCGCGCCCAATTGGGCTTAGATCACATTATCATGACGTATAGGGGGATGCCGAGAGCAACGGGATTTCAGAGACAGGTGCGAGGGAGAACCATAAAAGTACCGACTACGAGAAATAATTAAGTACAATTTTAAAGTAAATTCATATATTTTATTTATATTTCGTGAAGTTATTCAGGAAACTGTTTTTATTATTTTTTTATTATAATTATTTAAATGTTGTACAATAGTTTAAAATTTATTGAGTACCCTACCCAAAAATTACGAAAGCAAATGAGTAGAATAATTGTCACATGATGCAACAGTAAACGGTACAAATTCCAATCACTCGGATTGCTGACTCTTCGCTTCTAAACAATGTAAAAAGTAAATTATTTATTTAATTATTGTTTTACTCGCAAAAGGTAGTTCAAGTCAGAGAACTTTAACTCAAGGTCGGGGACAAAAAGTTTGCTCACTCAAATTGTTTCCTGTTAAAAAGTGTTGACCAGTAATAAAAGGTTTATTTTGCGAAATTTAGCACATATGATTTCCATTACGTATTAATAAAAAATCATTTCTAAGAATATCTACAAGATCAAATCCATGCAATACGATTCGTCCAGTTCTGTTTTTGCTTCCACTGTGAAAACATTTACCTGTCCAATTGGGACGAACAGAAGCTTTAACGTCATTTGAGACAAATATTATTATTCATCGACGGAAAAATCAAGGAGTCATCAATTTTTATATGTTAAATGTTTTTATATGAAAACTATTGATAGTAGTAGAAAAGTGATTTTCCGGAAAGCTATGAGACGAACAAGTATCCTGGAAGGGGGCCCGCTTAACAAGACGACACAAACGGGCATTTTAACGGGCAGCTTCCATCCTAACTTTAACGTCCCGCGAAATTGTTGCAAGAGCTGGTATTAAGACAAATTTTAAAAAGGTTGAAAGGGCTATTCGCGCAGATTATCATATCGAAAGGGAAAATAATGAAATTGACACCATCCCGAAGTACGGCGCATAAAGGACGGAAGAAGTTTACCTGCGATCAATGTCCAATGGAAAGAGCAATGGAAGAAAGTCCTGTTCAACGAATAAAAAATTCAATCTCGATGGTTGGGCTTACTATTGTCAGGACCTATGTTAAGAAGAAAAAGTTTTTTCTAAGAGGCACATAAGGAAAGGCAACGTTGTGTGATAATAGGGTGGGGCGTAGGCTACGATCACGAAACTGACATAGGGGATATTCACGATCTTTGTGTTAACCCTGATCGAGAAAAATGATGACGTAGATTTGTAAGAATCGGCTAGTTAACATTGCTAGATCTAACCGGCCAGAGCCAATGTCATGTGTCGAATATGTAGTCACATTGTTATACGTTATGACGTAGGTAACCAACATGGCAGCCATGAATAAAACAGCTGTTTTTTTGTTCACATGTCTTTTTAATCTTAAATACGCATTAATTAAATCAGACCAATACATTTCTTTTGTTAATTTCTGACCTGTACTGATACTCTCATTCATAATCGATACATCCCGTTGTAGTTGTAGGCGTTGTAGGCTGTTAGACGTTAGGATGTAGGTTAGGTATGTCGGCACGAATTGACGCGTGTCATTTGTTAGTACGTTTCGAGTGCACAGATGGCAGTTTGAACGAAAGAGTTGATTCCTGTTTTATTAACTTCTAACATCTTACAATTTAGCGCATAATAAAACCAAACCAAACAACAAGCTTTCAAGGACTGTTACAGTTTTGGTTTTCGTTCTACCAATCGCCACGCGCAGTATTGTTCATAATCATACTGGACAATTCTCAGTTAATATCTAACATCGTGAATCTAGGGGTATTCTTTATTTCTGACAAACTAAACCGTACAATTGTTATGTTACACAGATAGAAAATCAATTTAAAAAGTACCCTGGAGCGTTTTCCAAAGAAAATGTTATTTGCCAGCAAAATAATGCACCAGTATGCAAAATTTACAAGAGAATTTTTAAGAAAAGAAAATATTTAAATTTTACATTTTACGACAACGTCCCGAGATTTTAGTATAATTAAAAATGCTGGGGACATCAATGATTTAATTATAGGACAAAATCCGTACACAAAGGTCTCAATTAATACGGTAAAGGACACCATTATCACCCTCGTGACAAAAATTACGACGTAAAGCGTAACAACTGGCCTTGTAAAAAAAGAGAAAAATACTTCAAAAATGTTTGCCACCTGACCTATATTGCGCTCCCTTAGAATTGGGGATAGTTGACGAATAACCCGATCCCAAAAATTATCACGAAGAAAAAAAATTGAACCTCTTGCTACCAGGTATTTTGAGGAGACTATTTTAGTATAATTTCGAAGGAAAACTACCTCGATCTCGATACAACATAGTCCGTAACTTGAAACGAACCATTCGTGTGCCATTCTATCATTTCTAGTTCTATGAAATTAACTTAGCGATGCTGAATGGTTTGACTAATTTTTTTTTAACAAAACGTGGTTTCTCAAGATAATCATTAATTTTGCATGACAACCTTAGTAGAAAAATAAGTTTTCGACAAAACCAAGGTTATTTAGTGGGTCAAGAGCTAAAACTTATCTTGTCTCGCGTAAACATTTTCCTCACACAATATAAACACGAGCAATTCCGCAAGCATAAACATAAAATAAAAAAAATTTCTGGTATTTTAAGCAATAATTCCTTAAAGGAAACGTTTGATATAATTTTATCTGGAGTGAGCATGGAAACAAGTGCGAGATTTCAGTTCATAGATAAAGGAAAATCAGTGGCCGAACTAGAAAATTTTATGTTACCATTTGAGCTTCTTGAAGTTCGGTAAAAGACAAGTATACCGTTTAACAAAAATGAAAATAAACAAACTGACATTGTTTCGGAATGCCTTGATTGTGCCAAATTTACCTTGCAAGGTCATATTCGTAGTTGATTTTGTGTGGAGGGCTGGTATTGATGTGCACCCAATTAAATTTAACTGTGTAATTCCAGCCTTAACTGACTCATGCCGAAACAGGCAAAATAGCAATCGTCTCACCTGTTGGGTTATTTTATATACATTTTACCCCGACAATCTTAACACTAAACTAGGCCTTACAAATGCTATTATTTATAATATCACTCTGAGGGAGATTGTGATTTTAGAGTCGCGTAAATGATGCGTGTGTCCCGTTCGGGGTCCGAGCAGTCTTATGTATTCAAATGTAACAAGGGGATGATTAGGATTTGGACAAAACGTTTTGCTTTTTTACGGGATTATTTCACCAATGAGGTTAACGTTAACCTCGACGTATCGGTCGTTTAAAATTTGCAAGTCGGGTTGGAATGCAGGGCCGCTGGATTCGAACCCGGGACCTTTACCTTACAGTAATAAGCGCCTTGTCAACTGTTGCAGCCACTGACCCCCCCTCCTTTTAATTTCCCCGTTCTACTTGCTCAAATCACTTATGCGAATATATCGTTTTATTGCAATTTTATGTAGATTGCAAGACAAATATAAAACAAGATATAAAAAATGATCAATAATCAAAAAATTGATAATAACTAAATATTGTTTTGGGAAAGTGGCGTAATTATGGAATTATCAATAACAACAAAATCTACCAAACCTAAAGAGTTTGTTGACAAATGAGAGTAATTAATTCCATAAGTACTTCCACATTTCTAATAACAGCGTTTTCATTATAAATAAACTTAAGGGCATTTTTAATAAATTGACTTAATCGGGTTAATGAAGCCTTTTCAAAATTTAATTTTAGACGCAATTCAACGAGCATAAATCGTTATTTAACGATTCAAAAAATATTAGTTTTGGTGTATTATTTTTATTGCTGATAAGCATAAAAGCAAAAATGCTTACGACGCACAATATTCTAATTTAGTATGATTTAAAAAGATAAATGAACAAAATACTACTTTGTTCATATTTTGACAAACATTCTGTGAGTGAAGTTGGTTAGAAAATCATCAAAACTTGAATTTGACCTCCGAGCTATTATTTCTGCATTATAGAACCATTTAGATACTGACTCTCGAAAAAATCAGTATAAATTAATTTTTGTCTGATAATTTCGACCACCTATCTTCCTGTCTGACATGTCTAGTGAAAGAAATAACGTATTTTTGTTCAAAAGATAATGGACTTTGATATTTATTTATTTATTTTTTTTTTTTGTAATGACCTATTGCCTTCAATTATGATAATTTTCATGGTTAATAAATCGTTTGACATAAATTGGCACGTTTAAAACGACGTTAATTAATGTCACTTAAGAATAAAATTTTGGTATTTTGTGTATTTTCGTGTAGAAATATTTAATATTTTAATCGAACATACGTCGTTAAAAATCAACATTCCTTTTCATTCAAAAGTCTGTTTGTCGTTCTTTCAAAAACATCTGTACCCCGAGGGTTTATGAAACGTCGGAGTTGAAATATCGTCGTAAAAAAACGTTAAAAGATCAGCAGATAGCTAATAACGTTTTTAATCATATCTTGTATTTTAAGATTAAAAGGATATAAAACTCCTTATAGGGTATTTTGTAAATAATTCATTAAAATCGCTAATTTTGTGGTCCGCTTGAACAATTAATACATACCAGTTAATTAAGGTTATTAGTTGAGATGAAAAATAGCTAATGGCACGAGTGGAATTCGAACCCACGATCTTCGGCTAGATACGCGCCTGCTCTACCACTTGAGCTATTGTGACTTCGATCGGACACTAACTTCTCATCTCAACCCCACTTTTTTTTAAATTTCCCTTCTTTTTGCCATTATTGAAGTGTCATTTTGTGTGGCTTTCATTTCAACCAAGACCTTACATACAAAGAATAATTTATTGAAAGAAGTAATTTGGTCAATCAGACAACTAAATATAATAGTCTTTTCATTATTTTTCTACAAATTCCCTCACTCTGAGAAGAAGTTTAAAAATCCTTAAGTCTTACTTATATTATCCATGTGTCTTTACCGTAGAGGTAATGCGAAAATGAAATACTACTGAAAATCTAAGTCCATTTGGCCATGGCATAAAAAGACGGAGACGACCTCATTTTCAGTGCATTTCTTTTTACGGCACACTTCCATCCGGATTGATTGACCCCAATGATTAACTGACACAATAACGAGCCACTGATTTGTGAGTAATTAGGCACAATTATTTTATTTTATATGCATTTTATACTCACATTTGTGTCATAATTGACATATGGTGTAAACGTACTGCTGGGGGGCCGCGGTAGCCGAGTGGTTAAAGCGTCAGACTCTCGGCTAGTTGACCTCTCGGTCGTGGGTTCGATCCCCACCGTCGCCTCTGGAATTTTTCTGACGCCTAAGGGGACCGGTCACTGAGGTGCCACGGGTCATCGAGATCACTGATCCACTCGGACATCAACTTCTTCTAGCCGAAGATCGTGGGTTCGAATCCCACTCGTGCCATTAATTGTTTTGTAAATAATTCTATTTTCGTTTATATAATTAAAATAATGTAGAAATAGTGATAATTTATAGGAATAAGTATTCACATGAAAATGGCCATTTAATGGCCGAAACGTTGGGGAAATAAAAAAACAAAACATATTTTTCTGGAAAAAAAAACAATCCTGTCATAGAAGTTCTTATAAAGGAAAATACCAAAAATATAAAACCATTCAATTCGATTAGGGCAAAGAGAATTTCTGAGAAATTATAATATTTTGGATAAAACAAAAACTTCACTGCATACTCGCGTTCCACTACAGTGAACCAGTTTTAAAAGGTTCTATGGTCTATGGTCACTTACCTATTGAGGTGTGTAGACAATCCCGAGGTGAAAAACAAGCTCATGTTTCACAGTGTAAACAACTTCGATATGTTTCCATAATAATACAAATAATCCCTTTCACTTACGAAATTACTTTTTAAGATTTTTCAATTAAAATAACTTCATCCAACTGGAATAAATATAACATCATAAAAAATTCACTATGGTAAGAATTAAATGTATTGCGAAACTATGCCCAAAAAGATCTCTCTTACATCATACGGTCTTTAAATGAAATACGCGTAAAAATATTATCACAAATGTAATTTATCACTAACTTTCAGAAAGCTGCTATGAACGGGGTTCCAAGTTCAAGAGGGATGGAGCCGCTTTTTTCTGCCACCGTCAATAGTTCTACAATCCATTCCAGGTGACAATTAGGCTCAAGGCGAGGCTAAGCTCAAGCTGATAGAAAGAGAAGGACCTCATCTGGCGAAATTTAGAGGATTTGGAACATTCTGTTAACTGTACCGAAATCACATTTTGTTTTATTTTCGTTAAATTTGTACAACTATAACCAATAGTTGGCGTATTTCTTCAATTTACAATAAAATATTTAAAAATAATAAATAAAAAAAAGATAAAAAATATAAAATAGATATTTCTAAAAATTCTTCGTTTTAAATTACCAACTAAAAGTATTATCACTGTACTAATAAACTATTTAGTAGTAATGATACCATAATAATAATAATATTGCCAAAAATATGATTAATATGTGATCTTAAGCACTTACAACACCTTCGGTACCCTTGACTCTCTGGACCTGACATACAGTTATTTATACTCCGATAAATAGTACTGCTGTTGTATGGAATCGTGACACGACAGCCACATTAGTGAAGACATTCTCAACTCTTCGCTGCTTTGGTGTGTCTAAGCACGTCCCCGGGATCTCTCATCTATGTTGTTTGTGATCTACCCCCAATGCGTCAGGGAACGCAGGCTGAAAACCCTGACTTTCCTTGAAGAAGGGTGGTGTCACGCGCCCAATAGGGCTTAGATCACATTATCATGACGTAGAAGGGGTGCCGAGGGGAACGGGATTTCACGCGCAAGTTCGAGAGAGAACCAGAGAAATACGGACCGCGAGAAAGAATTGAGTACACTTTTAAATTAGATTTATTTTCTTTTTTTTATATGTGGTTACAGATTTATCGTGGGGATATATATGATACTTTTTATTATCTATTGTATTCGGTTTTAAAATTGTCTATGGTAGTTGAAAATTTATTGAAGAGTTATTTATTTGTTTGATTTTCTATTTCAATTAAACGATTTAAGCATTTAAGCCAAATGGAAAAATTTCTTTTGGATTATTGAAAAAACATAGCTTATGCAAATTTTATCGGCCATAACGTGGAAGATTGTTTGTATCATAATGTGTCTGCTCGCTTTAAAATATTTGAAGATAAAACTAGTCTTCTATCGAAAACGGATCAATTTTTCAAAAGAACTCTATTTGATTGTTTTAAAAGTTGAGATTTTTGGATTTTTATGAATATATTTTTTGTCTTTTACGTCATTGATTTCTCGCTGCCGGGGAGTGCGCATGGGTCTGGTTAGGTAGGATTACGATTAGGTTATGTTATGTTAGGTTATGGTTAAACATCTATGATTTTTGTTGAGCTTATATTTGAATTTGAGCATTAATCAAGCCCATTCGGGTTTATGAAAAATGGCGAATGCCATATAAAACTTAGTAAAAAAAGTGAGCATGGATTATGTTACGTTTTATCAGTTAGGGTGAGATTAGGTTAAGTTTAGAAATAGCATTGCTTGTGACAGAAAGGAACTCAAGGTGGCATGACATAGAAATGTTGAAGTTCTAAAGAGTGTGTAGATGCATTTTTTAGAACAGATGGTTCAATTCACAGATTTGTTTATAACTATTCTGATTTCAAGCATTAAAGCTCATCATCAGGTTGAAGTAGTTACAGCCACGTCCCTCGACCTGAATTGTAAGAGAGAACCCGCCAATCCACGTTCCAATGAGAAATTGGTTTTAATGGCGCTCAAGTTTGAACGTGCGAAAAACGTGAATACAACACCAAATCATAAAATATAACAGATTTTCCCTAAGTGTTAAGGTAGGGTTAGGATTCAATCCATAATTTAATGTTTTCCGTGGTGTATAAACTTTGAAAAACTGTTCCGCCCACGAATGTAAAAGACGTCTTCTTCAAGACTAAATGACGAGATAACAGGCAAACTTTTAAATGAGGCTTAATTAAAAAAAAGAAGAGAACTTGAGAATATAGTTTGAAGAAAACTATAAATAGAGAAGGACGTCGTAAATGCAATTTAGACGAGTTCACGTTGTATGATAAAGAAACTAATATCCTAGAAGAAAATTAGGAAACGGCGTTACTGTGACGTAGAACCATATCTCCTACTTTTAAATGCTTCAAAGAAAGGACGGTTTTTATACTCGAGTGTTGGACATTCCCGAGGGGAGAGAGATCAACTGGTCAACGAGGAACAAGTCTTCAAGATTGTACTGAAGGTTTCGCACCTCTCGCTAGAATATTTTAACCAATCGAAATGGTGAATGATGGAGTGAGTGCTCATCACGTTCCCGAGTACTCATGGTCAACAAGGCAAGAGGATCTTTAGCGTCCGCACCTAACCTGTTCGGCTTTATCGGACGTTTTGATTCTCAAGATGAGAGCTGACGCTCTTCTGCATACGACTTAACGGCGCAGCATTGGTGTGGTGCCCTAAGGGCTAAGGACAACCTCGCTCGCTTGTCCACTCCGAATGGTTGGGCCGGCATTAAGCACCGGGAGATATGCCCCACGCAAAGGGCTAACAGGCCGAAATACATCAGCCTGCTCTCCCACGTACTCCCTAGCGAGAGGCGCGTAGCCTGAGAAAGCGACTCTATCTCTCTGAGTGTAGGGGCTACCCCAACGTTGAAACTACTGGATCCGCCCCGGTCGCGGTTATTGTTTTAAGTGGAATTGCTAACCACCCGCTCGATGAGCACTGCCTACGGTCAAAGGTCTCTTGTCGAGCCTTGTTTGAAACGAATTGGCAAATTTTTTTGCATCAATCTACATTCACGGGTTTCCCGCTAACCATTTAACAAAATTGCTAAAGTTCGCCTGACTCTGAAAAATAGACCATAAAGGGTTAAGGACGTTCAGGATAGAGTCCCAATTCAGGCATCTTCGTAAAGAAAGGTAAACCTTCCATGTAAAATTTTATCCGGTTCAAAACTACTGAAATATACTCAATTTAGTAGAGGGGGAAAGGATTACGTGGATTAACCACTGTTTGGGTTGGAGTTGGTAAATCGAAACAGAAAGAAGACCACGTACCACGATGAATGCTCTCGCAAAACGTTTTGATTGGGGGTGTGTGTAGTTTTATATCAAAGCATTGAAAAGTTCCATACCGGATTTGTATCGTAAAAAGACAAAAATGATGGAATGCCATTTCGCGGTTCCCTACGTCCAAAAGAGCGCTCATTCAGTTCAATTCTTGTGTAATAAGGTGGTATTCTTTTATACGAGGCAAGTACACTGTTTAGATTATCGTTCAAGCTGCGTAAATTCTATTACCACGCTAATCTCAAAAGGAAGAATAGTATTTTCGTCTTGGAAGCTTGTAATGTTAATTTCTTGTCCGTTTTTGCCAAGCATTTCTATCATCGGTAGGCCCAGATTTGTCTGAATAAATTAACATTGGTCGGAACAGTGTTGATTGGTTTTAATCTCTATTCTGTGAATGTGAAAAGTCAGTTATTCCTATGTAATGAGTTATAATATGGACTTGTACTCGCCGTGTATTTTGTAACTCTTTGATTTTCTATCTTCTCACTCAAAAGTTTTTAGATAACTTGTCTAAACTACGTACTAACTTTTCTATCCACTACGACTTCATTACATCTTTTGCCTGACAATCCCATTCTCCCACACCAAGCTTTCGATCCATACTAGCCATACTGCCCTAAGTCTTACCTACATCCACAAAATCTTCCAGGTCGCCACAATAGTCAATGATCTGAAGATTCCATGCCCTTAATTTCTCGTATTGACTCCAACCGTTGGCTAATCACCAGCCATGTTTTCAATCAAAACTTCTCAGACAAAGTGACAAAGCTCAGTTAATGCAGAACAATATTAGTTGAAATGTAAAAAATCTTCAAATTGTCAATGCTCATTACTACGACACTAACCTGGCTCTACAATAACCTACCTCGGCATTTATTTTTGCTGAGGCAATTCGATCCCACTCCAAAAACGCCAGGCCTAGGAGATGCAGGCCAAGGACAACGTCCAAAATACAGATTCGTCACCTTTTAAGATTTATCTCTAGTAGTTTTTAAGTAAACGTGAGACAACAGCAGCACGTTTGGATGAATACAATGACCACCAGGGACTGGAGGAGTTCCCTCCTGAGCACTGCACCTGTTCAGTTTATTGTACTATCCCTGGCTCCATTTTTGGAGGAGGGCTCACAACACAAAGTGAACTTGAGCCCCTGTTGTACCAGTGTTCTTCCATCGAAGAAACTCATTTTTGAAGGGGGTTGGGACCAAGTTCAGGGTCGCTGAGATCCAGTCCCGCCCCTTCCATTGACGAATGCCGTGTCAATTTCTTTTAATTGCGGCCACCGGTCCCCTTAGGCGTCAGAAAAATTCCAGAGGCGACGGTGGGGATCGAACCCACAACCGCGGGGTCAACTAGCCGAGAGTCTGGCGCTTTAACCACTCGGCTACCGCGGCCCCCCAGCAGTACGTTTACACCATATGCCAATTATGACACAAATGTGAGTATAAAATGCGTATAAAATAAAATAATTGTGCGTAATTACTCACAAATCAGTGGCTCGTTATTGTGTCAGTTAATCATTGGGGTCAACCAGGCCGGATGGAAGTGTGCCGTAAAAAGAAATGCACTGAAAATGAGGTCGTCTCCGTCTTTTTATGCCATGGCCAAATGGACTTAGATTTTCAGTAGTATTTCATTTTCGCATTACCTCTACGGTAAATACACATGGATAATATAAGTAAGACTTAAGGATTTCTAAACTTCTTCTCAGAGTGAGGGAATTTGTAGAAAAATAATGAAAAGTCTATTATATTGAGTTGTCTGATTGACCAAATTACTTCTTTCAATAAATTATTCTTCGTATGTAAGGCCTTGGTTGAAATGAAAACCACACAAAATGACACTTCAATAATGGCAAAAAGAAGGGAAATTTAAAAAAAAAGTGGGGTTGAGATGAGAAGTTAGTGTCCGATCGAAGTCACAATAGCTCAAGTAATCAGAGCTCCTTAAGCTAAGGTGGCTTTGATCTCCACGCAACAATCTTCTCATTTCGACTTCACATTTTAATACAATTGAA
Organism: Cimex hemipterus; assembly: GCA_039619505.1. NCBI lineage: Eukaryota > Metazoa > Arthropoda > Insecta > Hemiptera > Cimicidae > Cimex > Cimex hemipterus. The sequence continues at coordinate 5,848,162 of CM077101.1, read as the reverse complement.
AGCATATCGCGACTATATGTATAATTATAACATAATAAATGTTGCTATTAACCTCGACTAACACCTGTAGATCGTAAACAGTCCCATTAAATTAGTACAATGGTTAATAAATATGATTCTATATGAAGCCGCGATTTGTTTACAATTGAAATCAAATGGGAAGTCGAAATGAGAAGTCTATGGCGTGAGAGATCGAAGTCACGGTAGCATAAGTGGTTGGATCAGCAGCTCATTGAGTCGAAGATCGTGCGATCGAATCCCGTCTGGGATATAAGTTTTATTTCGAAAAAAATTGTATAATTCAATTGAATAAATGTATAATTAAAAATAACATAATAAAATTATTAGTAATGTTTTTTCGTTGTGTTCGATGATTTTGATTGTTCATGCCGGGCGAAGAAGTGTTCGAACCAATTTAAATATTGAAAGAAAACTTTCGATACTGTTGAGTATCAAATTAAAAGCTTAGCAATTAACATTTAGAGCTGGTTGTATCTGGCAGTAATAGATTTTTTTTTAAATAGGAAACTGTAAACTTATTTATTTATGTAATTAAGAAGTGGTTTGGCAGTAACAGATTAAATGATGATTTATTGATGTCATTAATAAAACATATATGCACCTATAGGCAAGTTTATACTTTCATTTTGGGGCTTGGAAAATATCCTAATATTCCTCCCCTACGCCATGAAGAATCAAAAGTTCAAATTATATGGGGGACAACCTGTTTCTTTTATAACACAAACTTTTCCACTTTTTAGGAAGAGTCGCTCACGACACACAGAGGTCGCCGTCATCATTGCTTGTCTATAAAGACCATGAAAAATAGTTTTCATGTCTTCCTATTCCTTTAGCGGATCTTTTTTTATTAAGCTAATGGTTTGTTAAGGTAAAAGGACCGCTCATCCTTCTAACGTGGCTCCTTTTGGCCACAATCCTTACGATGCTCGTAGCATTTGCGCAAAATGCTGGGTTGATAAAACCACTATTCTCGAATCATGGGCTCAACATGGTTGAAATAACCACGTTGTTATTCTGTCTAAATTTTTAAATCTTGATCGAGCATCCGTTAGATTTATTTCATACAGTACTGATGTAACAGCCTGCAGTTCAGTAAAAAATATGTTGACCATTGCATTTACTCTCAAGAGCTTGCAATATTTTCCACCAGAAACTCGAAATAGAACGTTTATACCGTTGTTTGTATCTATTTCTGCAGTGAATTTTATGTTTTTTGTGTGCTGTTTATGCTGGTGTTGTTGTTGAAGTTTACTAAGGCGAGTTTTTCGACAAAGTATATGTATGACATATACATTATATTTTGTCATCATTCAAAACTGCGTAAAAATACTCGTGCGAGTATGACTGATGTTGGATTATTCAGTCTGTATTTTGGTGTATATATGTCCATTGAATTTATTTTATTTTTGTTTTAACCCCTTCGTACCAGTGATCGGTTATTGTTACCTTGCATCTAAACTCAGCGATTGATTAAAATTTACGAATTGCCAGGTCAAAAGTTGGCAAAAGTGATGAAAAGCATCAATTTACGGATAAAATTGTTGGTTAAAGAAAAATGAAAGATTTCATCAGCCCATTTACCATCTACGGAAGTGCGAAGAGGGCTAGCTATTTTTACATTTACAATCAATTTAAAAAATAACCTAAAAATCTGTTTATAAAATTGCAGTGACAAGTAGTTTATTTTAATTATTTATATCTAATAATCATCCCTGTTATAAATATGTTCAGCTTACTAAAATAAAACATACTTTACTAGATGCAAATATGTTTTTTGTGACTTTTATAAATATAATCTCTTTTAGTATGATGCTGCGTATTATTTGTTTATAATTAGAGAACCGGTGCGAGAGGAGAGACGTCCCAACCTCCGAGTTTAAACCCTCTGTCGTTAAATATGCCTAAAGCTAATTAAAAGAGAGAGGCTGGATCGGCAGAGAATCTCACTACTATCTATAGCGCTAACGATATGTGACAATCGGAGGAGCAGACTCGTAGAAGAAGGGTTGACCCGATTAATGATCAGTCGTGCGAGGTTGACACTCAGACACTACTGTCGCTTATATGTACGGCAATAAATTTGGTTTTCACAACACTCAATTGTCCAACAATGCCGTCGTGTGATAGACATTATCTCCTCTTCCTTGACATGGGGGGGGGCTTTTTTGCCGTAATCTTTAGAACGAGTTTGGCACCCGGGCTTGCGGTTCATATGCAAGGAGATCCTCCACCACTGCGCAGTCATCTCACTGACCGGGCTTTCCAAATCAATGAAGGCAATACCTTTTGTGAACATTTCCCTGACCTAGTGTAATCTAGTGTTCTTCAGAGCAGCGTTTTCGCCTCCATACTATACCGGGTTTACACTGCTGGCATTCCATTACATCCTCAAAAGACCACAGACACAATTGTAGATAGTTGAAAAATTATCACTAATCACACCGATCCTGCCCTTTACTCCCGAAATCTCCAACAACACCCCCCACAACTAGAGTCTTGTTGTCAAAAGAAAAGAATTCCATAACCCAAAATAATAGCACTAATCCTCCCACATTTCTTCATTCTCAGTCAAAAGATATCCCTCTCTAGCCTACAGAAATGATATTTCCCTCGAAACTGCGGGCATAGTGTGGCCCTCCTACTGTACATCGAAAAATACAGTACGGGGAATCCTCACACGCGTCTGAAACGTCAAGAATTTGTGACAAAATGCAGGGCACCACGAGTTCTTGATAAACGTCTTACCTCTCAAAAATAAAAGGCTGAGTTAAAACGATATAGACATACGGACTGGATGTGGAATTGAGTGAAAGGATCTTTTTTTAATTAAACTGTGTCTCTATGTGTTAAATTTTGTGTAGTTTATTATTATTAATTATACTATTAAACCAAGTAATAGAACATCAAATAATAAAATAAAGTCGTAATATATTCAAATCGATTAACCTCGCTCATAATTCTTAATTAATTAAATAATTAATGAATAAATGCCGGATTATCTCACAGCTCCATCTACTATAATTGTATGTTCATTGAAACAAGCGTTATGTGATGTTAAGTGAAAATCACGACACGCATGAGTAACTATCAGAAAACCTCAATTAAATGGTTTTAGAGCTGTTCTGTCAAAGCAATATTCGTGTTATGGATGCATTTACAAGGCAGTGAACTTGACATTTTCAATCATAAAGCACCTGTACAAATGATTTCTAATAATCTCCGCACGGACGGCTTCCCACACGGTAGTCAGAAAACGGTTGGATCAAATTAGACGAGCCTGTCAAATCCAATATTAGGTATAGGCAATGGAAAATATAACCGTCATTCCTTAGTAATAAGCATGTGAGGATTCTCATTAGACCGGCTGCCTGTGGGTGGGATATGCTCGTAGCAATTAAACCGGGAATGCATAACACGAAAACCAATTTTGAAAGGCGACACACACGGAGAAATATACAGCATGGGACGAAAATTTGCAAATTTTATTAATCAGCCTGAATGACAATAGTATTTAGTATCACACTTCTATGTGGAAAAAGTCGAATAAAAATTCTCCTGCTGGGTGAGATCAAGTCTGAGGAAATTGTACTTTGTCACTCGCACTCTTCATAGATGAATCAATATATTACATTGCTCACCACATGGCGAATTTTCTCTCTACACGTTCTGCCTTGATCCTGTAAATAAGGTTTTGCTACATTTAGGCCCGTTGGTGTCAGCGCTTTCGCTTCAATATTCTTTTTCTTGAAATCAGCCTTGCACTATTATATATTAAATCGTAATAATTTGTAATTGTCCTCAAATCCTTCCAGCAACTAGAATTGCTTTCTATTTTGCTGCTTCTTCAATGGTTTCTTAAAAGAAGTACACTAATTAAAATCCTGAAAGATCGGCTAGCCAAACAGCTATTAGAGCATTGGTGTGTAAAACAATCACGTCAAAAATAGACAGGGAGTGTTTCCAAAATCAAAAGAACCTGTCGAAATACAACAATCTTATGATATATTGTATACCAGGAAACAAGGTTATTAAAGGTGTAGTGGCCGCTTGAAGCCACTTCTAGATGCCACTACGATCTGTAGAATGTTCTCGTCCACCATTCTGCAGCCAATCAGAGTAGTGCACTTCCCTATATAAGCAGAGGCACTGCTTCGCTAGAGGGAGTCTCGTCCAAGCGACGAGGTCTCAAACATCACTAATAGACAACATAAGGAGACTCGTCCACAAGACGAGTTCTTTCATCACTGACAGATGACATCAGAAGACTCCTCGTCATTCGACGACAACAAGTACTCGCAGCATTAGCCTGATCCCGCCTTCTAAACGGCCCACTTGGCCGCGGACACCAAGCGCTGCTCTCGGCTATTGCTGCACCCCAGTACTTCGGCCTCTGTGGAGTCAACCGACTCACTACGACCGGACCTCAGCCAACGGACTACTCATGGTCACAGACCACCACC
>CM077101.1:5791636-5843671 GCA_039619505.1 Cimex hemipterus | reverse complement strand
CAGACCACCACCACCAACGGCGCCACGCGCACGGTCACCGCCTCGATCCGTCATCACAGCTTCTCCACACAACACCAGCCCTTCTCAGGGCCACAAAATTCCCAGTCACTAAAAAAGGTAACAAAACGGCAGACACCATGGCCAGGGGAGAATCAGCAAGACCGTTTTAAGGCCCTGTAGCTATTCTTTGGATAACAACAATGTACATAGAAATACATAGAAACACAAGGAAAAGTGAATAAACTGTGCAGACGCTAAATTCAGTAAGAACATGTAAAAATACCAATCACCAAGACTGGCAAACTCACTGCTTCAGATGGCTAAACTCATAGAAGTCATGCGAATATATCGATCACTGATATCTGAGGAAACATTGACATAACAAGAATTAAATAATGAACTCAAAGATAGGTAATGAAATGAGGAGGAAAAAACAGTCACCCATGGGCTCAAATCTGGCGTAACCACTCAATGGGGACATAACCTGGGTTACAAAGTAAAACCAGGGAATTGTGTCATATGTACACTTGACGCACCAGAAACTAATATCTTCTATTAGTGTGAAGGATTAAACGGGTTGAGATTCCTTCTCCTGCCAGCCGAACAACCAAAAGCAGAAGGATACACAGGGAACAACAAAACATTGTGATCTGATAAAAAGCCTCGATCTTCACAAAGTCTCTAAATAATAATAAAGAATTCACAACCGACATTAGTTGCAATGTGGTCATACACAGGTCTATTTCTTTTACCCTTAACTTTAATGTGTGTATTTATTGTGGAAAAAACGTTCCAATGCGAACTACCGAATTCCACTCAAGTCGGATACTTAAGGCTATACCTGGATACTGACGTAAAATACAAGCTCCGAATTTACGAGTCAACATAGCAGAACATTTGGATAACTACGAAACCTTTTAGGGCCGAATTGTGCTTTAACCGGCGAGACACATTAACTTTATACTGCGACTATTTTGGACATACGGTCTAACCACAATGCCCAAGACCTATCTACACTGTCCAATCTTGAAAAGCCGCCACTTCGCATTAAACGATGGTGGGCATCCAGACTTCTTCGCCCCTTTCGGGTGGCATATATTCGAATAAAGATCTGCGCTTATTAGGAACATACAGAAAGTAAATATTGGAGGAGACAATGATTGATTGTACGCCGGTAAAATAAGCCCTAAAAACAAGACCAACCAACACTACCTATTTAAAGAAGAGGATTTTCTGTGAATTGCTGTAAAATCAATTCCTACCTGAGGCAATACTTTCTCTCTTCCTTCTTCTTTCCTATAAATATCTTCCTATAAATCTACTCAAATTCAGATCTTTTCTAACTTTCTTAGGTAACTAGGAGGTCTACTGTATTGTTTTCCATCCTTCCTTCCTCATCCGTGTCTCCAACCTATGAAATTCCCTTCCTTTAAATCTTTTTGATTACCTCTTGTCCTTACAACTTGTAACCAACGATTAATTTTCATTAATTATTAATATTATTGTAGAGTATTTTTAATTTTCATGCAAACATTTTTGTATAAACATACAGTTTAGATGTTTTGTAATATGTTGTTTTCATAATTAGTTATTCGATGTGGCCTTAAGTCCCAGAATGAAGTTTATTTATTATTTCAATCAATTAATATTTTATTGTAAGGTTTTGGTTGAAATGAAAAAGCTAGTGGGACGAGCGGGATTCGAACCCACGAACCTCGGCTAAATAACGCCGCTGCTCGAACCACTTGAGCTATCATGACCTCGATCCACTCGGACACCCACTGCCAAAACCTTCCGAATTTTCCCTCCTTTTTGCCATTTTTCAATATTGGTCAATCAAATGTTCGTGTCCGAAAAGAAGGAATTTGGTCAATAGACCACGAAATATAATGGATTATTTATTATATGAAAGCAATAGTGTAAAAACACTGTTAAACTAAATTAAACGAACTAATTCATAATCGCAGTTAGTTTTGGCAAATTATGGAGGCTGCAAAAAATATAAGAGTGCAGCATTAAAAATAGATTAAAGGCCAAATCCAATTTAAAAAATTAACTGTTGCATCGAAAATAAATTAAATTATACCTTCTACGAGTCTAAAGGCTGTAAGTCCTTATAAACATTCACAAGTGTTTCTAAGCTGTTGCCCATTCCAAAATGGTCATGTGAAGTGATTTTCGTACCCAAAGGAGAGAAACGGAGCGCTTTTTCCAAAAAGGGGCACAAATCACTCTCCATTCAGATGGCCGGACTGGTTTAAAAGCGCTAAAAGCCTGGACGTTCTAAAAGACCGAGAGGTCTACAACCAGCTATCGTTGATGCGTATCCCTAGCCGGGGTAGGTTTAAAATAAAGCGGAAATCTTTCAAGCGAGTCACAGTCTGATATATTTCCTGAATATTCGTTAAATTCTATTTAATTGATCAGGTACAAAAATTCCAAAATGTGGCTTCTTATTTAAAAATCAAAATTCTTTCTAATTTTTAGGATATAGTTTAATTAAAATTATATTAATTTGGGAAACCCAAAGGTTTCTCGTAAGGTTTGTTTATCGATCCAGACTTTTTAAAAGAGCTGTCGAAACTGCTTAAATAAGTAGATAGTGAACGTTGATAAAAGTTGTTTAGCCACCGGTTGGTATAAGACGAGGTTGTGCAACAGATATGAAGTGCAATATTGAACGCATCACTTTGATCGACATTTTGTTTGAAACTATACCATTTATAATATGTACAAACTCGACTATCAATGTTTTGTTGAAATAAAAGATAAACCTAGAAAAGCTCGTTTACGTTATTAATTATCAAACCAACGAAACGAGGGTAATTAAACTATTATAGATTAGAGAAGAACTTCTATCTCGTTACTTAATTCCCTTTAAAGGTATTTAGGTAGTTTGTGTTTCTTGTTCAAATTGATCAAGGTTTTGATAAATTTCATAGCCAATTTGTGACAGGAGATAACGAGTTCATTCTGCGTAACAATACAGTTTGGAGATCATTTGTATGTCCCTATGAAGTTCTATTAGCCACTTGTCAATCTTAAACAGAAATCGATCATCCCATGCATCTTGACGTACGGATTAGAGGGAAATCATTACAGGGTCAATTTTTTATACTGAAAAATTCAATTGAAGTGGGAAATTAATAAGAAAGAAAAACAATTCAATATAAATTATCTCACCAAACACATAATACCGTCTGGAGAATGGGATCCTGTCAAAATGTCGATTTCAGCTAAACATAGAAATTGATTTTAATCGTTAATTGTCAGAGTTCATTCTAAATTTAGTATTAGTACGGAATGTTGACATTTTCTTTTGGACAAACGGGATTGGTCAGACGTTTTTATAAATTATAAAGGTAATAAATAGTCGCAAAAATATTTTTCCCATAATAAAGAGGTATGAAGATTAATAGCTGGTTTTAAGTTGAGAGGATCTCGCTCGGGATGATGTTTTGGCCAACGACGGACGTAAAGTAGCTCAGTCGTGGGTCCGTCAGCGATTGTCTAAAATCGTTTAGCCACCACGGTAATGAAGAGAAGGTAATAGCCGACCGGGATTTAAGACGGCTAGACGATTATTTATGGTTCTTACAGCATTACGGACCAGTCCACGTGGGGCCAAAACACAAAAAATGGAAAACATTCAATAACCCTCAAGCTATTAGAAGGTAGGTTTTCCATATTTTCTACGTTTAGTTTGTTGGTTCGCTGAATACAAAGAAACTTTTATTGAATCGATTGGACCACAGTTAACCGTCCAAAATTGTGGCCCAAAATCTAAAATGGAACAAATATCACCGATAATCATCATGGGTACATGTGTCTATACGCTGAATCCAATGAAACTTTCATTGAATCGATTGGGCCACAGTAAACCGTCCAAAATGGAACGATATCACCAATAATCATCGTGTGTATGTGTGTCTATAAGCTGAATCCAATGAAACTTTCATTGAATCGATTCGAACTTCGTAAACCGCCGAAAATTGTGGACGGTAGACGAATATCGCTAAACGTTGCAAAAAATAATCTGGCGTATTGACTCATATGGAGTCACTCACGATAATTGTATCTGAATATCTATTGTACACAGGATGTTGAAACACGAAGTATAAATAAGAGCGAGTAAAGAAAACCTATATACTTGGGGGCGTCGGTTGCCGCAACGGTTAAGGCTATGACACGGCGCTCATCACTGCAGGTCCGGGGTTCGAATCCGGCGGCCCTGCATTCTAACCCGACATACTTACTAATGGGCTTTTTATCAAAAGCACCAGCACCCCGAGGGTTGATACTGTGTTGATACTTTTGCGAACCCTCGTAAAAAAAATCCCGTTTCGAGATAATCACAATGAAGCTTGCGCACGTTTTTGTTAATGATTGTCTCACAAAAATTGTAAACTTGTGTTTAAAATAAAATCTGAACTCAAGAGCATCCCAATGGTCTTATTTTAATTGTTTTTTTACTATTTATGTTAGATGTTAGATATTTATGCTGTTGTGCTCATAAATTTAACTAACAATTTGTTAAATGGTTTTTCTCAAATTGTGCATTAAGAACAAAAGAGGCGTTGCGATTATGATAGACGCTGTGTGACTACGTGGCGTGCGCTTGACGTCGCATATAGTCCACACCCTACCACAAAAAGACAAGGCGTCGAGTAGCATCGGGTGTTATGTTCGTTTTGCCTAAAGTAATGGGTTTTAAAAAACAACTGAAATGTTTACCAATAGATGCGACACACGAATACTTCGGACCTTCTTACATCGGGTGTGTTCCCTGCTTTAGAATTTTTCACTTTTACTGGAGACAAAATAAAGAAACCAAGTGAGGCCGGTTTAGCATCGTCTTTACTCAAGACTTGCGCTGAGTTCATGTGAATAGGTTCGGAAATCTGGAGGACGCCATTGAAAAATGTCTGGGCCATTTGGACGGGGTAGTGTACGTTTTTCACTTCTAGGCTCTAAACGATATGTTTTATCTTAGTTCCCTGTCCAACACGTCCTAGTTTACATTCTTCAAAGAGAGAATTTCTTCGCGGAGCGCATTGTTCTTTTAGACATAGAAAATTCTGATTGAAATCAGTCCTTATCAGCATCGTACCTTTTTTCATCATTACACTGACGGACTCAAATTTTTCATCTATCATTGTATTTGAATACAAGTTGTAGCCGGCATAACAACACGAACAACTCTCACGTCTATGGAGTAAACAAAGTGTGCTATTTGCCGATGGCTCCCCGCCTACTTCTGGAGCTGGAAATAGGGAATCCATATCAGTACTTACGAAAGGTCAGCAAGAAAATACTTGCGAAACGCCCGATTTAATTGTCGATTATCGGGAGACAACGCTCCATCTGCCCGACGATATTCACAGAGCAGTACAATGGAATGACATGGTATTGACAGCTCAAAAAGCAATGCGAATTACGGCCGAGCGAAAGAATGAATGACCAGTAAGAGACACGTGTTCATTGTCTCAGCACACTGTCCGAACTCTCCGATTCGGAAAGACTATCCTTTGGATTTTGAAAAGTATAGCGGTGCCTTACGTTTCTAGTCTGTAAGTGCAAATTGATTTAATTTTTTGTATTGTAGATGGTCAGTTTGTTCTTATTTTTTAAACATTTTTAGATTTGCGTGAAGGTTAATCCAAAACGTTTGTTTAATTCTTGTCGTTTTGGTGGTACGTGTTGGTTCTAGGTTAGTCCTCGGGGATTATGGGGGAGTAAAGGGAGTATCGTTGAGGAATATTTTATGGGGCGTTCTCCTTCGAAGGGTGAATGATACATGAATGCTTTAGCTTTCATTAACTTTCATACGTCAGAGTTTCCTCCATTCGGCTATTTCCAGGACTACTTGGAGCTCCTCGGAACGCACTGTGGGATTGGGAACAGAGGATAGCAGCTGAGCCGGCAAAGGATGCAAGAAGGATGGAGAGTCAAGTTGTCATGAATCTGCGGCTTAGAGAAAATAAAAGACGGTCGAAAAAGTACTACGGCCCGACGTCCTCAGGTCACCAGAGGATCTCAAGTGGACTCTGAAAAAGGTCAAAACTAGGCATGCTTTACGCAGCGTACAGTTTTATTTATATCCAGTTTATAATCGTATGTGTGTACATACAGACATACACTGACACATACATACTTACACGCACAAATGTGTGTGTATATATATATATATATATAAAATTATTGCTTGGGTTATATTTCGTCGTTCCATTCTGGTATCATAGAGTGTTTAAAAACTGTCCAATAGTTTAAAAAGCGTTTGGCACAAAGTTGTGTTCGGCAAAACTAGATCCTTCGCCATTCCTACACTTTTGACTGTTTCATACGTCGATCATACATAAGACAGAAATAAAATAAATGCAATGTCTAATTGGCCAAGTAGTATATGTTTCTTCTCGAAATAAGACAATAGCTTTCCTACGGTCAGATTGGCTGCCTACACGTTATAATAGGCAATGAAGAAAAATTACAATTTCATAATTCCTCGGGTGTTTAAAAACGAAAGGATGTCACGACAAATTTATTGTCATTTCAATTGTAACAATCATTATAAAGCATTTATATTTTAAATTAGAAAATATTTATTACTGAAGGAAGGTAAAGGTCGGAAATCCCACGTGCGACGTTGAGGACCTGTACGAACCGAGAGTCTGGCACCCAAACATTCGACCACCGCGTCCCTTTGGATATACACAAGCAGTACTCCATTAAAAAAAATTTAAAGCAAGCTAATTCCTTAATACCGTTTTTTATAACGAATCAGCCTGGTCTACCCTGTATCGTTTCTAATTCCCACAACCATTTAGAAATTTTCCTTCTTAGCATGCATTATTCAAGACAGCACCTTAGAAGAGGAAACGTTCCAAAAAAAATTCAGAGCAGATTTATCTTAAAGGCACGAACTTGGACAAAGTGCATAATCATTCGGCCTTGTAGAACAATGCATTATGTACATAGAAAACGTTATTGAAAATTCAACGGTTCTCTTGCTAGTTTGCTCAGTATTTTCTAAGCCGTTAGGCTTCATTTCTTGATCGAAAGACTATCCGATATGTGGCGAGCAACGAACTTGTAATATATCCCCTACCGTTTTTTTCGTACACACTGTCGTGTTAGGTAAAAACAAACAAATCTACTCTTGATAACTTGAAATCTTGTAATAATGTAAAGCCTGCATATATGAAAAAAGCATGTTACAAATATTACAATACAACGTATGTGCATACATGTTTTTTTGCTGGTCACAGAACCTGAATACGCAGGTTGAGAATCGACGCTGGCACTCAATGCAAGGGCATGGTCGTTTAAGGAGACGTGTAGGATTCTCCGGATGGGAGGATGAGTATAAAGCATGAGCAGTAGGGTTAGAGTGGAGAGAAAATTTTGCCTGGAACTTTTGTCAGCGGAATCTGTTCACCTCGGACGAAAGAAATGTTGACGTCATTACGTATAGTAAAGTTAGTGGTGTAGTCAGGAGCAGGACAATAATTTTAAGGACTTTTTATTCAAAGGATCGGGTTTGTCTGAATACGAAGAGAAGTCGTGATTTTCTTATTTCCCTAAACAAAAACAGATATAATCCAACGTTCTCCGGACGTTTCGACGTTTTTGTCGTCGACAGCATAGAATTAAACGCCCAAAATATTTGTCCTTCGAAACTGGGCAAACTCGTACGGAAAGCCGATAGTAATCTATCGGGCATGTACGGATCGTCACTTTATCAGGACGGAAGAGGTTAAAAATTGAAATGAATTCTACGCTGCCAATGCACTCTGCCAGTGTCCCGTTTAAAGTAAACAATCTTTTCACATACATACCTTCCTTTTCCACGTAAAAGAGGGGAATAATAAGCAATTGCAGAGATCGCGTTTTTCACCACCCGCAGACAGTTGATCTGCAACGACTATGGAGTGGCAATCCTTAGAAAATTAATGACGACTTTATTAATAGTATGCCTAACAGGTGCCCAGGGTTTTAATTTACAGAAGACATTAAATAAGGTTTGTTTTAATAAATTTTTCTTCAATAAAAACATAATAATTTATAATAATTATTTTTTTTTACATTTTAATGCAATTTTTAATTAAAATAAAATACAAATGCTTGGGAAAGTCAATACTACAAAAATGGCAATATCTCTATTCATTTTTGAGCAGTTTATAAGCCATAAACAATAACGAGATTGTCTTTCTTAACGATGACGCCGCTACAAGAGTTATAAAACCTTTCAAAATTAAAAAATCTCCCGTTCACATTATTCTTGTGTTAGATATTTTACAGCAAATTGATTTGTGTGGTTGTACAATAGAATACCAAATGGTTTGTGACCACCTTTTGGTTTGGAGGTTGGAAGAAGTCCATACGGAGATGGTTCAAGGGAGGGACAAGTAATGAAATCTTAGTAACATAAATTGGGATAAATACCGTGAGGCAAGGATGAGAAAAATGAAAAATCGACTGTACATTTAAGAAATATAGCGATTTTGAAACTGTGCGAAAAATGGAGAAACAACCAATCAAGACCAAAACAAAAAGCCTGGTGGATACCCGAATACCGAATGTCCAAAAGAAACCGTAGACATGCTTTGAAAATCTACAAGAAGTCTCCCAATCGAGTGAATTACGCAAGGTACAATGAATTCGAATAAACTGCTTAAAATACTATTATAAAAACTAACGCCAATTCATGGAAAACTTTACGTGCTTCTCTGAGTAAATTTACGCTTTTGAACATTATATAGTAAAAATTTAAAAAATAATTAGAAATTCCTGATCTTCTAAACCGTCAGTAATGGGTCAGTGGCTGGATGAACTTATTAATAATCTGTGCCCCCTGGCCCTGCCTATATTTTAGATTTAATTAGTGACCCTGATCCCAAAGCTGAATATGCATTAACAGAACCATACACGCTAAAGGAATTAGCAACTGTATTTAAAAAATCCAATAACAGCAAACCAGGCATAGATCAAATCCATCATAAAATACTGTTTTCTGTTCCTAGGGATTGAAAAATTGTCTTGTTAAAACTTTTTAATAAAATCTGGGAAAGGGCAGAAGTTACGGGGAAAAAGACACTGGTGATTTTAATATTGAAAAAAGCAAACTCATTGACTCTGCAAATTCATATGGACTAACTTAAGTCATGTGTACAAAGACTTTTGAAAGGATTATAAACCATCGATTACAGCGGTGGCTGGAACGCAATAAGAAGCGTCCAAGCAGTTCGGGTTTCGCCAAAAATCTTTCTGTGTTTGATGCGCAACTTCAGCTTCAACGGGATTCGTATCTGACGTTCTCTGACGGTAGGTCTAACCTAGCCCTCTTTTGAATATCAGAGGAACTTTTTCTACATATACTACAATACAAGCTTCTGGAGAAAGAATAACGTACTCCGTTTGTTTGTTTCTAACAACATGTCCTTAATTTCGAATACAGAAGTTTATTTTGATATCAATGGATCGATTGAGAAGGGCTCAAAAGTACATACAAAGGATTACCACCAGGAGACATTTGCTTAAAACTAAATTGTTACACTCGTATTTGCAATTATTTTATCCAATGCTCTTTTTTCTTAATTATAAATTTCATATGTGTTCTTAGATTCACTTTAGAAGAAGAATTTAATTTTGCAACAATTACCCCAGAGTTAGTTAGTACAATAATTAAGAAAATAAAATCCAAATCAGTAGGTCCAGATCATATATCAATTGTCATGCTAAAAATTATAAATCCAATTGTATGTGAAGTTCTCAGTCACATTTATAATTATTCATTGCAAGTTGGAGTTTATCCTGAAAACTGGAAAAGGTCATTTGTTGTTCCATTAGTAAAAAAATCACCGCCAAAAGACTGCACCTCTTACAGACCCATAAATATTATCTGTACGTTAGGAAAAATTCTAGATAAAATAGTGTTTTTACAACTTAATCAACATCTTGAATCTAAAAACATAATCTATCCATATCAATCGGGTTATAGATCAGCGCATAGCACGGAAACTGCTTTAATTATGATGTCAGATGAAATAAGAGAAAACATCAATAAGAGTAAAATGACCATCATGACTTTAGTTGACTTTAGTAATGCTTTTAATAGTATAAATCACAAAATCTTAATAGCTGTCTTGAAATCAATAAATTTATCCGATAATGTAATTAACTGGTTTCACACCTATTTAACAAACAGAAGTCAGATGATAAAAACATGGGATGGCAAAATTTCTGAAGAAAAAATCGTTAATCACGGGTCACCACAAGGGTCTACTTTGTCAGCGTTGTTGTTCTCTCTGTATATTAATAGAATATATGAAGCTTTCCATTGTTGTAAAGTTAAGTTATATGCAGATGATCTAAATGTTTATATTGATGCAAAAGCTGATAACATTAACGAACAAATTGAAAAAATAAATACTGACCTTGTACGATTGAAATAGTGGAGTAATAACCATATGTTAGTATTAAACCCAACAAAATGCAAAGCAATAATTTTTGGTCATAATAAATTATTAGAAAAACTGGACCTTGATAATAATAAATAAAATAAAAATTGATAACATTTTCTTAAAATATGAAGAAAATGTAAAATGTCTGAGTTTAATGCTCACCAAGAATCTATCATGGAATATGCAGGTGTTAAAAATCAAAAATCAAATGTACTCTAACTTACATAGATTTAATAAATTGTTAAGTTTTGCAAAATACAATGTTAATATGAAAAAAACAACTTGTATCAACTCTAATCTTTCCAAACATAACCTATGGACTAGGAGCTATGTGTGACTTAAATCGTACATAAATCAAAAAATTGCAAGTAGGTTTAAACATGTGCATCAGATATATCCTGAACCTGAAATATGACAGTTGTATATATATAACAAGTTTTCGCAACTCAAATTTCTCAAAATTAAAGATTTAATCGATTTCAATCTCTCATGTGAAGTTTTTAACATTCTAAAAGTTCAAAAACCAAAATATCTATATGCGAAATTTATTTACATGTCTCAGATGACAGAGATACTAGGTTTGCAAACTATCGTCTGCGTGTGGTTAAACACAAAACCAAAACTTTTAATAGGTCATTCTCAGTAAAAGGTGCAATAACGTTTTCGAGAATACCTACAGACATAAAGCAATGTAAAAATATCAAAGATTTCCAGATTCGCCTTAAAAATTATCTGTTATCTAATTATGATTGATCTCTCAAATTTTTTTTTTATATATATTCCAATTTAGTGAGTAAGGTTTTATTTGTTGATTTATATTGGTGTTTTACAAGTCATTATTTTGTACTGCGTTGTGTTGAATACTATGTTTGTTCACTTATTTTATTAGGAATTTGCGCTTTCATTGCTCAATTATTATGTAAATTGATATATCTATTTCAAAAGCAAATTTAAGTTAAGTTCAATGTAAACAAATAGGCGGAATATATTTACGAATAATGTTATTTCATGTAATTAATCTATTAGATATAAGTTAAAGTTAGTAACTATTGTATTTCACATTAGATGTAAGAATGGTCCTTGAGACCAAATCTTGTGTGATTGATAAATAAAACGTTCATCGTCATCATGAACCCCAATTTTTCTATTAGTTGTTGAAAGCAAATAGATCGCTGCTGTCGCCATTTCTTCCATCTCTTCATGTTCATACTCTTCAGAGTTATCCATTTTGCGAAACCGTTGCACTGATTTCTGATTCTCTGTGGAGTGTGGACTGTCCCCGACGTGTGCTTGCGTCGGTTAGATGTGCACACCCCACCTAAACGTGGCAAGGCTTCGAGCATCGGGTAGTGTAGCATTGGGTAAGTGTGCTCCCGGCTTTCCTAATGCAAAGTGATTTACACTCAGCCTCTTGGAGACTACTCGCTGACTGTATCCTTTCTGTACTAATATTATAACCCTAAAACACTCACTCAAATGCCTGACTGGAGCCATGTACAAAAGTTTTAAGAATGAGGATAATATCAACTGAAATTAAGTAAAACGGTTAACTGAAAGCATAATTTAATTATATTTTATATACACTTAAGTGTAAAAAGACATTGTTTCATAAAATAATATGTAAATCTTTTAAAAACTGAAGATTGATGAGAGGAGGCAGATGCGCCCGAAATCGATTTTTTAAATAAAGCAAGTAAAAAGCACATATGTCTGATTAGTTCCAGCACATCCCAAATGAAGGAAATTACATTTTATTTTGTTCTCGCGGTGTTGCCAATAGAACCAATTAGTTAATGAAAGAAAAAATGTTCTAACCTAACCTGACCCGAAACGAATGTTAGGAAATCCTGCCATAAAATAAACATTCAGTGGAAGGGGAAGGGTTTAGACATGAAATTTTATTCCGTAGCAACTTTTTTCAAGTATCAATACCACTTTTCGCTACTTGAGGCAAGGAAAATATTAACCATATCATTGACTCATTATTTAAGAACTATATTTTAAATTGGTTGTGTATTTATATCAATAATTTTATTTTTATGTTGTATGTATCACCTTTTTGTATCAACAAAATTGTGTTGTTTTCGTTTTGTATGATTCTAACTTGTATTAATAGATGTACTTGTAAATATATTAAGTTATTATAGAACATGTTATTTTGGTGGTAGATGCTCGGAGAAATTAGTAAGGGGCTTAATTAAATTGTAAAAGACTGGTAGGTTACAACTTTCCTTTCGAAGCGATCCCACATCAAAATCAATGTGAACCGGCTTTGATCTTCGATAGATTGAAATATTAATAACATGATGTAGCACCGATATTCCTTCAGAATTTCATTTACTTTTTTCCTCTCTTTCTTGAAACCATTCTGAAATTCTGACTCTTTTACTCTCTGTTTATATATATATACGTATGCACATTAAGAGAGAGTAAAAGAGGCAGAAAAGTTTGTTTGTCTTTGTTTCAAGAAAGAGAGGAAAAACTACATGAAATTCTGAAAGAATGTCGGTGCAACATCATGTTATCAATATTTTATATAATACAGATAAACCTACCGCTAGTTGTAAAATGACAAGTTAAAAAATGTAATATCCTCAAAGATAAAAACTGTACACACATATTTATTTGTTTATTTTCATAATAACTACGTGTAAATATTACTAGTTGACTTAAGACGTAGACATAAGATTAATAAGTTGATGTTTATCTTACACATTGTAATTAATCTTTTTACACTTTTCTTTTAGGCTGCGAATTTATTGGTCAGTAAGCCTTACAGTCATCGGTGCGCCCCATCAGAGCGAAGCTCGGTGGAAGCCCACGGATCTATCGCAACCACACTTTTAATCTTAATTTTGTGCGCGCGGTTTTTTCGAGGAGGAGTCGGTGTCTAGTCACGATCAACACCTTCTCCAAGCTCATTGGGGATTTCTTGACCTTAGAGTGCGGCGAACCACCACTCGATGTTTCCAAGACCGACCAGCACCCGAGGACCCGGACCGGAATCGCCAGTCGTTACAATCGTTACATACAATTAAAGAAAATCACTTCTAGAGACAACTCGTCGAATGAATTAACAATAATTATTATATTCACTAATTTCATGGTCCGCTTGACCAATTAATTATTATTTTTAAGAGTAACTAACATTTGAGGGATTTTTTTTTTAAACTAGGTTTTTACGCGAAATCATCTCGCCCGGACAGATGCGCAGCATCGTGACATATCCCAAATCAGGTGGGTGCTGCACTCTACCATCCACATGTATATACGTATTTTTTTTTTTGTTTTACGAGGGTGCAGAGGTCATATAAACCCTCAGGGTGCCGATTTTTTTAAAGCCCATTTATAAGTATGTCGGGTTCGAATGCAGGGCCACTGGATTCGAACCCGGGACCTTTACAGTGATGTGCACCGTGTCAAAGACTGAACCTTGCGGCCACCGACGCCGCCAATATTTATTATTAAAACAGTACGTAAATAACTAAAATAAAGAAAAATATATACATAATATATATTATATATAAATACATGTATTATGTGAATATATGTGTGTGTGTGTGTGTCTTACAGACAGAAAATACACTGACACGTAAAAAATTTCAAACAAATATTTACTGTCTTTTTCATGTTATTTATAAAAGAAAAATTCTGCGGTTAATTTGTCTCATTGTTCTTACCAGTAAATATTTGTTTACGCTAGTTTTTAAATTTGGAATGTTAATTAGGTGAAAGCACGCTTAACATTTATCCAAAACAAGGATAAAAGATTTTTCAATGTTTACTTGTTAAGGAATTTACAATTTTTATTCAGTCTCATTTGCACTCTGGTGCAATAAATTGTTTAGGTTTTATCTTTGTTTTCTTAATTTCAATTTTTAGAATTAAAAATGCCACTTAGTGTTGAGGATGTTGCGCGTAGTGTGGCACTCACTGATGATGGATATTCCATGTGGCATGCCTCTATTGCCATCGGAGGACCCTACCAAACTCTGCGAGGCGCCTTTAGATGTTTTCGAGAAACTGGGTCGTAGACGGTAAAAGTGGACGCGCAGAACCACAGGATGACCGTTTTTTTTTTTCTGTTAATTCCACAAATTTGCTTCTTCAGTAAAGCAAACAACTGCTTTTATTGTTCTTTTTTTCTTTTTTTTTTTTAATTTTAGAATTTTGCAAACCTACAACCTTACTGTTGTAACAAGCTATTCATAAGCTCCATGAAGTTCGAGGTTTCCAAATTTCTGAACGCACGGCTCGAAGAAGAATAAACGGATGGATCGATGGTTTTCAGCCCTGCAAAAGGACCAGAATCTAGCCCTGATTACACGTTTTGGTATACACATTTGAAAAATATCAAACAGGAAGAAAGACTGGAATGGTTGTAGGTTGAGATGGGGAGTTGGCGTCCGAGTGGATCACGATACTCAAGTGGTAGAACAGCGGCGTGGGTTCGAATCCCTCTCGCCCTAACTTTTTCATTTTCTACCAAAAACCTTACCTAAACGACTAACTAATTGAAAGAAGTAATTTGGTCAACAGACCACTAAATATAATAAATTTACTTTCAACGCTTACGTCACTTTCCTCGAAATTTATAAGCACTGGGTGGCATTGATATGACGACTGTACATGCGTAAATTGTTTATTTTTAATTAATTTGAGTTAGTTCAAATTTAAGTCAATGTGATGCTTTGTATTTCAAATGATTCCTGACGAATTTTTAGAGGTAACTTTATGGATTATAGACATGTGGAAGGTGTATAAAAAACCGACTGCCATTGACAAAATGTTAACTTTTATGTCTCAAAAGTGAGCAAAAATAAAATAAAATTCTACGAAGCAAAAAAAATACTATTCAAAAATACTCTCTTTATTTTGTTGATAGATAATTTATTGGTTGTCTGTATAGAGGGTGTCCTTTTTAGACGGCCTGGTTGAATACGATCCTATTAACCATCATGACACATTTTAAATGGATTCTTATGCTGAATCCTATGGTACTATCTGATTTTAAACTGGTCAAAAAATAACAAAGATATGGCAAAAAGAAGCCGGCAGCGTAATTTCACGAGGAGGTAAATAGTTTAATGTATAAATGTGTGGTATTTGGTGGCCGTTAATTAATGATTTTTTGGAGATCGTGAGATGGGGTCTGGTGTGACGTAGTTTTCAGAAAAATATTTTCTTTATCGTGCCAACGTTTCGATCTTTATTGAGATCATCTTCAGAGCCCGCGATTTATAAACATTGTTTAAATTTTACAAATACACGTAGGATATGGGAAAAAATGAATTTATACAATGTTAGAAATTTTAGAGTTGGTATTTCTATTCACTCAAAGTGTTCGTTTTCTGTGTAGATGTGTCATTATCGGGTCTCGTGTTGAGAGTGCCAGTGAGATATTGATGTTTTTTTGTTTCTATACGTTTGATTTTGAAGAAGTGAAGACGGAAGCGGGGGTAGAAGTCCATTTCCTTTTTAAAAAGATAGTTCCTACTCACAGGAAGTTGTTTTCAACACACCTTGGCTATATTCAGTGGGGTCACTTAAAATACAGTGTCCACGCCAATCATAACTCAGCAATTTCAGTTGGAGAACTGCGGCAAAGGATAGATGCTTCTCAATCCTCCCGCCTTATAGCTCTGAGCACCGGTAAAGAGTATTGATGGAAAAATCTTTACGCAACGCAGACAGTTATAACATGAAGTGTTATTAATAAATACCAAACCGATTTTTTTTCGATCTTTTTGCCATAACCTTGTCATTTTTTGACCTATTGAAAATGACTTAAAATGGTGTGTCAGGTTGGATAGGGTCGTATTTGAAATCATAAAATTCAATTTTGTTTATTGTGCCAACGATTCGATCTTCGATTGAGATCATCTTCAGGGCCTGGGATTTACAAATATCGGTTACATATAGAAAATACATATAGACTTTGGAAAAGTGAATTTATACGATGCAAAATAGAAATACTTTGATAGAATATAAAATATATTTTGCATTGTATAAATTCATTTTTTCACATTCTATATGTATTTTCTAAATGGAAACTATTTTTGCAAATCCCAGGCCCAGAAGATGATCTCAATAAAAGATCGAATCGTTGGCACGATAAAAAAAATGTTTTTCTGATACGTACATCACACCAGACCGCATCTCACGATGTCTGAATAATTATCTATTAACTGTCACTAATCTCTACACATAGCTTTTAATATTTTTTAGTATAGCTTAATTGTATACGTTTTAGGAGAAAAATTATACAGGGAACCTAACCTCACGCCCAGTTGAAATTCATGATTTCAAATACGACCCTATCCAACACATCAAACCGCATCTCACGATATCCGAATAATTAAAACCTATATTTTTTTTATATCTTCATGGGTTCAAGAGAAATTCAGCCGGGCCATCTAAAAAACGGGCCCTGTATATGAAAACACGTAGTACAAATATATGCGCGTAAGGTTTTTTTTTCCAGTCACAACACAAAATGGCATGCACTGTACCTGGTGGTCACAGGTTAAGAGGAACCAGCAAACACATAGGTTCTCAGGGTGGGAAAATGTAGATAAGTCTTGAACAGTACAGTATGGTCGGATCAAAGGCTCCATATGGAAATTTTGAAAGCGAGATCAAATCAATTCTGTTTAAAAAAAGTTGAGGTCATTGCGTTTTTTATGTGTATGTTATTGATATTGGCGTAGCGGCGACTGAATTTACATGTATACGTTCTGTAATCGATGCTGTGTGTATATTTGTTTCACGTATAAAGTAATTGAGTTGTAACTTCATATTTCGATGATAAATGTGGTTGTTCAGTCTTGAAATTATTGAAAGAAAAAAAACAGCTAATTTCAGGAAGGCTAATCTTTCAGCAGACATCCATGACCACCAGAATACTTGTCTGGTCGAAAATGAATCCTGGTCAAATTAAAAACAATACCCCCCCCACCCAAGTGATTCCAATATTGGAAAAAGTTTACCGGTTACAAAAAAAAGGGAGTGCATTTTAATGTCAAGGTTTAAAATACACTTGTGGAATAAGGTAACGGATTAATAGATATTGACATGTACTTTCACTTTGTCGGCTGTGTACACAATAAGGCCTTAAAAGAAGTGTTTGTTCAAGCCGAGAGGATTCACCGGAAAGATTTTTTTTTCAAGATCCTGTGGAAAAACTCTATACTCATTGAATGGCAGTGTAATTTCATTTAGGTCAGTGTAACGATGAACAATTTAAAGTCAAAAATGTTTTAAATTCTTGTCAGTTTTTTTCAAATATTTGTTCTACTCTTTCTTCTTCGTTCTTGGTTGTTGGCTTAGGATCTTTTTTAATGTGACTTTCAGGAACGTACAACCGAATAATTACGTTGAATTCCTGAAAACATTTTCAAAAAGATCTTCACATTTTAATTATTTAATGTTTTGTCAGTTCTTATAGAATTGATTTAGAATAATTTATAAACATTTTAATTCATTTACAACAAGAATTCTATTTATTAATAACATAATAACGGTGCAAAAATTTTGAGGGTTTTTTTTCTTCCTAATAATTATACCTACTAATCTTGGTTGTTGAAAGCAGGCATTCAGGATTGGGCTTTTATAACACTTTTATTTTTTAATTTCCATTATTACAAAATGCCACGACGATCCGTTGAAAGGGAACACTTTAAATGTCAATATTTATTTCATGAAACTTATTCACGCCCCTTTCAACGTGTTGATAGCCGAATGCCGGATAAAAGCCCGCCCCTTCCAAATGCTGACTGTTTGAAAGATTAATGTAAAATTTTACATTCTGTTGTATCAAATAGTTATATATTTAAGTGATTTGAACGTTTATAATTGAAATCGGGTCGTCTCATATAAGAATTTCAACGCACAGTGGAATAATTTCTCCTGAATAATATCCGATGTTTAAACAATTTGGTAGCTCGTGTTCATAATGCATAGGACATAGGAAAATCTCTGCAGGTCACGCTGTTATTTCAAACCCGTTCCCTCAAAAAAAATGAAAATTTGTTTTTTGTAATTTTGCACATCCATGTTTCTATTATACATGTATACATTTCTTTTGCATTAGAAAAGGGGAAAATTTCTCGGTTTAAGAATAGGATCAAAACTGCTCATTCAGTGAAATTAACCAGCTCTTTTTCCGTGGCTCAATGATCGCTCACATCTAATTGATCGTTCATCATAAATCCATGGGTATACTTTAGCGGTCGTTTCAAATTTGCCAGCGCCAGGGCCAGTCGTAAAGTTTGTTGCTCTGAATTACAGACTTGTTAAATGAAAGAAATCAACAACTACTAAACCTTTCTCGGTTTATATTATTGCCAATAATCAAGTTCAATAAAAAAAAATTAAATGATGAAGATTGGACAGTTCTTTGTTCACATAACCCTTAACAATCTTATAATTTTATTAGATTTTTTCTTGGAAACGTGTGAATAAACCAAACATATAGTTTGTATTGATATTATTATATAATTGTAAATATATAAATAAATTTGATTTTACCAATGAAAGGAGGTAAGAGATCCATTTTTATTGCACTATAACCCAAATAAAATACAGAATTACTTAACAATGTAAATTTTTACGAGTTTTCAAAATCCTTGCTTAACTCGTTTTCTCGCTCAAAGGCTAGAGATTTTCTTGATTCTGTAAAAACTGGCAAATATGTAACTAGATACACTAAAATAAAAGTTGTCTGTACTAACGAGTTGTAAGTAGATGTAATCAATTTTCAAAGGACAGTGACCATCAATGTAAAATTACGTTTAATTACGAAAATTTTAATTTTTTGATTGCACCCTTTTAAAAAAAATTAGTCAACATGATTTTAAAAAGTGTTTTTTAAGTAATGAAAGATGTGCAAAGAAAGAATAAAAAATATTTGGTATAAAATTGAAGATGAGAAAAAACAAAAAGTGTTAATTAAATTTCAAAACGTCCACGTTCCCCTAAAAATGAACGTTTGATATTATTTTCTGACTGATTCTATTGGCCTTTCTTTCTTTTTTGTAACAGTATTTCAAAAAGTCTTTTAAGTTTGATTATTTGAAGATCGTGGGATGTGGTCTGGTCTGATGTAGGTTTTAGAAAAATGTTATCTTTATCCTTCTCTGCCAACGTTTCCATCTTTATTGAGATCGTCTTCAGGGCTCAAAGTGTTCGTTTTCTGTGTAGATGTGTCCGTTATTGGGTGCCGTGTTGAGGGTGGCGGGTTAGGCAACAACGTAGGTAATAGGTAGGTCATTTCAGCCCCAAGCACAAGCAAATTATAATTAATTTTAAAAAATTGTCATTCATGCTTTGAAATATTAATCACGTTAAAAAATTATTTATTGTACAATAAAGCATATTATTCAGTCATTCCTTTATTGTAATAACTACTTAATTTAAATAAATCAGTCGTACAATTATATACATGCATATTGAGACGCTCAGGTATTGCACTCATTCTGATTAGTCGGTGAAGTACTGGACATTGCTCCTTCGAGGTATACACAGTATTAATCAATACTTTTATGAATATTTCGTCATAGACCCTGACCGTACACTGCTGAAGAGGTGATGCTGACGCAAACCCTCACAATTCACACTAATAAATACGCTCGTTCGAACAAACCACAAAAAATGTAACAATATACAGAAAAATACCTCACATACGCTAACAAACGAATCAAGGAACCCAGAAACTGGCTGCTGGCTCAACAGGGTTAAATTGAGAGCTTAAATACTGCGGCATGCCTACACGATCTCTGATTGGAGCCAAGCCACGCCTCTACCATATGGGGTACAGCGAGCAACCTTTCTTTCCATAAAGAGCACCTGCGCGGGCTGCGATTTTTTTGTATTCGTGATATATCATTTTTCAGGTTAACTTTCACGACAAGTCGCCCGCATGTCAAAAAGACTGTAAATTTGATATCGCAAATGAAAATGGCATTGAGAACCTTAATTATTATTGCAATTATAATACAGGGGGCATCGGTGGGCGTGAGGTTTCGTCTTTGACACGGCGCTCATCACTGTAAGGTCAAGGTCCCGGGTTCGAAAGCAGCAGAATACTTACAAATGGGCTTTTTTTCAAAAACACCGGCACCCTGAGGGTTTATATGACCTCTGCTGTTGCGAACCCTCGTAAAAAAAATATATATATATATAATATAGAAACTAAATATACACGGTGTACAGCTACTCGTGTTACAAACTCTTCCCGGAGATTTTACATTCGAAATGGAACCAAAATGTTATAATTAACTATGGTCAAATTTCAACAAACTGACTTCATTTATTTTCCTTTTTAGTAGTGCAATTGACTTTTGAATTACTTTTTTCGAAGAAAAAGAAATTGATGAAGAAAAGGAAAAACCGTGGTTGAAAAATGGGTAAGGTGAAAATAAAAAAAAAAGCCTTGTAGTTTTGGAGTAATCATTGTTTATTTGAAGCAAGGTTGTGAAATTTTAAAAAATCAGAAAAAGTGGAATAACTCGGAAACTGTTGAGATAGTTAATTAGGACAGTTTTGTTCAATTTTGATTGTAGAATCTACTACGAAAGTCGACAACCCGAGTTTCCAAACGATAATATATGAAAGGAGTTAAAAAGTATGTTTTATTCAAAGTCATATCAATGACGAATGTGTAAATATATGTTTAAAAACAAAAGAAGAAATTATTTGATGTACTAGATCAGGTTGTTTTGTAAAGAACCGTTTATTTACCTTGTCATTTTGACTAGTTTACTGCTTTTTGATCTCTCCTTTTCCACCATCCGCCCTTGATCAAACACTAACGGCTTAATCCGCTCAAATTACTATCACCACCAGGGTCTTTACCGCTTTAATTCACGGTTTTTAGACGTGTTCAAGTGAACTGAGCACGACTAATTACTTGGAATTTGACCTCCCTTTCTCGCCAAAAATAGTGGCCACGATAAACAAAAGTACGTTTGAACTCAACTGGTACAAATCAGTATTGAAACCGCTTATCATAGAATGGAGTGAAATACAATTGGGAAAATCTAACCAATGAACCAGAAACGGCCGGGAATAACTCGGCCCAATCAGAATTGTTTGCGAGCAGCTCAAATTATTCAATATATCAGACGCAATAATTCTACCACAAGGACGTGTAAAGTGTGTTTCCCGTCCGGAATACGCGGGGCTATTACCACATATTAGCATGTAGTTAGAGCGAAATGTGGAAGCGATATTGAGCCCGGTAAAGGAGATGAGTTGTACCTTAACTGGTACATTACTGCACGTGTAAACTGGAAATATCAAGTCGAAGATTTTGTTTACTTTAAAAGATGTGTAAATGAGGTTGAATTTTTACCTTTAACGCCGCCAACAATCTGTCAGAAATCATACGATTGGATTTTGGCAACGAGTCAGATTACTGTTGAAGCCGAATGCTTCAAAACACGTGGATGGTATATCTTTTATAAAACTTTTCCGGTTTAGGTTTAATTTTAAATTAAAGAGTGTTAACTTGAAGTTAATGAGAGCCAATTTTCCAAAATTAAAAACTGTCATTTCCTTTAAAAAAAATGATTTTGGCCTAAAAAAAGGTTAATTAGTATGTAGAAAGGATCATTTTGATCAAAAAGGGTTAATTTGAAATAATAACGGAATTAATTTAACAGAAAAAAATTATATCTACTTATCAATCTATATATCTATCTAAACATATTCATTCCTCCGAACTATCAAAAATGTCTCTCTCTCACTCTCTTTCTCTTTCTCTCTTTCTCTCTCACTCACTTTACTAGTTGTCAAAATTACGGAATCCCTAAGAACTATTAAAAATAATAGCAATGAGGTTGACAGTATTTCATAATTCTTGTTAAAACAAATCCAATTTCACGGCGCTACCATTAGACTAAACCCACATCACCGGCAGGTCTTCCAGAACTGTAGATCTGTTCGCCTTGACGTGATTGTATTTTTAGACATATCTTTTGAGTTGTATCTGCGTTGTGTTTGTGTTAATTTATCGGATGTCATTTACTGAGTAGAATTTATTCTGTTGTTACTTTTTTCCTGGAAGTTTTCTAAAATTTCTTCAATTTCTTTAAATCCTTCCCAGGCTTCCATTTTCTCGCACACTTCTCTCATATTCTCTCTCTCTCTCTCTCTCTCTCTCTCTCTCTCTCTCTCTCTCTCTCTCTCTCTCTTCTCTTCTCTTCTCTTCTCTTCTCTTCATCTGTCTACGTATCTATTTTTTATCTTTAGAGGCTCTTCTTGGCATGTAACAAAATTAACAATGTTGGAGAAATTCTTTTTCTAGCACAACAGTAAACTTTAAACGAAATACAAAATGAACTGAAATGAATCGCAAAGATATACGTAGCTTGAATCTTTCAATATGGCACAGAACTGTAAAATTAAAATCGTCTTTCTGCCAGCACAATCCTTTCCGGATTGCCGCTTATCTACTCTTTTTCCAACGTGTTTGCGATGATCGGCCCCTCTCTTCAACAGCGCAGAATCCTTTCTTCAGAACGATCATCACAAAATATAACATCAGTTAGAGACTTTGGTTGGGTTTTTCAGACACTTCTTTTGTCTTTTGTAAATGTTGAACTTGCGGCTGATTCCTACTAGTTGTAGGTTTTAAACATTAATTAGCGTTATATTATTATATGTGCAATCTAAAATTTTTGGTTTCAGAACGAAATAAAATGGTCATTCATATATCTATTAATACGGGTGAATAACGAAGATTCGATTTAACGATTTTGAAATTGGCTAGATGTACTAATATACAAGGAAAAAAAGTTGAAATTGTGTGATGTGAAAATGCAGTAGTTGAACTAAAAAAGTAATTAACATAAGAATTAAGTAAATAACCAAACGTAAATTCAATTTAACCTCGGCCTCTTTTCATCAGACGAATAATAAAATTTTCTGTAAAAATAATGGTCATGAAAATTGACTAAATACTTCGTCCATAGATTAAAACCAAATCTTTTACGATCTTTGAAAAATGGGCGCAAAGAAAGAATCATTAACGACTTTTCGATATTCCATAAATAATTGTTTTATCTACTTGCATTCATTTTATAGACAATTAGCTTTTGTGTTAGATCTTTCCTTTTCAGTCTGGAAAGCTAGGTCCTCCTTCCTACTAAAAATATCTAAATGTCCTGAGCTCATCCGATTCTTTCTCCTTTACGTCTTTTCCAGATATATTTTATTGAAAATTACTGACATGAAAGACTGCCTATTCACGCTTTGTCATCGTAATCCTTTAAATCCTTTCAACGCCGTACTCTTTTTGATATCTTTTTAGTTTTATCCCTCAGTTATAATTACACCCGTTTACCTATTCTTTTTCTATAGCAAACCATAGAATAAAGGTATTACCGAAGAGCTTTGAATTTTAAGGGTTTTTTCAGTATTTTCTCAAGATATCATTATTTCGTTTGTAATTATTTTTTTTTCTGCATTATCAATTCTTCCAAGTAAGATGTTTCCTTAATCCATTTTAATTCTTTTCTACAACTTCTGGTCTCAAATTTGCACTAACTTCACTGCTGTTATAATAATTTAACTCCTTTTTATTATAGTTAAATTGAGAACAAAAAATATTTTGGGGGTTGGTTGCTAGATCATCCGTCATCATTGTTTTGCATTTTCCTTACCATAAAAGTTTTCCTACAAAATTGATGGCGCAGAGATTTAGTTTTCCAAAGTACGGAAATACTTTGGTTTATTGTAAGTTCCTTAGTTCAGTTCAATTGACGCGATCCTTCTCGAAGTAGGTCATTGATTGTCAGGATATTTTTACATTCAGCAGTTGGTGCACAACTGAAGATATGTGTAGTAGATTCATCTTCACAGCATAACGTACACATTAGGTCATCCTATCACCGTCCTGAGTTGTACTCGAACTGTGTTTAATGATGTTGGCACCTCGGGGGTTTGTTCGCTTATCCTTTTGGTTTGTGTCTATCATGTTATCCCCAATTATAGGTTTTTGATCAATAAATGGTTTTGCAGATATTTTTTGTTTAGTTTACTATGTTTGGCACTACGAGATTTTGTTCATCTCTCCTTTTAGTTTGTGAAAATATCGTTATTCCAATTAGCCGGGCCAATAAACGATCTTGCCTTTCTCGTTCACTGCGGTTGATCAGCAAAAATTCCATTGGATTAATGTGTGCGAAAATTTTTGTGAAAGTTCGTTAATCACGGGTTTATTATACGTGGCACCTCTAAAGTTTGTTCATTTATATTGTAACTTTGTATGGACACATTCTCAGATATGTGAGTCTATATTTAATTGTGTTATGTCAGTCATAGGCCTGGATTTATAAATGAACATGCTCTGTCAATCCTGTCTGCTTGCAACTCAGGATTTAGTACCAACGTGTATTTTGTACAAATTATTAATTTGAAACGAAATTACTCAATTTGTAGTACGAAATGGTTTGTAAAGAGATTACTGATAGTGAAACAATCGCAAGTACCACAGCCGAAAATTCGTGTTTTATACAGATCCAAATAAGTGGACTAAGTTGTTCATGATCATAATAGAAATTGAAACCCTGAAAAAAATTCTCTAGCAGCATGTCAACATGAGGACTGTCCTGAAAAGTGATAAACTGGAAATAAAACATCACTCTCGAGAATACAGCCTGAATCATAGGTTTACCATTTATTACGGTCCATGGGTCACTTTTTCAAGCGACAATAAGACTGACCGGGGGCGTCGGTGGCCGCAAGGTTCAATCTTTGACACGGCGCTCATCAATGTAAGGTGAAGGTCCCGGGTTCGAATCCAGCAAATCGAATCCAGAAAAGAAATAAGACTGAATCCGTTGAATCTGAAACTTTTTGTTTCAAAAAGTGGTCGGTACCGAGGTAATCGGTTATCCGCAGCACCTCCTTTCTGAGGAGAAGGGAATGAAATTTACCTAGCGAAGTATTTATTATTTGCTCCCCCACAATTTAAAAATCTAAACAGATACAAATACATCTATGTTCAAACAATTACATATTGTAACCATAAATTGCAACTTGTTATAAAAAAGTATGGAAAGATCTCATTTTATTATTAGACTTGCAACAACAATTGATGTCGGGTTTGTATTTCTCAATTAAATATTTTAATTTGGGCGAAATCAATGTGACTTACTTTAAAATGATTTTTGATGTTTTGTTCACTGTTCGCTTCCTTGTATTAATATCTAACAATACATAACAATCAATGTTGTTCGGGTAATCACTATTTCTTAAAATTAGTAAACTTTCTTTAATGTCACCCCACAAGAATGTACTACCTAGTGCCAAAACTCTGTATCAAATTGATAGTAGAATAAGGTTTGCGAGCGGCAAAAGAGTGAGCACAGAAATAATTGAATACCGGTTCATTGCTCCACGTCTAGATAGAGCCAACCAAATAATAAAATCATTAATTTGAATATCTACAAAAATGTGGGACAAAATGCCTCCCATTGCAACGGCTTCAAACTTGCATATTACGTGTATTTCGAAATCAAACAAAAAATAGTCATTAATTCCTGAGAAAAAATAGAGCTATAATTTTCAACTTCATACGTCAATTGTATGTTCTCATGGTAACTATTAAAAAGGTTGAGAGATTTCTCTCACACTAAGTCAGACACAAACAACTCATCACCATATTTGAAAATGAGGTTAACCTTTATTATAAATGACCTGATTAAAAACCTAATCAATCGAACCATTCATGAGAATATCTACAAAAATGGCGATCGAAGTCACGGTAGATCAAGTGTTAGAGCAGCGGCGTATTTGGCCGAAAGTCGCGGGTTCGAATCACGCCTGTGACACAAATTTTGCCTTTTGGAAAAAACTGTGTATAATTAATCGACTAATTATATAATTAAGCATAAGTTGATCAAAATAATTAAAAGTTAATATTTAAGATTCCAATTAATTATTCTTTTCATCTCAGTTTTTTGTTTGAGATGAAAAAATAATTAATTAATACGGTCAATTATGACCTTTACACAAATATGGATTAATTTAATTACGATTGTTTTGCCCTGATGATGGCCTTAAAATACGTAAAAGCTTGATAATTTGTTTTACAAGCAGGACATTACCTTGATTCAGAGTATTCGTGAAAACTCACTTTCTCCGTAGAGCTTTTGAATGGAATATCTATGAATAATATCATGTTTGATCAGGGAAAGTGAATTGTCATAACAAAGAAAACGAAAATTCTTAAATTTGAGCTCATATTTTCTAATGCAGATAAATCCTGTTTACTGATTATTAAACCAAATAAAAGCAACTCGAAATTAACATAGTTCATTTATTTTATACAAAAAAAATAGGTAACTTTCCATCTTTTAACGCAAATTCAAACAACAGCGATATTTCGATCCTGAATTATGAACATGGACACCCTGTTAGCAAAGTCAGCAAGTTTTCAATGAAGTTACTGGTTTGAAGAGAATGATGCTCCAAAGCAGTTGGGTAATTACCATATCAAAACAATCCAGTTCCCATCTCAAAGAAGAAAAATTGCTAATATGATACCTTTTCGAGGGGCTTTTTCTCTCTTTTTTGAGCAGAATCAAAGAAACAAGACCAATATCGGTCTTATAAATAAAGCAGCACTCTTCTCTATTTTTCTAATGATAATTTTCACCTTTCAAAAAATACAGAAAAGTAGATTATTGTTACCGCTTCGTGGAAATATATATTTTTTCAATGAACAGTTAATTCCAATTAGTAAAAACCTTTTTCCCGTGGAATAACAAGCAGCGAAACATTGTGAGAGATTTCCCTGTGGGTGGAATCGGTTCCGATGATTCGTACTGTAGGAAGCAAATCGGATTTTACGTCATTATCAGTTTTGTGTTCGTAATATTGGCTTTTAATGGTTTGATTACAATTAATTTCGGGATCCACTACCGTAGATATCAGATCGACAAACGAATTCAAATATGATATACAGACCAAAATAATCAGAAACCAGTTTTTAGGGGAGAATTCGTAGAAGGATGAATTTCATTTATAAAAAGGTGTATGTGAGCTTAATTTGCAAAAGGGTGAGTTTAATAGACAAAGGGGTAAATTTGATTTGCAAAATGTTTAATTGGAGTTGTGAAAGAGCTCAATTAATTTAAAAGGGGGTAAAATTGATTTTCCAACACCAAAAGATGATTTCCAAAGCGTTAATTTGTTTTTCAAAAGGATGAATTTTATTGCGAAAGGGTGAATTTGATTTGTGAAATGGTAAATTTAATTTGCAAAAGCATGAATTTGATTGGCAAAAATGAGATTTTGGTAGGAAAAAGTGTGAATTTTGTTTACAAAATGGACTTTTTGGTTTGCGACAGAGTCAATTTAATTTGAAAAAGGAATAATTTAATTTAAAACTGTGTGATTTTAATTTGTAATTGAGTGAATTTGATTTCGAAAAAAGTGAGTGTAATTTGTAGAAAGGTGCGTTTGATTTCCAAAAATTGTATTCGATTAGCAAACGCCTAAATTCGAACTGCAAATGCATCCGTATACGTTTAAATTGATTTGTGACACCGTCGAAATGGTTTAAAAATGTGCTAATGCAGGATAATAGGGAAAATAAGAGAATTTAAATTTCGAAACCTTGAATTTAATTTGAAACAGTGTGCACTTGATGTGTACTTAAACAAGTACGCGTCTAGTTAGTTTACGCGCCCCGCTGCTGAAGATTTCAAAGACCTAATCATCAATAATTGGTTGAACGAAATGCCGCAATAGTAGCAATGGCCCCAAATATTCATTATGCTCATACAATAATTGGATATCTGCGTTAACTTTCCAACTTTAATATATTCCACTCAAACGATGTGGAATACGAGAAATATAGAACATAAAGGAAAACGATCCATTTCAGGAGAGAATCAATGTGGAAACTTGTCTCATCACTCATCTAATCCGATTCAAGAAAAATTGTTTGTTAAATTATAACATTATTATAATCATAATGCCGTTTGCATAGACGCAATGTTATTGGTGATACCACGTCCTCAAGTCATAACTGGGCACACCACCCGGTGAGTACACTACTGGGGGGGGGGGTTACACCCGTCCCCCAGAAGATGGTGAAATAGGTTGAAATTTTAGAGAAAGCCCTTTAACGACTTTTTACTATACGGGGGTAAGTGTAATCATACGTTTAAAAAAGAGGAAAATAGCTTTTATGTTTGCATAAATTGAAACTGCGAGAACTTTTATGAGCCGGTTCGCACTTTTAGCCCTTTATAAACTTATCTACATGATTTATGTACACGGATGCTTTAAAGCATTAGAACATTATCGACCGTAGTAGGGTGGAAATTGTTAATTGCTCAGACTATATTAACACACAACCTCTGACGTAGTGATGTATATCTATATATTATATTTGTCTAAACACTGAATTTACTGCTTTGTCATTGAATCATATCCGCCCAGAAAATCCATACTGTCTTACTTAAACCCGTTGGAATTGTCAAATTTAGTATAATTCAGTTTCCCTTTTTTTTTCTTTTTTTTAAAAAGGGTTCGCAACAGCAGAGGTCGTATAAACCCTCAGGGTACCGGTGTTTTTGAAAAAAGTCCATTTGTAAGTATGTCGGGTTCGAATCCAGCAGCCCTGCTTTCGAACCCGGGACCTTTACCTTACAGTGATGAGCGCCGTGTCAAGGGCGAAACCTTGTTGCCGCCGACGCCCCCTTAGTTTCCTTATTGGGAAACTTTACATCAAAAGTATATTTTTATGCAAGCATTTTCTTTTGCGAGTAGCACATTACATCGAAAAATCATACGTTCTCCTCTCTTGACGTTTTTGTAATAAAAAAGGAAATAGGCAAAATTCTTGTTAATTAAGGTCAAATTCAAATCGGTCTCTGAGGACTTTGTCCTTGGGTCTGGCACTTTGTGACTCGAACTGTTTAAAACATTGTTAATCTTTTAGCAGACCCCACTTGAGGTCATTTCGAATACCAAAGTAAAGAGTAAAAAAAGTAATTCTAATTTTAAGAAATAGTTGCAAATTACCCACACAATAACAATCAATGTATACGACTTTAATTTGATTTTAAGCAAATCTTTGCTAATATTAAAGACTTCATAATTATTTTAAGCAAAAATCATTTCAAACACACCATTATAACAGATATTATTTTTTCCGACGAAAGCTTTTCATCCGTCAAAAGTTGTCAAAAATCTTCCCAAAATAAGGCTGATGGATACGACATTATAACCGCTGAATGACTGCCTACATTTTTATATGCAGATTCATCTGTCCGTGCAGTTTTCTTTTTTTTTTTTTTTTTTTTTTTTTTTTTTTTTTTTTTTTTTTTTTTAATGGGAAATTCATCTGAAAATCGATTCATAAAAACGTGACTGGAAACATGATTGTTGATTGCTTGTTATAATTTCTGCTCGATCTTCTAAATTGAATTCTTAGTAACTAAACCAAATTATTTGTTGTTTTTCTAAAAAGATTATATATCATAAGATTAATCTGAAAAAGGGAAAACATAATTTGCACAAAGGTGAATTTGATTTTGGAATAGAGTGAATATGATTTGTAAAAGGGAGAATTTGATTGGCACAAAGATGAATTTCATTTGCATAAAGGCGAATTTGATTTGTGAAAGAGTCAAATTGATTTGAATAAAGCTAATTCAATTTGCAAAAACCTAAGTTTCATTTGCAACTTTTTTTATATGAATAGCCTAAATTTGATTAGGAAAAATTTGAAATTATTATCAATAAAGTGTTGATTGAAATTGCGAAAGGGTGAATTTTATTTGCAAAATAGAGGACATCATTTGCAAAAAGATTAATTTGATTTTTGTTTAATCAAATGCAGGATGGGTAGTTTAATTACCCGACCCTCTGCTGAATGTTTGACAGCCCTAATCAGCACGGACAGGTTTGAACGAAGAACAACAATAGCAATTCAAGCGCAAAATATTCATTATAGTTAAACAGTCGTCCGCTGTTTGTTCTCGCTTCGAGATTTTGAAATCTTGTACTCCCTACTTTGAGGATAATCGATGTAAGTTACCATTCGGGCCGGGTTCGTTCCTTTTGTCCTGGAGCTGACTGTCTTTGGTTTCAGCCTTCGACCTTCACTCGCGACTAGAAAGAACCTCCACCTGAACTTTTCTGGCCAGCGCGATTCGAATTAAATGACATTTGTGTGTGTGTGTGTGCGCCTGAGTCCAATCAGTGTATATATATGTGATGTAGCGTGCTTCGTTCTTCTTTTTTGTCCGACGATCCGACCTGACTATAATGATTACTTTTATTGATCAGGCACCTTTTATATTTTGTTGAAACCAAAATAAATACGACACCCAATGATTGTTGAATTTGAATTTTTAATTATAATTTATTCCACACAAATTTACAATATATTTTATTAATTATTGTTTTGAATTTAAAGAATCCTTTTATCATAGAACAAGCTTATCTCAAATCTACAAATCTTAATTTTAAAATGGAATTTAATTCTTGTTTTATAGTTTTATAAAGAAACGTAAAGAAATTATGATTATTATTATTACATTTTTGACCACCAAATAAAAAATAGAATTAAATTTTGAACACAATTTTTTTAATAAATATTATTTCTTCTGTTTTTCTTTATAGAAATATATTTCCTTTTAAAAACTAAATTACAATTATTATTTTTGTTTTGACGTCAAAGAAATAAAAATTTAACTCACTTGAATAGTGTGCATACCCAATTTTTCTTTTTTTACCAAAATAGCCGTTTACCCACAGAAGCCAGAAAGGGAATTGAATTAGCGCTTGAAAAAAATAGTCCTTTCTTGGGCCCTACTCCTTGCACTGTTTCAGTGTGTGGAAAGGCATGGCGGATCATTTAAATCTGAATGTTACAATACTCCTTCAATTGCCCGAAAGAAAAAGAATAAAAAGAAAAGAATTTCAGTTCCGGCAGATAAATGACTGTTGTAGCTGTTTTCAAGTTCAGCTGTGACATTCATAGTTTGTCCATCCAATTTTTTCCAACGACGATGAATTTTTATTTCCCTTACTAGATGTGGCATCTCCTCCTGTTTCTTTCGAATTCTTCTCTCGGGGATTTCCCTGAGTTGAGTTCTTCTTTGTCCATTCTTTTGCTGGATGAAAGCTCTTCACCTTGGCGCTAACATGCTATTGAGAGATTACCTTACCTCAGTGTAGGATATTTCGCAAGGTCTTCGATGGATGCTGGAGGTGGAGCTTTACTGCTTAATGAATGTCGACATGTTTTGGGATAGGATTTTGAGATAGTAAAATTTACAGCAGTCCAGGTGTTTTGGGCTATATTGTTGTGGAACTTGTACTGAACTCCTGGGATCCATTCAGACGTAGTCATCAATGCTGTATTGGTTGTAGGTAGATCGGTGTCCAGATTCTGATGATCTATCCAGTTGATAACAATCTTTCTCAACACAGAGAAATCGAATAGATATTAAACCAATCCAATACACGACCAATTACATCGTTATCAGTCTTAGCCAATATCAGAAACCCCGTTTGTTATAGAGTGAAATTAATACATAAATACATATTCTGTATGCCATAGAATTAAATTAGTGGTATTAATATTTCGTTAGAATTGATTAAAAAAATTAAAGAACATCAATATTCTTAACAACTGTGCTTTAGTATTATTTAATGTTACTAATTTATTTACACAATCCCTATTAAAGAATGAACAAAACAAAAACCCACGGAGAATTCCATTAACGAATTAGAAAAAATGGTATAAGGCTCCATTATCCCCACTTTGTGCCGAAATCTTCATGGTTAACTTTGAAAAAAACAACAACATTCAAATCAAACAACAAATTAATTAAATCTGTTCATTTTTGGAAACGCTACGTCGGCGATATTTTATGCGCATGGTCGGGAACGCTAGAGCATCTAAAAATAATTCTTCAAAACTAATCACTCCTTTACACCGTGTTTTAAATTTTACATTGCAAATTAATAAAGATGGTTGTTTAAAATTTTAGACCTAAAACTACCCATGTTAAACAATATCAGTGAAATATATTTAGTACGCGTATAGAAAACAGCAGAACTTCAGACACCATGATACCTGCGGATTCTTCTCACACATGGACCCAAAAATCTATTTCATTAGACGCAAAGACCTTACGTTAAAATCCCCATTAACCCGTTCTTACAATAAAAAGAATTACAAACTCTTAAAACCTTAAGAAAAAAACAATGGATATCAAGAATTATTTATTGAACGGTTGCTAGTTAAAAAAATAAATAAAGTTCAAAAGAAGCAAAATACGGCTTAGGCAATCCACCAAAAATGAATCATTGGGTTTTTTTCATACATCGGCTAAACTATCAGAAATTTTAGCTAAAATTCTTAAACAAGAAGACTTGTGAGGTACGTGTTCATTTAGAAACACCCTTTCAAAAGTTAAAGACAAGGTTGACAACTTAGCAAAACGCGTGGTTTACCAACTTAATTGTAATTATTAATTCGTTAAATCCATAAGACAAAGCGGTAGAGAAATTAAAACGAGAGTTAAAGAACACTTTTTCAAACACAATTTCAATTTCAATTTAAATACAAGGAGGGGAACTACAATTGTTTGAGAAATTTGAAATTAAAAAATGTAAGTGGGGGTCGGGGGCTGCGAGGTTTCGTCTTTGACACGGCGCTCATCACTGCAAGGTAAAGGTCCCGGGTTCGAATGCAGGGCCGCTGGATTACTTGGATACTTACAAATGTTTTTTTTTTTTTTTTCAAAAAACACCAGCACCCTAAGGGTTTATATGACCTCTGCTGTTGCGAACCCTCGTAAAAAAAAATCAAACATGTAGATAAATGCATTAATAATATAATACATTTTGATTTACCCCCTGTTTAAAATATATACCTAAATAATATTAGGCTTACAAATTAATCAAATCAATTAATTTAGTTTTTATTAATTGTATGATTAACTAACTAATCTGTTATTAATGTAACATTTTGATTTGTATTTTTTATTAATTAATAAAACATATATAAAACACTAATTAATTATTAATTTATAATTAATTTCTTACAGAATTTATTAATTTAATATTCAGTAGTGTTATGATTCCCGCTTTTTGCAAGTTGAAAATTGAGCGTCAATCAAACACCATTGGAACGTCGCGTTGGCGGGGGTATCGGCGGGTTTACTTTTGCAATTCATGCCGGGAGACGTGGCTTCAAAATGATGGTGAGCTGCCGGATAATAGAAACCAACAAACTGTGAGTAGGAACTGTCTTTTTAAAAAGATTAAATTTATCCAGGTACCGTTTATGAGGTTTGACACACCTCGATGTTTACGGTGGCGCAATATTCAACAGTTCCTTAAGACGTGTTACGGCCGATAAAGGCCTGAAAGTCGACCGTCAATTAATTGATTAACAACAATATAATAATAATATAAAATGAATTTGCATGTTATAACATAATGTTCGTTCTTATTTGCCGTTTCTCTGTATGGTTTGTGCTAATATATATTGCTTAAAATACTATTTTAGTTTTACATGTTACAATTACTTACATCAAACACACGCTCAAACATGTGGTTTACTGCAGAAGAGAAGAAAACAATATTTCTTGTTGGTTAAGGGGTTTAACAGCATCATTGTTGTAAACATCATAAAATCCTTCGACCGTTTGGAGGAGTAGGAACCCCCAAGTGGATCTTCGAAGGATCGCTTTTCAATTTTGGCACTAAAAGCTTCCGTGTGTGAACAAATTGATTGATATTTTTTTTCAGGCAAGGGGCAGATGAATTGTATAAAACGAATGTACTTCCTGGAGGAAAAATCCCGTGCGATACCCAGCGAACTGAGCGTTCAGCGTTCAACAAATTCACAGAGATAAACAATCTGATGCAAAAGTTCTAAAACACACACACACACACACACACACACACACACACATATATATATATATATATATAATTTTGACACTGCCTGTTTTGTACGTTTCAAAAGAAGACAAAAGAAGATCTCGCCTGCTTGAAACTTCAAATATAGAAAAGATACGCAATCCTTTTAGTGTAACTAAACAATCACGACAGGAATGTCTTTATTGACCGCATGGAACCTATTGAATTTCTATTAAGTCGCCCCCAGTGATAAATTGATACTTTAGCTTTCCGTATGTTATCGATTCAATTTATCCTGGAATTTCTCGCATGAGCTCTTTCTACTTCGGTCGTTTCAGTCTCATCGTCTAGTTTATTATTACCTGAGGAAAGATCCATTTTAAAAATTCACATGGCCTACAGCAATTATTTAAAATAAAATTCACAAAAAAACACCAATAGCCCTTAATTAACCAGTTTATGTTGTTGTAAATGCATACGCTCAAAGCGAAACCCGGGCACTCGTATTTTGTTATTTTTTCCTGACAATACGATGTTATAATAATTACAACATACTTAATGTAAACCAAATTAAACGAGATGAGAAAATCGTGGCTTTTAAATTGGTTGAAATAAAAAAGCCAGTGTCATGACAGTTCAAGTGGTAGGGCGACGGCGTATATAGCCGAAGGCCGTGGGTTCGAATCCCGCTCGTGACACCGACTTTTTCATTTCAATTAATACCTTACATAAATGAAAGAAGTTAGTCTAACCATGAAATCTAATAGATTTAATAAGTAAAATGAAGTATTTCTTCACTGATTGGCATTTTCATTTGTCGCCGAGAATCGAATAGATTAAATGAATTTACATATTAACTAACAAGTTTTGCTCATAATAATGCGTATAACATCCTCTGGCCTCGCCGGCGGCCTGACGTCTTCTTGGTATCTGACCGATCAGATTGCGCCTTGGGAAATAGAATCCCATTCATCACCGAGAACGGTTCGAAGTTGTTTAACGAATTCTGACTCGACTCTTTATCATGTTTCATAAGTGTTCTATGGGATACTTGTCAGGAGAACGTGCTGCACAATACTTTCCTACATCCTTCAAGTAATGGGCGAAAACACGAGCTACATTCGGTCAAGCATTATCGTGCAGAAACACGACTGGGAACTCAGCTTCCAGAAGCTCAATATAAACAGCTTAAAAATAAATAGGGCTATTTTAAATTTATTCTTATTTTATTAATTTTAATTATAATAACCTATGTTTGGGGCGTCTGTGGCCGTAACGGTTTGGGCGTTGACACGGCTCTCATCCCTCTAAGGTAAAGGTCCTGAGTTCGAATCCACTGGCCCTGCATTCGAACCCGACATATTAACAAACAATTTACCCTAAAACCGTATGCAAAATATTTCTGCATTCACTTTTAATATTTACCTGGGTGGTTTACTTTCATTTCCATTAATTTATATTTATCATCATCGTATATCTTTTTATCTCTTTGCTTATTACTTAGTTCACTCTGGCATTAGTTGTAGTTTAGAAGTCAAAAACACCGGCACCCCGAGTGTTGATATGACCTCTGATGTTGCGAGCCCTCGTAAAAAAACAGAATAACAAATACAGACCAAAAACAAACAAGTGCTAATCCTCATTTTCAATGACGGATTTACTTAAGAATAGAAAACATGCAGATTACTCATTTTTTAAAGGAACACCTTTTCTATTTCAATCTTTAACCATGCGAAGACTTCATATTGAACCAGAATTTCGCAAGGTTATAGTGAGGATGACTCTTCCAGGTCGGCAAGTGGATAACGCAGAGGAGTTGGCGTTTCTCGGAGCGTCGTCTCCCTATTCCGAGCGACAGGAAGTACAATAGAAGTTTTTACGCAAATTTGCTGTTTGAACAAAAAAAATTCCAATTTTTTTTTTTGGGGGGGGGGTCCCCATTTCCCATGACCCTATTATTGGTGGAATGGTGATACTAGCCGCGGAAATATCAGAGCCCGGGAATCGAGGAGGAACCACCACGAACTATGGGTGGATGGTTTTTTTTTTCTCGCAAGAGAAACCAAAACCATGTATGTCAAAATCAACATAATATGGAAAAGTCCACGTCCACGAGGTTTAGGGGCTAACGCGCCCTGCATCCTTCCGTCACGCCCGCCGCCGCCAAGAGCAAGCACCCGTCCCGACCCCCGACCACCGGCCCTGCACCAATATCTATCAACGAATCAGATTCCACACTCTGTGATGTAGTCATCGGCCAATATACATGTAGTCGTCTCTTTCTTCGGAAATCAGGGATTCTAAGTTAAAGCGTGTATCAATATCCTTCAAGGAGTAAATCCTTTCCAAAAACTATTTTCTTTCTTTTTCATATTCCGGACATTCCATTATGTCATGATTGAGATCCTGCACAGTATCGCACGTCGCGCAGTTTGGACTTACCCGCAAACCGATCGTAAATTTATGTGCCCCCACAATCCGTGGTTAATCCGGATACGTACGATTACCAGGAAGAAATGTCGAGAAGCTCGATACCCCTTGGGCACCACGGGAAACCTACACTTATACAAGTGTCCCGCCGGAGACTTATTATATAATTCCTGCCAGTCGCTTAGCCATTCCCTATTTAGTGCTCTTTTGCTATCAGACGCTGTCATTTTATATTTGCAAAACACCCCGCATACAGTAGCCTCCTTAGCATAAGTGTCACTAGTTCATTGTCTCGTATACCGGAATGCCCTTTAATCCAGCAAACTTTCACCGATTTACCACTATTAACCAGAGTTGTATTTCAGCAATATTTCAATCGTGATATGGTCGTATTTCGTATAAACGTTTGCGCTTTCTAGCCGGGACACTGCACTTCTGCTATCAGTCAGGATTGCAACTTTAGATACACCGAGAAACTGGCACTGTACATACTCCAAGGCCTTAAGTATGGCCATGGCCCCCGCAGAGAATATTGACGCAACGTTCGGGAAAGAATATCTTTCCTTCACTTTTCGTGTCGGGTCATTAGGGCGAAACCAACTTTCCCATCCATTACTGATTCGTCCGTAATTCCACAAATTTTCTCAGTAACGGATGAAATTTAACTGATTTTATTTGTTCTTCTACTAATAAACTGTAAAAGAATTTTTACCATTCAATAAAGATAAACACGATTTTATTTGTCTTTGAGTGTATTTATTTATACTGAACTTATTCAAAATGAAATACGCTTAATTATAGCCTCGCTGATTAACTGTTATTAAGGTGTTAGAAAGGTTAGATATTTTTAAACCAAGAAAAATTCCTGTATTATTTATGAAATCAAGCAAAGAGAATGTATATGACTTTAGTCACCGCTACGTCCTCTGAAAAATTTCAAACTATCATATCTACTACTAATGTCTAAAGTTATCAAACAAGGTAATAAAATAATTAAATAAACAATACAACACAGCGGATACAATAACTAAGTTGAAAAATAATAGCACGAAAATTCTGCCCCGGAAAATGCTCGTTAAAAAAAACAAGTGAAGAGAAAGAAGAGAGGAAAAGGGAGATAAGAAGAAATAAAATATGAGAATGCTGGGGATGACCTCAATGTGTGCCGGGTCTGGAAACCTCTGAAAAAAAAATACAGGCACTCTAGAGGTTGAACTGACTACAAACAATAATTTTAACCCCTTTGGGCATCGTCGTGTTAACATTGTTTCCCTTTTAATTAACCTAAAGTTCGAAAATGAATTAGTATTTAACTTTTAATCATTATTGAAGTTTGTTATATCATTTTTTACTATTAAAGCCAACTGTAGTGTAATTATGAGAGCATTTAAGCAAAATCTTATCTGAAAAAGCTTGTTCGCACTAAAGGGCCCTGTTTATGCATCGTAAATCTTACTCTAATAAATTCGCCCAAACATTAATTATCAACAAATAACATATTCTTTGATAATTGTTTCGAGGTTAGCAAGTAGATGTGTATGGTAGAAGCCAGAATTATTTAGTCCGTGATTTTCGTCCATTCGGTTACCCAAATAGATGCGATTCTTTCTAGATTAGCTTTCTTAATGTTTTCGGCTGACCTTTTTAAATTGACCGATTTCAGTTTAAATAGGAAAGATGCAGGAATTTCGTTTCAATTAATTGTTTTCGGGAGGGTATCTGCTTCCATTAGTCTTGTCTTTTATTGCAACGGGAGAAGTTTAATGAAACACGTTAGAGCTCGCAGGCTAATATATGATTCCACCCTTTGTAAATTTCACTCAGATCCGGCCCTCCCCAAAGGGCTAAAGAGCCAATTCTTTTTCCTCCCGTGGCCTATCCCTGATGCACCGCAACGAAGATTCTAAGCCTTCTTCGAATAAAGTTATCCTGACAAATCTTCCAATGTACGTGCGTCTGATTGTCTGGGAGTGCGTCCGTGCTTGTGTGGATGGGAGAAATCGGCAAACAATGATTTCCTAGCTGAAGATGCGTCACACGTGTTAAAGGACCAACATTAAATATCTTACAGTGCTCTATCCTAAATCCGAACTTTGGTACTCCAAACATTCCAGTAATCCGAACTAGAAAAAAATTCAAAATTTCAAAGGAAGCAATTGAAATATTATTTTTAGCCGGGGGGAGCATTTTTAGTGCGGGAGAGAGAGAGTGAATAAAAAAGAGTGTATGAAAGAGAAAAAGAAAATAGAGGGGGTGAGTGAGAAAGAGAGAAAGAGTGAGAGAGACATTGAGAGAGTAAGCGAGCGAGTGAAAGAGAACAGGACAATTAGTGAGTAAGGGGGAAGTCATACTAAAAAAAAAAACAAGTCTAGTTTAGACTGTACGAATTTTCGAGAATTTCTTTTGTTCAGCCCCTCGTTTCCCTCCAGTACTAAAAATTCTAATTTTTTTTCTATTGAGTATAATATACATAGCTAACTAAAAAAATGGGAAAAAAGTGGATCTAGCAATGAATAAAATGTTAAATAAATAGAAAAACAGTTTATCAGTTTTTTAAAATTTATTTAACATTTTATTAATTGCTTCTTCCTTCTTTTCTTTATATTTATTTTTAAGTTTGGTTTATTTAAATTCATTTTTATTATTTATTTATTTTAGGTCATAATTTGTAATTGAATAATATTAAACCTTTATGTATTCAATAATAATCATAAAGTGTTGAAGTGAAATAGTGTTGTAATTAAATATGTATTTATTTTAAACACAGCCCTCAAATCCAAATTTTTCATTGAACCGAATTCC
Organism: Cimex hemipterus; assembly: GCA_039619505.1. NCBI lineage: Eukaryota > Metazoa > Arthropoda > Insecta > Hemiptera > Cimicidae > Cimex > Cimex hemipterus. The sequence goes on along the minus strand of CM077101.1, from coordinate 5,804,075 downwards.
CTCATTCAATGATCAGATTACTGAGAGAACGCCCTGGTCTCCAACAAAATCATGCTGGATTTTCCTCGTGTTACTACCAGGACTCGTCCAATTTTATCACCTTTAATTACATTCAAACATTCAGTTAAGATTCCCATTTATAATAAAACTTGTCAACCTGATAAAATAATCAAACGATAAAAACAGAAAAAAAATTGTTTACAAATGCATTGGCAATTAAGATTAGGTACATAAACAAAAGTCAGAAATTAAAAAGTGCTATTTCTGCTAGTCAATTATATCAACGAAAGTAAATGAAAGGCCATTTCTTATTCTAATAAAGGTGGAAATGGAGGGTTAAAAACGTGGCTCTTTATAACATTAAATTAGTGGGCAATGGCTACTTTAGCCAATTCATATATTTAATATTAAAAGGAATATGTTGTATTACGTAAATTTAATGAAGTTGTTTCTGACCCTTAAGTGCCTTTGCACATTATTACAGCTCATATGGAGCCCCTTCGGCCACTGGACCTGCCAAGAACGTAGATCCATAAGACAATGGAGGAAAGAATAAGTCGTTGGTTCAATGGAATTGTCTTCAGAATTGAGGAATGAGAAAAGGTTACTTTAAAAAACCGTCGGAGAAATTAACGGTAGAAGTTCTAGTAGAAGAATCATCAGAAGAATCAAAGAAAGATCAGAAGAATCATTGATTTGCAATATCAAGAATGTTCGTTTGTGTCGATTATTTTGAACATTTCTTTAATGTGTGTTTTAATGTGGTTATAGTGCATTCTGCTCATCTTGATACATACCACATTTTTTTCTTTTTCCCATCCACATCCCCGCCGTACCTAAGCGAGACCCCATACCGGCGGACCACGGCCGCTAAACTAATTCAAGTAGGATGCAAGTTTAGGGGATCTTACTGTGCTTACCGTCTTCCTTCGTCCTTGCCTTGGTATGGAAGACCCAAGGAAGAAGGAGAATTTTTTTAATTATTATTAATTTATCTAATCTAATAGGTCTCCCCCTTGCTGGTTATTCCTTTTGAATACACTTTCTAATAAATAAAATATTTTAATAAATAAATAACAATTATGGGTACAAGGAGTAACCAGCCCGGAATTAAAAGTTCAGAGGAACGCTAAGATATAATACGTAACATCATAGGAATAAAAAAAGGTAAAAACTAATCAGCTACTTTGTCGACTATAGCTCGGCTAATAGGTTTGAGGATCTCAAGCGTCCTCCTTTTCTTTTACCAGTTCGTTGAAGGTCGGTGGCCAAGTGTGGTGGAAGAGGATCTTTAATGGCCCCCTCACTCTCTCAAGGAGGGGGCAGTTGAACAGTCTGTGTTGGACACTGTCATCAACTCCGCAGTGAGGACACAGTGGACTGTTAGCTCTACGGAATCGGTGCAAGTAAGCGTGACCTGTCATTACTTGGTTGATCCAGTTGGTTGAAACCACATTGCTTTTGTTCGGTCCTCAATACGTGAAAGAAACTCGTGGGTTAACCTTCCCTTGGTGCTTCTGTCCCATCTTTCCAGACATAAATAGGAGCGCAGAAGACATTATCAAAATTATATTTAATATTTTTGAACCGCCCATACTCTCATTCCTTCATAAATACATTATCATTCATTCACCTTCAATATACTATAAACAACGACACACAACGACTAGTCTAATTGAGAGTCGATGAAACATTAATCATTGACCCTCTTGTACCACACATTCATACTAACAACTACACTCAATCTCAAAACACAAAAAATTGAGGATGAATAAGACCTACAACAAGCATCATACAGTCCGCTTGGAAAGATGCTCATATATCAGCGAGCAACTAAAGCTTCGGGGTAAACTGCAGGTAAACAGGATCCTGGGCATGCTTATTGATTCGATGTCCCCCAAAAAATCAGATTTGACAAAAACTTGAAATGAAAATTGTTGTTAGAGCAGACTGGATCAGATGTTGATGTTTACTGAAATAAACCAAGAACTAGAATCTATTGACTTGGGCAATATGCCACTGTCTTTCAGACGGTATGAAACCCTGTATCAAGGAGATTAAAAGGCTAGGTATCGTTAATAGAAGAATAGCTATCTACTCGGAGAGCCTTGCAGCACTGAGGGCAATGTCGCATCGGTTTCTTTTTTCTTTGGGTTGCCGGTGTTTTTGAAAAAAAGCCCATTTGTAAATATGTCGGATTCGAACCCGGGACCTTCACCGTTACACACCATTACAGTGATGACTGAACCTTGCGATCACCGACGCACCTCCCCGACTACCAAAATTTACGCGCCCGAGATATCCGCATTTGGGATATTCGCAGAAGTCAGCCAAGCTGTAGTGCAATGGGAAGGCCTCGCCCTGGGGGACCGCCTTAATGATCACGGTAACCCCGACGCCAGTTAAGTATTTATTAAATTCAGAGTTGTTTGGGAGTGCACTAAGGCACACTTGTCAGACATTGAGGAAAACAACAAAATTACTCTTATCCAGGTACCAGGGTCCACTGTGCATCGGGGCAACGAAGTGACCGATAAATTGTCCAAGATAAGTTCGGTGGGGACACATATATGGTCTGAACCAGTGTTGGGCAAAAATTAGTCATGTCTAATGATTAATGATTGATCACTCAGAACGTTAGACATGATTGGTAGTAAGTGACTAATTTAGTCATTAGTCACGATATGTGATTGATGGCTAAAATAGTCATGACTAGTAATTAAATACGAGGCATGACTAATTTAGTCATAATATAGTTAGTCATGACTAAATTTCGATAAATCATATTCGAATGGGTGCACAAAAGATGAAAAATACACAATTTCATCACATTTAAAAAAATTCTAACGTTTTCGTTTGGGATAACATTTTTTGAGGTTGGCCTTAAGCACGACTCTCATCTAAAAATTTTTATCCTGAGTCTATTGGGTTTTGGTAGGTGGTCATTTTAGCCAGAGTTGGGCAAAATCTAACTAATTCAATCATGATTAAGATTTTTGATTGAAGTTTAATCATGATTGAATAAGTCATGAGTAAATTAATCATTGCATGATTTAGTCATACCTTGTGATTGAATTAATCATGACTAAATCATATAATGATTCATTTAATCATGACTAATTCAATCATGATTAAACTTCAATCAAAAATCTTAATCATGATTGAATTAGTTAGATTTTGCCCAACTCTGGTCTGAACCCTTTTGTGGCATATCAAACTGACAATAATCTGGATCCGTCAGACAATCGATTAACATAAGTCCTCCGTCAGGACAGACTTGCAAAACCTTTCAACAGAGAATCATCGCAGAAACAAACGGCAGAACTACTAAATCGAAGTTTGGGACCAGAATAATAGTTGGCCTGCAAACTGGATACTGTAGATTCCAGAGACATATGAACCCGCAGTAGCAGAAAAGAATCCTGTGCAGATATTGCCATGAAGAAAAGGGTGACAAGTTTAAAAACAAAGAAAGTCACTTCTCTTTACTTCCTTATTTTATCATTACTTGTTTGTCAACAAATAAAATCCTAAATAATTTCTTATGAATCGAAAACCAGCCGTAAACAAGCGGTAAATTCAACGATTGAAAGAAGGTAGGAATGAGATTACATCAATAATTGGATCCCATTTTTCATCCTGATGCAAATGGTGCGCTATGCTTAAAATTTAACGTCAGCAATTTTTAACTTAACGACGCCTACGTAAACTGTGCTTCCTTGGCGATAATTCATTGTAAAGCACGTAAAAGAGCTTTGTTCCGAGTAATATGAAAATATTCCCCAGGCAGACAGTATTTCTGGATCAACAACTTTAAATTCACACTTTAACATATTTTCAATGTTAATGGACAAAATTCGTTAAAATACATCAGTTTACAAAAAAATATTCTACCAAATTGTTCACTTTACGAAATTGCTTGGACAACAAAGTTCGATCGATGTAACTGAACCAATTCAGCCAACAAAAAGAACTAATAATGTAAAATACCTATGAAAACAAGCTAACAAAGAGAAAATAGCAACCTAATATTGCCTAGTATAAACCGAGCAATTTACTGGTGTCTCGTGAACAGACGTCAATACTTAAAGGGGTTATCTTACATGCTCAATTGGACTAACAAATCCCTATTTTCCAAAAGTCAAAGGATCTCATAAAATCCTTCTGTAAATTTGATTGTACCAATTGGAAAGAGTTATTAAAAACCTATGAGGTTCAATGTTTTATTGTAATTTTGACGAAACCAATAGAAAAGTACTTTGAAGATGAAATTTTTAGAGTTTCTAAAATCTTAGCTAAAGTTTGGTCAAGATTTTATTGGTTTTGTAAATATTGATAGAACATGCCATTAGTGCTTTAACCAAGGAGCTATAAACATATAGCTAATTTTTCACAGTTCAGTTATTTAAGTAAATTTGATTTTTCGGTTGCAAATTGTTGAGAAAAATCAGTAGGGAAAAATTGGAAACTTCGATTAATATATTAAAACTTAGAGTTGGTGGTAGTAAATGTTTACGAGACACCTCGTATGCAGTCACCTTGCTAGTGTTTTATACTCCAAAACTTTTTTAACTGCTCAACGTCTTTTCAGTTTAATATGCAGCAAAAGGGTTCGGAAACAAAAAAGAATACGTCTCCTCACTGAACATTCCTTGGCCAGTTTATCGGTCTCTTCGTTACCCTTCCACCTTGTGTGCCCTGGTACCTATGCGAAGGTAATTGAGGAAGACAACACCCAATCTCTGACAGGGTATAACTACAATTCCAAACGACTCGAGAGTTTACCACCGATGTCGCCTGGTTGTCCGAGTAAATGATTATTCTTCAGTTAACAGCACCTCGCTTTATAATCTCCTTGAGACAATGTTCAATAGACACAAACTCCGCTGGAAAAACAGTAGCATATTGCCCAAGGCAATATGAATTCTAGTCGTTGGTTTATTTCCGTAAAAAACAAATACTGACCTATGATCGGTTTTGCAGCCATCTGTATTCCCGATATGTCCGCTTTAACTAGGACCTCTTACTGCCTCTGGGTTCTACTGAGTATTTTCGTTTGAAATTTTTCTCAAATCTGAATTTAGCATCAGCCCTAAATGAGAAAAATCAACAGGCATGCTCAGAACTCTGTCTACCTGAAGCTCCCCCCGAAGCTGTAGTTGCTCTTTCTTTTTTTTTCTTTTTTTTTTTTTTTTTGCTGGGGCTTCCGATATCTAGGTCATTTCGCCCCCCCCCCACAAAGTCTATATTCTAGACCCGTTCAAACACATAATTCATACAAATAAATACATTCATAAACTTAAATACATCCTTACAGTACACTCGTTCCGTTTGGTCGGTGGGGTACTTGATATTCCTCCACCAACCTATGCTTAAACTAAACTAGATTGGGATCGATGGGGTACAAAATATTCCGCCATCGACCCCGAACACGCAATCATTCGCTTTCGTCGTTCGAGGTGCGATGATGACGTCATATTCACCCTCACCCCTCGCCATTCACGCTAATAAATACATGCACTCAGACAAAACATATAGACACATAACACATAAGACATACTATATACGATAAAAAAAAAAAAAAAAAATTTTCCCCTAAAAAGCGGAACAGGGCACTCAGAAACTCGCTACCGTGTTCGAGGACTCTTCTTAAATTCGGCGGCATGCCTACACGCTCTCTGTATGGAGCCAAGGCATGACACGCCTCCATTATGTGGGATACATCGAGCAAGTTGCTCTTTTTTATTCGAGTATTCATGTCCCTGTGAACTATATGGTACTTGATTAGATCTTATTCTTTGGTTATTTTTTGTATTTTGAGATTGAGTGCGTATAGTAGCGTGAATTTTTGCTAGAAGAGGATCAATGATAGAATGTTCAATACTCCATCGACCCTCAATTAGGCTAGTCGTTGTGTGTCGTTTATACTTGGTGTGAATGATATTTAAATAAAAATTTATTTAAGAAGGAATGAGAGTGATTGTTTTTAGGTTAAAACCTACATTAATCAGGAATGTGATAACTTTGTGGTTGTCAACAGTATGCCAGAAATTTTAAATATAATTTAAAAATTTACTACAGCACTACACTATTTCTATCTTCTATGCTATCAAGTACTATTAATGCATGTACTATTAATAGAACTACTTTATTAAAGGAATGGAAATAATAAAACCAACTACGGACAAGCTATAAGTTAATTTTTATCTAAAAAAAAAAATTCACACGTTAATGAATTGTCAATAAATTTACATACCTTGTCTATTGGTTGAGAGTAGAAGCTTTGAAGATATTGCAGGTATAGACCTGGAATTCAAAACGGCAAATATTTAATTAATAGAATAAACCGCAGATACAATGAATAAATACATTAAAAAATAATCCCAACAGGATCCACCTCATCAACGTCAATGTATTTCTCGTAAATAATTTGTTTGTTATCAAAAGGGCCAATTTTTGGAAAAGATAATTATAAGTATATTATAAAAAAAATTCATGGCCCTCAAAGAGATCATGTGTGTAAAGGGAGTATTTACAATTTTAAAAAATGTGTTTTTTATCTTCTGCTATCGTAGATCTAGCAAAACCTATTAAAATTTAAATAAACTAAATATTCATTGAGAGCGGAGAGCCAATCAAACTCAGTTGAACGTGTTAACCGACCTGTCGTAAATAACCCTTGATGTCGTTCTGGCGCAGTAGACACCAATCATACATTAAGAATGTTTTTATACACAACAAACCTAAGTCTTTTATCTTATTTTTTGAGTAACTAATATTCTTGAATTTCTTTTCTTTCAAACGTTTCTCCTTTGTATAATAAACAAAAGATGGAAACTACCATCTGAAGAAATTTACATAATGCATAATGTAAACGGCAACCAAAATGTAAACCTTCATGAAAGATATATTTTTGGGGAAAAAAAAGTCTCGAACAAAACGAGATGTTTTTAGAAAGAGTGAAAAAAATATAGTCTTATGATAAAGCAAACATCTCTAAATTTTTATGGGTGAGACACATTTCCTACAAAACGGACCCCCAATTGGCCCATTCTTGCCAACTTTGTATTCAAGTTACGCAGTTTAAAGTCTGCGTAATCATATTTATACTCCAGTTCGTTGTTAATGCTATTACAGATTCCGGTTCAGCCAAATTATTGCCAAACTAATGGCTACTAAGTAAGGTTACATCCGTATATAATTCAATGTTGTTAGATATGACAAAGGAATATACGACGGAACCCCCCCCCCATATAACACCCTTTCGTTCAATATTTCTTCATATTCTTATGTTACTTAATTAATAACATATTGCAAGCATAGATGGCAACATGGCAGGACTAATTTAAGAAGAAAGAAAAATCTGATTCGAGAATTGAAAACTGTATATTTTCTTTTTGATGCTGAAGTACGATTGCACATGCTAAATAAAGTCATTCGCTCGGAATGCCCGAAGACGAAAATGTACTGTCCTTTTTTTTCTTTTATTCTAAGAAACAAAAATACCTTTCGTACTACTGGAAGAAAATTGGGTTTTCCTATTTCCGACTAGGCTTTGTTGAGTGCAGAACGCGGTGAACGAGAGAGAACGGGAATGGGTGAAGAAAAAGATCGAGAATCTATCTCACGAATATTCCGTTTTAATCAAACCGCCGAAATTGTTTGCGCCGTTTTAATTTTAGCCGGGGGAATAGGTATTTACGATTTTCGATTAGTACTAGCTTAGGTCTATTCAAAGTTGTGAGGGTGTATCTACCAAACAACTGTTTTTTATTTGGCCGTTATTGATCATTCTAGTCTGCCTATCGCTGGGTCTGTACAACCTATAGCTAAATGCCGAAGTGTCCGAACAATCTAAATGAGACAGAGTACTAGACACCGGCATTCATAGAGGAAGACAAAACCTGAGACAGCATCAGTTGAGATGTGGAGAGATGCAGAGATTGTCAGTGACTTTCAGTAGAGATGGAGAGAGATGCAGAGACTGTGAGTTAGCTGGGATGGAGTCAGTTGCCCCGTACTTGAGTCAGTGTCAGTTGAGAGTTGGTCAGTCAGAGTACAAATCGGAACCAGAGACAAGGATAAAACGAGAGCCTATGTGGAAGTGCCAGATATACTTCTGTAAGTCCCTTGTGTCGGGAGTCTGAAAAAGCCATCCCTAGGGGTTCTTCATCAGGGTCAGCTTTCAGCCATACACCGCTTTCAAGACCACCGTTAGTGCACTATTCAGTAAGCCATTTTTAATGAGACCGCTCTTCCTATTGTTGTTTTTTGGAAAAAAATCAACCTTATAATTGAGAATCAGACGGGGTGAAAAGAAAACGGGTCTACTCATTTTTGTTTAAAACCACCTCCTGGTTTTTCACATCATTTGTGAACCTCCCTGCATACATTTTTTTAAATGTTAATATTTTATGAAAGTTCATTCCTTTGCTTCAGTTGCATCACTGATTATAGTCAATAGATGTCGTACAAATTCTTTGTATTCCTGCGATTTATCCATGAGATGATGAAGGAAAATTCGGACCTCCTTTCTTTGCTTTAGTGTATCGATCGTTTAATTTCTTGGAGAATCAACGTTTTACTTTTGTTGTAATCATTGCGTAAATAACCATTTTCATTATGACCAATTTCCTCGGAAAAAGCCAAGTTTTAAATCCCTTGTAATACCAGTAACCAAATTATGGTGATAAATCAAGAATAAAATGAATTCCGGTTTTGTTTGAATCGCTGACGTCAATTATATTCGATTCTATTTATTTTTTGTTTAATCACTTTGGGGACATGCGTGAAAAGTGACTGACAATAAATACGCCTATCATCGTCGCTCATATAATTGAGCCGTACTTTTTGGCACAAAGGTCATTACAACTCGTTATTAACACGTTACGCAATGAAATTATCTGATTAATGCATGTCCTTTGGAATATCAGAATGTAGCATTAGGAATGTAATCCGCGCGCACTGCTCTAACGAAGATGCCAAACAATGTCACTCAACATTGAATATTAACATGTATATTTTCGTTGTATAAGGGTTTCATTTGATATTGGAAAACACAACATACGTATTTCACGACTTTCTTTGTTTTCTGATTCAATTGTTTTGTTTTTAGCGTAAATATTACAAAATATAAAAACACGTCTGCTTCATTATTAAAAGGCTGATTTTTTAAAAATAATAAACGACATTATAGATTTTGAGAGCTGAAAAACAAATCTTCTGCGTAGAAGTCCGAGATCCTTGGAAAAAACATCAAAATTGAAACGGTAGTGCATTAATTACAGAAAGGGCAAAATGCTGATTTTCATGATTCACTGAAACGAACGAGAAAAAGATTTATACACTCGAAGAATACGCAGACACGGCCTAGATGTGAAGTTAGCCTCGTTACGACCTTGCACACCGCGGCCAATATTGATGTATTGTGCTATCTCCAATATTTTCTATTGCTCTTCGTTCCTGGAAGTCAGAACGGGCGCCCTCTGCATGCTGTACATGTAGGCGGGCTATGGCCCAAAAGTAAGTCCCGTAAGTTTAAACTCACGGCTTTAGCCGCCTCGTATATATTTAAGTGAAAAAGGTTTGTATACAACATATACAACATACAACGCGATACACGGTTTTGAATGTTTCTTAATGGTTAGGAATGTCAGTATATATTGCGAAAAGGAGAGGTCCGAGAATATTCCCTTGGGGGACGCCAGCTAGGATAGGATAGATAGAGGATATCGCAATCTAACTCTGAAGTAAAACCTGTACGATTTTAGAAAAAGGTAGTAGATACTGGTTAGGATTTTCCCTTCAGCTTCCACAGGAGTCCGGGGTGCCGAACCCTATCCAAGGCTTCAGCAATATCAAGGAACCCTCAAGTTTACGGGTCTAATTGCTATTCCCCAAAAATGCCCTGATAAAAAATAAGGGGAGTACAGAAGTTAAACTCACCATGCACGTGGGACACAACGCACAAACGATTACATAAGACTTTCACCCAAAACCAATAAGGCACCACAAGAATAGCATCACACTTTATGCCCTGAAGATGACCCGAATAAAGGTCGAAACGAGGTAAAAAAATAAGGTGTTTAGACCACTCCTCGCAGGCCCAGCAAATTATTAAACACCGGTCACTTAAAAATTAATAATAATAAATTTAAAAACCTGCATATAATAATAACCTTAGGTAAATAAGTAACCAAAAAATGGCATATTTGCCAACCACGACGGTAATGCGATCTAAAATGTCCTGATACAACAGCTGCCTTAGAAATACTGTTAAATCTTTCTCCAACACGTTGACACGTTAAATTTACGACTACTTTGGACTGAATCGATAGCTAAACATTTAATATGTACATTTTTCGTAAAATTGGACGTAACGTTTTAACGTAATCACCGTACACATCAGTAGTGAAACACGACGGGATCACCGGCCAACAAGATGATTTTAAATTGGTTGGAAAACCCCCGGAGCGCCGTAGACGGTTTGACATGGGCAACCCGGCATCGGCCACATCCGCTGAAGTGGTCTTGCAATATTTAGAGGAGAATCACTTTGCCGAGACCTAGGGCAAACACAACGTTTCACACTTTGAGACAAACGTCGGTTTCAACTTCAATCACAAGCAGGAATATCAACAGAATCCAATCTAAAGGAAAAATGCTTCATAAAAAATACCGCCTATTTTTTAAATTCAAAATTTCTTTATTTCTTTTTAATCACAAAATGTATGTTCTCCAAACTATTAAATTCGAATTATGAGTTCTAAATCACCATTAAAAAGATACATCATTGAAAAAATTGCGCTTTCTTAGTAGATATCTTTAAGTTTCATTGTTATATCAGTAAGTGTTTCAATAATCAAATTGCGAAATTGTAATCTAATGTAATTCATCTTTCTTTTCGCCATGAGTGACGTGTAGACTTGTAAATTTAGTTAAACTGACGAAGCGCAATAAGTTACGTAAATAGCGAGATGCTATCCAGTAACAGCCCTCCTATATCAGAATTCTTCATCAATTAATCAATCGCTCTTTCTGAGAGCAGGTTTCAGGGCCAATGCCTTTTTAGACGTTGTTAGGATTAAATCGGAAGTACAGTACGCTGGGATTAGAGCAGGATTTTTTTTAGCTGAATTTCCTTTTAAAATGGTCCTTAAAGATGGCGGCAAACATAGTTCGAGTATTGACTTCCGATCTAAGGATTCGTAATTGAAGGGACTGGATTGAGCATTGATTGGAAGGCTTGGTCGACCCCTTATCTCTATGTTGTATGTCCATATTGTTTCAGTTCAGTATTATGTTGTATGTGAGTATTTTATTGTCAAGAGAGTGTTTAAATCTTTTGTCGGGTAGCCGTTTAAGTAATCGGTATGGTAGGTTCAGTTTTATGATTTTAAGTTTTATATTGTGGGCGTCGGTGGCCGCCACGATTTAAACGATGGCACGGCGCTCATCATTGTACGGTCAATCCAGCAGCCCTGCATTCCTACTCGACTTATTTACAAATTGGCTTTTTTTTTTCAAAAACACTCGCACTCCGTAGATTCATATAACCTTTTAAAAAAATCGTATACGATTCTAAGTTAGTCGTTCATCTAGATACAGCCCTAGGTAGCGATGATGTTTTCGGTGGAAAGGGGAGTTTGGTTCTAATAGACTAGACGTAGAGTGATGCAACGGAGGTGGATGTTATATTTAATTTGATTCTCCATTTTTAACCAGTTTCCATTGAAATATAAGTATGTCTAGAAGTTCGGTGACTCTGGCAGTGTCGGAGTGAGATAATGGTAGTGGCCTGAACGTCTGTTAGTATTGTGGTGTCAGAAAAGGAAGGGAAAACAGCAGTATATAAAGAGTACAGGCAGGCCATGGGAGCGACTCTGAAGAACTCCGACAAGACAAATTTCGGCACCTGTCGGCCAGATAGGTGTCAAGATGAGAAAGTGTGGGAGGGTTGTCCATTATTTGGCGGAGTATGCCCAAATCCAAACCCTGATTGTCTTCAACCAACACCCCTGAGTAGGATTACTTTTTCTCAAGAGAAGATGCGATTATGTCCACAGCACGATGACACTTAGAAAGTGGGTACCCCCAAGACTGACGGGGTTGGGCTATATTATACAACCCGAGGATAGGGGTTGTTTGTTTATAAAGAAATTTAACAAGAATTGGCAGCGAAATAATGTCACAGTAGGAATTTGGAAGGTGGTGCGGTTGGTTGGATTTAGGTAGTAATTTTTAAGCTAGTACATGACGAACGCTTAGTGACTTAGCGATTGGTAAATATAGTTAATTTTTCACTAACTAAAAATCATCAGAATCATCATAAACTCTCCAGGTGAGGGGTTTCTTGGGCGAATCCGATTTAAGTACTAAATAAACGTCAAGAATTTTTTTTATCTTTCTACTTTGTTGAACGCTTTTACTTGAAAAGTAT
>CM077101.1:5765591-5791236 GCA_039619505.1 Cimex hemipterus | reverse complement strand
CTTTTCATAAGATGGTACGTAACCACTGAGTGCTAATCGCAAGCATGATGACATATGATAGTCAGTTAGTCGATTGCGATATTTTGACTTAATTATCTTCATTTCAGAAAATGCAGACTCGCACAAGTAAGTTGACCCAAAAAATGCCGTCAGTTGAAGGGCGATTTGCCTTACATTCGGATATTTATCTTCAGATATAAAACACCAGAAATTTGTATCAGATGCTGTAGCTTTGAGATGTATATCTTATATAATCTGCACCAACTCATTTTCAACAGAACATGAGTTCATATTAAACTGACTTACTATTTCAGTAGCTAATTCCTCAATGTGTTTACATGAAAAAGGATAACTCGTAAATGATGCTATATTTTCCAATTTACTGCAATCATAAAAACGCATTTCGAATTGTCCCAAAATATTTGATAATTCAGCCTCATACGTATCATAATTCAACTGAGGAATCCTTGCTTTCAAAGACGGAAAATGTTTCAGATCCTTTCTTTTCAGTTGATCTATCATAAGTTGCAATTTACTTTTGAATGCGTTTACTGCGCTAATCATCTCAATAATAGTTTTTCCTTTACCTTGAAGCTCCAAGTTAACGGTGTTTAAGTGCATTGTGATGTCAGTGAAAAATGCCAAATCAGTCAGCCATTTTTCGTTTTTCAAAATCTGAGTGTCATCACCTCTTTCGTCTAGAAAAGCTGTTATTTCGGGCAATAATTCTTGAAACCTTTCTAGGAATTTTCCGCGACTCAACCACCTGACGTCCGTGTGAACGTTTATTACGTAATACATTTTTGTAGTTTAGTTACCTACCTACTTATTAAAAATTTTTTCTTCTCGATATCTACTCAAGAAGCACTCGCGATCGACCGTTTGAGCACCCCTGATATAGATGATTGTAAAAAAAGTTTATTTCGAAATTCAAATAACAAAAGCTTTTACTTTTAACAAAAACATTAGTTTGTAAGACATCACACAAAAAATAGTCAATGAATGCATCCATAATCTACAAATCCCTGGGGAAACACAACAACCTGATACCTTGGGTGCCAGGACTAGCAGATGTCACACAGGCTTTTGGTAGGGTCCCAAGCATGCTTGCATAAACTTAAAAGCTTTCTGCCCACTCCTTATCACCTTATCATGAAACCCTACCTAACAGGCCGCTACTTCAGAGTATGGTCCGGCTACTAGTTGTCGGAAATCAGAGCATACCTGGTCTCATCCTATGTATCTTTTATACCGCTGACTTATATAATACCATCATCACCAACGCGAACGATTTCTCAATTTGCCCTTTAATTCGAATCCGATCCGTGCTACCTCCAATATCCAGCTTGTCAAAGGCTGGTGCAAAAATTTGAGGAAAACTGAACGAAGAAAAATATACTCAGAGTACACATTGAAAAAAGCCGGTCTCGCCCTACATTGTAAATCAACAACAAAGCGTTTTCAACTCCAATCAAATTCTCACGTTATGAGCGTGTGAACAAAAGTGTTGTGATACCAGTTGCAATATTTTCTAAAATGTATAGGCTACAAATATTAAAAAATTGGATAGAATATAACTATGACGGATTAATTTAATAAGTTTATTCTATTAAAAGTTCTTAGTATATGCGTTTGGGTGAGTTATTTTAAAATAATTTATAATTATTATAGACAATTTACCTATCTTTTTAAATTATTGTTTTATGTTGATTTTCGTGTTGTGGTTGGCCTCGCCGGTTTATTTGTTTTGGTTGACCTTCTTTTATTCTTTTTATGTATGATTAAATTCGATTTAAATAGTAGGCCATTTGGCATTTTAAATAGTTTATTTTTTTATGGCATTACGTAAATGCTGTATTATTGACCGTAAAGGCAGACAGGCACTGATACTAAAACTTTGTAATATTGGCATTACCTTTAAATTAATTGATATAGTTAAGTTCGTTTACGACAAAAGTGCACACGCATCAATGCGGGGAAAACAGGGATTTGAGAATGGTTTCACGTGGAACCAGGTCAAATACATGGTTGTATTCTTATCGCTTCCTCTTCTCTATTTTTATTGACGATTTACCCACCTGTATGAATGGAGAGATCAAGCTTGCACGTAAATACCCTCATGCACGATGACGATGTAGTCTTGCTTGGGAATAACGTTGCCTCGTTATAACAAAATATTAATAACAGAGCGATTTACTGCGACCTAACTGTTAATTTAAAAAAATCGAAGTTCACCGTTTTTCCGAGACGACGCAGACTAGCTTCGAATGGAAAATGGTTTTTCAAAGGGACTCCTATCGAAGTGGTTAACAATTTCCTTTGTCTGACGCTAATGTCTTGTTTGTCACTCAATACACACTTTGTGTAGAATTTCTCGGCAGCAAATTTTTCACTTCATACCCAGGTGGTTAAGCTCATGAATCATGATCTAGTCTCTTTATCTTCCCAGTTTCAATTGGTTATTGCAGTTCTCCATTCTCACATACGGATGCCAGGTTTGGGGTTTTTAGCTTACGATCAGTTGAAAAATCGTTAAGGTAGTTAACCGCGCAGCAGAAACACGTATTGGGTCCTTGTTTTTGCACACGTTAAAGATCCATTTTAAATATGTGCATAAAACTCTAAACCATCCCTTGTCATCGTTATACGAAAATTACAGCTGAAGAAATAAAAAAAAATATTTTTTGGTATTGGCATTGGAGTTCCTTTTCAGAGGTTTAATTTAATATGACAATATTTCTGATTGAATAGCAAATTCCAGTGTGTTCTTTCTAATATAGGATTCAGTAGTAGAATAGCGTTTTTTGTGCAAACGCTGACAAGGGAGATGTTTCTTACGTACAACAAGTTCGAACGAAATTTCGATATGTTCTGCTTGATGAATGAGAAACACGGAAGGACATAAAAACTGAGGGATCTCTGCTGGCTCTTCAAAACTCGAGTGAACTTCAATAACTCTACCCCCTTGACAGGCAGCTAGAGGGATACAGAAATGTCCTTGTGCAATACAGGGCAAAAGAAAACATTCACATTTTGGCTACATTGACTGTTTGCAAAATTCGGTCCGAGATGCGTGCTCCATAATTAGATAGTGCTGTGACCTACGAAGAAAGGCTCGTAAAACTTTTAAATAAGCCAAGCCTGCGGCTAACACAATTCGTTCGACACGACTGGTTTTACCGCTGGGAACTGATACAAGAATTAATATTTGATTTATTAGAAGAAATATGCACATCATTAAGTTATATATATTTATCTTGTTCTGTGTTCACCAGATTATATCATTTGTTTTCTTTTGGTTTTTATTTTTCTTTCTAATTATTAGATTATAGAAAATATTGTTATATTTTATTGGCTATTCCATTATTGTTTATCAATATATCATAAGTAATTTCGACTCCAAGCAAACGGATATACCACTGCTGTAAATATTTAGGTATTTTAAAAGAGTTATGTTTTGTTATTTATATTATTTGTTAAATAAAGTATTATTATTATGTAATTGTTTTAAAAATTATTAATTAATTAAGTTAATTATTAGTTAATTAAGAGTAATTAACTATCTCGTGTAATCTAATTTTAATGCGTAAATAAAAAAAAATCTAATTGATTTTCACACCATCGTTGAGGTACGGAAGAAACACGAGATGTAACTTGATTATTTACTATGAATCGTACTTCTTACGTTAACCGACATCGTGTTAGTGCCAGGGCGGGGTCAGACCCCAGTCCTGCCACCGAGGTTAGGCTCCAGGGGCTACCGACAACTAGGTCATTTCTCAGCCCCCGTTCATGGAGGCGTCTCGTTTTGTTCACATCGGCTCAATCTCACTCATAAATACATTCAACAAGTCAATTTAAAACGTTGGGTTTTTTTTTACTTTTTCTAAAATTGTCTAAAGTGGCACATAAAAAAATAGATCGGGGTGAAAATATTTGAAACACTGCTGGAATGAACGACGACAAAGGATCCGAAAGAAAAAACGGCAACTACAGCGTGAGGACACGGCAGAAAAAACAACCGATTAAAATGAAAACGTCATATTAATCTAATAGTGACAATTTAACAAAATAAATAAATTTTAAATCTTTACTATTGATTAAAAAAGAATTTTTAATATGTAAAACATATTACCACCAGACAATTGAAGTCCATGAAAATTATAAAAATGCGAAGTAAAAATTATTGACCGGCTACAGACGAAAGGGATTAGTAATACTACGTCGAAAAATATTAGGCACGTTCTTGCCCATGGACAGAACTAGTATCTGAGAAAAAAATATTTTCTGTAATTTAGATAATTTTTTTTAAATATGGTTTTTCTCCTTAAGCTGTGTAATTTATTTTAAACTTATTGGATTTTAATAGATTACCAAAATGCTCTTCTGGAACCAAAAGTTCTGGAATGTGTTTTATTTTATTTCTTTGAAACAGTGTTCAATTGCTATAAATTAATAATAATAACCCTTTTTTGGCTTAATTGATTTTCACACCATCGTTAAGGTATGGAAGAAATACGACACGTAGTTGATTATTTACTATTAAGTACATCTAGCCACGGGGAAATGATAACCCTTCAAATATGAAAAACAGTTGTATTGGAAGAGTCGAACAAATCTAACATGCCTATTTTATTTTGTACTTCACAACCCATTTGATTTACGTAAAACCAGATGTTCTCGTAAAATAGGAAAATCAAAATTGCGATATATTTTGAAAAGTTACGATTTATAAAAATCTCTGAAACGTGCGACTTGATTTCATTCGCTACATTTCCACGAGATTTCGAACTTACACAATGTCCTTTTAAAGTATTGTGTTATTAACGTGCGTCGTAATATTAACAAATTTAATATGCGTGTCATAATCCGGGGTCTGTCGTGATATTTGAATTTCTGCCCTACTTTCCGTTGAAGCACAATTTTATCTCATTCAACGCCGTCCGGACGTACTTGAAAGTTAAATTGCCCCCTTCTAGTAAATAACCTGCAGCCGAATGAAAAACGTTTTCATTATTATCTTTGTAATTTTTTTTCTTCAACTTTTTAAGACAGATGATGCTGGTATGAGTTTCATAATGACCTGAGCATCGGTGAATGCAACGGTCAAGTCGTTGACACTTTATCGTATCACCGTAAAGTACAGGGGTTCGAATCCTCTGGCCAGGAATTGGCCCTCTGTTGTTCCGAACCCCTGTAAAAAAATGGTTTAAAAACTTTTTGACAATAAAAGGTCTCAATAAATTCCAACTCGTTGAGCTGACCTATTGGATAATTAAGAGGTATTTCTTCTAAGGAGTTCACGTTTCATTTCAAGGATTCACGGATACGAATGAATGAAACTAAATGTCCGATTTGTGTAAATAGTAATGATAATATATATGATGATATTTTGATTTTGAACGCAATCAAGTCTAGCTGTCCAAAAATGTAAATATTTCTATTCTACATATTTTTTTAAGTTTTTAAAAGTGAAAAAGTCTGCCGCACTCAAGCAGCAAATGCTTAACTGTCTAGACCCAGTTTTGCTCGCACGAATAGGCCGTGGTTGGGACCATGTAACCTCTGTACAAGTAGCTTGCCATCTCACCGTGCTCAGTTATAATCGGAGTGACCTCTAATGTGAAGTGAACTCTAATCGAAGTCGGATCCAATCGGGACGAATTCTTTAGTTAATTTACCATTTAGGGTCTTGTACTGTTATTCCTTCCACATTGACAGACTAAACTCCTTCATGCTATTTTGTATGTCATAGGAAGTGGTAACGTTCTAGTGTATTGTACTTAATGGCCGTTTTACATGTTCGTCTGCCTTTTCACTTTCACGAATACGATACTACTAATACCGATCATATTCAGAAAAAATATATATAAAATTGAGCCTGGGATAAAATAAGTATCCTATACGGCTCTCCGTGGCTATTTTAATTCCTTGACAAGAACTTCTATTTTTATTAGACTATTTTAGACGCTTGAATTTAGTCAATTGCTCAGCCTGGTTGTTTGAGCCATGGCCCTTCAGCCTAAATTGATGTTCGGCTAAGGCCATCTCGTCTTTTAGCACAGCTGTCAGAAATGAGACGATACAAGTTCGTATTTTCTGGTTTAACATTGTCATCTTGCATCTGCAGATAGATGGCCTTTACTCCAGCAATCACGCACGCAGCGTCGAGTTTCTATATTCTCTAATTAGTTGGAGTAGGAACAATTTTTAAACTCTCGCCATTTTCGCGTGGTTCCTTCTGATCTACAAGGCAAAGAGTACATGAGCAAAGGCAAAAACTGCTTTGTACATCTTTTAAGGCCCAATGTACTTTCGCCGCTCTTGACAACATATTTCCAAATTGCCAATTCTTTTCAGTTACTTATTTTACATGGTTATCCCAAGGTAGTTTCTGATCGTGTATCCCGTTGCAATTCCTCCCCACCCAGAGGTAGAACAATTCTTTGAAGCCCAATGTCGCTCTGATTGTTCGCCTTCAGTTTATCTTTATCATATATAGATTTTTTGTTTTTAGAGCAAACGTATAGGACGGAACCATTCTTGATCCCAGCCTTTCTACCATTTGTACTGCTGACTTTACATCCCATTATCATCGTTACCACCTACCCGAAATAGCGCAATCTTGTCCTCTGACGTGATTGCTAACACTTTCATCACAGAACCCTTGAGCTTATTGGACTGAAAGATAGAGTACAAAGTAATATTAGTAACAAGGAGCTACCGATTTCCATTCAAATCAAATAGAATTATTTCTAGTATGGTATGGTGGGGAAGGATACCAGGAGGCGGGGTTTATGTGCCCCAGGCTTTCTGGCTTATTGTACCTTCCCAGTTCCTTGGTTTAGTCAATAGACACGATCCTTTTTCTCAGAAGTATCAAGTCATTGACTGTTATTGCTTCAATGTGGTTCTCTGAGTCGCTTTTATACGTCAGATTGAACCTCCATTGAGCCGTTGCTTCGCATTCGAAGTTTCCTCCTCCTCATTACATAGTCTGCAGATGGGATCATTATTTTATATGCCCATGTTATGTAGATGTTTTCTCAGTAAGTTTACTGTGTCTAGCACTGATATAGTTTATCCACTTTTCTCTTTGTTTTGTTCGGATCCATTCTGCGATGGAGGATTTTGTGTTTGTTTTCGATATCCCAAGGATAGGTTCAGGGCCTATGTATGGTCTTGTGGATCCTCCTCTAATAATAGTTGAGACTCTAGACAGAAGACTGTCCAGGAATACCCACACAAAATTTAAGAAACAATAATAACAAATAAATACAAGGTCCTTTACAAACGAAATTTATTTTGACTGTCATAATACAATTACTATACCGTACATGATATTATTACGGTCGCTTTAAGCATACTGGAACCGTGGTATTCTTCCAAATCATCCAGTGCATCCAATCCTTCTAATTTTAAACTGCCTGGGACAACAAACTGTGAAAACTCCTTACTGCATCACTAATCTCACTACCCACAATTACATTAGCATTCATTTTGTCTGAGGTGATTCAATCTCGTTCCACAACCTTCAAAATCGGGCTTTCGATCCATCCTAACCGTAGAGCAGGCCAAGCGAGCTACTCTGAGGAATTCACACTTCGATACGAATTTCTGTACAAATTGTGTACAAATTTGAAGATCCACCCCTGCTCTAAAATACCTGTCGGCTAAGTAGGACTTCAAGATGAGAATGTGTACGAGGGATGTCTATTATTTGGCGGAGTAAACCCAGATGCCAGACACGATACAAACCCTCACTGTCATCAAACAACACGCCTGAGCAGAATTTCTTTTTCTCAAGAGAAGTTGCAATGATGTCCACTGCACGATGACACTTTAGAAAGTGGGTACCCCTAAGACTGACGGGGTTGGGTTATATTATACAACCCGAGGATAGGGGTTGTTTGTTCATAAAGAAATTTAACAAGAATCGGCAGCGAAATAATGACACGCAGGAATTTGGAAGATGGTGCGGTTGGTTGGACTAGGTAGCAATTTTTAAGCTAGTAAATGTGTTTAAGCTAGTAAACTTAGTGACTTAGCGATTGATAAGTATAGTTAATTTTTCACGAACTAAAAATCATCAGAATCATTAACAAAATATTTTAATAAAAGACCTTCAGTTGGCAGGATATCTTGGGCAAATCCGATTCAAATACTAAACAGACGTCAAGATTTTTTTTTTATCTTTCTACTTTGTTGAACGCTTTTACTTGAAAAGTATGTAGATCATTTGTTTTGAAAAAAGAAAGCTGACACTTGAAGGAAAGTAAGAATAGTTATCCAGAACGTGTCTCGCGGCGAAATTGTCTCCCTCCGGATTCACCAAACTTTGAATTGTATCCCGGTTGACATTCTCAGAAGGTGACCTGATTGAACATGAAGTTTATACTGTCACGAAACTCCTACTTTTCCATTATGAAAACGTTATTTTGAATATTGTAGTTTGCTATTTGGCATACTCGTGCAATGTCTCCTTGAAAGTTAGGTTCTTTATTATAGAATAAATTGAATTACAGCCTGTGGCTTATTTTTAAATTATCCTCTTGATTCTTCCCAATGTTAAAGTTCCTTTAAAAATTTCTAAGTGATTAAAACAGCTATTATTTTGTCATGAAGGTGATACATCAAATAATATAAAAGCAGCCCCAGACGTAACAAGTATTAAAATAAAACACAATTGAAGTAAGTATGATATTAAAACACAACGTCCAAAAAGGACGAAAATTCATCGTACTGGAGAATCTTTAAATATACAAATAAATAACACTTAAAGACGTTAAACTCATAAACACAAAAAATCACATTCACACACTAACTTCAAACCATTAAAAACACTGCGTAACACAAACCAAAAACGTTCTGAAGAATGCAACATCAAAACCATCACCAGAATAAAAATGGAATAACTAACAAGGCACAAATAATAACTGACAACGGATATCAAATCGCAATCGACCAATGACCATGCCCACTAACGCAACGCCCCCAGCGACAAGCGACATGACCCAATGTTATACAGGGTATATTAACTTCTATAGTCCACCCATTTAATTAATTGAAAAATAAAATAGTCTTCTATAAACCCCAAGTTAATTTTGGCTAGGAATCTCGTAGTGGTAACAGATTTAATATAACTTTCTCATCTAGCTGCGAAATGACACTAACTTTGTTATGTTAAATGAAAATTTTGATTTTTATTGTACAATTCGATTCTAGAGCTTATTTCATCTTAGTTTTACTGAGAGGAAAGTTTTGTTGGATTGGCAATTTCTGAGTTATGCTCGCCGGAAGACACGTTAGAGGGGGGAGGTATGCTTTTGTAAAAACAGATGACCCTCGCCGTTTGTTTCGAAAAAGATTAGCGCAAGTTAATTTACGATAGAAATCGTACTATCTACTAGCCAATAACACTGTTTTCAAATATACAACTCTTTTTTATTAAACCGTTAATGGGTTTTAAAGCCCATTATAATCGATCAGGAATAAAAATCATATAGACCAGGGGTGCTCAAACTTGAACTGCTGGCGATCTACCTCAATATTTTTAGACTACTTACGATCGACTCTGAGAGGCTGCAAGTGTGTGTGATGCAGTACCGTAGCATATATAGATATTATCTTTCTGCACAATACAGGTACATTATTTTAGTCAAGGTTTGGGTTAGGTTTAGTTGGGTTCTTCTCTACAATATCAATGAAAAAACTCATAGTTATTCAAAATTGCGAGTTTATTGGTTGTTACAAAACAAAAGAGTTACGTATGGTGTTAAACTTAACTAAGGAGTGGCTTTGGATGTTGAAGCGTGGCACTGCATGTCCTCAGCATACTTTTCATAAGATGGTACGTAACCACTGAGTGCTAATCGCAAGCATGGTGACATATGATAGTCAGTTAGTCGATTGCGATATTTCGACTTAATTATCTTCATTTCAGATAATGCAGACTCGCACAAGTAAGTTGACCCAAAAAATGCCGTCAGTTGGAGGGCGATTTGCCTTACATTCGGATATTTATCTTCAGATATAAAACACCAGAAATTTGTATCAGATGCTGTAGCTTTGAGATGTATATATGATATAATCTGCACCAACTCATTTTCAACGTTTACTGCGCTAATCATCTCCATAATAGTTTTTCCTTTACCTTGAAGCTCCAAGTTAACGGTGTTTAAGTGCATTGTGATGTCAGTCAAAAATGCCAAATCAGTCAGCCATTTTTCGTTTTTCAAAATCTGAGTGTCATCACCTCTTTCGCCTAGAAAAGCAGTTATTTCGGGCAATAATTCTTGAAACCTTTCTAGGAATTTTCCGTGACTCAACCACCTGACGTCCGTGTGAAGAACTAAATCAGTGTGTTCAGCTGGCTCCCTATTTTCCTACTGCAACTGAAAGAGCCGCCGTTGCAAGCTACGTGCACGGAAGGAATTCACAATTTTTATTGCAATGCCCATAATTTCCTCCGTGTTTAAAACTTTTGCCGCAAGCAGTGTTATTTTATTACGTAATCCATTTTCGTAGTTTAGTTACCTACCTACTTGTTAAAAATTTTTTTCTTCTCGAGATCTACTCAAAAAGCACTCGCGATCGACCGTTTGAGCACCCCTGACCTAGCTCATCGTTAATTGTAATATATTAATTGGTCAAGTGGACTACAAAATTAGTGAAGTTACTTAAAATCTAAAACAAAATTAAAACAAATTTTTCTGTGAGTCTTTTTTTCATTACCTTTTTTTTACTTTTTAGGCAAAGACTAAATTATTAAACCTTAAAAAACGTGAAAGTTTGATTAATATATAAAAATTTATACAGATCAATTTATATTACAAGTTGGTGGAATATTTTTCCTATCAGTGTATTAAGAAAATTAAGAGCATTCGTGATTGAGGGTGTGTTAAAATGGAAATTATAAAATTCAAACTATCTCAATGATGACCTGAGGAGGCTGCGGTGGCCGAGTGGTGAGGGAGCACTGACTTTAAATACCAGGCTAGCTGTTCTGAGCTGGAACCCCTGTATAACTGATGAATTTTTAATTGTGTTTAATATACAGCAAGTATTTAAAGTCGTCTGACCACTCGTCCGCGACACCCATCGAGTAGTTGGGCGTTACGCCCTCCAGTATGAGTGGAATTACTTTTTTTACTTTTATTTTTAACTTGTTGGGCCGGATGTATAGCGACAAAGGCCGATCGCACACCCAAAAGGAAAGTGACACGTGTCGAAAAATGAGAAAAACCTTTATTTAGTTTTTTAAGTATTCCGGTGTGTGATGCTACATGATAAACGACATCACTGTGGACTCTTAGCTGGTAGGCGGCACATGTGCACATTTTGAATTGGCGGGAACGCGCTGTCTCCATTCGCGAAAAGTGGTACACCATAGTTTTGTGTCCAGCTTTATAGCATCGGTGTGTTTATCAGAAAACATAGCACCGTTTCTTCTCGTTTGGCAAAGTATGTTATGCCGCTCCTGATAACTTACTGTTGTTATGAAAACCGACACACCTTAACATGACAGTCAAGTCTTCTTTTCAAGAGATCGCAACTTTCAACATCGATACATTCATCGTTTAGAATTTATTTGAAAATTTTATGTAATCTTTAAATATTTTTGAAATATGTTTTACATCTCATGGCCTAACTGAATGAGTGAACTGGTCTCAATAATCCCAATGAAACCTGTTTTTTTTTCTTTTTTTTTTCTTTTTTTTTAATGAAACC
Source organism: Cimex hemipterus (assembly GCA_039619505.1). Lineage (NCBI taxonomy): Eukaryota > Metazoa > Arthropoda > Insecta > Hemiptera > Cimicidae > Cimex > Cimex hemipterus. The sequence goes on along the minus strand of CM077101.1, from coordinate 5,779,506 downwards.
TGTCAAATGGTAAGTTGCACCTTATTGGCAACTACTTTAGGGAAATTTGTTATTGATATTGAATCTTTGATAACAGGCAATGAGTAGAAAATTATGACCGACAATGCTGATATTTCAGGCTCTTCAGGTTTCACTAACAAATCCAAGAGACATGACTGCTCAGCTACAAAGATGCAGGTCAAAAATGTTACAGAAAATCAAAATATTCTAAATACTGAATTACCACAAAGAAAATTGCATGCCCTTAATTGAATTTAACAGCATTTCTATTCCTTTTGCATCATTTTTCTCTTCATTGTACGAATAGTACAAGTAATAGTAATACTACGTAGTAAAAGTAATACTAATTTTAAAATTATTTTAGTTTCCAATGTTACAAGTATACCAATTCTTCAGTCACGAAAACTCTGGATTAAGGTCTTGAAGAAAAAAAGCAAATTCAGTTGTTAATGTAAAGCATTCGAATTATTTCAAGCCCAGCATCAGGGTCTGTATTAATTTCATAAACAATTGTTAAATCAGTTGAAAAAAAATTTTTTTTTTTTTTGTAAGGGTTATTTATGCTTGTTTGTTAGGTTTACATGTTGTGTTTTACTATCGTAAAGAAATCAATACAGTTATAATTATTCACTATTTTCGTGGTCCGCTCGACCAATTAATATATGACAATTAATTACGGTTTTTAGTTGAGTTGAAAAAAAGTTAACGGCACGAGAGGGATTCGAACCCACGACCTTCGGCTAGATACGCCGCTGCTCTACGACATGAAGTCATGATAGCTCAGGTGGTACAGCAGCGGCGTATCCAAGCCGAAGGTCGTGGGTTCGAATCCCTCTCGTGCCGTTAACTTTTTTTCATATCAACTAAAAACCGCAATTAACAATTATAATTATTCATTGACAACCATTATCGTTAAAGCAAACATACTAACTTAAATCAAAGAGCCAATAAATAAAAGTGTTATAACTAATAAATCGGCAATTAATAATTAATTAATGTGTAAAAATAATTACTTTTTCGGTGATTAATAATTAATTGGTAATACAACTATTTTTAAATTTTTTATTTTCGCTTAAGCTTTGGACAAATGAAAGATAGTATTGATTGATCATGACAGTTTTCATTGCCAACAACCGTAATGACGTATACTTCATACATAAAATAAAACTTCCATCTGCATCTCCGGTAGTATTTTCTTATGTTGAGTTGTGTCACCTTTCTTGCAGGTCTGCGATATTACGGGACTACCCGTTATCTCTTCTAGAATTTTAAGTAATCAACATATGTTGAAATGGTCGGAGAAAAACCCCCGAATAATGTTTTCTTTCATTAGAAATAAAAGCCTCTTTCGCAATTAAAAAGGCGAAAAGATTTATGGAAAAGTTTGTAAAAACAAACGAGGGGGCTTTCAACCCATTGTCGGGTCATTTAGCGTAAAAGTGGGGAAGGGGAATTCATGATTGTCTGAAATCGTTGGCGAAATGCAAAATAGCCCATTTCTAAAGAGAGTGTAGACAGAAAGGAAGCAGTTAAATTCTTAATTCCAACGTTCCGGCAGCCAGAGGAAAACTAATTGTACGTGACACATCGCCTGTTTCTATAAACAGATGGTTTGCCCAGGAAGCCGAATATAATAGAAAATGACTGTTGCACTATCCTTTCCGTCTTGGTCTAAATAGGAAATACCATTCTGCGATAAGCACAGTGGAAAATTTTCCTTGCAAAAAGCATACTAGCTATAATTGTTCCTGTACCTCCCAAAAGAGGTCTTTTGAGCGTAATCGGATATTCCATTTTTTGGCGGTCTGCTAAATTTTTTATTTGTTTAACCAGTTTCCAGTGGGATTCTTTCCTCTCGGCTTAAAAAAATTAAATACGGTGAGTGGTATGGATATAATTTTTGCATTTTTGGTCGGGCATGTTTTATTAACCTTCTTCAGTCCTTTTTAACAAAAATACGACCTCGTGTAATTCCTACTTTCCTACCGTTTTCCTTAAAATATTTCTTTAAATGTATAAGCGTCAAACCGAACCCGGACAAAATAAAAGTAAAAAAAAAAAAAACTACCCTTTCCCTAAAACAATCAAACCAATTAATGCTTCCCTTGGTCTGTTAGGTTATTACAGGAAATTTATACTAAATTTTGCACAAATTACAAAACCTTTAACGAAATGCCTAAAAACAGGGAGCGACTATCAGCGTGTACGTCCCGAATACGAAACGTTTAACTCTTGTCGACATCTACTGACAAACGGACCAACAAGGAAATACACCCTCTTTTTTAAAGCATTCGAACTAGACGAAATTATTGCCAAACTAACGGGTAAATACAAAATCATTAACGTTAAGAGCACCAGAAGATAACTGCATAGAAATAATAGACGAAACCGACGAACAGATCATCCACTCAAACTACATCAGTAACACAGAAATTGAAATTCCTGGAACAATGAAATCATTATAAGTCTGGTTAACTACGAACTAAAAGCGTAAAAATATTAAAATTATTCGGAACCAATTTCGAACGATTCCGCATCAGAAAAATCAATAGTTGTTATATAAGAACAAGAAATCTTTAAAGTCGTAGAGAAATATCGGAATATTGGAAAAAAATAACCACAGCGGACTAGATGAAACCCACAATAGAATAGAAACAATGCACTACGAATGTATAGAAATGCTAAGACGATGTCCGGGCATCTGTACCCGCCGGACTTTGCTGCTGGTCTGAGGGGCATTTCAATAACTCCATAACCCCTCCGTCCCTAATTTCGAAGTTCCCGCAAGAAAAAAAGGCAGCCCTGTAAAAACAGACGCAGGTGTCGGCTGAGTCGCCACTTCCCGACGAGGGGATTTTTTATGAGTTAGTTGTGCCTCTGGTGGAAAGTCTTCTTGACGCTGTTGGCGAAAATGAACGAACATCGATAGTATTGACAGAATGCCCGGACATATTACAATATAAACATAAATTGTTGAAAATCTCGAGGGAACATCTAACCGTTCCGCTGATTGCAGTTTTACATTTAGCTTATTTAAATTTTCAAACGATTCATCAACTTTCGCCACTCTAAACACGTCGGTTTGTGCAAATACAACATTCGATTCTTTAAATATTGGCACAGTTTTTTAATTAATAATATTTGTCTTAGTTAATTAAACAAGCATTAAATAAGAATACTGTATCATTCACTTAATTTCTTTCAATTACAATTGTTTTTGTTTTAGAGGGTAAATAACAGTCTATAAATGATACATATTTGATAAATGATATTCTTGATGTGTAGACATTTACTTATTTATTTACAATCTAAAAGGTTTTCGTTTGAAATAATTTGTTTAATACAATTATTATTACTTTTTGCTTTGTTGCTACAATAATATTTGTTACTTATATCTTTGGAAGTAGCAGTAAATAGGTCATCCTTCGTTTTAAGGATTAAAGATTGGTACGTATTGATTGTTGTTAAATGATCCTTTTTATTTACAGGATAGGATAATAGGGTGTAAAGGTACGTTAATGAAATAATAAAATTTGTTATTCATAAAAGAGTGTACAAATGTAATATTTCTTGCATTTTTAAAAGGATTCAAGATCATCATACGTAAAGATTGAAAAAGGTAATATTTTAAGTTTACACAATTCTATAGTTTTTGCTATCATTAATTTTGTTTTCTAACAATACTAGAATTACATTATAAACTTTACTTTTTTTAAGTGGTTTAATAAATTATTGATTAATGGTTTATTTTCTATTATTGTCTTGTGTAGTCTGAATGTCATAATAAAATATGTTCAATTAATTTTTAAACGTAATGGCCATCTGAAATTCAACATTATCCTGTAAACGAAAAGAATTACTTTTGATGGCGTTTATCGCTTTGTCGTAGCGTCCTCTTCGTCAGAGTCCATATTTCCGGTAATCCAAGATATTGCTTTTCCTGAACCATTAAGAAGCCCGCGTTTCGACCTTATTGTTTCGGTTTCACTGTTAATTAAATGATCAAATTTCTTGATATTCCACATGATATAATCCCACAAGTGAGACTGATTTATTCAGTTTATGATTTTATGTGTATATTCTAAAAAAAATAAAATCCTGAAAATTTCTGTAGTTTCTTAATTTTATTAATTAATACGTTACAATTAATTAAGGTTTTTATTTGAGATAAAAAAGGAGGGAAAGTTCAAAAGGTGGGGTTGAGATAGGAAGTTGATGTCCGAATGGATCGAGGTCACGATAGCTCACGTGGTAGAGCAGGGGCGTATCAAACCGAAGATCGTGGGTTCGAATCCTGCTCGTGCCATTAGCTTTTTTCATCTCAACCGAAAACCTTAAATAATTTCATATAATTTTTTAATTTCTTCCACGGAGTGCTGGTCTTGAAAATTAAGGACGACACGTTAGATAGACGTATTACTGGTGCAAACTTCTGCATTTACGTTGGATTTATGCATTTTTCCTTAAAGTCATGTAATGAGGGGTCAGGTTTGTTAAAAACACGGTACAATAACAAACCTGACCTAATTCATTTCATTTTTTTCTATGAATTAATTAAACGATTTGTTAACTATGCGGAGAAAGTATGCTCGACGTTTCCCACATAATTTAGTGTCATTTCCTCGCATATATATATATATATATATATATGCGTGTTGAAAGCGTATCGAGAATTGTACTTTTTTTCTTCTCAACTAAAAAAGTTAATAATTTATTTTACTATATTTAATATTTTACATTGTTTCCTTTGAATTATGGCTAGTTTTGTATTGCCCTTTTTTTATATTCACGTTTGCCTTTTGCAAACTGTTGGTCTCGTCTGTAATGTTCCTGGGCGAAGTTTCTATACTTTCTCGAGTTTGATTCGATTTACGCGTTCTGTTGTCTTTTCATTTCGATTTTTTTTATTGCTTTAATTAAAAGTTCTCTGTTGTAGTGGTATTCTTTAATTTTCAATTCTAGAATGACGTCTTCGGTGTATGTTCCGTGTTTCGTGGAATTATTTTATGCTATTAAAAAGAGAATTAGTTTTCTCTGGTCAATTATCATTCTAAGTTTTTGTTGCCAAAAACATCAGCATTCAATACCCAAATCGGGCTATCATAGGGAGAAATGGAATGTTGGATTATCCTATAATTTTTTTAATGATTTATCCATTTGTATTTGTCCTTGTTTACGATTCACTTCAGAGTATCTATAATAGGTTAAATAAATTGGTTTTTCATCAGTTGTTAATATTTTATGTTCAATTAAACCTGTCATTGTTAATCTATTTTCTCTTGTAGTAACTTCAGGGAATTCTTTCAACAATTCAATAATTTTGATTTTTTCGTCGGTGTTCATATTATCCGTTCTAATTAATGAGGGTATGTCTTCCGTTAGTTTATTCAAGTCTGTGAGCGTATTGACATTTCTGGGCAATTGGACATTACTTGTCAGGATTCGACTTTCCAAACTGCCTCACATTTTGTATTATTATTATTGATATCTTTCGTATTTAAATGTAAAATTGATTTATTGTTCAATTTACGGTTGTTGGAATGTAAGTTTCAATGGTTTAGAGCAACCAGGGGATAATAATGTTACTTAAAACTATTTTCGCATTTACGTCTTGCATGGTTCTACACCATAGCAAAACGTTATATTTGTCCGGAAAAGTCAAGAGGTGAATGAGGCTTTTACATGTTTTTGAAAGATTTCGTACAAACTTTAGAGCAATTTTTTTTTCGTACTTTGTGGCCGCGAGGGTTGAAATTATGAAGGAGGTCATTCGATAAAATTATGCCTTTGGGCATTGTTGGAAGTGTAATGTAGTATCCCGTATCAACTAGCCATTACAGTCCGTGTCCTTGAACGAAAAGCGGTAACGGTAGCTCAAGTGATAGAACAGGTCGTGGGTTCGAATCCTACCCGTGACACTTACTGTTTTTATCTCGACCAATACCTTTCGTAGATATTAATTAATTGAATAATGTTAATTGGTCAATCGGACGACGAAGTGTAATGGATTGTTTATTAAAATACCCAGCGTTATTATAATGGGTTGGAATTCTATTGAAATCACGGGACACCTTGCAGTTTATATTATACAAAAGAACATCTGTAGCATATTATGCTTCTAATTGCATCTATTGTTCCTGGATTAAATCTCATAATGTGGTTACTTAGTGAGGAAGGTAATCATTTGAAGATGTGAAATATAATTTCCTTATCTGTCCTAGTCATTAATTCTTTCAAGGTGTCGGAATGTAGCCCGTTTAGCTTTAGTTGAATAAAAACTGTTTCTTAATTGGTGAATTTCTGTTAAAAAATTCTATTGGGAATTCATAACAATTGAGTTGCTTTATTTCTTCTTTAAGTATTTCATACGAGCTTAAATCAATCAATTAAAGTTAGCAAATGATTTATATTAAATAAGTACATTTCTGGGAGGGTTAATTAGTTTGCTTTTTTTTTCTTTTTTTTTTAAAGAAAACATTATGGTTTAATCTCTTCCAATATTATTGTCTGCACAAATAGGCTGTACACAGTTTCGAAAATTTAACAAAATAAACATAGTTCCGAAGGGTTTCCATCGAAGAAAGGAATGTGATCGTAGTCTTCTTTTGTTATTTAAAAATTTTTGTATTGAAAGAAGTTAGAAAAAAAGGATTAATTTGCAAGGCTTAATAAGCAAACGATGGCTATTTACGTAGGTGGTAGTGTTTTCTCCTCCAGGTTGCTTGTCCTTCGTTCTCCGTCTTAGGCGATTTTCAGTACCGATTCCTCCTGGGTGAGACGAATGTTCACAGCAGAAATTTCTTCGGTCTTGTATTAACGAAAATTTTCTTTGCACCGCTATCAAAGCATTCTTTCCGGACTCATAGTCACAGGATGACAAGAGGATCTTTAACGGTCCGTTCGTAGGCTATATGGAGCCCTTACCGGACATTCCGATTCTCAAAGTGGGAGCTGACGCACCGTCGCCTAAGCGTTGATGTAGATGCTTCGCACCCCGAAGGGCTGTTACCACCTCGCTCCCACCTCGTCATAATGGTAAATGTCGCACGCAAAGGGCTAGCGGGCCGAAATACATCGGTCCGCTCTCCCGCGTACTCCCTAAATAGAGAAGGCGAGCTCTATCTCTCTGAGTGTAGAGGCTTCTCCAGCGTAGAAACTTTCGGGAACGCCCCGACAACGGTTTCGGATTTAAGTGAGATTGCTACCCACCCCCTAGGTGAGCACTACCTACGGTCAAAAGTCTCGCATCACGCTAAGCCTACACTTCCTACGCGAATTCGAGCCTTCGCCTTCGCTTCACCAAGGGTACCACGCCGGTCATATGCATAACTGTGCGAAGCACACACGATCTTAAAGCACCACCGATTCACTATCCGCACCTAGCGCTCGCCCACGCATTCCAGGGGTTAAGAACGTGATGATCATTACGTCTTCAACGCTTCCATGTTGTCACCCGGCCAGAGTCCCTGTGAATCCCGGGATGGTACGCTGGTCATGCGCTAGCTCACGAAGGTCACAGATAGAAGACAGCCTCTGCCTAAGTTCCCGCCAGGGGCGTCACCACGAGCAACCAAGAATCCAACCTCAATTGTTACAGGGCCGAATTTGGAAACAGTCACCCCGTGGTACAGATGGCCATACACTCTCCCCCATCTACACAGATAGGATCTTGTGCACTGACCCCTCCGTGTCTCTGATAAGCCACCCGCCGCCCGTGCCGACCTCCGTCCAACACGAGTACAGCTTGTGCTTTAGAGAGGTCGCCACGTTCTCCCTAACCACCCCTAAGCTATCAAAGCACCGATGTGCACGGCAGAGTTTGCGTTGACTCAAATGGACGTAAGTGCGGGCCAAATGTTAACGACTTTAAAGTTTTAGCTACTCGCCGTCCCATTCGGGCGCCAGGTCAAAACTATACAACGTTTAAGTTTAAACCGACAGAGTGACAAGGAGAAGGCTATCGCTCGAATAATGCATGGATATTTGGAGATTAAAGTTTTTATTATATTTTAAAGAAATTCTGATTAAGATTTAGGACGGGTGACTGGACCCATTAGATTTTACTAACGTGTTGGTCTGGCGTGCAATTGGTTACTCCGCAACATTGATTAGATCTTATGTTAGAGAAAAAGGCAGTAACTTATCCAGGCATAAATAATTAAGTAACGAGATAACTTTGTTTTTTGTTTCTAAAATGGTCTTAAACTGAAATAAAATATTGGGCTATATTTTGTAAGAGATAAAGAAAATAGGATCGAACATCCTATCCATGCTAAAGGATATTTTCTTATTTGTATTATATATTTTAATAATGGAGTTCGTGTTTAACTGTGGCCGGGGCGGATTTTCTCATTGCAAGATTTGCTTTTGTCCCCTCGTGTGATAGTTATATTAAGCTGATCAGACAATAATAATATTTATCTTAGGCTGATTAATTTTATTTTTTATTCCTATTTTCCGTCATACAGTTTTATTCGTGTAATAAGTATGAATAATTGAAACTTGTAAATTGGCATCATGCGCCCGGGATGAGGAACGAAAATAGAAGCTTATTTTACCAACCTTGCGAGATGGAAGGCCCGAGTAAAATTCCAAGAAGAACAGCCGTAATGACATTCATAGAATATGACATTCATTCGTTTTGTTGGGCAGAAAAATGAGAAGAAGTAAAGAAATGCCAACCATTCTACTTACAAGAAAGCCTCCTTCTGAAATGAATTATAATAATAGGCATTTATCACTACGAAACATTTGTGACTGTCTCGATCGCAAAAAACGTTTTTCTATTGCAATCTGGAACCAAAGTTTTAAAAAGTAAATTGTGTAAACAACACGATAAAGGTCATAATAGGTTATTCCTTCGGGAAATTTATCACCTTACAAAAACGGAAGAAACGTGCATACCACAGTCGTTTCGACATCATTGACAACTATACTTGCACGTGCCCAACAAAACAATGAGCCCTTTTCCGCTTTTTTGTCTCACCCTCACAGGAGACAGAAAAATGATCATTCACTAAATAATATTCTTTTATTTACTGTCAATTTTTGTAACAACTTATCAACAATTTCGTTATAGATTAATGTTTAATAACCGGAAAAAAGTTAAACAAAAAACACAAATATTAGTTGTGCAATGTTTAAGGAATAATTGTAAAAGTAACTTTATTCGAGTTAAAAAGCTCCTTTTTCGAACATGTGATATTTTGTTGAAGTGATCTTAGGCGATACTTAAACCGCCTTGAAAAGTTTAAGCATAGCTTAGCTCTTTACCAGTCGCATATATCACCTAGCTTCGTGTAGGGGTGGGAAGTGATGCGTAAAACATTTTCATATTCATAACTTTCGTTGTGTTTTTTTGTTTTCCTGTCCAATTTCCCTCGAAAAAACATAACGTAATAAAGAAAAAATCAACTCGGCTCTTTTGGCTTAAATTTTTTCCAAAATGAACGAAACGAAATGAGATGACAAATAAATTTTACACCAAGACTTCAAACCTTCTTGAAAGCTTATTTAAGAATATAACGTATTTACAAAGTCTCTAGCTTTTCCATTCAGTTGGTTCGTTGAATATAATTTGGTGATTTATTGAACTGTTACAATTATTTTTTTATATAATTGCTACGCATTTCGCCCCAGACCTTTAGGAGTTCACACTTTCCGTAGCATTCGACTATTAAGCAGCCGTGCTCCGAAATATATATCCAGAAAAAAATTAGATGGATGTTTTTATGGGACGGAGACGGCACAAAAGGAAAAGATCCAACCATCAGAGGACACTGTGGGAGAAGTTGAGGTTTGAAGTTTCATTGAGAAAAAGAGAAACAAACGACTGTAAAGTGAAATAATTTGTGTGATTCAGGAATTAATATCAAACAACTTAACAGTGCATTTTTCATAGAACAATCAATTAAAAAACCAAGGGTACGAACCCGAAACCGTTAAGGTGACAAATAAGGAAGCCCTACTTCCTCTTCGATCGGGGTCCCTTGATCTGGAGAATTTAGGAAATTCTAGTATATAATCTAGTAGTGAGTGCCAGTTATCAGTTTCTGCATCGCTAGAGATTTTTGTAAATGCAGATTGTGTAGAAATGTCAGGACGGAAGCGAGGGGTATAAATGATAAAAAAGGAAAGAACCAAGAATGCACCCTTGTGAGATGCCGGCTGGTTTCTGTGTAACGTTCAAAAAGGCCTTGCCACATCGTACATTGAAGCAGCTGTCGGTTGGATAAGTTTTCAAGGTAAGAAAATGGGTAGCAATCGTTTAGATTTAAAATCGCTCGGTCCTATCAAAATTATGCTACATCTAGGAGCGCATCAAGCAAAACTATTTATTCTCTAGAGCACTGGAGATAGTGTCCACATTTCGGAAACCTTAAATGAATTTATGATTTTCGAGGTTGGGTACTGGGCACTTTAAAAGGAATCTTTTAAGGTATTGGGATATTTGAAGGATGTAGGCTGATTGGTCAGTAAGAGGATATGTGGATGGGAAATTTATGAGCATTAGGAGTGAAAATAACGACGGAATATTTCCATAAAAGAGATAGCGCGTGGTTCGTAAGATATAGTGTATTATATATTGTGATTACGAAAACTATGGCCTTTTGTGGATCTTTATAAAAATGATGTTTTTGTTTTGTTATTCTAAACAATTTTTACCTAGCGTCAACTCGTTTTATTTGAGGATAAATACTTTTATTTAAAAATTTAATATACCATATACTGTGAGATAGTGATATAATACACTGCCCACCGAAAAATATCTACCAGCTGGGTTTTGCGAAAATCGGCCAACTTTTAAAATGCGTATTCCTCATTCTTTTAAGTCGCAGGTCTGCGTTTGAATTCATTTTTTTAGAAAATATAACGCTGCACAATATGGGCATTTGTGGTGCTTTTTCGATTATGTTTTTTTTTTATCCAACTGCTATTAATTATTTATTGCAGTTTCTCATTAAATGAATTTCAGAGAAAGTTGAAACAACGGAAAGAACAAAAGAGTGCAACAAAAGTGTAATTTCTTTCCAGTCCTCATCACAATATACGATCAAAGGAATTCCATTATTAAGAAATATTAATTTAGATCTCTTTCCTAGATGTTGAATATTTTTGCTCTTTCTAATAACCAAATGTCGACATCTTTCGGTCGAAAAGGGTAAATTGTTATTAATAAAAATATAATATATAATATAAATTGGTAAGAAACGCAATAATCCTTGTACCAATTTTTAATTATTTATGAGAAAAATGTCAATTCATGACATGGGAGAAAGTCAAATCTAAAAATTTACTAGTAGTACTAAATCACAAGTGGTGGATTTAGTAAAAATTCGATTTTGGTCCAAAAAGAAAACATTTTCTACATTACAGAAGTATTATATTTTTAGTGCCGAACAACTGGCCTTTTTATATTTTTTATTTAACTCTAACTGTATTTGACGAAATTTAATTTTCACATGCATTTAAATTTTAGCAGAGTTTATAATTTCTGTTTTCCTGTGTTCTTTCAAAAGAAGGAGAAAAATGTTGTCATTTTTCAGCGCAAGTTTTTTTCATAATCCATGTAATTTATGATTACAATAATAAATAACATTAATTGTGCGAAGTATTGTAGGAACAAATACATATAAAAAACTGAATCTAGCAACAACTTAAATATTGTGACAGTATTATGCAAAAAAAAAACATTTCTCAACTTCTGGGTGCTATTTAATCATATCGCTGGTTACGATTGTTTGCCGATTATTATTTTATAAAAACGAAATAGTTTCAATCTGTCGAAGTTTTTACGAGAATAGTGTATTAGAAAGTGAAGAAACAGAGTTTTACGGGTAAGCGATTTTAATTAATTACCATTGCCACTTTTTCAAGGAAGCTTATAATTGCTGTAATTATACAATATGGTAGTTTTTGATACATGAATTGTATAAATCATAATAGTGGTGAAACAGTGTAACGGATGGCGTGTTCCAAGTTGAACAAAACAGAATACATCAGAACACATAATGCTCAACTTTCAAACAATTATTCAACCGCTTTTAAAGCACCGAATCTTCTCAGACTAGATTCATTCTGTGCGTAAAGCAAGCTGTGCAAAATAAAATTTATTTTGCTCATGCCCAAGTTCAATTAATGCTCTATTCTTCCATTGTACTAAAACACCTTTGTCTAATAACTGGCCCTACAGGTCGAAACAATTTTCAAACAGTAATATTAACCAAGAGTACCTGTAAAAACTGCAGAAAAAAATTGACAACGATGTGGACGATTTCAAAAAAATAATACAGTAAGCAGCATGGGTGTCAATCTTCTCACCACGGCCTCAAAATAATTTTAAATTATCAGACATTCGAATATTCCTAACTGAAAAGCAAAGATCCAGGGCAATCTGGCAGCATAACGAGCGATCACTGACGGATGAAACAACTCACGACCAAACATAAACAAGAATTGGCCTAACCTCGGGAGAAATGTACAAGCAATAAACTACTTCGCCTTCAAAACGAACGGTTTGTAACTCCTTCGAACTGATGATGACCGTTTAACGTTTGAAATGCTTGTGGTTATAAAAAATAAATCTGCGAGTAGAACCATCATTAACAGACAGTCAATATTAAAAAAGACATTTCATAGCAATATTCGGAGCATAGACGAATTGTTCCAGAGCACGCCGAATTTAAAACTTAAAGACACTTCATTCTGTTCCACATTATACTACGATTCCACTTGCAGTGGGTCTGTAATATACGATGTGTATATATAATACATGATCGGAAGTTTGGATGCAAGATATTCATAAAAGTCAAAAGTCTTCGAAGGGCGCAGGGTCTTAGGAGTTCAATTTCATGACGATGAAATGTGAAAATTAGTCAAAGAGATCGTAAAGTTTGGAATCTCAAGGCTCCAGATTGATTTTGTCTGAAGAAAGAGTGCCATTTGTTAAAACGGTGACAGGCAAAAAATTGTACCAAATTGTTTTTTTCCCCTCGATAAACCAAAATTCTGCCCTTAATTTGTCTCCTTGTTTTTTCCTTGTTTTTATCGTTAAATATGTATGTTCAAAAAAATTAGTTTTTATTTAGAAAGCCGTGTTAATGTGAATTAACTGGAAAAACAGATGAAATATGGTTTAGATGTTGAAATATTTGGGTCTTTATATATTTGGCCTTTATATTGTATTAAATTTTATAATTTTATTTACTCTTTGCTTCGCAGATTTTTACCCATTATCAGAGAGTTTTTTCTCAATTCACCTGCTAATTTAATCGTGTATAGAATGTATTTACCATCCTTCCGTGATAAATTTTTTAAGGATTTTGTAGTTAAGTTCTTTATCTGGAAGAAATAAAGAAAAAAATATTCCAGCTTTTGGCCTATAAAAGACCCGGATTTTTTTTAAATCCACTAGTTTAATCGTGTATAACATTTTTTATCAGCTTTCCACGATAATTCATTAAAGAATTTTGTGGGTGAGACCTTTTGCCTTAAAACATCAACGAATTGTTTTAAAATTTGTGCCGTTTTCAGAGATCATCAAGTATTCACTTGAACATTGTGCTAAAAAATACGTTTTTGAAAACAATAGGCCTCGCTTTTGGAGGAAAATTGTCCAATTGACGAAGAAATTGCGCTCAAATGACTTGTTAAATTATTTTCAACTCTAATCGAACTGATGATCACAGGTAATTTACGCCTACCATTTCTAGAATGCTCAACCGTTACGGGAATTACGTTACGAAACGGCATAAAAATGTTGTAGTTTAATTGAGTAATGAATTTTCTACCTGGATCGTTTAGCTACATCTTTGGTACTACATCGTGTTGTTCAAATTAATTTCACTAATTATCGACCAATAAATTTTTGAAATAGTGACAAACCGCTACAACAAATATATATATATATATATAT
>CM077101.1:5719912-5765191 GCA_039619505.1 Cimex hemipterus | reverse complement strand
GGAGAAAAATAGATAGAGAGAGTGGGGAGAAAAAGAGATAGAGCGAGAGTGAGAGGGGGGAGATAGAGAGGGTGTGTGTTTGTGTGTGTGTGTGTGAGAGAGAGAGAGAGAGAGATAGTGCGAGCGAAGGAAAGAAAGAAACACAAGCTAATACACAAAAATATAATTAGAATTTACAAAAATATAAATTTAAGATGATTGGAGTAAAAAATAAAAAAGTGCCACGCTAAAAAATCGTCGATTACGTTCTTAATCAGATGAACAGAAATCAGAAAAAAAATGAATTTACAAACCACCCTACCTACTTAAGTCACGGTCAGCTCATTCAAAGTTCATTTCTTTAAGTACACTATTGGCAAGGATTTCATTTTATTTTACACTCCCTTTATTAAAACACAAACCCACACAAATGTGTTACAAATTTTTGCCATTTTCTTTTTCCCTTCAAAAGCAGCATAAATGTTTCACAATTGAACAATACATGTTGATATGGCATTAGTAAACCAAAGACAACACATCCACATGAAATGTGTAACAGTGTTAATTATCATTGTCAACTAGTTCAATTTAGATGTATATTGTTTCCTTCCAGTCAGAATTTATGCGACCCACTTATTTATCTGGTTGAGAAACCAAGATGAACTCCTTTGGTATATGAGCTTGTTACTGTGGAGTATTAGTTATACGGATAACCGTAATTCCATGCCATTGTTCCAAACAAAGACGATGTATCGGTCTTATACGGGGGACAATGACGAATAAAGCTGTGCCTAGGCTATCTTCGCGTGATACGTATTGAGTACTTCTTTGCAAAAATATTTTTTTTACATGTAGTCTATATTTCAGTACATTTATGAGAAATAGTTGTATAAGAAGGTTTATAGTTTTCGTTTTAGAACCATGTCACATGTCATTCTCATGTCTTTAAGGTTACTAATATATTTACAGTTTTATTTAGGTTTGTATTTTTAAATAATGTAAAAAAATATTGCTGCGGGATGAAATCGAATAAACCAACTGCCTGCCATAAATTTTATTTTTCACTTAAAACCAATATTGAAGGTTTTTTGGAATATCTCACGAATTTTAGCTAGTACGCGAACTGTTTTGTGGGCTAGATTTAACTGTAAATAAAAAATGTATGCTAGGATTTTAAAAACAAAAATTTAAATTTTTTTGTTGAAACCCTGCGAGAATTAAATCAAAAAGAAGAAAAACCATTCAAAATGAAAATGCGCCCTATCCAAAAGAGATCAATAACGATCATAAGTTGAACATGAACTTTCATCGCAACCAACGAACCAGGAAAGTTTAAATTGAAGTCTGAGGGGGAGCATTTAATAAAAAATGATTACAGGGATGACGATGGGATAAGTAAAGCCAAAGGATGGTTTTTACCCTGCTGTTCCAGATGTTCCAACAACTTTCAAAAACAAGTAATCATTTTTTTCTTAAACGTATCATATTTATCTGATTGCTTTGAGATAATCAATGATATTATTTGCCGACCCTTATTAAAATTTACATTACCACTTTATTGGCTTAACATTTCCTAACTCACCCGAAACCACATTGGTCGATAATTAAGTCGTTGTTTTTACACAAAAATCATTAGCGTTTACAGGTGATAATATCGTGGAAATTTTTCGGAATAAAAGTGATATTTTTACTATACCAACCTCTCTTCACTGTCTTTACTTGTTATTTCAGTCATGAAACCGATCGAAAATCTAGTCAGCTATTCAACATCATTAAAAAGATTCATCATTCCGCTTTATTTTATTAAAATGCTTCATAAAATAAAAATTAATTAACATCGCAGGTAATAAATTGTCTCTGTTTAATTAATATTTTTGATTGCCTACTAAACACAAATACGTACATCATTTACATCGTCAAACAATAAACTAAAAGGAAAAGGACTAACAGGAACAGTGAAAAAGTTATTAAAAATTCTATCAAAACCACCGAGACACACACATACCTCTAGTTGCTTCCGCTTACTGCTACATAAATGGCGTAAATGAATATTATATATCATAAATACATATCTGACGTGTTGATTTTCTCTCTCTCTCTCTCTCTTGTTCTGGCCTAACACTCTATACTTCGGAGTTTTTATTACTCATTCCGTTTTTTCGATACACAGGGCTTCTCCTTCTTATTTATCTTTCAATTCCCCACTTCCGTTGGATCTGATTCTCTGATTTCTGTCAGTTTCATTAATCCTCTTATTTCCTGCTCTTTTTTTGTTCTTTTTATCTTGCCTGCCTTGTATTTCGCTTATCACTTACATTATCTTCCAGTATGGCATTTTATCTATTTATCTCATCTATCCGTCAATCTGTCTTCCACTTCATGATTTACTGCCATCCTTTACAGGATAATAACAATTTTTACTTTATTGTAGTGTATAGTTTTCAACAAATATATATTTATTTGAGTTAAGTTTTAGGAAACTTTTAGGGAAAAAAATCTTCTAATATTTTCAGGAAACTTGAATATGTCTATAGATTCATGTTAAATTTAGCTCGAAGCAACATTTAAAATGATCCAATCTATCAAAATTTAAAATTAAAATTTCTCAATTACCTTGCAAATTACAGCAAATTGGCAAACTTCAGCATGGATTAGCAAATGAGCATGCGTGTAACTAGGAAACAACCAACCTTCGGCACTATGGGAAACAATCGGAACCCATTGGGTACGCTGTGCTGAAAATGAACGGTACAGCTAGCTCTAACTGGGATGCCAATTCAGTCAATAATGTAATAATATCTCATGTCACAACTCGAGGCCCACATAAAAATTACGTACATTTGGAGTTGTCGAGTAAAGGGCACTCGTTAACAATTTTCAGCATTCGCGCTTGTGGTTTGTCCTACTTAAATTATACGTAGAAAAAATTGAGATAGTTACAATAATATTGTAAATAAATTCATTCATAAGTAACACACAGTGGTCCTTTACAAACACCATCCTTTGGTACACAGATGGATCCAAGACACAAGAAGGTACAGGAGCAGGAGTATTTGGACCAGGCACCAAATACTCGGAACCAATGGGAAAACACACCAGTATCTTCCAAGCTGAGATTCATGCAATAGAAAGATGCGCCCAATTTAATCTAAATAAAGGATACAAAAACAAGAACATAGCTATCATGTCAGATAGTCAGGCAGCCATCAAAGCACTAAGCTCAAACATCATTAGTTCAAGAATGGTGCTGAACTTCAAAACAAAACTAAACATATTAGGTGCGCAGAACAAAGTAAGCCTCTGCTGGGTCCCAGGACACATGGGAGTAGAAGGCAATGAGAAAGCGGACACCCTCGCAAGAGAAGGGGCAGCCACACCGCTAACAGGACCCGAACCCTTCTGTGGAATAGGAATCCACACTATTAACAATTATCTCAGACAGAAGGGCAAAAAGAAAATAAGGGAACTCTGGAATGCACTTACTGGACATAAACAATCCAAGAATTTTCTAACCAATTTTGGAAAGAAAGAAATCACGGAATGCATCAAAGGAAGCAGGAATAGACTGCGAATCCTAACAGGATTTCTAACAGGACACTGCAGACTAAATGGACATTTAAAGAAAATCGGAGTAAACCAAGATGGCACATGCAGATTCTGCAAAGAAGCGGAAGAAACACCAACACATCTATTAACAAACTGCGGAGCAACATTAGCCCGCAGGAGGAAGTGCTTTGGGATGTACAATGTGACCATAGAAGAGCTTCAACCAATAAAACCGGGCCTAATAATCAAGTTCCTTGACGAACTAGGACTCACCGATGTGCTTTAAGCAGAGAACGGAGGATACAATAGCTCTTGAAGGGCGCAGTATACACACCCTGAAAACTCTCAATCTAATCTAACACACAGTGGCACCCTACGAAAATGGCTATCACGCATTACAACTGCAGCAGTGACAATATATTTTTGAAGAAATTTATATATAGAATTATCGAGATGTTGGTTAAAATTTGGATGACATAAATAGTACTCGGTTTTCAGATGACGATGAAGGCAACTGGAGAAGAGAATGATATTAAAATTTAAAGACTATTGAATAAGATTTCAGCTTACTTGGAAATTTCTTCCAAGTTTTGAAATTATTTCGTTTAAAATTATTCATTTATATAGAGGTTAAAGAAAAAATGAGATATCTTAAATCATATGTTATAAATTAGTGGTTTTGAATTAATTTTACCCGTTTTCGCAAACTGATATATATTTTTTTCCTTTTTTTTTCGAGGGTTCGCAGAGGTCATATAAACCCTCAGGGTACCGGTGTTTTTGAGAAAAAGCCCATTTGTAAGTATATCGGGTTCGAATGCAGGGCCGGTGGATTCGAACCCGGGACCTCTACCTTACAATGATGAGCGCCGTGTCAAAGACGAAACCACGCGGCCACCGACGCCCTCTGCAAACTGATAGTGTATTATGCCTACGCTATTTGATCAGGGACGATTGCATTTGTATCAATTTTTAAGCAATGGTACATGAGCCGGGACACAATAAGATTAAGTATTTACGAATTCTATTTACCAATGTGTTATATTTGACGGTAACGGCTACAATTTAAAGCGCCGGTTGAAATATGAGTGAAACGTCGTCTTCAGAATGATAAATCTTGATAATAAGAATAGAGTGACAGCGATAGGAGGGGATAAATTACAACAGTACACGAAGGAAACCCCATATTATGGGATGCGACATTTTTTGATATAAGGACCCTCGGTGGAACTTGGTTGTCAACGTGTATTTGCAGGGTCGCGCAAGTTTCAAATGTAGAGGCTAACGTGACAAATCAAACGGGCTTGGGATCCTTTGAATAAATACATGATGTGTACAGCTCAGCCACCTCTACTTTACAATCAATGTTGATCTTTTTAACTTTTTCTTTTAAGTTAGACGGAAATTCCCGTAATAAAAATATCCGCGTTCTCTCTACCCCAAGAGATAAAAACCTTTTTGAACCTAAACTGACACTAGTTAAAATATATGCAGTAATTTTGGGCTTTGGCTAATTCTAAAACCAAACCTCCGGAAAACGTTTTCCATTGTTTTATTCAAATTTGAAGAGTGACAAAGGATTGTATGGGAAAACGAGATGTAACAATGAATTAATTTGAACGAGGAAATGTATTTGAAAATCGGAATTAGGAAAATTTTAATTCTAATTGAGATAGTCGATGTGCTCTTGAAGTATTGACGACTGTTTACGGGACCCCCTGTATATTGCAATTAAAAAAAAACAAAACATTAAATTACGTCTATGCTTCACATGTTATCCTACAGCAAAATACCAGAAATATAACATAAAACACTACTAAACCGGGTGTAAAAATCCAATAGAACAAATTAATTATAACTGCTTTCAACCTTTGCTATCAAGAATTTCCACCCACGCACAAATCAAACGGAAAATAATTTCTATTCTGTTCGATTTTCAAACGAAAAACTAAAATGTGGGATTAAGCTAAATATCGGCAACGCTTTTGTCCACTTTGGCTAGATGGAATGATTTGTCCCTTTTTTTTTCATTTGCTTTTATATGCGTTTTCGTTAGGGATATACGGATAGCTATAAAAATATAGTTATTTTATTATTTTGTCCTATTAAAATTTTCATCGACACGATTCCATTAATTATGAATATATTCCATACATCTTTCTTTTCGTGTTGAAATGTATGTGTTTAGTGACCGTTAGTCAATGATTATTCGAAGATCGTGAGATGGGGACTGGTACGGTTTTAGAAAAACATTTCCTTTATCGTGCCAACGTTTCGATCTTTACTGAGATCATCTTCAGGAGCTCGAAGTGTTTGTTTCCGCGTAATTGTGCCATTCATGTTTTTCGTGTTAAGTGTGGCACACACGGCATACAGGAATGACACAACAGATACTTTGAGCCTTGAATAACGACCGAAACGTTGGCACGGCAAAGAAAATGTTTTTCTAAAACCTACGTCACACAGGACAGCATTTCGCATCTCCGAATAATCATATTCCATATTATCATTTGCCAACAACACCATTAAAAAAGTTTATTGCAATGTTTAAAATGCTCAATTTGGTAAAGAAAGTTTAAAAAAAAATTGTTTCCTCAACAAGTTTTCAAAACGTAGGCATTTAATCGAAGCGTGATCACGTTTTTGTAAAAAAAGACAGAAGGAAAACAAGAAAAACGCTTTTGTTCGGATACCAGTCATGCGATGGCAGATGAACGAAGAGGAGGGCGACAAATGACCTAAGGACACCATTTGCCACATACCAATTGGCTATTTGTTGTAAGTATATCACATTTCCAAGAACCTAGCTCTCTTACCCAATGATTTAAAAATAGGTCCTCTCATAAATTAAAAATCCTGCGACTAAATTTAAAAAATAAAATTGTAATAGGACTGCTAATTTCATACAACAGACGCCAGAGCACGTGTTATACGTATATATACCCAGCGCAAAACAAGTACGTGCAGATATATCTGAGAAGAAGAATCATTGATGTTTTGGTCGTTACTGATCAATTGATGTGATTGACAACAATTTCACACATGTCCAATATGACGCCACAAGACCCCAGACTTTATACCCTGAAAATGAAGCGAATATATGGGGAAATGTCGAAAAAAAATGAAAAATGGGTTTTTCTAAACTACTTCACTTTTTAACCGCTACTCACGAATCCAACAAATTATTGAACGACCGGTCACTAAAAAAAATTATAAAAGAATTATAAATCGTGATTGTCACTTGAGACTTATATTGGTCGCCGTCAGCCTGCTTTCAATCTCACGAAATGTAGAAAAGCCCGCAGATTGTGTAACAGTAACCTATCAATCCTTTCACTTGATGGCCAGTTTAGTTTGGAAAATGTTTAAAAAAAAATACCAAATTTGCTTTATATTGCCCGACTATGCCCCAAGTTATAAATAATATGAGGTGAGGAAAGTTTCTATAGAAGGTAAGAGGCCAATACGTCATTTTTGACAGATTCCCATGCCAATATTAGAGTTGTTAAATGCAACTGGCAAACTTTGCTATATTTTCTTCCTTCGTGTGCATTATTTGTCACGTATTTTCATTTTTGAATTAAAAGTTAAAATAACTAATATAAAATGTCCCTTTGTGGTAAAACACTCGTTTTCCGTTCGTGGGATTATTATTTCAGTAATAATCTCACGAAGATGTTACAATTACGTATAAATAGCATTTTCCAACTGGGAAAAATGGAATCGGTATTCAACTAGAGGATCGATTAACATATTCTGAAAACCGGTAATTACAACACCCAGTTAACACTTGCTGAACAACACAGTAGTTTGTTTTATGGCATAGGAATCCACACGCTAAAAGTAGGTGCCGAGAAGTGAATGACTTTTTTATAATAAAAATTGAATCTTCATCTGAACAATTCAGCAGAAGGTGGTTAGATTGCAATATCCGATTGTTTTGTTGACTCTGCTAAGGTTTGTTTGCCTTACGACCCAAAATAACTTGGAATTCCGGGCGTACAATCAAATAAGTTAAGTTAGTTAGTGACCTTTGACCCGCTGTGAAACGTGCGACCCTCGAGTATTTATTTTATATTCCTATGACATTATCGTTATGCCAAGGCAATTAAAAACAATGTCATCCCAGTAAACAATGGACGAGTCTCTATTATTAGAAATTATATTCAGCGTAAGTACCAAAAATCAATTTTATAAAAGTAAAAGGTCAGAAAGTTTAGTAAAGATAACATGAAGAATTCCGTAAGTTGAAATAGTTTAGTTTTCTTTAGATTGAAGTATAACTTATGATTTTGCATTATTGTATTTAACAAAGCTGTTAGATTGCAAAATCCAGTACAGACTTAAATTATATTAAACTCTTATAAATACAATTAATAATTATGTATCCATTTGCTTCATTCATAACTTCATTACATACTTTAGTTTTACATATATAATCAAAACAAGATTTTACTGTGGTATGATCAAAATATAACAAGCGATTTTTCGCTGAATTGATTTGCAAGTCAGCTTGATTCAACTAACTAACCATTCAAGTAAAAATAAAAAATCATTTTTCTGCAGCATGACCACCTTCAAAAGAAATTTAAACTTGTCCCATATTCAACATGAAAATCCCCGTTCACACGTTGGGTGGGAAATTGAAACTTACGGGAATGTAAACAGTGGAATTGTCAATTTTTTTTTTGGTCTGCTCACCATTGAACGATTACTGGCACAATGTTCAAGTAAATAAAAATAACAGTTTATAATTCAGTTAATAGCCCAAGGGAGTGTTGTGTTAACGGGCGTTTAAACAAATACCTGGAAAATAAACAGAATTCCATTCCGCATCGTTATACATCGGCTTTATACCGGATATAACAATAACTTAAAACAACTTTAAAATATTTTTTTTTAAATTATTTGGTTGTTTCACATTAAATGACCCTATTGAAATTAAAGGTTCTTTTAAAAGGAAAATTACTATATAAAAACAAAATTATTTTATTCCAAGTGTACAGAGATTAGTGGCCGTTAATTGATAATTATTCAGATGTCGTGAGATGTGGTCTGGTGTAATGTAAGTTTCAGAAAAACATTTTCTTTTCGTGCCAATGTTTCGGTCTTTATTGTGATCATCTTCAGAGCCTGGGATTTACAAACTTAGTTTACATTTACAAAATGCATGTAGGGTGTGGAAAAGTGAATTTATACAATGCAAAATGCATTTTATATCCAATCGAAGTATTTCTACTCACTCAAAGTGTTTTCCTTGTGTGCACTTGTGCCATTCTCGCCTGTCTTGTTGAGAATTGAGGGGCATTCTGAACACGACACGCAAGAATGGCATAAGTACACACAAGGAAAACACTTTGAGCCCTGAAGATGATCTCAATAAAGACCGAAACGTTGGCAAGATAAAGAAAATGTTTTTCTGAAACGTACATCACACCAGGACTCCACCTCACGATATCTGAATAATTTATTCCAAGTATTTACCGTCATTTTCTACACATTTTTCCCAACGCTTGACCACCGTTTTTATGCTGGAACTGAAGAATTCTCAGCTGTGAAATGAAATAAAATCTTAACACGCTTTTTAGGCTTGGACATCATTTTCGAAAAATTGTCCTATGACGAAGTTGTTCCAATTCCTAAACAGGTCTGTTAAAGACAAGTATGGATAAAAAGGTGGATGCTAAAGAACTTCATACCCAAGCTTTTTTAATTTGTTTACAGTATGCTTCGAAGCATGAGACTTGGCGACGTTTTAGTGGAGTATAGAACTTTTCCGCTTGTTATTTTTTGACTAAACTTTTATGCATTTTGTCAATTACCTAGCAGTACAATGTAGAAGTAACGGTCTCATCTCTAGGTAGAAAGGAGTAATGAATATCCCACGGACTACCATACCGTCACCGTCAGTTTTTTTTTGGGTGTTAATTTGGTTTTGCCATGTGTCCTGGTCTTTCTTCGAAGTTTAACCACTGCCGTGACCGACGCTGATTGTCAGACGCGATCCATTTTAAGTCACCAGTGATTATTCTTTCTAGAAAAGTGAGCAACAATACGCACATCTCAAGCTTTATCTACTGTCGTTCAGTGAGCTCATGAAGAACCCGTAGACCAAGCTTTTTTGTCTTTTCCATTGTTCCTTGATCGTCTTGACACGGTATTGAATTTGCATTTAGTCGAGCCCTCTGACTCTTTGATAGTGTTCTTCTCCACCTGAAGCTTAAGGACATCGTTGATTAAAGAAGGAGTTCATCACTGAGGCTCGTTTTCGGTATTACCTTCCGAAAACTTAGCAAACCAACGGTGAATAATCCGTGTAGATACACTCCCTTCCCAAAACGCGTTACTGATGTTTCTTGCTCACTCAGCTGCCGAATGAGAGAGTTTAAACTCCTAAAGGAATATTACTCGAAAATCTTGTGTTTTCGTGTTCCTATTTTCTGAAATTAAAAAAGTGAACATTTCATGTGAAACAACCCAATATCAACGAAAAAATTTATTCGTATAAAAGTATTTTCCTGTTGGAAGAGTGACGCACTACTTACAACTTTGTTTTCTTTACAAATTTTTATTGCAACATTATAGTAGTGGATAAATAACCCGTTAATTAAACATTTAATAAGAAGCACTATTTACATTCCTCACTATAGAGGATATTGCGAGAACTTTGACGTATTAGATTCAAGGAAGTATTCAAGATTTATATAGCCGTCTCTGTCTACGTTTAGCGGTTTCAAAGACAACTTGGATTTGTAGGTCTATGTTAGGGTTAGGGTAGAATGTAGGGAGTTTGCGCAATGATTCGAAAGATTTTGGATAGTGACTGCCTCTTTGGATGTTTCGACGCTTGGCTGAACCCGATAGGTCAACGCCATCAGATTGGTAGTAGTTGAGAGTTACGATCTGCTGTATTGTGATTAGAAGTTTATTTCCTATTTTCTATTTCATCCTTTTGAGTCGAGTGTGAGGGTTTGAAGGAGGTTTTTCGTGAAAGTTAAGTTTGAAACTATTAACTTACAATCCCGTTTCTTGATTCGTCTAGTTTAATTGATTTTGTGGAAAAAGTCAAAACCTATTTGAAAATCATTTTTTAAAAGTTGGATATTTTCCCTTCGTTTTCAAGAAACAAAAATGTTTGTTTAGGTTTTAAATTATGCTTATACCAATTATAACTATGTTATAAATTATATAACCATGTTATAAATTTTTTAATTATGTGTTCTATTTGTCAACTCATTTGTGGTTTAATAATATTGATAATCAATTTGACTGCTTCATTTTATTTCAACCGTTGACTAGGTTGTCTAATCAAAACCCGCACCGGTTGCTTTAACCGCCTGGCAAGAGATAGAAAGAACTAATAAAAATTTAGTCAACTTATCTCTTTCCGTAAAAATAATATCAATGTTTGTTTAAAGAAACTAAAGAACCACGCTTTTTATTTAATATGTTTAATATTATTCGAATAAACAAACATCTTTATCAACTAGCTGGTTTTTATAAGAAAGTGAAGATTTTTGATAAATGGTTAACGGTTTTGAAAATATATTCGATAAAACATCTTTCTCTCTCTCTCCCCTATCATTCCGAAATAGCACCGGGCCTAGCACAGATCCCTGCATCCCTGCTGGCATCATTTTGCAACCATTCAAAACTATGTGATGGGTTTTGTTGCTATTTCGGCCTTTTTGTCTTCGAAAGAGCTCGCAACGACCGTGAAAATGTTTTGGGTTCAGACTCTCTTCTTTAGCTCGTTCAAGAGAGAAGTTCAGTCAATGGAGTCAAAGGCTACCTGACTATCGAAAAAAAAAAAGCTGTGGCATATTTGTTCACGCTTTTCTCTTTTACGTCATACAATTTGCTGACTATCTCTTCCGTTTATAGTCCTTTCTTGCTCCATACTGCCTTCCGTAAATCTTTGTGTACATTAAGAATTTGATTTTACGAAATCTTTCCTGGAACCAAGTAAGCAGTTTCGATTTTGTCTTGTAAGCTTCTGATCAGAATCTCTTTACTATATAGTTTCTCCCATATTTCACCTTTTCAAAGGAATTTTAAAGGTTTTCTAAGTTAAAACTATCGAAAAACCAGGGGTGTAACAAGAAACATGCAACCCTTCGTGGGTAATGCCCAGTAAAACTCATTTTACATTTAATTTATATTAGTTATGTAATTAATTAATTTGTATTAATATTTATATTAAAATAAAATGTTCAAGTGAAAAACAAATTTGTAGATCATATTATTATTAGTGTTAAAAGCAGTACAATAAATTACATTTCCTTCTGAGAAAACCATCTATGCAAATGATTTAAAACTAATTTACAAAATTTTAATTTTAACGTAGCTTTAAGAACGAAATGAAAATTTCCTAAGCAACATCTCTAATTTTTTGATGTTTGGCAAGTTTATAAATTTTTATTTTAAAAACTTAGAAGTTATAATTGTTTATTGGTTATTTAACCTGCGAGGGGTCGGTGAGCTAACCTTAACCCCGATGGTTGAATAAGTTTTCACTCCCAGGTCTGCCCTTTAATAAAAATGTCAGAAAGTTTTCATTTTTTTTTAATTTCCTGATGGGCTATAAATAGTCCTAAATACTAACCCTGAAATCCATTTAGTTGTATTTCTTAGAGGTAAATTGTGGTGTATTTCTTTAAAAACATGGACAATTTTGTAAGTTAGAATAAATAATTATAACTTCGATCATCTCTTCTTTTATTTATTTATTTTTTGTGTCACTGAAATAGATTTGTTATCTATTATTTTAATCAATGCTATCGTAATAAACGGCCAAGGTTCTGCGACAACTCACTACGTAGACAGAAGATTTTAATTTATCTACACCATCCACTCCGCCTTTTGAAATGTTGTAAATTAGTAGGTTTTGTACATGTATGAAAAGCAATTGTCCAGAAATAATACACCAAATCGTACCCATTATTTCCTTTGTTTTTGAAACATAATGAATTAATCGTTTTTTCTCCAAATATGAACAATTTTCCTCTTGATCAAAGCAATTACCAATTTGTTTCAAATTTTAAATTTAAAAATTTAGCGACACATTTTTAAAAGATATAGAATATAAAAAAAGATAGACTATAAAATATAATTTTTGCATTGTATAAATTCAGTTTTCAAATTCTATATGTATTTTCTAAATGTAAACTATGTTTGTAAATCCCAGGCCCTGAAGGTGATCTCAATAAAAGATCGAAACGTTGGCACGACAAAGAAAATGTTTTTCTGTTACCTACATCACACCAGACCGCATCTCACGATATCTGAATAATTATCCGTTAACGGTCACTAATATCTACACATTTTTAATAGAATTTTATTTTAAAAAAATTTTCGAGTTGCACTTTGATGAGAGTATATTTCTCAAAAAGCGTATAATGGTGTTTATATTGAAGTACTGCCAATTAAAATGTCTGTTAGATGCAAAGCGTTCTATAAAGAGACTACGGAAAAACAGGATCCGATTATGATACCAAAAATTAAAATAGTAGAAAACAAAGTTTATATGAGAAAATGCTATATATCAACCTGAGTTATACTGGCTTTTATCTCTTGATATATTGTCACAAATGCAATTGGTATATTAAATCGTATAACAATAAAAATTTCTTATTCATCAGAATAATGACGATTTCAACAAAATATATTTGCTTCATTTCTAATATTTTGGCTGATTCATAACAATACACCTACTGTTTTTCTTAGCATATAAAGCATTAAAATGACGGCTTTTCTTAGAAAAATTAGCAGTTGGAGTATTCCATTCGTTATTTCTATTTACGAAAAACTTTATCTTTTCCATTAGTCTAGATGTTGTCTTTCTAGTCTTCTGTGTCTTTTTTTGTATAGAACAACCTAGATTAAAAATATAATTACTAATCCAAAAAATGTATTATTCATTTTGTCTGTTAGACGCGATTACTGAATAAGTTGTTATCATTCGAAGCAATTGTTCAATTGGGTAGTGCCTTTGTCGCAAGTACTTTTTTAATGTGCTGTATATGTTTTGGTACCTTTTATTTTCCAGTTACGAATTTAACCTACTCTTATTGTTTTAATTTGCAGACGATTTTTGCAAGAATTCAACGAATTATTACTTCGTCAAAATGTATTTACTTTTTATTGATCACGTTAAAGGGCGCAAATAAGCTCATTATTTTAAATAATTTTCGTGCCATGGTGCAATGCATTTACGAAAATTCTTTTTAATGCTTCTTTTGATGTCCAGATCCGGTCAGGAATGTTAAGGGGAAAACATAAATAGAGAGGGTAAAATACGTAAAAGGCGTTCATGTAAAAACCGAGACTTTTTGTATTTTTATTTGAAAATGCAGTGGTAGTTTTCATCCAACGAGCTATTTCTCTCAGTCCTAAGCTTTTCGGGTTGACAATAACTTCTACGGTTTCAGATGCTATTACTACCATCCAGCTCTATGTATTTAAAACTAACTTCCGTTTATTTTATACCGAATGAAATGCAAAACCTTCATTGTGTTGTATAATTTTCTGGTTCAATTTTATTGGTGTTTTTTAAAATGAATTTTTGCAAACAAAAAAATTCAAAATGTAAAAGCGGCCAGAGGTCGCGACGTAAATTGAAACTTCGTTTTAATAATGGGTAATGTTTTCCATTTCACAGTACCTGCAGACGTAATAAATCGCCATTAAATGGGAGCGAATGTGAATTTTTTTAATTTGAAAAATATAAAAGGGGCCGTTGTGGTGTGCAATTAAGATTAGCTCATGTGTGGGACATGTAAATGGTTTTAATAAACTTGTGCTGTATTTTACTGAGGTGGCTTTTGTGCCCCAACTTCTTTTGGATGGTCCTTGAAGGGTGTGCAGTAGTCGCCTCTTCATAAATTAATTTTATTAAGTTCTCACTCTTTTTTCTTTCTGTTTAGCATTATTCTTCTATTTCGCACGGTCTGTTCGTTATTAATTAAAGGCAATAATTGCATGTACTTTTTTAGGAAGCAACTATTTGTGCATAGATAGGTAAATAAATGTTTTGTAATATGATTTGACTTTTTTATTGAAAAATTGTTAAAACAGAAATATATTATGCTTGTGCATATATTACAAATTTATTATAAGAACTAAATATAAGATTTTTAAAATAAATTACCAATATGATACGTGTTTTAAGCATGAATTAGTAAAAATTGAGCTATTTTAAACCGTAAACAACGAAGATCTCCGGAAGAAGAATCAAGTTGATCCGAGATCTTAGATTTGATTTTATGAAATACACTCATATAAAATTATAGAAAAGTTAGACAATCTGGCTTCTTAAGTTAAAAAATGGAACATAATTGTCAATATTTAGCATCCGTTTTAGCACTTAACCACAGGAACGCATAACGGTGAATTATATTTCAATTTGAAATCGAGTATGAAGTGAATCACTTATCATTTGCAGGATAGAGGCCGTGGTGCTATTAAAGTGGTGGTGTAACGAATGGGTTGACTATTTTTCTTATAAACCAGTTAGTAAGTGTGACTCGGGGGGACAAATGTACCCGATCATATATCGTGGGGCGAACAACTTGATCAACGCCCGCCACTTACGTTTAAAAAAAAAAAACGCACAAAAACTTTGCCCTGACTATTTTCAATTTAGGGATTCAATTCGAAGGAGAAAGAGGGTCATACTTTATTTTTATTGTCCATTCCTGAAAAGCGGGGACAATTTTTTTTTTTAACTTTTTGATGTTAGAATTTGGAAAGAATGTATAAAATTTTAAAATTAAATTAAAAAAAAAATTGTTCCAGGCGCGGATTCAAATCTGTATTGCCACAAAACAGCATTTCACAAGGAAACGTTTATACAAATATTTTCATTATAAAGAAATTGAGTATATTTTTATAAAAGGAGTTTTTAAATTTATTTCAACACAAAAAAATGGACAGAAAGTAAAACTATAGTAGTGAATATTTGGAGATTTGAATATCAAGATCGGTCTGTATACTTCTTCTATTGTGTTTCCTCATGTATGCAATAATGTTCAGAGGCAAAAAAATTTATAAACGCGAAACATTTCGAAGTAATTTTATACTAGTTAATTTTATATTTTTGTTCAAGTCTAAAACTTTGTTTCTAAATAAGAAAAAAATTTTTTTTTTAGATATTTAATGTAAAAGCAACGATGTTACAAACTTACAGAAAAGAAAAGTAACTAGATTTTTTTCACACATTATTGTACAATATTTTTTTCGTTTCTTTTAATAGTACAATAATTAAATTGTATTTAAAAATGTAGAAAGTGGCAAATTTGAATTTCAGGTTTAATTTAAGAGAGCATCAATTTTGTGTTGATCATGAATATTGTCGTTTTCGGTGTGCAAATTTTATTTATTTATTTTTATAATAAATCAAAAGTGTCTTGAGTTCTCAATTATGGAAAAACATTCAGTTGGCAATACACCTGAGGGTATCAAACAGCGCTGAACTGAGCGGGAAAATTGGAATCAGAACTCGGTTTCGGAAGTTGTTCATCTCTTCTTTCCATATCAGAAATTTCACGCAAAGCTCAGGAATAAACCTCAAACGACTGATTGGCAAAAAATCATTTTTGTATTAAATAAAGAAAAAAACTTGACAGGAGTTAAACAAAATTAAAATCAATTATTTAATTGAAAATAAAAACTGTTTATTATAGTTGTTTTTTTTAAGTATCTCCAAGAATTGTAAAACTATAGATCAAAATGAAATACTCACTGTGCAGGATTGTGACGAGAATAAGAAGAGTTGAATATGTAGAAGCCATAGCATACGGAGATGGTTCCGCTCACTAGCTATGCTCTTCCATAGCTCTTCCTGAAAACTGACCGAATGAACAGTGCCCCCAACCATACCTCGTCGCGCATGCCCCCGACGCCCCCCGCAATCTGTTGACTCGTACAGTGTCAACAAGTTCACTTCTACATCAGCCTACACTTTTTCCCTCCCCAGAAATATTCGTGTTTTTGTCGGGGCGTAGGCTCGGTTGATGATGGCCAATTGAATTTTGAAATACGGGCCCTGCAGTCAGATCGGCAGTTGGCCGCGAGGTCGGTCAGACACGAGCTCAGTATCGTTTAATTACGGCAGATCTGCTCGGAAGCTTATGGAGTTTCTCAGGAGAGATTACAAAAGGAGTTATTGCCCATCTCGCCACGACAGCCAACTTTCGTCTCCACTACTTTTTAAATAGGATTTTAGTAATTATTTCTTTCTTTAACGTGGTGACATTTTTATAGCTAAAAGTCTTCTCCGTAAATACTAAAGAGATAGGTATAACAATTTTCATTAAAATTTAAATTGTACAAAGTCACCATATTAATTTGTATTTTGCCTTCTAACAAAGTACGCAGTCGTCCCTAACAGCTCTAACAAACAAAATTTTAATACCAATAGATCCAAATTTTCCAAAATGATAAGAAGTATAGTGACCAAATAAATAAAAGTATTAAAACAATAAGTAATATTATTTACATTCAAATACTAGACATCACCAATACTGTTTCGTTTTTTTTTCTGTTAATTGTACAACTATTCAAAATTCCCGCCTTCAACCTGCTCTAATTGCTGGTGCGATTCATCTTTAGTCAACCAAAAAACAAGGAGGCATAAACCTCTTCGACCACTTTTATTGGTCGAATCGTTTCATCAAGTCTTATTAGTTTTTAGGAACTTTAATTTTTAGTATCATATTTTCCAAATTTTCATAATAAATTTTCTTTATAATATAATTTCAAAAATAATCACTAACCTTTGTTTTTCTGCTTCCTAGCAAAAGATATTTGTTTTACATTTGTTTATATATTTTTACTTTGCGTCCGGATATAACTGATAGAAAACGTTTAATTTCTTTAAAGCGCTTTTCTTTAATTTCCATAAGGTAAGATTTTTAATTGCTTTATTTTTGTATATATTATTTGTTATTTTAGTAAACCGAAATGAAATAATAAAAAGAAATTGTTTTATTTTATTTCACTTTGTACAATTTTATTTTATTGTTATTACATAAATCTAATGAACTTAAATTGCTACTACTTAAATGAGCAGTTTGATACAGCAAAAATGAAATAATTTTTGGTGACAAATATTGTTGCCCTTAATGGACACTATTTCCAAGAGCATAATAAAGGAGTTTTTTTTTCGCCATACAAAAACAATATGTACAGTTTATTTCTTCTCTCAAGTAATAATTGCAGAGTATTTTTAGTTTAAACCGGTAAATAATGAAATTTTATGTTTTTGTAAAAAAAAGTTCAAAAAACCAGAGAATATCAGTTAAGAAAAACCTGCAAAAATATTCGCAAATATATTGTTAAAATTAATTATTAGCCTAGGGTTTCTATAATGGTTGCTCATCTGAGTTTAATTTATTGATTAATTAATCAGTGAAGGTTGGACCTTTAATTTCTACTTTAGTGCCGAGTTTACTATAGGCTAAACCCGCCCGACCTACCGGTGTTGCGTAAGTGTTGTGTTTAGCGATAGTTACAATTGAGAGAAAAACTCAATTTTCCACGTTCTTTTAGTAATGTGGTAAATTAAAGAATAATAAGAAACTACGAGACGTTAACAAGTTAAGGAAACAGGAGGCAAAATATGAGAGAATCAGTGGCAAGGATGTGCGAAAAAAAAAAGAAATATGTTCCGTTCATAGCTAAGAGGGCTTTGACGACCACTTGAACTTTGTTGGCCCAAAAACAGTGCATACATTATACTACGTTATTGTACTATATTACTTATACTGTAGCAAAGTATAAGTGTAATTGAATGAATAATGAAATGTACACAATGAATATATACATTTAATAAAAAAAATTCGAGGGTTAGCCTTTCCTGTATTCAACAACAAGGAGTCAACGAATTTCACCCCAGTCAGATACATATTAACCTGATTATGTAGCATACAAAATTTCATCTTATAAGACAGTAAACAAAACCTTTATGCCAGATTGTATCAAAAATGTTCTTCGTCGGATAAACCCATCGCCTTGTGTTTCATAGTGAAAATTTGTTTCTAGCCTGGTTCTTACAAAATGTAATACGCGAGCGGTCACTATACGAGGTTTGATCTAAAAAAAAAATTGTTTTATACCATATTACATTTTTTCGTAATATCAGGTGCGTTTGTTTTCTTATTAAGTCTGTCGGCTGCATTCAAAATCGTACTGTTTCGAAAATAAAAATGATTAAACAAATTCATTTGCGGCTAAACATTACGACGGTAAATTTAACACGAATTACTTAATTTAAAGACTATAAAAATATGTCTAATTAAAGCAGCGTAATTTTAAAGGCCTCTGTCCTATACAATTTACCTTTAAAATGTGTAATAAAACCATACACCAAAACATAACCCAGGTGATATATTTTTCTACGCCTTGCTTAATTTATATTAAAACAACTGAAATTTATAGGAGAAAAAAACACAATAAAATATGTAAATAAAATCAAAATTTCTAGTAAGGAAAAAGTATTATGATTTACACGTTTTACCAGGACGAGAGATTTCTCAGCTCTTTTAGACAGAGGTTCGTTATTTTGGAGAGGGGCCGAAAGATAACAGTTTCCATGGTTGGCTTTTTTTTCTTTTCGTGTCCACTTTTGTTTAAAACACCTCAACCGAGCGCACAACTCGCCTGGGAGGAAGAGCAAATATAATATGTTAAAATGAAGCAGTCAATATTCAAATATTACTATAGGAAGTGATTGATATAATTAGTGAATTACCTAATGATATGGACAACTAATGCAAAACAGGTCATACATTGAGAAATAGTGGTTTCTTTTTGTTCGAAGTAGAATTATTTTTCGGATTTTTCTCACACAGGAGAAATGTGGCGGGAGGATATAAAGGAAATCGTACTGAAGCGGGGGAAAAAACAAGTAATTTTCTTGGTTACAAATAATAAAGGTACGAAGAGAACGATAATTTAGTACGACCACTTAAGAAAAAAGGGAATAAAATCTGTATATTTAGAGGTATGTAGAAAAGTGATAAAGAGGCCGTTGCTGTACGTCCAGTTAAACGGCTGCCAGCAATACATAAGTAAAAATGAAGGGATAAAGTGAAAACTAGTAAATCGGGAACATAGCATTAAGAAAAGTTGAGAAAAAATAGTATTAATGATACTTACAACTTGCAAGAATAGATTAAACAAGAAAACTTAAGAATATTACTTTTTAAACAGAACAAACATAAGAAAAGATCAAACTTTAATTGTATAATCACTCATAATTTCATCCTTATTTTTTTTTCAGTAAAATAAACGTTGTAGCATCGCACAGCTGTCTGTCGGGAGTT
Organism: Cimex hemipterus; assembly: GCA_039619505.1. NCBI lineage: Eukaryota > Metazoa > Arthropoda > Insecta > Hemiptera > Cimicidae > Cimex > Cimex hemipterus. Next base: position 5,745,341 of record CM077101.1, on the reverse strand, counting down.
CAGGTCTACTTAAAAATGAATGAAACAGAAAACTAAATTACGAAAAAAGGAGAAAAGAAAGGAAAGGAAAAGTGGAAAACAGCCAGAACAACAAAAAACCAGCAGAAGATTATATACCGCCGTCAATATATATCCGGGTTCATTCAGTCTCAATGCACTTTTACGAAAGCTACTTCGCAGACGTTCCAATTCTTCAGCGAAATCCGTCGCGTCGATAACTTGCCCGCGTCCCGTTTCAACATCGTCTGAATTCTAGTTCAGCCAGAAAGAAGCCGCCCCAGCATAAGTACTAGAAATAATAACTAATTAGTTTCTATTTATTTTGCCTTAGGGCAGTAGACTCCTTTCCCTTCCTCTTTTCGCTTTATTCATAATGAGATTGTCCGACGTCGGGTGCCTTCTGAAAGGCTAAAATGTTCTATATGTAATTACCGATGTGAAAACAAGTTAGTGTGGAGTTGTGTATTGATAGGACACGAAGTTTGGAAAATAATATTTATTTATTCTACCCCCACGAATGGAATCTTGAAATCAATATGCTAATCAGCCCAATCATTCTCATAAGGTAGAAGGAATGGATGGGCGACTAATTGTTTAGAGGAAACACGACGATTAAAAATGCAACTAGTGTACCTTCCCTTAGGAGTGGGAAAACAGCCAGCCCACAAAGTCCTTCTCGTCACGCCCTTTACAATAATTGATTTCCACACTTATCAGTGATTACTAACTCCAATCATTAATCATCAATTCATTTCCTTGTTTGCTGTAAATATTTTGTGATTTATAATAGGCCAAATTATTTATTTTTTTGTTTATAATTTCATTGTTTTTCGGCAATTTTTGTGCTTTGAAAAGACAAATCCTCCAGATACTTCATTCCGAAAAAAACAGATTTTTAATTATATTCCTGTTATTTAAAGCTTATACTTTTTCCAAAGAAACACACTCTAAATTTTAAATGCAAGTCAGTAATTATTGATTTTAACTTAATTTATAATACCACATTGTTAAATTTAACATACTAATTAATCCTCATTGTTTAATTTACTTCCATTGAAATTGTTTGTTTCATTTGACTTAACGATTAGGTACATCAATTAGTGTGATATTTATCATAAATGGGACTTTACAAAGTAATACACTTCGCCGTGGCGAAGAGATTGTTCTCAATCCGTTTTGTCAAACGTTTGTTAATACATCACCCAACATTTCAGTCAAAATGCAATTAAGGAATTCTGTTCATAACTTTGTTAGGGATTCGGAGGGAACGAACAAGCAGATAAGGCAAGGAAATTAGCCACGACGAGACCAGACGACCCCACCCACTCTGTACGTTCAGCGAATTTCCAACGAACAATTGCCAATGCTATAAAACTGAATGGGGATTCCGCTGGTACGAAAGAAACATCTCTAAACTATATAAATGAAAAATACATCGGACGCTAGGATCCTGCGGAGGATGGTTCTAGAACGGAAAAGGTTATAATTAACCAGGTTGTGCATAGTTCATACCATGGCCACGCACGGATAACTTCTTATCGAGGTGAGACCCGTAGGTGGCCGTTGTGTGAAGAATTTATTTTGGTAGAGCACATAACAGACTACAAAGATCTGCAATGAAAGAAATACGATATCCCGAAGGTCATATGCACTGATTGGGCCAAGACAGCAGGCCATAAATATTTTAAATTTTATATAGATCATGTTACACTCATGTATGCTATTTGTTCGTACGAATCTCTCACCTATCCCAAGAAATCTCGAGTACTGAGGGACGTGGGTGGCCGCAAAAGTTTAACAGCAGACACGGCGCTCATCACTGAAATGTAAAAGTCCCGGGATCGTATCCAGCAGCCCTGTATTCGATTGCTTATATATGTACAAATAAATTTATTGTTTTTGAAGCACGGGAAACCCGAGCTGTTGGGAACCCTAGTTAAAAAAACTATCTATGTTAATTATATCAAAAATGACATATAGTTCCATAAATTTTATCTAAAAAAAGTCCCATTCCCAAAAATCCCATTCCACCTTAAATTTCTTAATCCAATTGATGGATCGCTTCTCAAGACAGTTAATAATGAAAATAAAAATTAAATTAAATTTGGTTGGAATTAATGAGGAAATTCAAAATAAGTAGGTCGTTTGCTATGGAATAGTTGGTAGTAGCGAAATAGCAAATTGAGACGTTTACCCATGGTACCTGAATCGTTCCTAGAAATGGCTCTTTGTGTACAATATGCATAACAATTAATTACGGTTTTTAGTTGAGATGAAAAGAAGTTAATGACACGAGAGGGATTCGAACCCACGACCTTCGGCTTGATACGCCGCTGCTCTACCACCTGAGCTATCGTGACCTCGATCCACTCGGACATCAACTCCTCTTCTCAACCTCACCTTACGAGTTTCCCTCCTTGGGAGATGGGGAGTTGATGCCCGAGTGGATCGAGGTGACGATAGCTCAGGTGGTAGAGCAGCGACGTATCTAGACGAAAGTCATGTGTTCGAATCCCTCTCGTGCCATTAACTATTTTTCGTCTCAACTAAAATCCATAATTAATTGTGATATATTAATTTGTCGAGCGGACCATGAAAAGAGTGAACTAATGAAATATGTATGACTTTGTTTTATTTGTAAAATATCAAGATCGGATTAAGGTCCCACCATATTCACCTTAGACCCAGAACAACAATCCCTTTTTATGCAATTCATGCTGATTCCATAGGAAAATGGAACTATAAAATGAGACTCAAAAGATTACATGCGCTCGCGTTATTTGCAATCTGTGGAGGTGTTTTGATTCCTAGTGCTTGTGAGCCATCAAGTTGGAGTATCATTTTATTGCTTCACTTGCTGAGCGAATGGTCAAGTAGAAGCAGTGAAGAGCTGAAACTAGTGAGAAAAACTCTAGGCAGTACTGCGTTCTATAGCCTGGTGGTTTAAAGGAACGATTTGCTCCTTCTTTTGGGGCGTGATTATACCCTGGAGGCTGGAGATCAGTCTCAAATTCAAAGGAATTTCAGCTAGAATAAATTAATAACACAATATAGAGGGACACCTCTGTTTGTATCTTAGAAGAAAATGTATATTCTATGAAAATGAAAGCGTTATATATAAAAAAAAAAAAAGATAAAACATAAGTGAACAGAAGATGATTCTTGGTTACAAACCAGCAATTATATATAAAGGAAACAATTCAGACCTGAAGGACAAAAAACGAAAATATTGATCTTTAAATAAAAAAATAATGATAATAACAGAAATATAAATCAAAGTGTGTGCCTCGCAATAGAGATAAATTTTATAATAAGGAAAGAAAAAACGATACTGATCTGCTTTGATGGGCTATCAGCTGGATTTTTTTCTACTATCGTTCTATTCGCAATGCCTCGGCTAGACTGAACTCGTCTATCCTTGCCTCTATCATGGAGGGGAGAGCCAGGGCATAAATTGTCATAGTTCATAAGAATAAATTAGCTTGACTGTAACTACACACACCGATGAAATCAATGTTCTGATGAGTTTCATGTCTATTAGGTTTAATTTTTAATGGAACAAGTAGTCGATCCCCCCTTAATAAATTTGAATAAGATGAGAAATCAAGCGGTCAGAGCTCTAGAAAGACAACTGTAACATGTTATATCAAAGTATGATAAAGGGGAAGTTACTATCTTCAATTTAAAGTTAATGATTTGGCATTCTTAAAAAATGAGAACAGAAATGTGAATTTAGATTGTAAATACTGGTAGGAGTTTAAAGTAGTTCAGTTCTACCTAAGGGTGGGGTAGATTGATCGTTAAATGGAAAACGTGTTTATAAATACCACATGACCGGTCGAGGAGAACTCCGGACCGAGTGAGTGATATTTTAATGAATTTGATGAATAACGATATTGAATTTGGTTGTTGGTCTAATTTACTCTGAAATTCAATTATTGACCTAATCCGCTCTTAAGCGTTGGCGAGTACCTTTTCTCGGACGATGCGATCGCTTACATGCTGATTTAGCACTCCTTGGGCCAGTGTTCAAACAAGGCGACAACGTTTTGAACTGCATTGTGGCATATGCAATGTGAAGCGTATTATCCGGGCAACTTAGCTTTCGCGGACAATGTGCGATACTATGCGGTTGTCAGACGAGCAGTGATTTATATCTAGCAAAAAAGCCCGAGAGGAATAAAGAGATGGGTTGTTTTGATGTGATTGGTTGCTGCTGATGGATGGTTTTGCGATAGGATAAATTAAGTAGAATTTTGATTATGTGATTTTGGAAATTGAATATGTTCATTTTTTGCGAGATTTCCTATTTTTTGATAGGACCATGATGTTCTTGTATTATGAGATTGATTAATACAAGTGTAGTTAATACAAGTACCTGACTTGGAGTCGGACCCTTTTCACGATTTTTTAATTCTTTATTACTCATTACGAGACTTATGTTTTCTATTTTCTTAATGACCAGTATTTTTTACGATTGTTTCTAACTTTATAGGGGTGCGTGATTAAGTACTCTTGAGGCTACAAGTCTCCTGATAATATTTTGAAGTTGATACTTGTTGCATGTTTGCACATTACATGGTTCGAGGATGTTTTTAGAATGGGCGTCGGGAGAAGACTATTTCTTTTAAGAAGAAAATCATTTCATGAAGAATAACTGTTCCAAACAGAAAATGAGATGTAATTTATTTAATTACAACTGTAGCTTCTACACAGGGTTCATTTATTGTATTATTATGTAATTTTTAAGATGAAAACATGATTATCTTTGAAATGCTGTTAATGGATCTGAGGACGGATCCACTGTCGGACTGGTCGTGTCGAGGAGAAGACTTCGCGTTTCTTTGTATACCTAATTATTTGTTTAACTACTTACTTGTGTAAAGATTATTGTATTAACTGTATTGAACCATAAGAATGAGGTTGTGTTAAGTTCGATGCAACACATTTCGTGGCTTCCTTGGCCGCTCGATAATCCCCACTAAAGTAATGAAGGAAGAAGACCCACGTACTGACGTACTGCCCTCTGGAGAGTTTATGGGGAAAAAACGGTGCTGCAAAGAGAGTGGTAGCCACGAGTCAGTGCCTAACTTGGCAACGGATTGGACTGTTGTTTGCGAAGATGACTGAGCTATACCTTCGTTAGATTTCTATGTTATGGGAGCTCGTTGGAATTTCTGGCTTGGAGGAATTTCTGATACAACCTTTGTGGATTTTAGTTAAGAAACGTTGTTATAATATGTGAAGGGGGGAATTATTTTATTGGTTTCAAAAGAAAAGCCAACCCTGACAAATGGTCGCCTCTCCGAGATATCTCTCTATCTCTCTGCTATCGACCACCCTTTGCTTTATTCGAATGATACGGCATCAAAATTGAGATTGGATTTACCTCCTACCTAGTTCTCCTTCTTTTCTCCAAATCTACGTTACATATATATATATATCCACTACGAGATCTCCTATTGGCACTTCCAGTCTCTCGGAATCGGACTAAAACCCACGCTCCTAGGTACGCCAACTGCCTCTGCGCTATCTATTTGCCGTTTACCTCGATGATTCATTCTCACGACAATTTGAAATTGCATTGCCGAGTTAAAAATGAAAATACAAACAATTAGAAAATAAATCATAAAAATACACATAGCTTTTAAGCGAGAAATAACCAAAAAAACCAACAGTATAATTTTTCTGTCAAACTTTACTCAACATATTTCGTAACTTAAATATTGGGTTGTCCGGAAAATAATGCAGGATTTTGGTATTAAACAAAAAAAAAGAAACTAGTTACTTTAAAGCCATGTTCTTTAATCAAAATAATTTCCCATACTCTCAATACATTTCTCCCAACGTGTTGGTAACTTATTAATTCCGTCTGAGTAGAATTCAGAATTTTTAGAATTGATAAAGTCAATAAATGCATTTTCCAGTTCCGTTTGATTTTTGAATATTATGTGTTGTAAGTAGTGGTCCAGGTGTCTAAAAAAATGGTAGTCAGTAGGCGAGAGGTCCGGAGAGTAGGGTGGGTGAGGCAAAGTTTCATAGCCAAGCTCCAATAATTTTTGTGACGTTACACGTGACACATGTGGTCGAGCGTTGTCATGCAACAAAATGGGCCCTTTCCGATTGACCAAAGAGGGCTTCATTACTGCCAATTTCTGATGCATGGTATTAATTTGGTTACAGTATGATTCAGCATTGATGGTTTCGCCAGGATTTAAGAAGCTGTAGTGTATTAAACCAAATGAAGCCCACCATACCGTAACCATTACCTTTTTTTTGATGAGTTGGGGGCTTTGGAAAATGTATTGGAGCTTCTCCTTTGTCGAGCCACTGTCCAGAACGTCTAGTGTTATCGTAGAGAATCCACTTTTCGTCACATGTAACAATTCTGGCCAGAAATGGGTCATTTTTGTTTCGACAAAGAAGTGATGCACAAACATCAAAGCGCCTTGAGGTGGTCAGCGACGGTCGTTTTACTGACTTTGAGTTGCTCTCCAAGTTCTCGAACAGTTGTTTTGGGGTTTTCTTCCACCACTGATCGCAGAACATCATCATTAAGAGAGGAAGGCCTTCCACGACCTTCTTCATCTTCAAGGCTGAAATCTCCCTCCCGAAATTTTTTAAACCACCTTTGCACAGTGCACTCATTAACACAACCCTCGCCCCAGACTTGGTTAATGTTTCTAGCCGTTTGGGCTCCGCTTCGGCCGAGTTTAAACTCGTAAAAGAAAATCGTACGAAATTCTCGCTTTGACATTATAAGGATGACTGAATTATTTCCAAGTAGCGGAATGCTACAGAGGTAAACAAACAATATCATTTGGAAGAGGATTAATAAGTGTTGACATTCATACAAATGAGTAATCCTGTAAACGTAAACAGAATATTTTATATAGATTTTTTTTAATGAAAACTTAAAATCCTGCATTATTTTCCGGACAACCCAATAATTATTCGCCACAATTATAAACAACATGGTACAAAAATTGATACAAAACACTTTTATTCTGACTAATCATTCTCTAAAATAGAAATGAATATTGAAATCAATTCGTAGAAATTTAGGAAATATTGAAGATATATTGTCTCTGTACTTGTGTCCGTGAGGAGGCGTTACCGTGAGAGGTTATACAATAACGTACCAATAGAAAAAAATAGAAAAAGCTTTCTAAAAATCTTTACTAAAAATAATTAGTCAGATTTCGTGAGATGCCGTCCGGTGTGATGTAGCCCTGAAGATGATCTCAATAAAGATCGAAACGTTAGCACGATAAAGAAAATGTTTTTCTGAAACTTACATACTAATTAGCGATTAACGGTCACATTTTTCTTTTACTGAAAATTTTAAGTCGCATTAACAAAAATATATCTTACCATGTTCAAACCCCCAACAACGAGTATAACTCTACTAGTCTATTTCTAACTAGAAACAACTCTATTTTTCTACCTAATGATTTACTAAAGCATAATATATATAGAATTCAATTCGAAAGAATTGAAGAAATATGAAAAACAGTGTTTTTACTTATGTCTCTAGGGATGCATTGCGATATCCAAATTAAATGTCCATAAATAAAACCACGACTATTATTTCAGAGCAAAATATATCGGATTTGCAAATAATAAATAATTGATATAAACATAGTGTGTAACCGAGAAAATCCAAAGAAAAACAAATGGCTATTAGTCGTTATTGAATGTTTTATGTAACCTTAATAAAAATAATCATAAATAAAAACTTTTTTAATTTATAAACCTCTAAAGATCTGTAAAATGATTCTTCTCTGACTAATAATTTACCGAAAGTGGAGATCCACAAGGAAATGCATTAGACATGCAAAGATTTGATATGTGAAAAAGTATCTCTACGAATTCCACAATACATATAAATTCATATATATTTAGGGCACGCTTTGTCATCTCCAGCCGTCATTTTGCTGCCTAATTAGTTTTATATAATTTCAAGTTTTTTTAAAAATTAAATACGCTTTCAGTTTATGCCTTTATATTTTACTATGGATTTTTTTAACAAATAAGTACATATTGAATAACGTTTATTGTTCCAACTTTTCATTTGTTTCACGTCCGTTCTTATTTAGATTGAAATTTACTTAATTAAAATTTACTTTGACGCTAAGATCTGCGAGCTAGAATTTTAGGATTGTGTGCTAGGCAGGAACTGCTTTTGTTTGAAGAGAACTCCACCCCACAGCGTGTCAAAAGCTGGGAACAAGGATAAAAACAGAACCGTCCCGTTGAAGCTGAATAGCAGATTGATAAAGACAAAAAGCAAATCGATGAAAAGAAGTGAATCTCGTATGAGTAAAAAACGTTTAAAAATGAGAATTGAAAGGATTTCGGACGTTAGAGGCAGAAGACTGATCGATCTGTAAGATTGATTCGGTTTAGGTGTGAGTGCGATTATGAAATATTTCCAAAATAAAGGAAATTAAACAATAGGCTATTTCTACTATTGAATTATAAATGATAAAAAGACTGGAAGGTTTGGAGTATTGTTTTGGGTTTTGTGAATAAGGGTTTTAATTAAATATTATTATCTTGAAAATTTTAATAATGAGAAAAGGAGGTTTCTCTGTTAAACCTATGTTTAAAAAACCTGTTAATTTTTTTTAGGTTCAGTAGTTTTTGTCGTGATATATGTTCATTTTGTCCGAGGCAATAAATCATTACTAGAATGTTCATAATCGAACTTTATGTTTCCCGTAATTTTTTATTCGCGAATTCGTTTGATTTAAGAATGCGACTCAACCTAGACAAATATAAGAAGAGTCTTATCTCTGTTTCCTCCCAAGTTGGGCTCGGGGGCCCAGTTAAGATACGGATTCAAGGAAAAATTCACCTCATGATTTATGACGTAGTGCTGTTACTTGTCTACTGTTGTTTTGCTGCATCTTTGTATAAATCGAACAATAATCGATTTAATAACCCAATGAAACAATATTTCGCACTGCTAAACAATTGCGATTTTTTCTGATCAGTGAAATCACTCATTAGGCTCGTTTCGTGGATCGAGTTATCGTGAAATTGCAAATCGACAAGATACGATATTCAGCTAAGTTAGGAACATCACAAAGAAGAACAATGAATTCCGACTTAAACAAATAACCTTTTGGGCGCTCGCGAAAGTTTTCTCAAAGAGAAGAAAGGAAAATTCACAATAGTGGCAAAAACCCTCTTCTTCTATCATAAGTTTCTGAGCGCAGAGCACGTAAAATATGTAATTCATAATTTTAATTATTATAGCATAGTTCAAAGAAAAACGCCAGTTATGAATCCCAAAACACTGCTCTAGAGTCTAAAAACATAAAAGAACTGTTCGAATTTTGGAAGAAAATTATGTTTACAGATGAAAAGGAAGCACAACATTTTCGGCTCTGACGTCCGCAAATATGTACTGAGAAAACATACCACATTTGAAACGAGTAATGTCAGGCCAACTGTGAACGGTACTGGGGGCTGCATAGTGTTGGAAACTAAGTTTCATCCAAGCTATTATAAATATTATCACATTGTTTTGCCATGACTTGAACAGAAGTGCTGAAAAGATGGACAAGAATCCCCAGACCGCGATCTCTAAATTATCATTAATTAACGTTCACTAAACATCACACATCACCTTATAATGTTCAGAGAAAATCAAAACCCCAGTCCAATCACCGGATATAAATAGAGCATTTTTGGTACTTGCTGAATTTATAGTATGCAAAAATACAATAGAAATGATGAATGATGGAGTGCTTAATCTTTTTTAAAAACATTGTTTTCCAACGATCCAGATTTCGAGCCGTTCAGCTCATCATCAGGTTGAAAGATTTCTACAAACACGTCTCTCGACATGAATTGCAAACGTGAACCCTCTCATACCTCCTCCAACGCGACGTTCCAATTAGCAGCTGGTTTTTTAATGGCGCTCAATTTGAACTTGCGAAAAGCGAGAATTATAACACAAATAAATATTATAATAATAAAGACAGCACGAAATAAATTATAAATTGGTGATTAAAGATAAAAGATAAACAATTAGAATGATACCTTAATAAAATAAAATTACTATAAACATAATAACAATTAAAATAGCTAATTTCATTATTTGGACGTTTAATATTATTTATGTACATATTTAAAACAGGAGGTAGATCAAAATTTGTCATATTATTAATGCATTTATCACCATACTAAATTTTACATATTTTTAAGGATTTTAAGGATTTAAGCTAAAATTGTATCAGATTCGACCTGAAATAATCCATAACTTTATATCTTTGCAAAATTTAGTACCAAACATTTAATGTAAGGAATGGGTGTGCCAATACGTTTTGGAGCCACTAGGTTATTTCATCCTCAACGCATCAGTTCTTAAATCCAATCCACACACGCTCTCACTAACTCTTAAAACTAATATTCCAAAATTAGCTCTTCCGCACTATATATTTGTAGATAAATACATTCACCGTCGACACAATCTATTGACCTAAAATTATCAGAACTATATGTAATAAAACGATCTTTTTTTTTTTTTTTTATTTTTTTTTTTTTATTTTTATTTTTTTTTATTTTTAGGAACAGGGGTTACTGACTCTGCCGTGCTCATTCACAATTCTGACATTACTACACGTCATCTGTTTGAGGGCAAATGAGTGGCAAAGATATCCTTGATTTAGCTGGTACACATCGAGCCACCTATCTCTACATGCCGGACGTGGGCTTTGGATCAAAAAGGAGTGTCCTCCGGGTCCGTGTCAACCCTTTTGTACCATATTCCTAATAGGGTGAAGATTACCCTTCTTCTACGAGTTTCACATAAGAACAAATTGTTCTTGTGGAATATAGACTTAGGGTCATAACTTTATTAGTCACAAAATAATAAATTAATTATTCGGTATAATAGCAGAAAAAGTGGTTACTTATAAATGTTATTAATAATACAGTAATGACTGAAAAGTTTGGATTATTAACACATGTTAAACTGTTTAGGTGTGAGGGCTGAATGGGGATTCGGCTGAAGATTTGATTGATGACAGGTTGTTACGATAGGTCAGATCGAGCCAGCGTTGGAAAACTCTGCCGTCTAAGCAGGTTTTTGAATAAACCCATAATCTCTCTTTTTCCCTTTCTAAATTAACATCGACATCCTATTAAACGCTTATTACATTTAATCATTCTCCGTAGCCGGGAATTAAAAAATATCAAAAACCTATTTTGTACAAATTGTTTTTATTGAAGAACTAAGGCGTTTTCGTTTCAAACATTTCTAACATTTACAATTTTGTTATTATTTAATTAGATAAAGATATTTTTATAATTGAATTTATATTTTAGTTTTAATTAAACGATTAGGTGTTGGTTAATGAACACATGCTCAATGCATGCGACATAGGCTCACCGGTTTAGACGACATGACTTTTATGAGAGGAAACGACGGCCGTATCATCAGCATAAGGAGTGAAGGTGGTTTTAGAAAGCGTGAGAATTTCCGCGATGTATATTCTGAACACTATACAGGATGAGTACTAAGATAATTCCTTGTGGTACTAATGGATTTGCGTGATATCCGGCCGATAGCGTGGGAACAGTGATGACTGAACGTATCTGTCGGTTAGGATCTGGTAGTAGACTCTCGTAAGCTTCAAGAGTGCCATATCCGAACCAAGTTTTTCTTCTCATGTAGGGATCCACGGGAGAAGCACTACTTCTGATCAAGCTCGCTAATGGTGATGTCTATAACTGTAGAACAGTGGAATGAGAACGCCCGAACCCAAGCAGGAGGTCACGGATAATGTTATAGAATAAAGCATGGGGTGAATGGTTTTAAGCACAAGTTTTTTGCCCAATATAGACAACAAGCTAATTGAAGGTTATGCAAGTTTCGGCTTTCGAATCATTCGGATGGGGAAAAATTTCCATTTGGAAGCGAGCTATGTCAAAGAACAGACTTCTAAAGGTAGATAATGAAAACGACGTGTTTTAAATGCAAATTTAATGTTGAAAGAATTTTGCGGTGATCTGGCGAAACCAAGAGCTATCTTAGTGTTAGATGTCTTATGATATAAGCTGCTTCATTGGGTGTGAATATTATCAGTGGAGAGGAGAGATGTAGGGGAGATGTTAGATTATGTCAAGCCGGAATCATTGTGGTCAGGGTCAGGAGAGAAAACGCTGGATCGATTGGAGGCGGTTAGAATCAGGCGGTCCCACCTAATTGAAAGGTGAAATACGTAGTCAAAGTGAGTGTAGGCATGCCAACCGATATGAGAATGGTGCGTCAGTATGACAGCGAGTATCTAGGCTCTCTGTTACGATTCTGGGAGGAAATAGGGTTGTTTTATAGTACTGATTATTGTGCGTTGAGAGTGAATGTACCTACTGGCGTGAATGAGAAAACTGACGGCGGAATATTGATTACCGTCGATTATTTTAGTTATATAATAAGTTTAAAGTATAGTGGAGGAATATGAGTACTAATGATATATGCAAATAAAAAATAATGTATTTAAGAATGAATGGGTTTGGTTTTAGGAATTGTTTGCGTTGGGGCTGAAATAACCCTGCTGATGGCAGGCCCTCGAGGTGGCTGAAAGATTAAGACCACGGTCTGACCCTGGATTGCCAACAACCGGGGGTACAAATCACAAAATCTGGAATTGCCGGTTGACCGCGAAAAGTGAAAGGCTCAACTTGTACATCCGTGTATGCACGTGCACGCGTGTGCAGATTTGAACTTCTACAAATCAATAATCAGTGTACTGATTTGACATTTTGTTGTTGAAACTAATAAACATTCGTTTTATAAATTTCCTTCAACTCAGTAGAAAATAATTTTTATACAGGGTGACTTGCTACTCGTGCTACAAACTTCACCATTAGATTCTTCACCCTAAAATGAACAAAAAAGTTCATATTGACCATGGTCCGATTCTCAACCATTTCAGAGTAATTTCGCTTTTTATCGATTTTGAAAGATATCACGTCCTGGGGTCGGAAAATCGTGATATCTTTTAATCTAAACATTTCTCTTAAAATCTATAAGCACCGTTGAAATCCCCGTTAATTTTTCAACAAGAAGATTTTTTGAACAAGAAGAAGGTGGCAAAATGTTTGGGCTAATTTTTGGTGTTTTATTTCAGCCAGAACTACAAAATAAGTGGAAAATTGTGTAAATCGGAAAGTGCATAAAGTAATCCAGAGTTTCTAATTTTAGTCTCAGAAGGCAGCAAATTTGAGGAAAACTACCTGATTTAATAACGCTTCTAACGCACTCGTCATTTTTTTATTTGGTGGTTTTGAGACCAAGATGTCGATGACAAAAAGAGAAAAACTATAAAAACCACAAAAAGTTTTTTCACTTTGTTTTTCTCTCAAAATCATAATTCCATTGAAATTTTTTAATTTAATTTAATGCCCATTTAGTATGTAATGCTTAAGAAGTTTACAAACAGCTAGAAGGTGAAGGAAGAAAGACCCAATAAGTCTTTTATTTACACAATTGGAATTAGGATTAATACCTAATAAGATAATGGTGTTTACTCACAACGAATGAAAAGATTTGAATTTTGTTCATTGTCTAAAGTGTACTCGTGCAGTTAACAAAATTTGTGATAATGTCTACATTTTCGTATGAAGAGTATGCAGATATGCATCTTGTTTATGGTTTCTGCGGTTGTAGCGCGAGAGCAGCGCGTCAAGAATATGGAGTTAGGTATCCTCACCGACGTTTACCTAGTATCGGTGTTTTCATTAGGCTCCACGAATGTCTCCGTAGAACAGGTAGATTCCCCACAAATTTACGCGAATTAGGTAATCAGCAAACTGATGTTGGTTTGGAACAAACGGTGATCGATCGGGTAATGGCTCAACCAGATATCAGCACACGAGACCTCGCGAGAGCATTCGGGATCTCCCAGTTCAAGGTGTGTGAAATTTTGAAAAAGGAAAAACTATATCCCTACCACGTTCAAAAGATTCAAGTATTGCATACTGATGACAATTATCGTAGGAAGGAATTTTGTTGCTGGCTTGTACAATCTGACACTGAGGAACATGACTTCTTTCATCGAATTTTGTGGTCAGATGAATCAAATTTCACCCGAGACGGAGTATTTAACACCCATAATCCGCACCAATACTCCCATCGAAACCCACATGCAAGTCGTCAGCAACATTCCCAAAGACGTTTTTCAATCAATGTTTGGGCGGGAGTTATTGGAAATGTCCTCATCGGTCCCTACTTAGATTTTCCGGCAAGATTAACTGGCCCAATTTATTTAAATTTTATCCAAAACATGCTGCCCACCTTGCTGGAGGACCTTCCTTTACAATTGAGACGAAACATAATTTTTCAGCACGATGGTGCGCCTCCACATTCCTCTAGATTAGTTCGGGCGTATTTGTATCGAACATTCGAAACATGGATCGGCCGTGGTGGGACAGTTCCATGGCCACCAAGATCTCCTGATCTTAACCCCATGGATTACTTCGTCTGGGGATATCTCAAGGAACTAGTCTATCGCACTGAAGTGACAAACGTCGACGATTTGAGAGCAAGGATCTTCACCGCTGCTGAAAAACTTAGACGTGTTCTCAGTTTTGGTGTGATAGTTGGAAGTATGAGAAAACGGGCACGTTTGTGTATTTCGGAGAACGGTTTTCAATTTGAACAAAAACTAAAATGAATAAAAATAAATGAATTTTAAAAATTATTGGTGAGTTTCTATGTATGTTTTGTCCAATCTAAAAAGTTGAACTCTCAAACATTAGCAATCCTTGAACCACCATTTTATCTCTTTTTCTCATCAACATCTTGGTCTCACAACCACTAAATAAGAAAATGACGAGTGCGTTGGAAGCGTTATTAAATCAGGTAGTTTTCCTCAAATTTGCTGCCTTCTGAGACTAAAATTAGAAACTCTGGATTACTTTATACACTTTCCGATTTACACAATTTTCCACTCGTTTTGTAGTTCTGGCTGAAATAAAACACAAAAAATTAGCCCAAACATTTTGCCACCGTCATCTTCTTATTGAAAAATTAACGGGAATTTCAACGGTGCTATTCGATTTTCAGAGAAATGTTTAGATTAAAAGATATCACGATTTTCCGACCCCAGGACGTGATATCTTTCAAAATCGATAAAAAGCGAAATTACTCTGAAATGGTTGAGAATCGGACCATGGACAATATGAACTTTTTTGTTCATTTTAGGGTGAAGAATCTAATGGTGAAGTTTGTAGCACGAGTAGCAAGTCACCCTGTATAATTATTATTTTTGAAAAAGTTAAACACCGATTTTTCATTAGGCATGAACATTTTGTACTTCAAATTTTTTATTTATTTGCAATTTCGGATTATTAAAAACGCCTCTTTTGTAGGATTAGGCTCCAAAACACATATTCTTTATTTAGAACGCGATGTGAATGGCCGAAATTATGCTACTATTTACACAGGGAAAGCGGCTTACTGCCTCTTTTCCACCTTCAATTATTTTGATAATCCAGCTGCTAAGTCATGCTGAACATGTTTGTTTTGTTGATTCCTCCTGTTATAAAGTGAGTTCGTTTACATAGTTTGTATACTGCTAGGAAAAATAGTACAATACTGAAATTACTACCCGACCTCCCCGACAGATAATTACGACTGTTCTGGTTGAAAAGTCCTCGGAAAAACAGTTGTAGAACGTAAAATCAGTGAAAATTTGACGGTTTGAAATATATGCATCCTAGAAAATAGGGAGAGAGAGAGAGTGATCGGTTTCTTCGGAGCATGGAAAAAGCCACGTTTTTGCCCAAAAATCACGGTTGAAAACGGTTGAGAAGGGCAAAACTGGAGGTAATCAATTTACAGCATTTTAAAATTTCCTATTGATTGCTATACGACGCCGCTTCGGAACGATTTCTTGGCTCCACATTTCGGTTTGTAGTTTTTGTAAAAAACGTGTTCCCTCAGATTTGAATTTACTGATGAATGACACTGATGATGAAGCTAGAAAAACATTTAAAAAGCGTAGTGTTCAGCGTAACATTTTCTACAAAATAGGACCTAACGCAAGTCTGTGACTTATGTATATTACGCAGGATGGGCTACCGGGGCACGAGGGGTTAAAAGCGTATGTAGGCCCGTACCCCATCCCTCATAGGTCCGGGACCTGGTCGGCTCACGAGTCCTGCATAAACCTCTTGGACCTGTTCACAAACTCCAAGATTTTGGACGATTTCATCTCGGGGAATGATTTGGTTATGTCCTTTCCTTCGAAAGTCTCAAATCTTTCACATTCTGCGAGATAGTGTCGAGCCGATTTTTCCTTTATTTCACAGAAGCGGGACAAAGGGTCTGGTAGAATACCCATTATAAAGAGGTGTCTTCCCAAGGGGCAATGGCCCGTTAGGATACCTATCAGCTTCCTAATTCCCCTCCTAAGAGTTAGAGAGTAACCATCTCGCTTCCTTATGTTTGATTTCCTTCAGAAACTCCTTCGATTTCCTGTATCCAGGGGACGTATTCCATTCTTTGGGGAATTGCTTCATACCCCAGCAACTTATACTCTCTTTCGCTGTGCTTAACGAGTGGGGTAATACCGGTTGTGGCCCGACAAACGCAATATTTGATCCTTCCTGGCCAGGCTGTACGCCTCTTCATTGCCATAGTGCCCCTTATAGAGTCTGTGACTTACCTAAAAGTCAGAGAAAATATGCATTTCCCAATTTGGTCATTTTTTTCGTGGTTGTTGGTTCTTACATGGGAAGTGAATAATAAGCATACGCTTGTTTATTAGGACTACTAAATTTATGTAAGGTCAGACGAAATGAGTACCTTGCAAGGAACAAAGTCCAAATATATATTTCAACAAATTTATGATCGGATAAACAGTTTAAATAAGAAAAAACTCGTCAATAGTTAAACTTTCTCAAACACAAAAACTATATAGTAAGAAAAAAGTAAAAGTAGACAATTCATGCTTACATCCATCCTGCACTATCCAATAAAAAAAAGTCAGTTTGCTTTTTCGAATAGGAAGTATGCTCGCTCTCTCAAGAATTTTCTTCTAGCTGAAACAATCTAAGATAATAACCATTTTCACAAGTCTTTCCTTAAAATTTAAAATAAGCCTTTTTTTAAGTAAAGTTAATAGTATACCATCCACACAAGGTACAAATATTCTACTTTCCAAAACAACGGAAATTAAAATTCACTTTTTCAACCAACCAGTTTAAAGCCATTAGTTAGGAACATCCTCGTAAAACACCAATTTCATATGCTTGAAATTTCAAATGTCATTTAATCTCATCTATTTACGTTCAGGCAAAATTATCCTTTTGAAAGGTCCTGAACAGCTCGTGCAAGCAGCAAACATTATCTACTCGTGCAGAATCTATCCCGCCTGATGCTGGCTGTGAACTAACTTCATCTCAAAATACCGACAAACATTCACCATGGACTCCAGGAGCTTACTCAAGTAGGTTGTCAAAGAAATCGGCCTATAACACGTAGTGGGCCTGTCATCCTAAGTCAGGTAGAGTAAGCGCCTCTCGCCGACGGTCGGGATAGAAACCCGCATCCTATATGCTGCTGAAAATGTCTAAAGTTAATTGCAGTACATTCCGCCTCTTGCTTGAGAGCCTGTAGGCGAACGGTGTACACCGCAAAGGTGGATACGGCGGAAAACTGCCTGGCCAGCTCCTCGGCCACACTCCCGCTGTCAGTGACCAATTTCGTCACCTTGTTCTAGAGCTTCCGGAGAGGGTTGCGGAAGGTAATATCTGACACATTACAATTAATTACAATTAAAAAGCGTTTAAAATAAAATGTTACAAAAAGGATTGTTTTATAATTTGAGATATGTGAGATTTTAAATGCCCAGATAGTTTATATAAAAAAAACTCAAGTCAAAAGAAGAATCATTGTTTTTAATATTTTATTTATATATCTAACTTTTAAACTTAGTTTTAAACATTTTTCATATGCTCTTACTGTGAGCTCATTAAATATTTTTTGATGTAAGAATTTTTCTTTACGTGCTTACATTTCATACCCTCTGCTAGGTTAATTTGAAGTAAAACTCGGTTCATTCATATGTTCTTTTCAAGCTGAAAAATATACTTTAAATTCAAGAAAAGTTAATTTGACTGAAAAAAAAGACATTCATATGTCTATCCCAAATTACTATTCCTTATGAAAACAGAGCCGTGGTAAACAGCCAATTAAAATTTTTAAAATTGTTTAAAAATCAGATTTTGTCTAATATAATTCGGAGACAAACGAAATTTTTACATAATTTTTATTATAACGTGTAGACATTAGTGACCGTTAATAGATAATTATTCATAGGCTTCAGAAAAACATTTTCTTTATCGTGCCAACGTTTGAAACTTTTATTGAGATCATCTTCAGGGCCTGGGATTTACAAACGTAGTTTACATTTAGAAAATACATATAGGATATATTTTGCATTGTATAAATTCACTTTTCCACATTCTATATGTATTTTCTATGTGTAAACTGTTTGTAAATCCCAGGCCCTGATGATGATCTCAATAAAAGATCGAAACGTTCGCACGATAAAGAAAATGTCCTTCTGAATTTTGTTATAACGCTTAATATTAAAATTTTACTAGTTTTAGCAACAAAAGAATACAATTTTTTCACGTGCTGGATCGAATCTGTTCGCCACCTTAACGTGGTCCATTAAAGCGATTATTGACAACAAATCAATTCTTATCGAGATGGCTTGACGGCAATTTGAAAATATTCCTCAGTTTCATACAACGACTTCGACGTTTTTTACCATCAAATTCTTCACGTATTTTTTCGCTTACTCCAATTTCTAGATGCACGCACATTTTTTTTCTCCATATGGAAAATCGACAAGTATTAGATACCATTGGCCGATTTGAAGTCACATTTTGAAAATTGTAATAAAACATATAGGATAGATATCATATAGAGTCAACTGAAAAAGAACTGCTGAATTTTTTTATAGGCTATAAAATTTGAACAAGGTATTAGTGTTCAACCATCACACTCCGAGAGGTGATTAATTTATTGTAACTTATTATTTCAATATAGATGTTAATGAATCGGAACTGACTCTAACGTTAACTGTCAACAAAAACCGTCTATCATTAGTTCCCCTCGGGATCGACCAGTTGTTTTCTCATCGTTGAAAAATCTGTTGACAAACAATCCTGATTTATTTAAGAAAATAATCTTTATGCTATGTTTATCGCACTTCGAGCAGACCAAAAAGAGCGCCCCCGGGAGAGGTTTTCGTTACATTGATCTATTTTGTCACTCTGGATGAAATTATCTCCCCTTGACTTTATAAACATTTCGTACCTTTTCATATCTTCTATAGAGACAAGAAATACGGCCTGGCCCGTTTTCCTACCTTGAGTCAATCGCGTATGTGCGCATGCACGCACGAATAATGTCATGGGTTGGGAGCTGAAATGACCTCGCTGGTAGCCCCTGGACCACGGTTGGCATGATGATAGAACAAGGGGTGGTCCTTCCCTGAAACCAATTTCTTTTGATGTCATTATTCGTAAGCCCAATTCCAATTAACTATTTCAATTAATTTATCGAAAATTGATGAAAATTTCAGAGTAAACTCATTGAGACCTGAAAATTCAATTTACCACAATTATATAATTGTAAATCACAAAATAACAATAAAAATTATTTAATGCATAATAATAACCGTGTAACATCTGTCATAAAATCAATGTTCAATGGGTAAAAGGAATGATCTAGTTTGTCTAATGATCGTATAGTGTTTATCATTAATTAAATAATTTAAACAGTAAGTGTCATATTTTCAATATTTATACAATGTTGGCCTTTTATTGAGTTTGAGAAGAAGAATATTCTTTTATATTATCTCATTAACATAATTATTTTCATTTACATAATTCATTTCTTTATTAATATTGCTTACTCCATCTTTAAAAAGTCTAATTGATAATGTACTGAAAAAAGTTTAATGTATTATTTCTGGTGTGCCAATTGCAGGAATATTTTGGTAACACGAAAACAAGACGCATTTTGAGTCTTTATAGGATTAGTGATCACTGTCAATAAAAAAAAAGCGTTGTAATATACTCAAAATCATAACTATGGCAATTAAAATGACAATAATATTCAGTCTATATAATTCATTACATCATGAAAAACAAAAATGTTAAAAAGCATCACTGCTATGATAGGTTCAGATCCTTGTGCCAGCAAATCATTTTTTTAATAGGCATACACAACCAATATAAAATTATATTCATTCACTATTTTCGTGGTCCGCTCGACCAATTAATATATGACAATTAATTACGGTTTTTAGTTGAGATGAAAAAAAGTTAATGGCACGAGAGGGATTCGAACCCACGACCTTCGGCTAGATACGCCGCTGCTGTACCACCTGAGCTATCGTGACCTCGTTCCACTCCGACATCAACTCCCCATCTCAACTTCACCTTACGAGTTTTCCCTCCTTTCGCCATATTTAACTCTAGCCTAAGGTTCGAATCCCTCTCGTGCCATTAACTTTTTTTTCATCCCAACTAAAAACCGTAATTAATTGCCATAAATTTAAATTTTATGATTTGTAATAAACCTACTTTCTAGCAACTTAGTTTTGACTGCAAGCAAGGATAAAAAAGCAAGGTGTGTATATATTTAAAAGATGATACTTACGTTCAAGAAAAAAATCAATACAGAAATTGCCCGTTTTAATTTGCGAACTGGTTCAAGATAATGTCTTTCCATCGTTAAAGAGAATACAACTGGATTAAAATAGAGAAAAGGTGTTTTTTTGTACAAAATTAGTAATCTTCAAGTTTACTATTCTTAAATTAAAAACGAGGATTAATAAGGGTTTTTTCTTTGCTTTATCCAACTAACAAGTTTGTATGTAATTTTAATTAAAATAATAGAATAAGATTATATTACAAATAACTCTACATTTTTGTGCCATTAAATGGAATCTTATTTTTAACATAAGACGCTTTTCACATTAACGCCCCATTTAATGTTGTTGTTTTTCTAAGAAATAATATGCATGCTATAATATGCAGGATGTTAATGTCGGCAGCATGCTGCGGCATGATGTGGGTTTCTTAATCGAACCTCACTGAGGATTGACGGCTAGGTGCGCACGCTAAAGAACCTCAATGTTAAATTACAGGACAAGCACCATTGCACCAGGACGCCATGGGGACTCGCCAATTCAGGCACTCAGTGTGGGGGATTAAAGGGAAGGTCTCGAGGCCATCGACGACTAAAGCAGGGAACAGACATACCCGATGCTACCCGACGCAAATCCAAAGTCCATTTTTCCATAAGATTGTAATGCCTCCGTGCCCGATGCTCTGCAACGCTCCGCTACACTACGCTACGCGATCCCCACTGTCCATATTCCCGTAGAGTAGCATAGAGTACAGTGGAAGACAAAAGAACCGGACACTCTTATTTTAATGTAAACCGAATTAACCGAGATCAAAAATTCATTAGTTTTTATTTCAAAAATTTAATTTTAATGGTTTGGTAGAAAATTGAACAAAACACCGGAAAAGCATTTTGTGATATAATGAATTTAACTAACAATTTATTACACGGTTTTATTCATAAAATTTAACTAATAATTTATTTAAATGTTTTACTCATAAAATTTCACCGTTTTCGCCTATTAGCTTCAGAACAGGACACTCATATTTTTTGTAGTCTGTTTCAAATTAAGTATATGTATAACTTTGTCGTTGTATTAATTAAAACAATCATATTTTAATGTAAACCAAATTAAATGAATTGAAAATTCACAAGGTTTTATAAAAATTGATTAATTATGATGATTAGGCAGAAAATTTATCAAAAACCGGGATAATTTTATTTAGAAGAATTAAGTTTAACAAATAATTTTTGCATGGTTGTGATCATATAATTTAACTTACAATTTATAATATAATAATAAGGTTTTGCTCAAAAAAGTGCCTTAAGATTAAAAGAGGCATTGCGATTTTGATGGTGATTATTGTGATACACGCTGTATGACTGTACGTGACGCGCGCTTGACTTCGCATAGATGTGCACTCCCTACCGAAACGTGGCAAGGCGTCGGGTAGCATTGGGTAGCGTCTCGCACGGCATTGTATCGGCTTAAAAGCGACTTGGAGGGATACGAATGGGTAGACTTAGGGGTTAGTTAGGATGGATCGAGAATTTCAAACTTTCGGAATTACGAACGGATTAATTCGTTGTCAAAAGGAATGTAGGTGTTGTTGTGGATTGTGAAGTCATTAACGTAGTAAGGAGAAATGAAATTTTTATGATGACTTTTGATTGGTAGGATTGGATGCGCTGGATGTTAAATGATTTGGCAGAACCCCACAGTTCTACTTCCCATGCCCATTGTGGTCGTAGTATAGTTTCAATAAGGTTTGTTTTGTATTGACGGTCGAAAAGGTTGCCGGTCCTAGAAGCAATCGTATTTGTAGAAGTCTCATGTTAATTCGTGGCCCCTTAAGTCTTGTGTGGGATTGCACGTCAATCTGCCATCTAGGTAGATATACGTGATTTGTATTTGACTTAGTACTTGACTTTTTTTTGGAGTTGTTGAAGTACAGTGGACGGTAAGACTGTCAAGATGTCAATGTGAATGTACACCTTGTAATTTTTCTTCTTTCAATCTTGACCTCCACTTTTTCCACTAGTTTACGATGTGCTTAAGTTATCTCGGATGTAGCTGAGATGGAATTCGAGTTAGAGGACAAAATTGCACTATCGTTCGCGTAGGTTGCAAACCAAAAATATTTTGGAAACGAATTTTAACAACGCTCTTCCCGTTTATGAGAGCGGCCAGTCAGTCTTTTAAAAATATTCTTGCATTAATTGTAAGAGATTATAATGACGAATTTGTATGGGCCGATAGAATGGCCTAGAAAACGGGGTTAAATTGTTGCAAAAAGAAATATGATGTTTCGCTCTTGTCCTTTTACGTTTCCTTCCCATTATGCAGTTAAATGCTAGGGATTTAAGTCTTATCTCTCTAAGTGCATGACCATCTTTTTGTATAAGGACGCCCATTAGAAGTGGCCTGTTTTGTCTTTTGTGTATACCATTGTTACTCTCAGTCTTCGTTTAATCTACTTCAGTATTCTAATAAACAACAGGTTCAAGTTCAAACTTAATACCTTCCATTTTTGACCTAATAATTTTTTTTATACTACCGTAGGGCAAATCAGTTATCTAGATTTACCTCACTTAACGTCGCAAATGTTCGAACAGATTTTCAAATCGTTATTGCCTTCTTTCATAAAATATAATTAATTTGGCGAATCTGCCAATTAAAATGTGTGCTGCTAAAATAATTTAAAACAAAGTGATTTTAAGACTTATTCTCGACCTTTTTTAATGGAAAATATTTACACCCGCCTGTTATTCATGACCCTGTTTCGATTGGCCACATATTAAAATATTGATCGTATTTTCTTTTTGCTATATTTTGGCCTGTAGCATTACCAAAAACGGTAGATGCCGTTATCCTATTATAATCGGCCCACAGGTAAGATTTCCCTTGGTACCGATCTCTTTCCTTTCAAATATATTATTATGTAGCGCCATTTTTCGTGCTTTTTTTATTGTACTCTTGTACCTCACGTACAAATTTGAACGACAAGTGAAACAAACGGAAAATTGTTAAAATACAGGTTATTTAATATATGCTTTGTATATTTATTTTTTAAAGGATTCGGAATTCTCTAACAACTGTGAAATAAAAACGTTTTATATATAAGTGTTATATCATTTAATAACAATTCAAAAGAAGGTAGAAAAGAAGGAAACTCAAAGAAGGAATTTAAATAAACAGAAGTCAAAAGGGGCTAGATTTAATATAAATTGAAGGGAAAATGAAATAATAAAGTTCACATAGAGTTGTAAGTAAGCTCAAAAATATTTCAAGAACTCACATTTTCCGCAGTGAGCTTAATTTGGACAATGACGCAACTTCAGAGGCCGTTAATGCCTCCAGTTGAAGGATTTGGGGAATGTTCCCAGAATTAAAAATTTAAGAGCAAAATAACATAAGGGAAAGCACTAGCACAACTCAATAAGAATAAAATCAACAAAATTATAATAATAAAAAAAAGAAATGTCTTGCAAGAGGTGTTACGTGAAATGGAAAGAGTAAGGGAGGAAGTGTTTTTCACTGAAAGGGACAGCTAGCGGTTTAAGAGTACAAAACTATTTACGGAATCGAAAAACGAAAATTTACTGCTAGCGTAATCAATATATATATATACATCTTGCTATCATTGGGACCTCTATTCAGGCCACCATCGATGTTGCCACCATACTAAAGCTTCATATGTGTGCAACAGTCGGACCGATGTGGTTCATAACAAATAATTCTTTCAATTCCCTAATTTCGTGGTCTACTGGATCAATCAATATATTATAATTAATTAAGGTCTTTAGTTGAGATTAAAAAATTCAATAGCACGAGCGGGATTCGAACCCACGATCTTTAACTAGGTACACCGCTACTCGACCACTTGAGCTCCCGTGACCTCAATCCACTCGGACACCAACCATCTCAACCGCACCATGTGAATTTGAACAAGGAGCGAAAATTTAAAAGGTGGGGTTGAGATGGGAAGTTGGTGTCCGAGTGTATCTAGCCGAAGATTGTGGGTTCGAATCCCGCTCGTGCCATCGAATTTTTTATCTCAACTAAAAACCTTAATTAATTGTTATAACAACTAATTTTATATGTTTATTCCCCAATTTTTATTCTGTCCCTATAACAATAAACATAATAAAAGGTACAAAAATGTGTAATAGAACCGATTTTCCATAACAATAATTTAAAAATATTATACAAAGTTATTAGAACATAATTATTCTTACATTCCAGTTAACAATAATAGTCGCAATGAATGTAATGTACATTTTAATATTTTAATATATTAGTAAAACTATGGGAGTACAAAACTGAGAGTATTATTATATACTTACTACTATATACTGTATATTATACCAGTATATATATTTAAAAAAAAGTAAACTGTATCCTTCCGAATATACGAGACTACATTGAGTTCGGGAAATGTAATATAGTTAATTAATAACATGTAAGATACCATAAAATAATAGCATTATAGAACACGGGCACCTGCTTTTGTGCCAAAGCGCGCGCCAAGAAAGGTTGATCCACTGGATACATGTAATCCCTTGGCTCTCACAGGGAGCGTGTAGCCATGCCATCAAATGTGAAAATGGTACTCGAGCACGGCAGCGGGTTTCTAGGTCAACTGTTCCGCTTTTTGCGGGTAAATGGTTTTTTATTGTGTATAATATGTCTTATGTGTTGTGGGTCTATATGTTTTGTCTGAGTGTATGTATTTATTAGCGTGAATGGCGAGGGGTGAG
>CM077101.1:5700024-5719902 GCA_039619505.1 Cimex hemipterus | reverse complement strand
ATAACGTCATCATCGCCCTTCGAACCTTGAGACCGTATGAGGTGTGTTCGGAGTCGATGGCGGACTATTTATGAAAGTACTCCATCGATCCCGATGTAGATTATTTTGAGTATAGGTATATATGTATATATAGGTTTATATTGACTTATTATTGTGTGTAATTCACTATTTTCGTGGTCCGCTAGACCAAAGGATGGAGAACTCGTAAGGTGACGTTGAGATGGGGAGTTGATGTCCGAAAAAACTAATGTGATAAACAACGAATTACAAACATTTATTTATTATAATTAATATTTTTACTTTGCATATTCACTATTATTTTAATATTATTGATCAGACAAACATATACTTTTTTCGACCTTTTCTTTGTTTTTCTGTTGCTATAAAAGTTACATTTTGAAAATTTATTTAGTTTCTTTTAGAAAGTTACTTATTTATTTATATATGCAACGAAAAAGTCTCTTTTTAAGTCATTTTATCCTATTCATTAAAATTTTATTTTTTATTTGAAAGTTGTCACAGTACATAAATGTGTTTAATTTATATGATTGGCCGTGAACGAATGGCCTGGAAATGTATGTTGGCTTGTTTGTATTTGGTAGATTTGATGTAGTATTATTAGTAATAGTGGATGGTTGACACACGGGCACCTGCTCTTATGTATGCAGAAAAATTTTGCTCAATATGTCCCACATACTGGAAACATGTCATGCCTTGGCTCCCTACAGAGAGCGTGTAGGCATGTCATCCAATCTGAAGATGGTACTCGGAGCACTGCAGCGAGTTTTAATCCCCTGTTCTGCTTTTTATTTATTGTATATGATATGTTTTATGTGTTGTGTGTCTATATTTTTGTCTGAGTGTATGTATTTATTAGCGTGAATGGCGAGGGGTGAGGGTGAAGATAACGTCATCATCGCCCTTCGAACCTTGAGACCGTATGAGGTGTGTGTTCGGAGTCGATGGCGGAATATTTATGAAAGTACTCCATCGACCCCGATCTAGATTAGTTTGAGTAAAGGTCGGTGGAGGAATGTCAAGTACTCCACAGCCCAAACGGAAGGAGTGTATGGATGCATTTATGTCTATGAATGTAGTGTTTAAAAGGGTAAATAAAATATAGACTTAGTCGTTGGGGGCTGAAATGACCTAGATGTCGGTAGCTCAAGTCAAAATAAAATTATAATACATAATAGAATACATTACCAAATTACTATCTGTCACTTTTGTGTGTATGCTGATGGCCTGAATACATATGTAAAATCAAAATTATAAAATATAAATGAAAACATATTAAAACTAAATTGCGACATAAAAAAGAAAACGAGAATCATGGGTTTATCAATTAATCTTAAAAATGTAATGTTACTTTATTAGGACATCAAAAAAAATTTGCAAATTTAAACGAAGTTAATATTTTTCGAAATCCAAATTGATGACAGTATTAACTTTAAACAGGAAAATTAAAATCCTAGGCTTAGTAATAGATAAATATTTAACTTGGAATAGACATATTGATAAGGGAAGAAGCAAGATTCAATTTTATTTTCATTCGCATCATCCACCCTACAGTGCGCATAAGGGAGTCCTCACGCCTGCATAACAAACGGCTATTTATTTGATTTCTATTAATATTCCATTATTTAAAAAAAAAAAATTTAATGTTAAATCTATGGAGGTAAAGCTTTTTAATACACTAATCCTTCCAAACACAACTTGTTCTCATTCAGTAATCTCGAATCCTTCAAGTGAAAAGCTTTGATAATTACATGTTACTAGAAATATAATAGAAATTACTAGAAATATTTAATTTAATTTTATATAAATCTATAAAACTACAACAATTTACCATATGTCATGAAACCGCGTAAATTTAAACATATTTATAAGTATCATTTAGAAGCTTTTATTTTTCTTGATTAAATTAAATCACACTCTGTACAATATGAATAATATTTATAAAATTACGTATATAATAAAATATATTAGTATTATATATCTTTTGTATTTTAAATTATGTAAACTTTATCGCAAACTCGAATTCTCGTATAAAAAAGGATTATGAGACCTCATTATTTTCATTTGTTAAATTAGTAATAATTATTTATCAAATTTATAAATAAAATTGAGTTCTAAATGTTTTCCTTTCATTTCAACCAAAAACCTTGCATGAAAATTTTAATTAATTGAAAGAAGTAATTTGGAGAATAGACCGCTAAATATAATGTATATAAATAAAATGTCCAATTCAATTTAATTCTACCTCTCAATTTCTCTCTCTTTCTCTTTTTATATTAAGTTTATTTTTGGACTGACAAATTGCAAGATTACTACTGATTTTGTTTTTAATTTAATCTTTTTACGACAAAACTTTTCATGCTTGCTATGTACGAGAATTCCTTGTTTGCTGAATTCACTCCCCTAAATTCAGCATAGCGTAAAAATCCTCTCCCCGTCGGCAACTACGGACTATTTATGTCAGACGATAGATCAATTCCGATAACACCACAGGCGCAAACCTCTGTAATTTGCAAGTTTTGTCAATTGTTTCACTCAGAAACGGAGATCAGCGGAACTGACCGATTAAGAACTTACAGTCAATTGTTTCGTCGGTTATCCTGAGTTTTGCTACTTCTCGATAATCGTCTTCGCTAAACAATGTAAACATAAATGTAATGTGTAGAGATTAGTGACAGTTAATCGATAATTATTCAGATATCGTGAAATGCTGTCTGGTGTGATGTAGGTTTCAGAAAAAAACATTTCCTTTGTCGTGCCAACGTTTCGATCTTTTATTGAGATCATCTTCAGGGCCTGGGATTTACAAAAATTGTTCACATTTAGAAAATACATATAGGATGTAGAAAAATTGGATTCATACAATGTAAAATATATTTTATATTCAATCAAAGTATTTCTACTCACTCAAAGTGTTTGTCTTCTGTGTAATTGTGCCATTCTTGCGTGTCGTGTTGAGAGAGTGTTGAGAGTTGAACTATGTTTGCAAATCCCAGGGCCTGAAGATGATCTCAATAAAAGATCGAAACGTTGGCACGACAAAGAAAATGTTTTTCTGAAAGCTACATCACACCAGACCGCATCTCACGATATCTGAATAATCATCAATGTAATTTTTAACTTAGCCATCGTACCCGTCTAACAATTTTATTTAATTAATCACATAACTGTTAACAGAAATAGTATTTTCATACTGACTAAATTTAGTTTGCGAGTGTATACAAAAATTTACAACACGCTTAGTGTGATTAGACCAATCGTTTCGGCTTCTCCATTAATCTTGGTTAAATACTTCCTTACATAAATAATCTTTCTTTAACTGGGCGGACATAAAATGGTCCCAGGTTTAATAGATTTGTAAATATGTACACGTAGGAATTTTTCTAGATACGATTTTATCTTTCAACGGTTGTACAGAACCTGGACTATTTTTGCAGATTTTCTGGAAGTCGTTGTTTAAAGGAAATGGGCCTGTTGGAGAAAATACGTTTCTACTCGGGTTCCACTATTTGCCCATTCTAGCTCTGAAACCGCTAGACTTTCTTTCCCGCTTTTTTAGCTACAGTTCCCGTTATTAAAGGTAGCTGTCATTCCTTTACCCAATCGATCCGCTTCATTGTTTCTCCATATGCTAACGTGCGACTTAGCCAAACTCTAATCAACCATTCAAGCCCATATGTTAATATTTCATTAATTTTAAAAGCAGATATTTTGTTGGTAAATACGTTGATTATATAGTATAGCCCTGATTAACTTTCTTTCTCTGCTGTATAAATTCTTCTAGTGACTATTAGTTTTTTATACACCAGGGAATGTTTACTTAATATTATGAATCGATTTCTCTTACGTTGTGTTCCTTTCTTGCTTTCGTGAAAATACCGTTAAGCAAGAAAATATAAAGCAAGCAAGGAAAGTCTACCTTTATTCCACTGCAACGTGAAAGATCGATGTGGAATCGAGCCTTCCTTATTTACATACCTAAGAAAATAGACTTCTTTTAAGATGCTAAACATTTTCTGAGGTCCTTCTCAGGTAATTGCCATAAACATTTGTGTGGCCTTTGCGAAAAGGTTGAACCATTTCAGATAAATTACTCTACAACTTATTACCGTGACATAAAAAAAATGTTCAGAGCATTTAACTATTTTAGATCTTTGGGAAAAATTATTTGGTTTAATATTTAAAACTTGTTTTACATTTTCTAAAATCTATTACATGTAGTGATCTATTGATCAAATTACTTCTTTCAATTAATTAATCTTTTTAAGATTTTGGTTGAAATGAAATGTGTCACGAGCGGGATTCGAACCGACTATCTTCGGTTCAATACGCCGCTGCTCTAACCACCTGAGCTATCGTGACTTTGATCCACTCCAACTCCAAATCTCCATCTCAACCTACAATCCCAGCCTAAAATCATTCCAATTTTCCCTCATTATTGCGATTTTTCCTTCGAATCCCTTTCGTGACACTAACTTTTCATTTCAACCAAAACCTCACATAAAAAGATCAATTTTCCAAAACCTTCGTTTACGAAAACAATCGATGTCGCTCTGAAATAGAAACATTCCGTATTTAATAAAAACAAACATGGAAAAATAATAATTAAAAATTTGGGTTTTAAACAAGTTCAACGTAATTTGACACTTGTATCAAAATCAACTCAATTTATTTTTTGTGTAAATTTATTTTTATCTTGTAACAGGTTTATCTATGTCGTGAGGCCATAACTGACCTTTAAAAACCATGTGGATAAACAGAAGGAATATAATTGTAAAGGAAGATCGTTAACAACCGTGAAATATTAAAGACTTGAATATTCGACAGCATCTCAAACAAATTTCTGTACTGAGTATGTGTCTAACCATAACAATTAATATGCTTTCTCATTTCTCAAATATTACAAATATATACATTTTTTAATTAAATAAAGGTCAACTGTTTACAATCTAATAAAAAGCATCAATAAATTGCGGTTTCATATTGTTTTCAAAGGATTATCCTCACACGATTAAGAATAGGCCACACGAGGCTGACACATGGTCACCTCTTAATTGGAAAGAGACACAGGGTATGTCCTCTGTGTGGTGCGGTCGTGACAGTGAGCATATCCTAGAAGAATGCGAACAGCTGGCACGACACAGAGAGCGCTGCGTCCTACCTTCCGATATCTCAAAAACTCTAAGGCATAACAGCAACCATAAAGATCGACTTATGACGTATCTAAAATCAATAAATGCTTACAACCGCATATAACCCCCACATGTGGTTCCCCCGTTGTACTGTATGAACGTATTTACCAGAGTGAGTGGTGTAGCATGCGTGGGTGCGGCTGTGACTGAATATCGAGTAACTCACAGCCCACCGATTTAGGTTAGTGATAATATATTTGAAGTATGACAGTGGGAAGGGTCGACAGCGTCTTGGTTGTAGTAATACTACCAAGATGCTGCGCGATTTCTAGTGTGATCTTATTTATTAGCGTGAAAGGTTATGTGCGAATGGACGAGGCTGTCGAGGAATATCGAGAACTCCACAGGCCCGTCAGAAAACCTTAGGATTAGTTTTATGGATGAGTGGAATTTGTACATACCGTTCGAATGTATTTATTAGCGAGAATGGAAGGAGGCCGGTAGGGTTAGAACCGTCTTACCGACCTCCACTTTAGTGTAATATTAGGAAACTAGGTTTATTAGTATAAATTGTGTAGTATGAATGTGTGTATGCAAAGGGTCAAATACTTCAGTTTACCACATGTGAGGGGATATACAGAGAAATGCAAACAAAACACCGTAAGGTCCAGTGAGTAGGCAGTCAAAAGAAGTTATCAGCAAAAGTGAAGATTTTTCAAACGTGAGAAAGATATACGCGTGGTGCCGGCGATGACCGAAGCTGTTAGCCGACCAAAAAAAAACCAAAAAAAAAAAAAAACAAGTTGCCTGAATCTAAAGGCTTTCACCTACTTTGGTCATCAAAGTAAAGAGCTTGATTTACAAGCTGAAACGACAATTAACAAGGATTCAACCGGTCAATACTAATAATTTAATTGATAAACTGTAAACATAAATGTACATGACCGTACGATTTATTTCTCCTAAAGGTGATTAATTGAACAACGTTTGAATTGGATGATTACACCCTGAATAACCGGCCTTAATATAAAATAAGTCTGCGCAATAAATGTCTTGCATCGAATTTTTGAAAAAAAAAACTGCAATTTTTTATGTTTATATTATGACTTAGTATAAAATTACATAAGTCAATTTTTATTATTGTCTTTTTAATCTTGTTTTAATGGTTCACACATATGCAAAAATTGACCAAACATGGCTGTATGATTAAAAGTAATTTCTACAAAAAAAAAAACAATTAAATAAATGAAAAAGATAAATCGTATCGGATAACTCGGTAAGAGCGTAATTTAACTTGATAAAAAAACTGGAGGTTTTTGCCTCCTCGCCCCGCGATAAAACAGCTTTCCCGACCGAGTGAAAGACACGATAATGATGATGATGATTATGCGGGTGGTGCCGTAACTGGCAGGGGGGGTTAAAGGCCTCGAAATCCAGTTTCCCATTTTGTCTCCTCTTATGAAATAATAGCAGTCAACCTGAAGCGTCCATGACGTGACCTTCATTAATAGGGGCTATAAATCCACGAAAGATGTACGTTGCATCGCGAGCATTTTTTCTTGTTAATTTACTATAAGAGATTCTAATTTAGACACATTAATAATAACAGTATGGATTAGGGTTTTCTGCCAAGGTTGCCTCCCATAGTCTGCTGCGCCAGGAAATCGCTGTTTGCCCTGTACTGTTAGCCGCCAATGGGAGTACCCAGGCTCTATGACGAGGTGTTAGGACTTGGGGTTTGGTCGAACCGTTCCGACTCCGGGATCTTCTCGGCATTTATCGCCGGTGTTGCACAGACATCCAGTACCGGCTCTGAGATCCAAGACCCACGTATCTGAACTACCGTTAATTTCAGTTGCCTTCGGGCCATCGTCAGATTAATAAACTTTCGATCGGCTCCGTGTTTTATTTAAACAAACTTAAATATTTCATAGATTCTATAGTTGATTAGACTTCGATTAAACTTGCGCAATTCTGCGTGTGAATGGTGTGTGAGTGTTAGACTCATTTTCTTTTATTATCCTATTTGTTATAACTTTGATTTGGATTCGTACATTGAATTACGATTTGAACTTGTGGATCACATTGTTGCTGTGAGTGTTAAGAGTGTGTGAGTGATCACAACTGTTGATTGTCTAGAGATTAACTCGTAAGGCAAATGTCTCGTGTATTTTGTTTACTTTTACGTTTAATTAATTAGTCTTGTTCTGTTTCTTTGTGTTTTATAGTAGTTTTAGTGAATTGAATTTTATTTAAACTTAATTTTGCTACTTCTCTTTTGTGTACTATTTCTTTGCAGGTTTAACTTTCGTTTATTAGATTAGGATTCCCTTCTCCATGTTCTGTCTTTGGTTTCAAATCTTATAATAAATAACGTCTTCTCCAGGACCGTGTTCTAAGCCTAAAAGTACTAGGAATCTTTAGGTAATGTCCAGAAATTTGTTGGGGATATCGTTTCTGGTGAGCAGCTGAAGTTAATTGGAGCAATTTTAGCAATTTTAAAGAGTGGTTAAATGAAGGATCTAATTGAAATTCAAGAATTGCAACTTATATTTTGATGAGGTCGTATCGCCCTGTTATCTCCCGCTCCCCCCCCAAATTGTTGTACAATAGCAAATAACCACCGCGTATGATAGCATTTATATCGCGTTGCTTTAAATATTTATCGCCACGCGAACATCCGCGTATTGGCAGTCAAATCGCCACACGCCTTTTAACGCCGCTTGCATCCTATCTCAAAGGTCTCATCGCCCTTTACCCTTCAATATCTCCATTTCAGCCCGTTGTTATTCACCTTTATTTTATTCCCCTTTCTCCTTCTACCTATTCTACTATCATTCTATTTATTCTATCATCATATTCACCGAAAAAAAATTACCCATCATCATTCCGACAAGACTCATTCATCATTTTTCACAGACATCGCCACCTGAATGGCATCATCCATCTATTGATACAAGGACGGTCCACTGGCCTATTCATCACTGAACGACGCTTCATATCGCCTTCATATCTGCATACAGGAACATCAGTACACGCGCACGATTCTACGATCCGATTACTAAATTCTTCCTTTCCTTCGATTGCACCTTTTAAATTTATGTCCCATTCAATCGGGAATTATTATTCCCGTTGGTGCCGAAACAAGCAACTCCCCTTGCCTGCCCTTCTTGGCAGCAAGACTACAATAACTGCAACAAAGGACTATTTTACAAGCACTTATTTCCTACGATGTCGTTGGTTTCCTGATTTTCAGTTCAATATGCAAATTAAAAAAAACAGTAAAATCATTTCCAGACTTTGATCAAATCATGGAATATGTAAAAAATATCTAAAAAAGATAAACATGTCGATAGACGAGTTATGTGCATGCGGAGCAGTGGAAACATTAGAACATAATATATTGGAATGTAAAAAATATAATCAAGCTAGAGAAGAAATGTTAAAGGAGGTGGTGAGCCACCTTCCAAAAAATACAATACCCAGCTACGAAGAAATACTAAAATCGGAATCAATGAGCATTTACTCCGCCATTGAAGGCTTCATTGATAGAACTGGAGTGAACATTTAAATAATAGTATAATAAAACAAGTAGAAATAATAAAATAAACTCCTCTTTTTTTCCTTACAACATTCAATCTTTTATATCCGGCGGAGTTCGTCACCGCCATTTTGCTGGTTGCTGACAAACAGATGATGGATCCGAAGATTTTAAGAATGGTTAGTTGTAGATTTTTTGTTAAACGGCTCGAGATTGGATATTCAATGAAGATGCTTTTGGCTATGGTTACAACTTGCGTTTCTTCATGATTTCGAACCATGGGAGTACGGTTTTAATGATGTGGTTCATTTCACAAAAGGGCGTCGTTATGCAGGTAGGAGAGAGAAAGGGTCGTGAGAGAGGTAAAGCGCCTGATAAGTGAGGAAGCGAGAAAATGGCAAAGGCATAGAGAGTGAGAAAGTAACGTCTATTCACATGTTTGTTGAACAATTATTGATTACTGTACTTGCAGATACTGTAAAGCATGGAATCCCACCGGTGACCTTATGGTAAATAAAATTCAATGAGCTATATGTAACCCGATTATTATCATCGTACCCCGCAAATGCAAGACAGTTGAAAAGAAAAGTAGGCCTGTTTGGGATAATATGAGTTCTTCTATCAAATGGAATTCTAAGGATGTGGAACCGTTACCGACGAACTGTCCATTTTGGTGGGCCATATTACGCTCCTTTTTCCTTCCCTCCCTTCGTTGAATGAATGAAAGGAAACCGAGGATGGGTGAGGGGGCTGCGTCGGAATGCTCATGACAGGCAATTTACACTACCAGACGTGATCGCACATTCATACTTTCGTCATCACGTACATTCCACGCTATGTTCAATAACCGATACAATTTTCATTATGATTTATTAATAAAGTGTAAAGCTAATGATTGCAATCGTAAAAACGAAAAGTCGAATGAAGATCAGGCAAATCCGTTTTTGTATTGTCAAAGTCCTGGTAAATGTTTTTTGAATCCTGTATAATTTTTCTCCAAAAAAAAGGTAAAAATTTGAAACTAGAAAATATCGAATGTTTTTTTTTTTATATCGTCATTGGTTCGAGAGAACTTCAGCGGTACTATCCAAAAAGAACACCCTGTTTATAGGAATATATAAACACACACACCCATATATATTACGATCAACATTTGCGGATAAATATATCAGACCTAAGAATTATAAATAAGTTCGTAGTTACAACAAAATAAAAACGATTAATGATATTATATTTGAAAAATTTAATTAAAATTGAATTAATTGAAAAATTAAAGTTTTTTGACAAAGTTTTATGCTACTGAAATATGTTAAACGCCGGTGTTCTATGTTACCGATGTTTCTTTGTTGGTGCATTTTTTTAAAATTTCATAGAATAACAATCCGGTTGAATTATTTTGTAAACGCAAACAACCCAGTGAATTCAAAAACGTGGGATCTCCGACTGAGAAACAAAAAGGGCGAGGTGAACGGACACGTCCCCCTGTCGGGTCGGCAAGTTTTAACTGAACTTTCCACGCTTCGTTAAACCCATGGTTAGAAAAAGCTCTCCCCCGGCCTTCGTTCGGCGGAATAATGTAATGAGAAGAGTTAGTACCAACAAGTTCTTTTTTACATCCGTGGAAAATCTGTCAGAAATGGAACTTTCGGACTACATTTGGATTAAATTATAAAGTAATCCACCATTCGAAACGCGTTTGGGTTAGAATTTTGGTTTTCTTTACATCTCAAATTCCTGCGGTTGCAGTGCAAATGCAAAAGTTAACCTTTTGGCTTCCATTAATTCTTACCTTTTTTAAATATTCATTTAGCAACATGGAATTATTGCCACAATAGAATAATGACTGCTTCATAAAATAGTTCGATAACGTTTCTGAAGGTTTAGGAGAGGAAAAAACTTTGTAACCAAAGTCTAAACGTCGCCGATCTTCCATGTTTTCTCGATGAACTCAAATTCCCAAATATCTGTAAACAATCTGAAAGTCAGGTAGCCCCGAAGGCTTTACGTCTAAGGCCGTACTAACATGGTACTGCCTAAACTCTCCGAAACTCCCGAGGGAAACACAATAAAGTTTCTCTAATATCAGATCGTATAAAAAAGATCTCGAATGAAAGCAAAAACGGATCGTCGGAGGATTTTGAAAAGAAGAAACTGCAACAACTAACAAATGAAAAATACTACAAACAAAATTCTATATACAACACCCAAGCGGAAATTATAAAAATAACGATGGGCGTAATTTTTTATTTTTTATTTGAATTTCAATGATTTTAGTGTTAATCCAAGTTAAATAATTGACCTGCTAGAAAGGCTTTGAAAAATATGAAGTGTTATTACAAACGATTTCAATCGTGAGACCGACACTATAACGGACAGAGCACTACAAATTAGTGAGTTCTAGTTTCTAGTTGATACATGAATTTATATACATATTTGTCTAATTGGAATAATTTACTTTAAGGGCTGAAATGTTTGATTACAACGATAGAAGGCCGCTTTTTTGCCTTTGGCCTCTAGGCTAATTGGTTCCGAGATATTTGTCTGTCTGGTAATCTGGTACCGCTGATCCGTTCGATTTATCTGACGTGCTGTTTATCTGAATGTAAGTCGTTTCTATAACTCCTCCTTCCCTAAGCTCGAAACCCTGCAAAAGATAAGGTTGTCTTAAGAAATCGGATGCAGGTGTTGTCTGATCGTTTCCATCTTCTTCATTTGTTACCAACATCTCTTGTGACGTCGATTATTTTTCTTATGACGCCAGCGGAAATACGCCGAGGCGAGAACAGCTGACAGGATACCAATAAATACTGTAACATAAATGTATATATTCGCAAATCTTGAGGGAACAACCTCTGACCCTTCCAACGGTTGCAGTTTTATACTTACAACACGTAAATTTTCAAAAGATATATTGGGTTTTGCTTGGTCAATCGCATAAACTGTTGCAAACATAACTTTGGCTGTTTTAAACATTGGTATTGTGTTTTTTCTTTTAACTTTCTGCCTAATTTTATTAGACAAATACTAATTAAGAATACGGTTTCTCTATCACTGTTTCTACTTATTACAATTTTGTTGGATTCATATGTGAAATAATGGTCGATAAGAGGTACATATATAATAAATGGTCTGCTTGATGTAAAAACAGACTTACAATTAAACTAAAATTAAATTAATTTTTTTACGAGGGTTCGCAACAGCAGAGGTCATATAAACCCTCAGGGTGCCGGTGTTTTTTTTTTAAAAAGCCCATTTGTAAGTATGTCGGGTTCGAATGCAGGGCCGCTGGATTCGAACCCGGGACGTTGACCTTACAGTGATGAGCGCCGTGTCAAAGAGGAAACCTCGCGGCCACCGACGCCCCTGCTGATATTGTTGTTGCTTGATAGTTAGAACTGGGTAGCAGTATGAAATAGGAAATAGGCATCAAAGGTTTGGCTTTATAAAGGTATTGTAATATATATAGCCATATCTGGCGTTCCATGTTGTGAAACAGTTCGCCCTTGACGAGAAGCCGAATTTTCCGCTGTCGTCCTATGTCGCTACAACCAATCTTTATATGGACGATTTGGCGTCAAGCGGAGTCTGAAGGCAAAGCCATTGACCTATATAGGCCAATTGTTTCCATGTATAAATTGGGAGGGTTTGATCTTGTGAAATGTTCAAGTAATTCCGCCAAACTTATGAACATTATTCCGAAAGAGGATCATTTTCCGCATCTTATATGGTTCGAATCTGATTCATCTATAAAATATTAGGATTGAAGTGGCTCTTTTCGACTGACCATTTTATGTTTCGCGTCTCGCCCTCAAAAGAGAAGTGTACGAAACGTCTTCTCTTCGCTCGCAAGGACTTTCGATCCATTAGGTCGCTGATCGCTCCAGTGATTAAAGAAATGTGGAGTCTTAATATCGGTTGGGATGATCCTCCCCCTTTTCCTTGATTTCTAAGTGGGACAATTTTCAGACGAGTTACCGGCATGTCGAAAATCAAAGTCCCTAGGCACTCCTTCATCGAGGAGGAGGGCCTAGTCGATTTAATTGGGTTTGCTGATGCGTCGCAAAAGGCTTATGGAGCAGTTGTTTATGTACGCTCGTTTACTAAAGGTCATGGAGTCAGAATAAACATGCTCTGTGTGAAATGTAAGGTGGCATCGATTAGAACGTCTTCCATTCCACGAGTGGAATTATGTGCCGCCGTCCTTTTGTCTCGCTTATCTCGTCGTATAATTGATTTCTTTTCTCCTCAACTGTCATTCAACATTATTTTTGCCTTCTCAGATTCCGAAATTGTTCTCAACTGGTTAAATTCGCCACCGTCCCGATGGACGACGTTTGTCGCTAATCGCGTGTCGGTGATCCAGGGAAATTTAGCACCTACACGTTGGGCTCTTGTAAAAAGAGTAGATAATCCTGCAGATATTTCTCTTTCGCGGATCATCTCCAAACAACTGAAAACTCATCCGCTGCGGTTTAAGGGACCTCCTTGGCTTCTAACGTGTTATGTTACGGTAAATTACAGTTGGGTCTCGATTGAAAAGTTCTATTAAAATGTTATGTGTTCAAGTTTCTATTATTGAATGTTTGCCTGTGAAATCGTGGTGGTAGATCATTATAATCGTAACTGTAGTTGACTTCTCTAGGTTAAAATTTCGTTTCAACTACATCTGCATTTGTGGGTTTATAATTAAGGATGTTATGCTCACTATAACCTTACCTTTCGTTCAAAATTGTTTCTGTTTTTTATTTTTTTTAAACAAATCTGTGTAGTTATTTATTGATACGTTAGTTCCGAATAAAACTTTTTCATCAAACTTCCTTTTGAACCTTCTGGGGTCTCCTACCGGTCGGCGAGTCAGTTGTTGACAAGGCTTGCTGTCGCAAACCTCGTTAGTGTACCCGCTCCTCTAAATCCGTTTTTGTGCCTATCTTA
This sequence comes from Cimex hemipterus, assembly GCA_039619505.1. Taxonomy (NCBI): domain Eukaryota; kingdom Metazoa; phylum Arthropoda; class Insecta; order Hemiptera; family Cimicidae; genus Cimex; species Cimex hemipterus. The sequence goes on along the minus strand of CM077101.1, from coordinate 5,706,279 downwards.
TGAACTCTAACTGCCCTGGTCCCTTACGCGTTCGGCACCAAACGTCTGAATCCGCCGGAGACTGTGGGGTCCTGCCGATGCGAAGAAAGAAGAGGACAACTGTTGCCGAACTGCTGGTTCCCGTACCGAGGCCCGTTGGGGTAAGTGAAATACGAATTCATCCCAATACCCTCACCGGATTCACTCTTACACCCTTTCTTTAATTGTGAATTTATTAACCCCCCCCTTTAATACAGTCCACTTAACGAATATAAACATTTTTTATGGTTGGGGTGTACAGTATGTAATATATATCGTAAATTTCCCTGCTCCTTTTTTAGATTGAATAATTTTATTAAAGCGATTTGATTTTCAATGTATTCTCGTAAATTAATATTTTCTTGTTGTGGGCGGAATAACATGCTTGTTTTAACCTGAATATACAAAATTGGCCGTTAATTTATTTTCTCTCTCTAATAGTATGGATAATATTGATTTAAATTGCGCTTTATTCCATCCTGCAATAGGTTCGAGTATTAATAAAAAAAATTTTATTGATTGTGGGTCGTACAAATGAAAATAAGGAAGCTGTTTTAATTCATGTTCTACTGCGTATGAGATGAACTTAGATTTTTTATAGCATTTCGACTTATTTTTCAAATCTATGGATTCATTATGCGATGTTGAATCTGTGGAAACCTATTGTGAACTTGGTTCATCATGATCTAATAAGCTAAAGTCTGGACATGTATTCTGTGTATTTGTTAGAAATGTGGACCCTAGTATATGTGAATCAGAAATATTCTCAGTCTTTGGGGGAACGTTCTCTTTGGTATCAATATTTGCGTCTGGGTCTTTGTCGCTTTCACCTACGTCTTTATTACCTTTCATACTAAATTCTTGTTTGATATCCGAAATTAATTATTTCATTATGTCATTATATGTGTTATTTGCAATTTATTTAATTTAACTTCTATCAAATTATCTATTATTTTTTCCGACCATTTTTCATTTTCTTGTATAATTTTTGTTTGCGACGAAGTATTTATCGGTGATCTTTGTGTGGAACTTTTTTTTATTTTTTCCCATTGTTACATAATCACTTTATTATCAGAAGTAAATGGTAACACTCTGACTAATTGAACGGTCAGACTCTCTTCTACCAATTTTCGTTATATTACGGTAAAATAAATAAAATAAATTCCACTATAAACTATTTATTATACAATTCTTTCTATAATTAAAAAAGAAACAAATACGTTCCTACTTATAAACGCAAATATATTTAATTAAATTAAAAAAGTACCCTTTGTTTATATACAAAATAAAATAATAAAAATATAAACTAATTCTCCTCTGAGCAAAATTATGAGCTCATATAATTTTGAAAAAATATAAATTGTACATACGATATAAAAGAATAAATCACTCACTTCTTTTTTTTTCTGGTTTGCGCATTCTCTTTCGTCCTTTCCGTTTCTCGCTGGAAATCCGACCCCCCACCATTCCTCACAGAGCCTCTTCCTTTTCCAATTGTTTCGCATTGAACGATGGGATATACTAGGAGTAGGGATTTGGCTACAATTTGAAAGTTTCCCGCCATAAACGGATTATTCGGATTTGCCTTCGAGAAAATTCCACATTTTTCTCGAAAACATCCCTGAAGAACGAAAAGTCATTGCACTTTCCGTTTAAAATCATACACCCCTTTTTATTGCCTCAACAAGGTCATTTTGTTGACTTTTTAATACGGCATACTTACCAGTCCAATTTGCATACAGGTACAAATCTGAAATCTTTCCTGCGCCAACAATTTTGGGCTCTCGGTGGCCGAAACACAGTGAGGAAGATTATAAATAAATGCAACATTTGCTTTAAATGTAATCCCAAACAAATTTCCCCGTTAATGGGCGAATTACCCCCGGAGAGAGTAATCATGGCATCCCATTTCATGTACAGTGGGGTGAATTATGTGAGACGGCCAACGCCAAGGTTCTTCAACCAAACGAACACCACACAATTAAAACCAAAATGAACACCTTTACAATAATTTATTTACAATGAAAAAACTAAACAACGAAACTTTTCCCAAAGGGTGTAAAACAATTAAAATAAAATAAAATAAACAAATCTACGGATGTGAGTCCAATTTGGTCGGCCGGGCCGTTCCCACGTGAGAGATGTCCTGCTCCCAGTAACAGTGAGTGAGGAGGCGGGGCGGTGTCCACATTTTCGTCTGCAGTAAGCACCTTTGAAAAGGGCAGGAAGAAGTTCGGTTTGTCGCACGAGTTGTCTCCAGGCCTGGGCTAGCTCTGCCGTCCCCGCTTCGTTCCTCCTCGATCCCCTCTCTCGCTTCGGCGGTTTGCCGGCCGGTGCGCTCTCTTCGTTGCGCGGGTTGTTCGTCATATATGTTGGTCCATTCCGGTCACGATGCGTAGGCGAAGAAGAACTCGGAAAAGATCTATTTGTGTATATTTATGTGCCTAACTGTGAAGGCCGTTAATCTCGAGCTAGCATCAAATCTTCCCACTCAGACATTCTTGACTGCATTTAAATATTGTACTTCCTGGCTAGGGGAGGCTCGTGCAGGGTGATGTTTTCTAACTGCGTTAATAACTTTGTAGGAGCCAAAGCCGAACTTAATTCCTTGAATGAAATGATTGGTTCCGAAGAATGTAATAAATGTAAAGGGGACGAGTTGGCGAATGGCCGGATTAAATTGAAATTGAATCCTCCATCCGCTGCCCATTTTGGAGGCTTATGGGAATTCAACGTGAAAACGTCAAGCCCCATCTTAACAAGCTTATAGGTAAACAAATACTCTCTTTAGAAGAAATGACCACAGTTCTTAGTCAGATGGAAGCATTATTAAATTCATGCCTCCTATCAATCCTCAGCTAGACCTACCCCAGCCAGCAGTTCTAACTCCAACCCATTTTATAGTTCAATATCCCTTATCGAATTTACAAACGGTCGACGTAACTAATACTCCGCATAATAAACTTAATAGATATCAACTTCTAGACCGACTGGTTCAGGATTTTTGGAAGAGGTGGAAGTTAGAATACCTGCACAATTTGCAAGTTAGGGAAACCTCGTATAGTCATTCTCCCAATATTGTTATACTAATTCAAGAAAATGCACCCCCTTTAAATTGGCCAATAGGGCTTAGCGAGGATTTTTCCAGGGCACGATAAATGAATTAGAGTGACAACAGTAAGAACCGCAAACGGCACGTATAAACGACCGGTAATGAAGTTGTGTCCATTGCCCCTCCGGTAACTAATTTAATTTCAACTATTTTAATCTGTCTTAGAGGATATATTTACTTTTCTTTCAAATGTTTACTTACACACATTTTATTTGCAATTTGCAATGTAATTTGAAAAGATACTTCATTATTTTAGAAATACTTAACTCGCTACATTTCCCAACTTATTTTCATTTAACCCTTCCGGGTTTTTTTCGCGGGGGGGAGAATGTTAGAATTTTAAAGAAATTCCCGCCTAATTTGTTTAATTTTTTATTTATTTACTTTTTTCTACGAGGGTTCGCAACAGCAGAAGCCATATAAACCCTCAGGGTGCCGGTGTTTTTGAAATAAAGTCCATTTGTAACTATGTCGGGTTCGAATGCAGGGCCGCTTGATTCGAACACGGGACCTCTACCTTACAGTGATGAGCCCCGTGTCAAAGACTAAACCTTGGGGCCACCGACGCCCCCCTAATTTGTTTATTATTTATTTATTATCCAATACCAGGAAGACTCTCTCTCTCTCTCTCTATATATATATACTCTATAAGATAGGCCGCCCCACTCCTGGTACGACTCACCAGTCGGTTTTATGACCGAGTCTGGTTCGTTTCGACACGTGCCGCTTCATTTTTTTTGAACACCCAAACGCCTTAATACAAACCGCTTTCTTTAAAATCTCTTTTAGTATTCCTTGGAGTTCTTGTGGATTGATTTCACACCTCACCAAACAGCCGGAGTTGCTTTAACCTTTAAGTGGGCCGTCATTCCCAAATACCCTATTTTTCATCGCTCCTCGGTTCTTATATTTCTTGTCCACCTTTTATTGTTTGCCACAACAACAGCTTAGTGTCTCTTATTATTTCATTTGTTCTTTGTTGTAATGTTTTATTTTATTTATTGTTGTTTCACCGCCTCCCGGTTAAATCCGGGCGGTCCTCCGACGTTAAAACCGAAGAGTAGTAATTGTTATGGAGGATTTGTTTGTATATGTTTATGGTCTTGTGGTGAAATGATTCAAGGCTTAGGGTAATGATTCTTTGCAGTAACTCTTTGCCCGTGTTTATTTTAGTATGAAGAGGATGGTGAGATGTCAAGTTGTATAACATCTTTAATAGATTTGTCATAATTATATCTACAAGTATCGGACCTAGGTTGCTACCCATGGTATGTCAAATAGTTGTTTGTGAAATTAATGATTATATGTCAATGCACCTTGGTACATAAGGAATCAGGACTTACATAGGGATCTTAAGATCCCTGAAGTCACGGCGGTAATACGATGATCTGCCGCCAAACACCAGGCTCACCTCAGCCAGCACGAGAACTTGGAGGCGTCCAAACTCTTACATAACCGAAACATGGTCCGAAGATTAAAACGAACAAAGCCATATGAACTTGTGTAGATAAAAGTGAATAGTTAATAGTGAAATGTAAATCTTATTGTACCAATGGGTTTATAAGAATGTAAATATTTATTTATTCTATAATATTATTGTAAAATTGATGGTTGGTCTAATAAGACCAGCTTTAATAAATAAATAAATTTAAAAAAAAATATATGTCAAATATCCGTTAATACTATAGAGCCGAACCATTGTTATTAATGTGTTTTTGTGTAGACTTGTGTGTAGTGTTATTTTGGGCCATTTATCTTTAATAATCTGCAGTGTTGTGTCTATTGGAATGTTGGTGAACAACGATGAAACATCTAGAGATAGGAGAAGGGATGTGAATATTGTTCATTTTCATTTCCTAATTATCCCCGACTTGATAATCCTGAAAAGATAATCAGGCCGAGCCATTCCCGGTTTTTTCCTATTGTCGGCCCTGTCGGGTCCTTTCACCCAAAGAACCCAACTCCTCATATAAAAATGTCTTTCTGTTCTACCCCCTTTCAAGCTCTAACGTGCATATAGACATATAATATAACAATATGAATCACACGGAAAACAATCACTTTGGGTGAGTACAAATACTTTGATTGAATCTATAATTGGCTAGTATTGTATAAATTCATTTTTTTAATCTACAAAATTTAAAATTTTCTACCATTGTGTTATTTTTTTTATAATATTAAATTTTCATATAATTGTATAAGTTCATTTTTGTCCAATCCTACATGTTTTTGTTAAAATTAAACACTGTTCGTAAATCTCAGGCCCTGAAGATGATCTCAATAAACATCGAAACGTTGGCACGATAAAGAAAACATTTTTCTAAAACCTACACTCCAGACTGTATCTCACGATCTCCGAATAATCTTTTTAATTAATCGGTAATTTTTGTCGTGTTTAAACATATTCAAAATTTCTGTTAGTGTTTCAATGTTATTGTATTTGAGGAGATTTTCAATTGATCTATTTTTAAATTCACTGCCTTTACTGAATTGCATTATTTACAGACAAGGAACCGTAAAATATTGCTCTAAACGCATTATTATTTCGTTGCCGTTTGCCGATTTTATCAACTAAACGGACAATCTTTTAGAAAAACAATCTAGCAATGTAAATATCAATTTCCTTTTGATATGACACACCTTGAAATTTTCGGAAGGTATTTGGGTGTCGGAGTGATCTCGTAAACTTGTCTGACTGGTCACCAATCATATTTGATTTTTTGCTCAGTGCGCAATTATTACTTGTCTTCGTTATCTCATCGATCATTTTCGGCCAATAGGGCTTCTTATTATTTGCAGGTAGACTTCATGAATCATGTATGAGCGGTTTTTCCCATATTATTATTATTTATTTTTATATATTTATATATTTTTATACATTTTATACTTTTTTATTTATTTATGTATTTTCGTATACTTTCGTACATCTTCGTACATCTTCGTATATCTTCTTATATCTTGGTATATCTTCGGATATTTTGGTATATCTTCGTATATCTTGGTATATCTTGGTATATCTTAGTACATCTTGGTATATCTTGGTATATCTTGGTATATCTTGGTATATCTTGGTATATTTTGGTATATCTTCGTATATCTTCTTATATCTTGGTATATCTTCGTAT
>CM077101.1:5681139-5700014 GCA_039619505.1 Cimex hemipterus | reverse complement strand
TATCTTCGTATATCTTCTTATATCTTGGTATATCTTCGTATATCTTCGTATATCTATCTTCGTATATCTTCGTATATCACAAACGTACGTAAAACAAACAAATGTTGTGATGATCTTCTAACATGGACACAATGGCTAATAAACAACGATCTTGTTTGTTTTTTATTGTGGTTCTATAACTTCTTTTACTTTAGCTCACTAAATTTCAAAGGCGATTACATTATATCTGCAATCCAAGTTAAATAACCCCTCTGCGCAAGAGTCTTTTTAAAAAAGGAAGTTTTATTGTAAAAGATTACAACAGTGGAACGAACACTGACGGACAGGACGCAACAGTAGAGTGAGCCCCCTCGCAGTAGCTACAAGGGGTTTTATACATATTTGTTTAATTAGCTTAATTGGTCTAAGGGCTGATGTGTTTGGCTGCAATGATAAGAAGGGTGCTTTATCGCCTCTGCCCCTAGGCTAATTGGGCCCTGGACAACTGGCTGGCTGATAATCTGTCGCCTTTGACCCTCTCGACTTATCTGAAGTGCTGGTTGTCTACATGACGAGTAGGTAATTTCTGTAACTCCTCAGCTCAAAGCTCCTATGAGAGAAAAGGTAGTCTTGAGAAAGCCGATGATGCATGTGTTGGCTGAGCGTAGGTAAGGTAGAAAATGTGGGCGGGGGTGGAAGAGGGTGCCGGTGTGTACTGGGTCAAGAGGGCTCTCCACGGGGAGTGGACAATTAACGAGTCTACACAACATACATGCCGAGAAATTTGTTACTCAATTAACTCCAGTGCCATTATGTATTCATAGCGTTGAATATAGTTAATGGATTATCAAATTTGACGCGGCCGAGGAGTGCCTTAAAGGAAATTACCGACATTAATTAAAACTTAATTGTGGATTACATTGACGTCCATATATTTTTTAACCTAATTAAATTTTACGCCACTTAAATAGTTGTTTTATTGTGCCAAACAAAATAAATTACATAATACTGAGAGTGTAATGAAAGGCCGACAATCTTCTAAATTAGTAATTTGTTCGATTGGAGTTTCATTCAGTAACACACTTGATGATGGGAGTAGGTCACATAAAAGGCTTGTTTTCTTTCAAATCTTTGACCAATCTCTCAATAAATCGTAAATTTTCAATGGCATATGTGTAACTGTTAGCACCGTGAGGTCCTAACACAAAGATGCTCTCAATTTCCAGGGAGAAGACTCGTTATACCAATTTCTGATGCATGGTATTAATTTGGTTACAGTATGATTCAGCATTGATGGTTTCGCCAGGATTTAAGAAGCTGTAGTGTATTAAACCAAATGAAGCCCACCATACCGTAACCATTACCTTTTTTTGATGAGTTGGGGGCTTTGCTAAATGTATTGGAGCTTCTCCTTTGTCGAGCCACTGTCCAGAACGTCTAGTGTTATCGTGTTTTGGGGTTTTCTTCCACCACTGATCGCAGAACATCATCATTAAGAGAGGAAGGCCTTCCACGACCTTCTTCATCTTCAAGGCTGAAATCTCCCTCCCGAAATTTTTTAAACCACCTTTGCACAGTGCACTCATTAACACAACCCTCGCCCCAGACTTGGTTAATGTTTCTAGCCGTTTGGGCTCCGCTTCGGCCGAGTTTAAACTCGTAAAAGAAAATCGTACGAAATTCTCGCTTTGACATTATAAGGATGACTGAATTATTTCCAAGTAGCGGAATGCTACAGAGGTAAACAAACAATATCATTTGGAAGAGGATTAATAAGTGTTGACATTCATACAAATGAGTAATCCTGTAAACGTAAACAGAATATTTTATATAGATTTTTTTAATGAAAACTTAAAATCCTGCATTATTTTCCGGACAACCCAATAAATAGTTCAATTTCAGGTCTTCCTCTTTGGATGCAAGCTGAACTGTGAATTAAGGTTCATATGTAAGATTTATATTGTGATAATGACTTTTAATCAACGTATCTATTAGATGACTCACCCCAATATCGTGATTGTTATTTTAAACCATTATTATTAGCCCTTTGGATCGGAAGGACTGTATTCTTTGGGATGCTGGAAGATCTAGCGGGTCCCTCAGTTCTGTTGGTACGTCCCGATTGGTTTTAGTCTTGTTGATTGTCAGTGTGTGTTACTTTAAGGTAAGGCGTGAGTCTAGATGGTACTCAAAGTAGCTTTGGGATGGGAGTTTGGGGAATATTGTACGATGGGGTTTGCTTCTAAGGGCAAAATGTTCCATTTGGAACAAACATTTTCCTCAAGCTGTTCCGAAGCAATTGTAGATCGGGATCAGAGGATAGCATTTGGTAGGATTGGGGGACCTACGTGCCCGTAGGTAGTGTTGATGCTATTAGGGTGTACAGATTCGTCAGCGGTAAATGATAAAATGGCTGGGAAAAAGAATGTTCCCTTGTAAGACTCCGGCTTGTATATGTTTTGTTTAAGTTGGTTAAACCAAAAGTTTGAGGCCCGCTTTGTGTGAAAGGCTCCTCACGTCGTCAGCATTTTTTAAAATCTTATTATTCGTTAATATTACGTTTCTTATCGCTTATTTCAATGAAACATAGGTGAAATAAAAGAAATACAGTATACACTTTATATTTTATTAGCTGCGCTGTTTTTACAATTAAAAAATCTCAATTCCTTTCGTCCTCCCTGGACAAGTGATATTTTTACGCTGAATGTCGTTGCCCGAACGTTGTACGTCATCGGTCAATATCTCGTTGAAACGTCGGGAGAAAAAAAATCTCATTGAAGATCCTTCAATACAAACTGCTAAAGAATGAATAGGGATATTTATAATTCATAACTTTCTTCCCTTCCTGCGGACGTTACAAACGATAATGTGTACGGGCTGGAAGGAGAGAAAGCCGTCATTTTCCATCGAGTCGTCCTAAAATGGAGGCTTGACGCCAGTTTCTCCCAGGTAGCCTTAGGTTAGGTTAGGTTAGGTGACAAGGGTACTAGGAAGTGGGGTTTGTGTGCCCCAGGCACTGCAGCCTTTTGGCTTATTGTACCTTCCTAGTTCTTTAGTTTAGTCAATAGACTCGATCCTTTTTCTCAAGATTATCAAGTCATTGACTGTTATTGCTTCAATGTGGTTCTCTGAGTCATTTCTGTGCGTCAGACCCAGGTAGCCTTAACTACGCACGTTTTGCTTTCGTCCTTTGGTTTGCCTTCAGACAGTACGCGACACTTCATTAAGCAAATTTTTATTGTATTTTCTTCTTTAACGTTTTATTTTACACACGTATACAATTTTTTCTGTTTTAAACTTTTGTCTTTTATGAGGTGAATAGCCTATGTTGACAAAATAATGATTTCATGATTTGTATATATGCGTAACACAGGCAGAAAAACTAAGTAAAACACTTAAAATATTTCTTTCCTGGCTTTCCTAGAGCCCAACATGAAAAAGGTGCGGCATTTCTAGTGAGTTCTATGCAACACACATGAAAAGGTTATCTCTCTATGATTATGCATAATGTAAAAGTTCATGACAGCAATGGAAAAATGTCCTGCTTTCCAATTCGAATAAAATGCGTCAGAACAACGAATGACTTGATGAATTTAATGAAAACGACATGACACCAGAGAAAAAAATATCCAAAAACATAAATAAATAATCCAGCCACTTCATATTTCTGTTAAAAAATTTCGCACATAAAATACCCATAATAATGCATAGGGGCGTCGGTGGCAGGAACGGCATAGGCGTTGACACGGCGCTCATCACTTTAAGGTAAAGGTTCGGGGTTCGAATCCAGCAGCCATACATTCCAACTCGACATACTTACAAATGTTTTTTTTTTTTCAATACACCGTCACCCCGATGGTTGATATGACCTCTGCTGTTGCGAATCCTCTTTAAAAATCCCATTAAAAGCAAAATTTAGTAAAACTTTTATTCTAAAAAGTACAAAATTTACGTCAAGCCCAATCTTTGGTAGATTCATCGATTCGACTCAATACAGAAAACCGTTGGTATTGCAAAAATAACACTTCAACAAAATAAAAAATTGATTTCCTCATGTGCTTCTGTTTCATTAAAAATGACTGTAATTTTAATATGTGCATTCTAATTTGTAAAACTCATAGATCACAATAATGCTGATTTCACGCTTATCGGTTGACATGTCTTCAATCTAGAGCCTCCCATTAAACAGCTTTAAGCTTTTGATCCTGTTCGAAAGCAAACATGGGGCACATCCAAACGCGATCGCCTCGAATGCACTTGAGAAGTTGACGTTGTTGACACAACTCTATACATAATAAAACTACTTCGATATATACATCAATTGGGAGGCATAGGCCGAATCCGTACAGTCCAGAAAAGAGAGGGCAGAATAGAAAAAGAGATATTCCACACAATCAACAAATCGCATTGGCTGATTTGAATTTTTTTTTCTTTTAAGAAAACGTTTTTTCTAGTCGCATAGTGTTGAACAGATCTAACTCGGAGTTCTGATTATTCCATCCCGTCCCAGAGGAAGCCCGCCTATTTGATCAACTGCCTTTTTCGATTTTCTCATTCGAAGAGATTGGCAGTCCTAAACTTTTTTTTAAGGATAAATAGAAAAAAAATCATTTATTTATTGTTATCTGAAGCCTCGTTTACATTTTGTGAAATTAATATCTAAATGCGTAACATCTTAAAAAAGGATTGACAGGTAATAAACATAAACAAAACTAAAATTAGGAAAAGTGAATAAAACGTGGATTGACCTTAATTTCCCAATTGTTAATTACAAGAAGGCATAAGAAATATGATTAATTCACATGAGGAATGGTATATTTGCTTGTATATTCATCAAAGTAAACTCAAAAGTTACGGATGTTTTTAACAGTCATTGTTTAATGAATTTCGATCCGAGTAATTTGTGAAGCAGTCGTCTAATTTGTATTCCATGGTTAGTTTTGGGTTATCGCCCCTTTACGGTGAGGTCTGTTCAACTGATTCCAACCAAAATGGGTTAGCAGCCCAGCGCCCTTTGATACATCAGTATAGGCTAAAATTCCTCTTTTCCGTGCAAACCGACCACAGGTTCGAGGTAAAATCGAACCTTTTGGTTTTTAGTCGAAAAAAATCACGTTTTGCTCTGTGCCGGCATCACCAGGGAATAAAATCCATTGCACTAATTAACGTTTTTCCTAATGTTGTAAACTAGTTTTCTAAATCAATGGGTCACTTCGTCCAAATTGTATTTGTTTTTGAACCACCAAACTATTCCACATATTTTTGTAGGTATATGTTGGTATAAATTTTGGAAAAAAAAGAAAAAATAATTTTATAAAAAGTCGTTTTTTGCCTTTAACATGTATATACTTTAAGGTTATTATATATAATTCTATTATCTTTTTCCGTGAGATAAGAAAATAATAAGGAAGATTGTACTAAATAATATTAGAGATATGAAAAGTTATAAAAACAAAAATACGCGGTCAGGAATGCAAGCTGAAAAAACAAAAAAAAATACAGTTTTGATTCATTTATGGTACTCTTCCCGGAAACAATCTTCAAAAGCTGCTATAAAATCTTAGCAGACTATAAATGAGAGGAAGAACACAGGAGAGCATCAGATACAATGATGTGGTATATGGATGGCTCCAATACAAATGAAGGAACCGGATCAGGTGTTTTCTGTACAAGCCTAAAATATGAGCTATCAAACTCGTTACGGAAATATACCTCGGTCTTTCAAGCAGAAGTACATGCTATCAATGCTTGTGCCCTGGAAAATCTTAAAAGAGGTTAAAAAAAAATCCTCATAAGATCAGACAGCCAAGCAGCTATCAAAGCCCTGGCATGTACGAGGATTACATCATAATTAGTCGGTGAATGCATCTAAAATCTCCAAAACCTGGGAAAACACAACAAGGTAACGGTATCCTGGGTGCCAGGGCACAGGGGAATTTTGGGTAATGGAGAAGCAGACAGACTGGCCAGAGGAGGATCCGCAAGACCATACATAGCCCCCGAGCCTATCCTTGGGATATCAGAAACAAACGTAGAATCCTCCATCGCAGAACGGATCCAAATAAAATAAAGAGAAAAATGGATAAACTCTAGCAGTGCTAGCACAGTAAACTCATGATAAAACAACCCTCCTCAAAACTGGCAAAAACACTGCTACAACTGGAGAGGGCAAATCTCAGAGGTGTGGTAGGACTACTAACCGGCCACTGGCATCTGAGAAAACATCTACATAACATGGGCATATACAATAATGATCCCATCTGCAGACTATGTAATGAGGAGGAGGAAGCAGCCACTCATATCATCTTCGAATGCGAAGCAACGGCTCAATGGAGGTTCCACCTAACGTATGGAAAAGACTCAGGGAGCCAAATTGCAGCAATGACAATCAATGACCTGATACTTCTGAGAAAAAGGATTGAGTTTATTGGCTAAACAAAGGAACTAGGAAGGTACAATAAGCCAGAAGGCTGCAGTGCCTGGGATATACAAACTCCGCCTCCTAGTATCCTTTTCACAATACCATACCATATGATACTCTTTACATCCCTATGTAGGCGTATGTGCAATACAAAATGGACCATGGATACTACGCCGGACTTGTTAACAGGTCAGTAAACAGAGACGATGCTACCTGGCTTATTTGAAAAAAAACCGGGCAGCTAGGTTTGATCGGAGGATGAAAGAGGTGAAAGGTCGGTCGCTCTTGACTTTCACGGCTTATCCTCACCATCCCTAAGTACAATCCGTTATTTATGTACATTGGCGTATTTATACGTGTCAAGAAATTTATTTGAGTCTCTCGTTAAAAAAGGATCATCACCCATAAAAAAAAAGTCATAATGTCTGTATGTACGTTAACAGTTAATCCATCTGATTTGATTCGTGAGACTTCTATAAATAATCACATAATCATAATTATGAAAGAAAGGAAACTAATGAGAACTTACAATATGCCACTTATGCATTTGTTCCAGACTCAATATAAATGTTTTTTAGTGCATTGCATAAAAGATGAAAACCTTTCAGGCCTATTTTCGAAGGCTAACGCGTAAACATGTCTAACTTATGCAAATTCTCAGGTCATGTCACAGAAAGTTTTCCCCTCTTAACTTCTTCGAAATAACAAGTTAGGGGTTTTCCTGTCTTAGATCCTATTCTTTTTTTCCGTCCCACTCCTTCCCGTATCTAATTAAGTCCGGAGTAAGTTCGTTCAGTTAAAGTTTCCGTTTGACAAAGTGTTCGGAAGAAATTGTTTCTTAGAAATGCCGAACCGTTTTTCCGAAAGAAAAAATGAAGAAGAATGATTTATGGTACTTCATACAATTCTTTGATATCTTTTAAGTGGTTTAATATTTTATAAAATTTTAACCATTGTTTATTAGTTCCTTTAAGTTAAACAAAATTAAATATTTTTTTCCACATTTAAGCATTAAACAGTATTTTATAACAGTGGTAAACAATTGAAGAAACTTCTAAAATCACCATCAGCAATAGAGAAACCACATTTCTATATTACTTTGTGATTTATCATGCAGAGAATTATAAACTAAAATAACAATATATATCAAAACCTTAATCATTTAATAAAGGACCAGTAAGAAAAAAAAATTAAATTGTAGGTAAAATTGGGCTAAACGTTGAGAGAAAGCTAAGGATACAGCGGTAAAAAAAAGTATACATGTGTGGGTAGTAAAACCTTCTGAACTACCCCAGAAAAAAGTAAGGATACTACCGATTTGTACGTTGTCTCGAGGGATTCCTGCCCGTATTGCGGTGTTTTCTGAGAAAGTTTCTCGATTCTGGGGATCGACGGCCTCTCTAATTTTTATGATATTGAAATAAATGTTGCCTGCTTGACGGTAATTGTTTTTAAATATTTAGCTTGATTATATTCTATCCCTTATTTGCGTTATGTAATGAGCTGGATTTAAACATTAATAGAATAGATCGTGCGTCGTGTGGGAAGTTTACTGGATGACGAACACATCTCCTCTTTTGGTGGGATTTTACCGGTGGATTCTTTGGATAAGAATTGAGCACTGGATTGGATGAAAAGAGGTGTACGTGTGGAATATGTTTTGAAGATTATTTATTGTACGAGAGAGATTTTGCTGTCAGTCTGAAGGGTGATGTCGGAAGTTTGGAAGACCAAAGGCTGGTTTTACAAAAAGATTTATTTGCTTTAAACATACAGAGGAGATTACGGAACAGAAAAGACGTGAGGATCGTCAGAAGGATGTCGTTCGTCCGAAGAACGGGGAGAAAAAAGCGCTGATTAAGATAATCGCCGAGTTTATATGTACTCATAATGCAGAGTCCACTGGGGCAGTTCTTTCAACTCTTAACTGAAGACATAGTAAGGCGCATTGAATATGGTTTTGAGTACTTTGGATCGGAAGGATTATATTCTTTGGGATGCTGGAAGGTTTAGCGGGTCCCACAGTTCTGTTGGTACGTCCAGATTGGTTTTAGTACTGTCTTGTTGATTGTCAGGGTGTCTGAGTTCCAGGTAAGCCGTGAGCCTAGATGGTACTCAAAGTAGCTTTGGGATGAGAGATTGGGGAATATTGTACAATGGGGTTTGCTTCTAAGGGCAAAATGTTCCATTTGGAACAAACGTTTTCCTCAAGGTGTTCCGAAGCAATTGTAGATCGGGATCAGAGGATAGCATTTGATATTGGGGGACCTACGTGCCCGTAGGTAGTGTTGATGCTATTAGGGTGTATAGATTCGTCAGCCGTAAATGATAAAATGGCTGGGAAAAAGTATGTTCCCTTGTAAGACTCCCGCTTGTATCTATCTAATTTACGATCATTTGTGAATTCACACATCACTTTTATAATATGTACAAATAAAATAATTAAAAAAAATAAATTTAATTTTTCTGATTGACCAATTTTCTAAAACCATATCAATCATAATTCAGAGGGTATTTCCTTTTGTTTTAATGTATGCGGAACCAGTTTAATATTTACCTTACAACACAGATGATTCTATAACTGTTTGCAATACGTGACAAACCGGTACCAACTTGAGTTCTATTGTCACATTAGCTACGTGAGCACGATTAAACCTCGAGCCGCAGATTGTCGGTCTTGCGGTTTCATAATATTAAACTTCAATCAGATTCACGGAGTTCGCGGACCTTTTCCATTAATTTGTTTACTCCCTCCTGAAAACAATTCATCAACAGTTCAAACAGCTTGTTCATGACAAAAAGCAACCCCGAAGTTGACCTAGCTAAGTCGGATTGTTTTGTATAAGAAAACACAGGCTATCGGAGAAATTGAGATAATTTGATTGTTCGATGCAAATAGCCTTCCAATTCTGTGGCTTAGATGTTTCTTCTTCTGAATCTAGAGCCCATTTGTTCGGAAAACTAGACAATGAATGAAATGCTTTTCTTTTTTTAGCCGTGTTGCTTTAACAGTAAACTATGTGTACTTTACAAGTACAACCAATCAAACTTCTTTTAACTCTATAATTCCAGAGAAAAAATAAATTAATAAATAACTTTCTCCTCAACGCACTACTAATGTAACTAATTTTAATTAATTTTTGATATGCAAAATTGTATTTATGTGTTTTATAATGCTCGTATTAGCTAATTGAATAAGAATACCAACTAGATTCGTTAAATTCTTTAACATATTAGGGAACCAGTAAATGAATGCATAAAATATCTTTCCAACTATGGGATGAAAGGTTGTAAGGCTATGAAAGTTTCTTACTTATTCATTTTATTATCTTGTATATTTACACGAAATTTGATGGATTGATTGATTGAAGGTTTCCAGGGTGTGTATACTGCGCCCTTCAAGAGCTAATTTATCTCCCGTTCTCTGCCTAAAGCACATCGGTGAGTCCTAATTCATCAAGAAACTTGATTACTAGGCCCGGTTGGTTGAAGCTCTTCTATGGTCACATTGTACATCCCTTGGTTCTATGGTCCCTCCATACGTTGGTTAGTTGGTACAGTGCAGTTTCCGTCGATCTTCCTGCTTTGTATGCATGCTGACAGTAGTGGAGAGGCTTATTCACCAGTGCTGTCGTTCTAATATAGTTGTCTGTCAGCTTTTCGAGAGTCTTTAGTAAGAAGGGTGTTAATCTGATTGGTCTGTAGGATTTGGGTAATGTGAAGGCTTTTTTCCCCGCTTTTCGTATAAAAATACCTTTGCCCTACGCCATGTCTGTGGTATATAGCCTAGTGCCACACTGCTTCTATATACGCGTAGTAGTGATGGAGTAATTATTTCTGTTCCTTTTTGTAAAAGGATGGGAAAGATTCCATCCGTACCTGGATTGTTTTGACTTGATGGGCTGAAAGTGCTAATCGCCCAGAGGATTTTCTTCTCTGCGATTATTTCAGCTGCTTTCTTCCAATTTTCTTTTTGGGTGTGTTTTCTCTCACATTTTTAAGGGAGGTGTATGGAGTAGGTGCTGCCTGGAAAATATGTACTTAGAAGGAGCATTGTTTTTTGTTTCTTATTCTGTGTGTATTCACATTCCGTGTTTCTTAAGGCAGTGTTTATATCTGATCTCTCCTTTGCTAGTACCTTATGCAGTCTGGATGCAAATTTGGTGAAAATCAATGTAAATAAATAACCACTACATTCTGTGATTTCTATTTCATATCTGGTAACCTTTGAATGAATGCCTTAAAGTTTATTAAGAACAAAAGGACGTATCTTTATGAAATTTGGTTTTATTTACGTTATTATCTTGTATATTTCCCACTAGTTTGATCAAAATGAGTATAAATGAACAGCCAGTATACATTTTCTTCTTCATCATATATGGAACAGTTAAATGAATGCTTCAAAATGTCTCTGGTACTATAAGATTTAACGTTTTGAAACTAGTGCACTACTTTCCTGATCCGCTTGACCAATTAGTACATGACAATTAATTAAGGTTTTTAGTTGAGATGAAAAAAGTCAATGGCACGGGCGGGATTCGAACACACGATCTTCGGCTTGATGCGCCGGTGCTCTGCCACCTGAGCTATCGTGACCTCGATCCACTCGGACGTCAACTTCTCATCTCAACCCCACCTTTTAAATTTTCTTCCTTTTTTCAAATTCAAACGGTGCGGCTGAGATGGGAGGTTAGTGTCCGAGTGGATCGAGGTCACGATAACTCAAGTGGTAGAGCAGCGGCGCATCAAGCCGAAGATCGTGGGTTCGAATCCCGCCCGTACCATTGACTTGTTTTCATCTCAACTAAAAACCTTAATTAATTGTAATGCATTAATTGTAAAGCGGACCGCTAAATTAGTGAATTTAATTATTTAGAATGAAGTATACTTCACTAACGCTATCCATCGCCCTTTCAATTGTCTAGAATCCAATCAGATTTACACGACATTTGAAAAATGGCAAAAAGGAGGGGAAATTCAAAAGGTTTTTTTTGTGGCCTTCTAGCATATTGGCCAAGTCTCTAAACTTCAAGTTTGAGATGGGTACTTAGTTGTATTATATTACACTATTATTTTGTGATAGGAGCACAGAGAGAGAGAGGAAATTATATTGGGATTGCGGGGAAAAGAGAGTATAACGGATATTGAGGTAGGTAGAGGGATATTATTAGAAATTAGAGTGTTGTAGAGGGACTCTCGGTCGATGGACGTATTGGGACATGCTAGTATAATACGGTTGGAATCGGCTATGCACGAGGGGTCGCAGGAACAGTGAGGAGAGTCTAGGATGTTTATTTTATCGAGGTGGGAGGGAAGACAATTGTGGTTCAGGTGAAGCCGAATTATGGAGGTGAGGGAATGGCGAGGACTATTGTAAGATAGGAACCAAGGGAAAGTAGGAATGATAGGTTGGATGAATTTATAAAATTTTCCTTTTGTGCTGGCGGAGTATTCATATTGCCAACAAAGCCTGCAGTACCTGTTTATGTGGGCTCTAACATCTCCAGGGGAGATAATAGAGCAGGGAATGCCAGCGGAGGCCGCAGTCTTGGCCAGCCTATCCGCTTCTTCATTAAATTTGTTATTGCCGTGGCCTTTAGTCCAAATTATGTGCACTACGGTGTCTTTATTGGTCAGTTCGATGGTGGCGTTAAACATTTGGGAAATTAGAGGGTGGTTAGAGTTGTAAATATTGGAAATGGCAGACGGGACACTGACTGTCCGAATTGAATGGGCATATTTTAGCGATTCTAGGATTGTTATAGCTTCAGCGGTGAAAATGGAGGCAATGCGGGAAAGTTTGAATTGTTTTGAAACGGAACTAGCTGGGTTATGGAAGGCTGCGCCCACACCTTTGTCGGATTTGGAGCCATCTGAATAAATCGCTAGAGCCTCTTTGCAATAGCCACTACCAGATGCCTCCTCAATGTATGGAGGGAAGGAGGACATCCAGGAGGCAAATTGAAGAGTTTCGATATTTTGATGGAATAGCTAGCTGGTTAAGTGAGGACGTATAAATAGAAAAAAGAATTGGGCTTAATAATGTTGGGCTTAATGTTCCTTGGGGAATCCCATTAAAGACCATCAATGGGCCAATAGTTTTATCGTGATATCTGACTGATATTCTTCTATTGGACAACAAGTTTTTGACGGCCATAATGATCCTCATAGGAACTTTCATGTCCCTAATTTTGTTGATCAGTGTGATGATATGGACGCTGTCGAAAGCGCTAGATAAGTCAAGGAAGGCCGCTAGCACATAATTATTTTGCGAGAAGCTCTCGTATATGTCACATGTAAAAGAGCTGAGGACGGCAATGGTGTTGTGGCCCTTCCTGAATCCGTGCTGAATGTCTGGAAGCTTATAATTTGATTCAATCCACCATTCTAGACGTGCTTTTATCATTCTTTCGTACGTTTTGGCAACTGCTGAAGATAAAGCGATAGGTCTGTATGAGTTGGCTGAATCAGATGGTTTTCCCGGCTTAAGAATCGGTATTATTATTTGGGTGGTACATTCTGGTACCTCAACATCGTTTACCCAAATATGATTAATAATGTTAAGCAGTTTTATATGGGCAGAACGAGGCAATTCTTTAAGCAAGATATATTGAATACCATCTAAACCAGGAGCAACATTTTTACTGGATTTGAAAGCCGTTTCCAGTTCCATAGCTGTGAAGGATTGATCCATATTTGTGGGCTGTGGGGGAGAACCACTAAATGAACCATTTTAAATATCTATATCTACCAAATTTGGTATAGAATATCTCCACTGTATTTTAAATCGTTTACATAATCATTAAATAATATTGGCTATAAAATCGATCCTTGAAAAACTCTTCAGGAAACTGTTTTTTTTTCTTTTTTTACTCGCTTATAGTTTATTTTCGCAGCCTGTTTTCGTATTTTTAATCAAATTGCGAAG
The DNA here is from genome assembly GCA_039619505.1 of Cimex hemipterus. Taxonomy (NCBI): domain Eukaryota; kingdom Metazoa; phylum Arthropoda; class Insecta; order Hemiptera; family Cimicidae; genus Cimex; species Cimex hemipterus. Next base: position 5,686,686 of record CM077101.1, on the reverse strand, counting down.
AAACTGTTAGAACCTTAATTGTTGTTATGTAGGATACCAAATATTTTTATATTAAACCTGTGTAGAACACAATACATTTTCAAAATAACTAATGTAATATATTTGTTATCTGTCAGTTCAACAATTTTATGGAACACTGGTGCAAATGAAATTTGCCCTATAGGGCTCGAGACTTTTGTTTTACCACCATTACATTGCTGATTATTTTGTGTCAAGTGAGATGAGATGCGGTAGTCTTTCTATTCAGTTTCTTTTTAAGGACTGGTGGGTTTTACGTTGAAGTGACTGAGACCCAAAGGCTTTGAGTTGCTTTACGCCTTCATTTACAGATTTTTTCGTATAGACTATCAGCCACTAAATATTGCAGGTTTTTGGTGACAAATTTAATGGATTTTCGTAATATGCCTTTTTTATTTATGGGGTTTTTATATTTTCTTAAATTTAATAACAAATTTGATTATTATGTTGATTAAATTATATATGACTTAACACGTTGAGCCAATTAGCACATTTTAAGTACAAAAGATTATGATATTTCTTTTTTTTATGTTTGATTTTTATAACGAAATGTTTTGCACATGAAAACTACTTTAACTACCAAATAACCTAAACTGAAATTAAACAGTTTTCTATCTCTATAAAGATAAGGTTACTATTTAATAAATAAAATCTTAATATTTTTAACTTTTTAAAAAGTGGAAAAAAACAGTAATTATTGAAATATTTTTATATTATTGTATTTTTTATATTTTTATATTAAATAGGGATTATGCATTCACTAGGTTGAGTGTTTATTTTATCAATTTTTCATTTATTTATTTTATTTTATTTATTTATTAGAAATTTATATTCACAATTGTATATTAATACTGTGTATAATTAATCTTATAAAATCACTTGTTTACGAAAAACCGACTAGATAATTTGTAATTTTTACCCAGGCTCAAGTTGTTATGTTGTGTATGTCTATGTTCCACGTCGCGCCCTTGAGGAGTTTTAAAACTGGCGTTAGAATTTTTACAGTGGAAACGAAATCGGTTGCGTTGGGAACTTGGGTAGCCGAGAAGTTTTCTCTAATTGCCATTCCCTAGGCTTTTCGCCAACATCTTGTTTACATGTGCCAAGAAAGCATACCAGGTTTAACTCGGTACTAAGTGATCTCAAGTTAACCCGGTGGTTACCTCTCCCTGCTATATTACGACCTCTTAATCCTCCACACTCTCAACTTCCCTCGGCGAAAAGTTCAGATGGAATGTGAAATCGTGGTTAAATTTTAAACGCGTGCGAGGAGCAAAATTTTGCCTGTGTGAAATTATTACTTATTCATCTACTCATTCACACACACACACTCATACAGAGAGCGAGAGAGGGGAGAGAGAGTGCTAGTTATTCTACAGAGCGGGAGTTAAACAACTCCTTTTTTACTCAGTAAATGTCATTCATTTCGATAAATTAACACAAACACAACGCAGATAAAACTCAAACAATATATATAAAAATACAATCACATCAAGGCGAACAGATCTACAGTTTTGCAAGACCTGCCGTTCATGAGGGTTTAGTCTAATGGTAGCGCCGTGCAATTGGGTTTGTTTTAACAAGAATTATCAAATGCCGTCAACCTCATTGCTATTATTGTTAATAGTTCTTAGGGACACCGTAATTTTGACCACTTGTAAAGTGAGAGAGAGAGAGAGAGAGAGAGAGAGAGAGAGAGAGAGAGAGAGAGTAATAGAAAGAAAGGGAGATAATTATTGACATAATAAGAGTGAAAGTAATGAGAAAAGAAAGAGAGAGCAAGAGAGATAGTAATATAAAAGAAACACAAAACAAGTGATAAATAGTGTGAGAATAAGAGTGAAATAAATTAAGAAAGAGATAAAAGTGAGAAAGACGTTGAACGAAAAAGACAGATATTGAAAAAAAAAGGAAAAGTTAAACTAAACAAATTAAGAAAGAACAAGAGAGAGGAGGAAGTGTGAAAGAGAAAGAGAGAGTAATGAAAAGATAGGGAGAAACAGAGCGAAATAGTTAGAAAGTAGTTGTGAAACTTATGAAGGGAGAGGTATATAGAGAGTGAGGGAGAAATGGAAAAGAAATAAGGAAAGATAAAGAATAAAATTAATCAGAGATTATCGATTATTTTTATCAGATTGAAACAAAGAAAGACTGAGAGAGAGAGAGAGGGGGGGGGGAAAGAGTGAGTGAGAAGAAAATGTACGGGAGAAACAAAGAAAGAAAAATCGAGGAATCTTTTAGCTTATTGTTCTTTAGTTAGTCGAGTAAGTTAGTTCAATTTAATTGACATGATCCTTCTATTATTAGTCGTTGTCTTTCAATGGGAACCTTTCCTTCGCGTTTTCTTGATATCCTAGATTATACCATTGAGTGTTTGCAGACAATGATGACAGGTGGGACTTCCCAGACCGGAGTGTCTAGTACGTAGCCACTTCCATGAATTTTACCCTCTCTAAAATTTGTTGTGCTAGCATGTTTTTGTGATGTTTCTTTAATCGTGAGTTTATTGTGTCCGGCACCAGTGCACTTCCTCCTCATTTCGTTTTTCGCAGACTTTCGCAGGTGAATGAGACTTTCTATCATGTTATTTCAATTATAGGCTCTAGACTTATACTGCACTTTACCCCTGACCAATTTTTCTACCTTTTTCAATATGTAAAATTTCTTCCCTGCCACCAACGATATTGCCTGATTGTTGTTTTCCAGTTTCTTGTGACTCTGTTTGTATTCACCTACTTTCTTGGATGTGGACCTTTTAAGGTGCTAATGTTTTTAAGGCCTGAATGACTAATCAAACGAGGTCTATGGAGAACCCTTAGATGGTTTTCTATATGTATTTCAGGTTAAAAGACTAGATGCTACTTTGTTAATTAGTTTCTGCTCATATCTGGGCTTGCACAGAACATGCCTGACCCGGTACATTAACTGGTTATGCCTATTTGTAATGTAATCATTAATTGTAATCATGCCCAAAGTCTCCATCAAATTGAATTTAATTTAAACTTGAGTTTGTCCTTGCTTTTGTATCCAGAGTATACACTGCTTGTGGTAGCTTATTTTGATTAAGCATTAGTCCATGAAATTAATAAAAATATTTATAAAGTCTTGAATTATACGTACGCAAAATTTTCAAACACATGTTTCTGCCAGCCATCATTTGGATTGTAGAAAGTTTCTCTTTGCTTTGTGTATAGCAAAAATATTCCTAATGCTTTGTAAAAATTGAAGTATCGATATAAACAGTGATTTATATGTATACCTGATCATGACTGAAAGTGTTAAATGGGCTGGAAGGTTTATCCCTTGCACGCATATAGTATCGCATTTGCGTTCCAGACGTTATTCTATCAAAACAAGATATGCTACACGATGTAAATTTACTATAAATGATTATTATTGTTTTTAAAATAATTGTATATATGTTAACATTTATTACAGAGAAACAAACCGTATTTACAAAATGAAAAATTTTTCAAGTAAACCATGTTTCGGAATAATTATTTTTATTATTTTAATTTTACCAGGTCAATCAAAATTTATGATTCATTTTGTAATCGAAAGCTTCCAGTTTTGAATATCCGTCATTCGAAAATTGAGTTTTTATATCTTATAATAAATTTTCATCATAAAGTACAAAATGCTGATGATGGTTGATCTTACCAAATTTATTAATTTCATTTGAGGTGAGTACTTGTTTTTCAAAAATATGATTTTACATTAATATTGTTATATTAGTATAGTACTCGTATCCTGTTGAAGGACGGAAGGGAAGGGAATATCCCATCCACCCCGGCTGCCTTGTATTTCTTGAAGGAAAGTATCGCCCATTTGAAGGCTTCCCAAGAAATTACCTCATTATCCATTATACCTTATGAATTTTCTCCCTTTTTGCCATTTTTCTAATGTGCAATCGGATTGGGTTCTCGACGACAAATGAAATAATTCATTAACTTCGCTAATTTCGTGGTCCGCTTGACCAATTAATATATTTCAATTAATTAAGATTTTTCGTTGAGATAAAACAGTCAATGGAATGAGTGGGATTCGAAAAGGTGGGGTTGAGATGGGAAGTTGATATCCGAGTGGATCGAGGTCACGGTAGCTCAGGTGGTAGAGCAGCGGCGTATCTAGCCGAAGATCGTTGGTTCGAATCCTGCTCGTTCCATTGACTTTTATCATCTCAACTAAAATCCTTAATTAACTAAATGATTAATATTATCTTTTTCTAGAAGTTTAAAAATACGAAAACTTTCTTTAACAGTTGGTGTTTCCAAACAATAGCCTCTCCAGCTTTGCGCTTAGTTTTCATGAACTCTTTTTTATAATCTTATCGTGGAGAAATAATCCTTTCAGTATTACGTTTTTTTTTAAAGGAAAAAAAGTAATAATGAATTTTCTGGCGGCTTGCCTGTGCTTGCGTGCGGAGAAAAAAAAAAGAAATCTTAGTTTTAACTGGTGTAATTTAAATTTCGGCGTCGAAGATGCAAACGTCAGACGGCAGCACGAGCGTGGGCGTCGAGCTTTGGAACGGGGCCGAGAGGAGAGGGTTAAAGGCCCTCGGCCTGGAGGGACGTGTCCGCTGTGCGAGAGTCGCGCGGCCTGAAGAATGGGATAGTCACGCTGCGGCGGTTTGTTCGTCCTCAGGACCAGCATTCTTCCCCTGGTCAGAGTGACGGGGAGGAGTATTCCGAAGAGGATTTATGGGTCTCCGAAGACGAAATGTCTTCCCCGACTTAGGCGAGGCTGCTCCCGGATGAGGACCACGCTGGGTCAGGGCCCGACGTGAGTTCACCGAAACGGCCGGTTGACTTTTCGTATTAGTTAATTATTTTTGTTAGATTAAGTTTGACTATGATACAAAATTTGTTACGCTAGGTTTAAGGTTTCTTTGTTTTATTGAATTGATTGTCATTTTAGGTTTAGAGTTCAGATTTAGTTATAATTAGCTGAATAGACATTTATTTATAAGATTCATTTCAGATGTAAGATTTTCTGGTTTAATATAGTGTAAAGTCGAGAGGTCTGTTTTGATATTTGCTGTGAACCTTTTATTTGGCAGAGGCCTAATGGTCTAGTCTTTTTGTTGTTGTTATTCACTGCACCCGTTGTAGGAGGCACAGGTGAGGCACCGGCTATTAATATTAGTGTTAATAAACTTTCTCTACCTCCTTCGGATGGATTTGTGCCCCGTGTTTCGTTGGCGATCCCAGGCGTAAGGCGTTCAGCCGGCAGGATGCGGTAGGCTCATTCAGCGCCTTTGGTGTACTGGTTACGATCGCCGACTCCAGTGTTGGGCAAAAATTAGCCATGTCTAATGATTAATGATTGATCACTCAGAACGTTAGTCATGATTGGTAGTAAGTGACTAATTTAGTCATTAGTCACGATATGTGATTGATGGCTAAATTAGTCATGAATAACATTAAATACGAGGCTTGACTAATTTAGTCATAATATAGTTAGTCATGACTAACATTAAATACGAGGCATGACTAATTTAGTCATAATATAGTTAGTCATGACTAACAT
>CM077101.1:5637592-5675164 GCA_039619505.1 Cimex hemipterus | reverse complement strand
CTCTCACCCTCTCCCCCTCTCTCTATTCCTCCATACGTGTGCACAAGCACGCGCGTGTCCCCGTTCCATTTATATCTTCTGTATCCAACGCGTTGATCTCAGAAAGTCAAATAGTCTATTGATCACAGGAGGGGTCATCGCCAAGCATCTCCGCTAATTGGCTTGGGAGGTTAAGTGATCCTCTTTGTTGCTCTAACTTAGGGCAATTTGTCGGCCTTTTGGCTAAGATCAAAGTAGTGTGGGCGTTATGTTGTAGGGTGAATGGAAAGGCTTGTTTATGTGTTCGAAAGTATTGGGTCTGCCCAATTATCCGTGCCATTAACCTCTTATACCAGTGCTCTCTTACACGTTTGGTGTAGTGAAATGGTCTGCTACAGACTGCAGCGTAACTTAAGAAGGACTCTCATGGGACCCAGAAAGCATTACCCACGAACAGGAGAGACTAGAGGGACTATTTCTTCCACACCAAGAAGCAAAGGATTGCTTGATCTAAAACGTCAGCAAGGTGCCCAAATTCACAGTTTGAAGAGATATTTCTACATATAGTCACCTACTACTCGTCGCAGATGTACGAACACGCCGTTAAACCTTTCAGTAGGAGATTCGTACCAAGTCGATAGGATTTATCAGGCGGTAGTATGATGGAGTGCGTTATGATATGATCCAAGCAAGTGATACCTTTTACACGCATCCACCCCAATACACATCATTTTCAAGTGTAGATAACCTTGAGCACATATTCTGTGACCAAATCTATTTCAGTTTCATTTGCTGCACGCTACCTCTGCTGTAGGTGTCGACATTATTTTCTTAAGACTTAAAAAACAAATTTGCGGTTGTGATTGTTAAATCATTTTAAATATAACGCCGACGTGGAATTTCAAATGTTTCTTTTTCATTGATTACATTAAACATTGTCAATGGTAGAAAATTCTTTTCTGCCAGTTCCGCTTGGCTCATGTTATGTAAACAAAAAATCGAAATTAATTTAACGTATTAATAAGTTCAGTAATTCCAGAGGTGACGGTGGAAATTGAGCTTACATGACGAAACTTGAGACTGCCTAATCCTATGGGCAATATCCGGTGATCTTACAAACCGACAGGAATCTTAACGCTGCCTTGTTATAGCAGTAAAAGTTCTTCCCGGAAACAGAATGTTCATTGAGGCCATCCACACCCAGGTGGTACTGTCGAACGTGTGTCTGATAAGAAAGGGGAACGAATCGTAATGGATGAAGCGTGCAGGTTTTGTGAAGGTATCCAAAGACGATCCAGCGCGGGGTGCACAATGCTCGCCGACATGCGCCGGTCCCTGGAAATACAACAATGAAATAAAGTTTCGCCTGGTACTAGCCAAATTCTTGTGCTTACAATCCTCACAAACAGATGATTTGAATGAATGTGAGTGCAATGTAATTTGGGATATGAATAGAGAGAGGCAACATGCCCAATCTGTGTGTTTCCCTCCTCATTATTCCCTTTTTAAGTAAGTACGAATTCGTATTAAAAAACAACATACGTAAAATCAGTCCTATTAATAATTTCATTTTGTTCGTACAAATAAATAATGACTATATTTAATATATTAACGTATTAAATCAGAAATGTTGTTCTGGGTTATTTAAACTGGAGGCTGGTGCTGATGTGACAGGTTGCAATTATGATCAAACGTACGAAATTGCAGTTGACTCTTCAGTAAGCAGTGTAAAAGAAAAACCCTTTGAATAATCCTTTGCCCCGAGATATAAAGCGACATTATTCAAACGGTTTTTGTCAAGTAGACAGCATATTCCTTTGATTTAAATTACATTTGTTTGCCCTCGTTTATTTGTCCAACCAACACTGTCCGACGTGAATATTGAATATTATCCTGAGGGCCTTTTTGAAGTGACCTTATTTAACATTGAACACATTTATCTTTCATTCATTTTTACTTAAACATTTCTTAGAAGGCCGAGAGGATTTCATTTCGGTGATAATGGCCCATAAGCCAAATTCTCATCTCCTTAGTTATTTATTAACAATTTCAAATTTTAATTTTTCTGCTTTTTCGTTCCCATCTGTCCTTATGTGGTGGGGAATCCACGTCAACACGTCCTTATTCCCACCCACGTCGAGCCCATTTAACTGTTTTTTTAATCATATTTATTAGAAGGATTATTGCAGGGGATTAATCAGAATAAATCATTTTTAATAAACAAGACCTCTGGCATAAGCCTGCGACAGATCTTTGCTCCGTTTGCGAAAAGAATAAGAAGGGAAAAATATTAAATCCAAAATCTCCATAACAATTTAATCCTCATGCAATACAATAATAACTAAATTACATAACGATAATGAATCGTAATTATAAACCAATTATAAAAACATAAAATTGTTGATTCGTTTAAAGTTAATTTTTTTTTATTCTTTTAACTAGCAACCTATCAATAAATATTTCTTGATACCCGTTGTTGTTTTTTTTTGATAAGGCTTAACGGTTACTAATTCTTTTTTTATAATTAGCAGGTGTTGACGGAAGTTTTAACATCCGGTCAATGAACCAAATGAAACCAACAGCGTTTTGTGACCATGGGTGGGGTACCGCTGGTATCATATTGTCTGTAGTCATAACAGATTTTGATATACCTCCCTGTTAAATATATACGTAAATAATATCAAACATCCAAACAATTAAACTAATTATTTTAATTGTTATTATTAGTTTTTATTTATTATTTTAGTAATGTAATAATATTATTATATGTAGAGATTAGTGACCGTTAACGGATAATTATTCAAATATCGTGAGATGCGGTCTGGTGTGATGTAGGTATCAGAAAAACATTTTCTTTATCGTGCCAACGTTTCGATCTTTTATTGAGATCATCTTCAGGGCCTGGGATTTACAAACATTGTTTACATTTAAACTTTTCCGCCTCCTATATGTATTTTTTAAATAAAAGATGGAAACGTTGGCACGATAAAGAAAATGTTTTTCTGATACCTACATCACACCAGACCGCATCTCACGATATTTGAATAATTAATATTATTATAATTTCCGCGTTTCGCACGTTCAAATTGACCGCCATTAAAAAAATCAGCTGTTAGTTGGAACGGTGCGTTGGCGGAGGTATCAGTGGGTTCACTTTGGCAATTCATGTCGAGAGACGTGGTTGTAGAAGTCTTTCAACCTGATGATGAGCTAGAGGGCTCGAAATCTGGGTCGTTGGAAAACAACTTACTGTGAATAGGAACTATCTTTTTAAAAAGGATACCTGCGTCTACCTAGCATTTATTGAGAATGTATTAATTAGCGTGAAAGTTGTTATTCGCTTGAATTTTTGATGTGAGAGGGTCGTTGGCGGAATATAGAGTACGATCGACCCTCAATTGCATTAGTTGTATATGTGTAAACGGTGAAGGAGGAATATGGAGTACTGCAACGCCTTAACTGAATGACGAGTATGTAAATAGGAGGGAATGTATTTAAGTATGAACGTGAATAAGTATGCGTTTGGAACTGCATCCTGGGTGTTGAATTGACCTAGCTGCTGTCATCACACCCCTCTGTGGCAGGATGGATAAGACTGAGCCGCTAAAATCTGTCTCCGGACTCCCATCACCCGGAGTTGGTCATTCTCGAGTCTGACGGCAGTAAAACCTGTAAATGGAGATGGAATACGAGAACGAAATAAGCTCCATTCAAAACATGTTTTTTAGGTATATGAGCGGATTTGAGCCTATATAGATCCATCCAAAATCCAAATCTACGATACGTATACTAAAGTCAATGTGACCTCGCAAAGTAGGAATAAATGTATGTGTAACAATTATATTGAAAATCAGAAAAACGGAAATAATTGTAAATCGGTTCCACTTATCTACAAGGTATTTTAGAGAGGTTTAGTACCCTGCAAACTACACGAAATGGGGGATATCGAAGTATAAAACCTAAAGTTTGAATCGTTTTTGCTCAATTCCGCTATATTTTCTCGCACGTGAAGACGCATAAACTAATTGTTTTTTATATTTGCTTAATGAAGAGGAATGTTGCTTTCCAACTGTACGGTACGGGTTGTACTATCCTTGCTATTTAACAAATACATAAGTGGTATATGGTTTTATGTGTAAACCCGTACATTGGCAAAACAAATTACCTCCAGCTGGTCCAGCGTAAAAATGCCTGCTTTTTGCTATAAAAAATCGTATTTAAAAGTTTTAAAAGTTGCTTTGCAGAAGCCGGGACATCCGAACCCCCGCACTTAACCCCGACACTAAAAATCCAATAAAAAACATGAAAGTGCCTTCGTCGGTGGGCCGGATCAGCAGAGAAGCTCTTGTATCCAGCAATGCCTATAAGTGACTTTTTGACGACCTGAATCGTAAAAGAAGGCTCATCTTTACCCGATTAACGATAGGCCATGCGACGTTGGCACTCGGACACATACCTTTGAGCCAAAGCCCGCGTGTGGGTCCGGTATGGACAGACAGATTGCACGGTGTATCCCACTTAAATGAAGAGTGCCACTGCTTTCGTAGTGAGAATTGGCGTCCCATATTTCGATTCTTGGAGGAAACAGAGTTATGACGGGGACTCTCTGAGCCCTGTCTGGGATATACGCGACAGGTCCTCTGTGGGCCCTCTCGCCGTGCTCTTGCTAGAGAAATACGCGGAGCTGCAACCTCTCGGAAAAACGGTGGTTGTTGTCTGGATTCCCGGACAAGTCGGCCTGGAGGGTAACGAATGCGTGGACGAGGCGGCGAAAGCCGGTACGTCCCACCCTCCAGAACGGACATCGCGATCAGGCCCCCTGACGCTAAACACGCAGTTAAAAATATGATAAAAGAAAGATGGCAGCGTCAGTGGGCGGAGTCGTCGGAGAGGCTCTTGCGAGTGAAGAGTAGGACCGGTAGATGGCCCTCAGACAATCTGAGCAGGAGTCGAGGGATCGTCCTTACCCGACTGAAGATTGGCCATACTCCGTTGACACATGGCCACCTGCGCGGGCTTTGGCCCAAAAAAAATGTGTTGAAATGTTGGAGTAGGGTTAGGAAAGGGCTATTTTTCAAGTCCCTACGAGTTAGAGCAATAGTACAATTCCCTTTCTGCCCACCCTGGATTAAAGAGCTGTTTATTTGTAATAAATAAAAATGTGGTGTTCGCAGAATTCAAGTAAGATAAGAGTAAATTTTATATTTTGACGTCAAAATATTAAAAATAATAATTGTACTTTAATTTAAAAAAAGGTTGTAACAAAAAATATATATTTTAAAGAGAAATAAAAGAAATAACGTTTGATTTTGAAAGTTATGTTGAAATGTTAATCGTATTTTCTAACTGGTAGTAAAAAAAATTAATAACAATAATAATAGGTTGACACATGGGCAGCTGCTTATGGACCTAAGCCTGCGCAGGTGAACTTTACAGAAAGGTTGCTCGATGTGTCTCACATAATAGAGGCGTGTCATGCCTTGGCTCCATACAGAGAGCGCGCAGGCATGCCGTCGGATTTAAGAAGAGTCCTCGAGTACGGTAGCGAGTTTCTGAGTCCCCTGTTCCGCTTTTTAGGGGAAATTGAGTTTTTTTTATTGTATATAGTATGTGTTATGTGTCTTACGCGTTTTGTCTGTGTAGGTCGGTGAGGATTATCAAGTACTCCACCGACCAAACGGAATGAATGTATTTATTTGCATGAACGTATTTATTTCTATGAATGATGTGTTTGAACGGGTATAGAATATAGACTTAGTGTGGGGCTGAAATTACCCAGATGTCGGAAGCCCCAGCAAAAAAATGTATTTAATGTTACGTGGGTTTGTATTTATTGGGAATTGATATGGATGCTCTTGACATGCTGCCTTGGCCAAGATAGGACCGAGATCTGACTCCAGACAGCCAACTACTCAAAGCCCGACATTTTGAATTACAAATATGTTCATTGTGAATTAATAAACGGGAGAAGTGATAGGCTCAACTCGGACACGACTCTTGAATGTCCTTCCGTACGTGATAAAGGACAAACTGCAGAAAAGTGGCGATGGTCGTTCGTAACACATTATTTACTCGAATTTATTGTATTTTCAATTTTGAAGAAGCAAGTACCCAAAGAGTCAACGATATTCATATTTATATGATCAATATTTAAATCATATAAATGTATGATATTTATATCGTAAATAACATAATTAATAACATTTAATACATACAACTTTTCATTAGCTTATCAACCTAACTTTCTTGGGAGATCAACGTATTTGGTTAAAATCTAGATTGCCATAGAACGAATAATTAAAACTAATGCTTAATGGCATAATCGTCACTCGTTCATGGCCTACAGCCACCTGTAAATATCAATTATGGAAACGGGAAAATTTACGTTTATCAGAAATGAAAAATCAAATTTCAATCGTTAGGAAATGTGCAAAATTTTATAAGCGAAATTCTTCCGCTTTAATCGGTGTTTATTTCCATAAAGAAGTAGATTTCAGAACATTGTAGTGTTTTTAATCGATATATTTGATTATTGCCCAAGGGGTGTAGAATATTGGCTGGAAAGTAATAAGGCGAAAATTGAAAACGAGGAAGAACAGGAGTCTTATAATCAGATTTATTCATCCAAGCGAAGGTGGATGAAAAATTACAGTTGCTCAGGAAAGGAACTGATAATTCATATAGATCACTTGAACGGTTGCACGGAATTTTTCCCCTTGAGGATCAATACCTTTTGACTATGAGAATGCAAAAAACGGGGAAAGAGATAGATAGATAAGAGAGAGAGAGAGAGAGAGAGAGAGAGAGAGAGAGAGAGAGAGAAAGGAAAAATGCTACTTCTTCCAACCAAGGGGCTGGTTATTAACGCATTCCCGAATATATTTCAATTAAACTTAAATTGAACGCCACGGAGGAAAACATCGCCGGGGTTTCTACATTTAACTTCAGCATTAACTGCATTCCCTTGTTATGGTTTGATGTTGGCTAAAATAAAACCCCCTTTCTAATACAACATTTTCTCTTATTCTACTAAAGTTTTGAATTATTCATGTCGTACTTGGAATGTAAAAAATGATAAATGTGAACGCGCAGATGGAATTTGAAAACGGAGATTTTTCTGGTGAGAGAAAAAAACGATGGGGGTCTTCTAATGGCCCTCTGTTATGATTTCCTACTGGTACTCTTTTCTTTCTATTACATTTATTTCTAATATAAAATCATTTTGCCGAAAAATAAATCTGTCACTTAATTAAAATAAGAAAATCCTTATAAAAACACAATTATTTATTAAAACCACAATTAAACCACCATATTTTTTTAATTCAACATGACATGTATGTGTTTTTGTTATTCATCCATCAAGGAATATAGATTAATCTGGAAAAGTGAAGTAACAAAACCTCTGTATCAGGGGTTGTGTTTATGTTAATTTATTGGAACAAAATATAAAAAAATATTATCGTGAAAAAGGGTACTATTCGTGAATAGTAGAATCTAATACTTACCTCGGTCTTTCCACCTTCACGAAGATTACACGGGTACCTTGTTAATTAAATAGACGGAAAGAAGGGCTCCTTTCCCGTAAGGACCTCCTAATCCCAACACCCCTCTTCGTACCCCTGTTATGCGACCCGATGGACGGATTTACAGGTTAATTGTAACAACAGTGGAGCCTCAAGGGTACCAGGTGGCCCCTTGAAGTAATAAAACTTTCACCAGAGAGAAGGATCCTCCAGTCCTGACCTTTAGATCTCTCATATTTGTGGGAAACATATGATAAACTTATGAGAACAAAAAGCGGGGGATCCTACAAAGGGAGACCCTAAAATCCAACCTATCGTATACAGATTCAAAAAAAAAACCGATGAAACCGGATCGGGTTTTTTTTGTACAAGTCCAAGAAATTAGCAATCACACTCACACTCAATAGGGAGAGAGAGAGAGATGATTTTTGGTCAGGTTGGCGTAGGGACGCAGACAGAATCAAGCTCGGTGGAAGTTTTCCTCGGGAAAAGAAAAGCAAGAAAAAGAACAAAATACGTCATCTCAGCTAGATGTGTGGTGTTAGTTTGGCCTGACATAAAGTCCCCGGGCCTCAACATAGACAAAAATCGGCATAGCAATAAAGAAACTGAGTGCGAGTGTGTGCGCACTATTATAGATCCCTTCCGTGATCGAATCGATAATTAAATAATTTTATGTTATAGTAATAGGAGGAACGTTTTCTTTTGAATTTAAACTTTTTTTTCTTATAAGTGAGGGCCTTACTATTAAGTTAATCCTTTTAGTTTTTCACCCTGTTCACTGCAGGAATAAGGAAAAAATAGTTGTTGTGTTGTTGTTGTTTTGTTTAAATAAATTGCATGAAAGGAACTTTTTGTTGTCTACTTTACCATTAGTGCAATGAATTTTAAATATTTTTTAAGGAAGCGCGCTACCTCGCGACCGGAAGGAAATCGACTATCAGTCCACAGTGGCAGTGTGGATAGAGGCACTGTCTCCAAATAGGGATCTAATTCAACCTACGGCGAAATATATTTTTCCTTTTTTCCCTCTCTTTCACTTCTCTTTTGCCTTTCGCTTTCTCTTTTTTTTTTTTTAAATTTGAATTCAGTTCCCTCATTTTTTCTTTCCCTGTTTGGCTATACGTTTTAAGTATATATATTATTCCCCTTGCCAAACTTTTTCTGTTTTACAGTTAAAAATTCATAATTGTACGAATTTCTTCTGAATGCAATGTTATTACGAACTTCAATTAGTTATTTTTTAAATTTAAAGTCTTGGTAGAAGGAAAAAGCTAGTGTCACAAGCGGTATTCGAACCTACGACCTTCGGCTTGTTATACAAACGGTATGATATTAAATTCTTCTTTCAGCTCGCGTCACTAATGTTTATATGTTTACTTGTAATTTTACATTAGAAAATAAAGATTGAATAACAGTAACAGTTATTGTAAACAAAAACACAATTTGTCCTTTATTTCGTTAAATATATTTACGGCTTTGGCTTCCAACGTTGTTATTTATCAATTAATTAAGGTTTGAAGTTGAGGTAAAAAAAACCAGCGTCACGAGTGGGATTCGAACCCACGACCTTCGACATGCCGCTACTCTACCACCTGAGCTATCGTGACTGCGATCCGCTCGGACACTAACTTCCCATCTCAATCTCACTTGATCATTTTGACTTTTCATCCTTTTTTGCCATTTTTCAAATGTCGTGTAATCTATTTGATTCTCGGCGACAAATGAATGGCCATGGAGAACTTTAGTGAAGATATACACCACTTTGTCTCATTAAATTCACTAGTTTTCGTGATCCGCTTGACAAACTAATATCTTTCAATTAATTAAGGTTTTTAGTTGAGATAAAAAAGTCAATGGAACGAGCGGGATTCGAACCGCGTATTCCGTATTCAGGGTTTATTGTAGGTGCAGCGAATATCAAGAGTGTAGAATCCTGCAATATTCAACCTACTTTTTAAATTATTTTGTGCAATAGAAGGGAGATTAAGCGTAAAGTAAGTCTTCGTTTACTTATCTTTTTGGAAGAGTTTCTCTCAAGACGTGAGATACAAATCCTAGTTAACGAGGTAAAAAACTTGCATCCTCCTTATCGTGTAAAGCTCACAGTCAATCGCCCTTCCAATCAGGCTCTGGCTCAAAGTGCTAACGCCTTCCTAGTTCCGCGAAGCATGCGACAACGTTTTTCCAATATTGTTTCTAAAGCACCTTCTTCTGACGTTGTCGTATAATAAAAATATAATTCATGCATTGGTTTGCTACAAAGCCATACTGTTAGACAATGTATAATACATATAAATAATTTATATAATACAAGGATAATCAATTAAAATCACGTAGAAATACTACTAACATATAGACATTTTTTTAATGATGAAAACGCATAACGATTTGGATTTTGGTTTGCATTCGTGCAGAATTTTGCACTTGTGTGTACCTACATATATATACACATGTACCGAGTTGAGCCTATTCGTTTTGCGTAATTCATCGGATATCTCAGCTTTTCCTATTTACAGTAGACTACAGGCAGATTGGAAAACCATCCACTACCATCAGTTTCATGACTTTTCCCATTGTAGGAAGGAAAGATATAAGCCTATATGACGAGTGCAGCTCAGCTCTCATGAAAATGAACTCACAGTCTTTTTTCCCATTTCACATTCAGCGAAAATACCCCACCGTGAGACATGCCATCATCAGCTGCACGGGGTTGTCTTCCATTCCATAGGAGCAATTCTCGCTTATCGATGTTTTGTTACCATCTTTTCACGGCCTTCCTGTCCTTAATTCTCCTATGGCAAAAAGTAACGCATCGCTTCTCCATACTTTACGGTACACTTGATATTTCCATTCTTGATATAATGGCTGCAACATTTGGTTCATCGGTTTCAGTCCGTTCTTCAGGGAAAGCCTTTCGTAACAATGCCAACGACCTACAATCGCCAACACGATGCATTTCTTGTCCAAATGGTTTTGCTACTGATCTACAATTTATATCTCCTGTAGCACTACTTTCATACCTAGTCCCCATTCGGTACGGCTGTGTTGAGTCCTTATATATGTAAAGAGAGCAAACGCACTAGCAACATGCTCTCTGCCGCAGATCACTTAGGTTGGAGGTCGCTGCAAGCCTCTTCTTTCACGTGTTCCTCCGTTCCACACTCACAGATGTCCTGTGGCGAACCGCACGGATATTTTCAAGCCTCCGGAACTTGTAATAGCACGGCAGCGTCATACAATATTTAATGTGGCCGATCTTTAAGGAAGAGAATGCCCTCCTAATCTTATTGGGGTATCTAGGAGTGGCAAAGCTTCACTCAGCGAAGAAGCTGCTCTTTTTCAATCGCTCTGCACTTCTACTTGTCACTTTGTAATATATTTTCTTTCCGTGTGTTGGGTCCGAGGCCTTTCCGTCTTCCACCCTTTTTCTGCGCTTTTCTGTGAGTCTGGCATGAAGGGTCTTGAGATCTCTGACTCTTTTGTGAATCCATGTCTATTCTCTTCCTCTTTGAGGATGAGAGCGTCCCAATCATTAGGTATATTTCCTTGACCTGCCCCCGTGTTTCTGTCTTGAACAGTGGTGCCACCGTTCTCACCACTACTCGAGGGCTTCTGTCTTACAGCCCTCGGCAGCATCCACAACTCCGCCTGCATGTGGCCTTCCGATTCTACTGCCCCTTCTGTTGGTTGCGAGAGTGGCAAGAGATGATTTCCTAGAGACGGAAACGCTAGGGTGTGTACTGTTGGTGCGCTTATGTCAGTCCAAGTGTTTTGCGTATCTTTGCCCCCTTCTGCATGTTGTTCCCCACAAGCAGCCGGGGGCGCGCTAGACTGAGAAAAGCTCCCCTTCAAGAAACCCCAACGCTCCACCTGGTGCCCTGATCCAGGTCCAAAGGACCGAGCACATTGAAACAGTTTAGTCCGTAATATAGAGTCTTAGGGAGGAATATTTGCCCTACCAACTTCACCCGTCAGACTTCCCCGGACCCACTCGGCTAATGTAACAGCCAAGGAAGTTACCCCTCCAGGTAGGCCAATGCCGTCTCGGTCCCAGTCCTCTACTTCAACACATTCCATGGAAAAATTCTCCTAGTAGCAATAACTTTAGAGCTTGCATACTGATAGTGTGTTTGTGTCAGTCTGTTTATGTGTGTTATGTTTGTGAACGCAGTTTACCTTGCTGCGCGGGAGTAAATAGTTACATTATTTATTTTGGTGCGAGTTTTATTTTTATTCTCTTGTATTAATTTGTTTTTCTTTATATGTTGTAATAAGATAATTATTCAATTTAATTAAAATTAATATTTAATCATTTATGAGGTCAGATGGCTGCTAAAAGGACCATGTGGAAATGACAAGTCGAGATCCAACAACCCACGATTCGAGCCATTTTCCTTATTACCTCTTGTTTGCCGTTAAACAAACATATTGCTAATTAATTTACTAATTACACTCTGTCCAACGGTATTCTAGGGAGGACTAGCCGAATTTCCCTTTCTGTTTTATGTGTACTTGTAGAGTTGGTGTTTATTTAGGAAATTTGGTGAATTGGAAGCAACATTAGTGAAAACTCTTCAAAAACCAGTGAGACATTTCAAACTAATTATACTTCGATGAAATGTATTTGTTAGATTTTAGAAATAACAGCACACGAAGGGTGACAGAGGGTTGCTCCTAATTAGATCCTTTCCCAAATTATTCTGCGATCAATGAATGATGAATTTGTAAAATACAAATAAATAAATGACTGCAGAAGATTCGAAAAGTTATTGCAAAGTAAGGGTATTAATTTGTTAATGGCTTCGTATATCAGTTATTCATTATCTAAATTATTTTTAAATTTCATTGGCGTACTATCTTTTTCCTATCTGTTTGTCTTTGTTCTTTTCGCAATATCTTGCGTTTCCCTGAACAAATTTCAAACGGTTTTCGCCATTTTTGGTTAAATCTTAGCCAATAAGTTTATTGTGTTCATGTAGCAAGGCGTTTTTTGGAAAATAATTAACTGCAGGTTAAGCTCTCTTATGGATACTAAAAGGATACTTCGTCCTGGGCAATTTGGATTCCGTGCTTATCATTCGTCTCAAGGTCAACTTACATACCACGTTACCTGTAAATTTTACCTAGAAAATGGGCATGTTTAGAAATTAATCCATAGAAACTTTCCAAAGATTTAAATAAAATAGTCAGCTTTTCTAATGGCCGACGTTTTACAGTCCTCAATTGGGAACCGATTCTGAAGAACTTATGATAGCCGCTGTTTGGTATTCCTCACTGTTCAGTCTTGGGCCAAACATTGTCGTTAAGAGTAAGTAGATAAGAAGGGCCGGTGCATCCACCAGTAGCCAGATGCCACCAACCCGGCCGCAGCGAAGGAAGAGGGAACGACAGGGCTCCCGTCTCATATTCCCAATCTTAAATCATAAAAGTCTAATTTAAATCCATTACGAGGGACCTCGAGATATCTGGAAAAGTCCACACCTCCCAAACATCCGGAGCCAAACTTGCTACCTCGACGCTTAATTTGGTAGCCTCTATTTAGTTAGCGCATTTCAACACCTTTACACAAAATCTAGGTGATGTCCATCTATTACAGTGTTGTTCAAAGCTAAAAGAGTCTCATTGTTTATGGGTTTGGGCACTTCCTTCATACCGTGTCACATATCCAAAAAATAGCTCCTCACAATTAAGTACCCTGGACAGATCATGATCTTACGATCAAAGGCTTCAGGGATTTTGCAGAATTTGCATTGATCATTCTGCTTCTGGTTTATTTTATGAAACTTGACTAATTATTATCTTTCAATTAACTAAGGTTTTTAGCGGAGTTAAAGAAGTCAATTTCACGAGCGGGATTCGAACCCACGACCGTGCTACTCTGCCACTTTGTCGCCACTAAAAACCTTACTTAAATGAAAGATATTAATTAGTCAAGCGGATCACGAAAACTAGTGAATTATACATTATAATTATAGAATTAAAACAGGCTTTTGGTTCTGCTCAAATGATAAATGTAGAGCTTCTAGACCCGATTTTAGCAGAAATAGTAATTAAATTGGCAGACTTGGATTCTTTTCTCAGCAAAGTAGAATCAATAATGATTAGGACCTGTCAAAGACAATTCCATGCAATAAAGGAACTACAGTTTTAAAAATAAATCAGTAAGCTGGGGGAACGATGATATTGAAGTTCTTAGAAAGACAGTTATAAGAATGAGGCGACAATACAAAAGGTCGTATAGTAATCAAGAGTTAAGAAAACAGAGAAAAGAGCAATATTACAAAACTAGTAAACAGTACGAAGAGGAAATAAAATCAGCAAAAGTAAACTCATGGAAGGAAATATGTAAAAAGACTGGAAAAATAAACACTTGGGATATTGTGTACAGATCGGCGTCGGGTAAAAGAAAAGGGTAACCAAGTATGGACAACAATCAGAAAAGAGAAAGGAGAATACACCTCTAGTCTGATAGAAACTATGGATCTGTTATTAAAAGAATTATTTCCTGCAAATAACGAAGATGATGATTCGCCATATCATAGACTGTCAAGAAAAGATTCTAAACTTTTCGTTCTAACAGAAAGTGATGTAGAAATAACATATAAATAAGTATTTTATGCAATAGTTTCCTTTGATCCGAACAAAACCTCGGGAAAAGACGGAATTAATAGCATAATAAATAAAATATCCCAGATTTGTTACCACTCTATAGAATGAGTTCCTTAAAAGGGGAGTTTTCCCAATAAGGTGGAAGCATGCTGTCGTTAAGATAACACCTAAACCTGGTAAAGAGGATATGCATAGCTTAAATAAATACATACCAATAAGTTTGCTGCCTGTTGGAGGTAAAATTCTAGAGAAAATCTGGATTGATAGAACAGCCTTCTACTTGAATTCAAAAGATTTACTTAGCCACAAGCAGTATGGGCTCCGGCCCCAAAAGAGTACAATTGATGCGATTTTGGCAGTTAAAGATTATGTAGTAAGTAAAAGTGGGGTTGAGATGGGGAGTTGATGTCCGAGTGGATCGAGGTAGCTCAGGTTGTAGAGCGGAGTATCTAGCCGAAGGTAGTGTGTTCGAATCTCTCTCGTGCCATTAGCTTTTTTCATTTCAACTAAAAACCTTAATTAATTATCATGTATTAATTGGTCAAGCGGACCACGAAAGTAGTGAATTATGTAGTAAGCTTCTTCGATTCTGGAGAAATGATTTTGCTGTAATATGGCAACTGAAGCCATATAATTGTCCAAACAATCTGGTCGAATTGTCACAAAGCTATCTATGTCTCATACTGCAGTGCATCTATGGTGACATAAACCGGGTTTAAATTAAAAATTGCCGTCCTTCAGAATATCTTGAACCGAGTTCAAATTGTAAACCTGGTTCCAATCAGAAATTTCGATTTTAAAGTGTTGAACCAGGTTCCGATGCTAAACCTTGTTCAAACTAAATGTTGCCATTTTTTAATTTATCTCAAGCCGATTAAGATGTCCATGAACCTGGTCAAATTGATATTTGCTGTTTTTCACATTATTGGATCCGAGTTGAAATGACAAAACACGTTGGAACTAAAAATAGCTTTTGTCTGTTTATGTTGAACCAAGTTTAAATGCTAAACCTGTTCGAAAATCAAAAATTGCCTCTTCTGTCTGTTTTTAACCGAGTTCAAATGTTCAAAAATTTGATGTTTTTTAGTTTGTCGGATCCCAGTTGAAATGATAAACCAGGTTCAAATAAAAAATTGCCGTTTATAAGTTTAACTTGAATCAAATCCAAATGGTAATATTTATATAAGTTATAAATTTGACTCAACGTCACTCGTTTTTAAAAAAGATTTATTCACTGTTTATTATTGAAGTTTACAATTAACTTTACATGAAACTGAATAACTTAAGCAGGTGTTATTAAGAAGAAGCTCAACTCGTGTATGATTGTCTCTTCAAAACGGCCGGAGAGGGTCTAATATAGCTGTAGAGTTGCTGCGTCTGCTGGAACTATTATGATGACAGAAGCAGCCAAGCAGTCCATATGTTGCGATGATAACGTTTGGAAAATTTTTACTGTCACAAAACGGTGATACACTTAAAGGCAAACATTACGTCTTCCGGGTAGGCACACAACAAGAACACGTCGTTCAATTTTGAACGTAGAATGGCCCATTGTTGCGCACCTGTTGACTCGCTAATACCATTTACTTTATATTTACACGGCGTAAATGCTCTAACGAAACATCATAGAATAGATTACACACTTCCCGCCCGCACAATAATCTAGGACAACATCTCTTGGGGAATTGAGCGGAATTTATAATTAATCAAGCCAGCCACCTTCTGTATGGAGTTGTACAGAAACAAGAGAACATTCCTCTTTTAAACAAGATAGTTCCTACTCAAGTAAGTCTTAATTTATAATAAAGATTTAAAAGTACTTGTTTACTAACGTATTTTAAGTGCCCAATTCCGATCCTGCGGTTGCTTCGGAAGATCTGCAGGAACATATATCATGTATAGCAGATTGGTGTAGACAATGGAGAATGAAGATAAACGAAAGCAAGAGCGTCCATGTCACATTTACACTCCGAAGCAAACCTCCACTCACGATATTCTACAACAGTGTTCCTATCCTAAAATCTGACTGTGTTCGCTACCTTGGGTTTCACCTAGACTCACGACTAACATGGAATCAACATACACGACTGACACGACAAAACCTAAACAGACGGTATGGCCTACTGCACAGACGTATTGGACGACGGTCTAAACTATCGACAAAAAACAAACTTACACTCTACAAAACACTTCTACAACCGATTTGGACGTACGGAATAGAACTGTGGGGAACCGCTAAGCCTTCCAATATCCAACGCCTCCAATCCTTTCAATCTAAAGTCCTCAGATCCATTATAAATGCTCCCTATTACGTCTCAAACGCTACCCTCCACAAAGACCTCCAAATTCCTTATATCCAGAAACTTATTCCCCAAAAATTTACCTATTTCCACAAAAAACTTTCCCATCATCCAAATAGCCTCGCCCAAGCCCTATCTGATAAAACCCATCCCTACAAGCCCATAAGGCGCCTGAAGAGGAAATGGCCCCGCGACCTCCTTTCTGAGTAAACCCACAAAAACATAAATACAGAGAAGAGGGAGGATAATACCGATTATTTTCTCCCCTCATTGTAAATATTTGTACATAAATTCACGATCCGCAAATTACACGGTGTAAATAAAAATTACAGATTGTAATAAAAATAAATTATAATAAAAAAAAATTTTTAAGTGAGATGAGGTAATATTATTGATTATGTGATAATACATTACTTCTTTGACAATTCAAATTAATAGAATGATGAAAGATGGAGTGACTGTGGTGTTCAATCTTTTTTTTAAACAGGATCGAACACCGCACTCCATCTTTCATCATTTCTAACAAGTGTCTCATTGTCGCCTGGGTGGGTATAGAATTGCAATTTTCTCATTCCTGCGTCTGATAATTTCTAGTCATTCCCTACTTTTCCTGATCCTGTAAATATACTTATTTCATTTAAACCTCAATATATAAGAAAAAATATTTCTGTTTAAATTATAAAGATAAATTAATGTGCTTTCATCTAAAGCTAAAGCTAAAAACAACAAAAACAGAAACCATCTCTGAGTTTATACCGCAAATGGATCTACTCGTGGATTTTTTAATTCTGAAACGTATGACTCAATGTTGGGGAATACAAACCCCGCTTCTTCGTATCCTTTCCACGATACCAAATCATACCATGAGTAAATGTTTCAAATTGGTTTGACCTTCTGCGAAACCCACCGCGTATTGGACGTTGACAGGAATTACTGTAGCAGGATTTTGCACGTTCGAAGCTGGGGGCTTGTTCGAAATTAATGACTCTTATTGTGAGTATTTCAATGAAGAACATGCGAAATTATAAATTTCAATTTATATATTTCCGCTGTTGTAAATCGTTTTGTAATCCTGTCTAATTTTTACGTAAAGCTATTATTTTATTGAGTTTAAATTGGATTTTAAATTTCACCGTGGATATTTAACTTGGGGCAAAATACGATTACTGTACAATCAGTAAGAAAGAGTTTCAAACCGGTTGCTAATATGAGTCAGTCTGAATCAAATGTGTGTTCGTTAAACTGACATTTCCCATGTTTTCGTTAGCAATTTATTTTACTCTGGAACAAGTGAGTTCAACCGCATCTTAGTTTGTGATCAGTCGTTTCACACTGTTATCGCAATGATTTAGAAAGTTGAATCAGCACTTTAATTAAAACGCTCTCCTCCATTAATCACCTTAAAAGTCTTGCATTACAAACGTTTTAAGAAATTAAATCCTTCACAGTGATGTGCACATTTCAATCAATCTCTCCCCCCCAACCCAAAATTTACATTAAAAATTGTTTAAAAATGGAATAATGAAATAATCGCTGTTCCAAGTACAGCTTATGCTGAGAAGGCAAGAGAGATATAGATAGAAAGATAGATAGATAGAGAGATAGAGATAGAGATAGAGAGAGAGATTGAGCGAGGTGGCAAGAGAAAGGCCAAAAGAGAAGTGCAAGTAAATGTATTGAGTGAGAAAGATTATAGTGAGAGGGCAGAGATAGAAAAAGAGAGTATGAATGAGAGAAAGGACGTGGAGAGAGAAAAAAGTGAGAGAACAAGAACTGTAGAGGAAAATAAAAATATAAGTACGGTATACGACAAAAAGAGAGAGGTACAGAGAGAGAGGGAGAGAGAGAGGGAGAGAGAGAGAGAGAGAGAGTGAGAGAGAGCGAGGTGGCAAGAGAAATAATGAAGATCTTTATCGTCCGCATCTAGCCTATTCGGCCTTATCGGACTTTTTGATTCTCAGGAAGAGAGCTGACGCAGCAGAATGGTGTTACTGCCGCAGCACTGATGGAGAGGCAGGTCACACCCGAAGGCCCAAAGCAACCTCCCTCCTCGCTTGCTCATTCCGAGTGATCGGGTCCGCATTACCGGGTACCGTATGCGGCGAGCAAAGAACTGCTTCAGCCGAAATACATCAGCCTGTTCTCCCGCGCACTTCCTGAATAGAGAAGGTCACTCCATCATCCAGAGTACTGGGGCTTCCCAACCATACTAACGGATCCGCCACGGCCAAGGTTTTATTGAAAGTGGTATTTCTGACCACACCCTAGAGGAGTGCCGTCTACGGAGAAAGCCTCCAATCGAGCTCAAACTACACCTACGTGCAAAGCACTCAAGTAGGAGCAACCGATTCACTACTCGTTCCTATCCTCCACTACTCACGCATTCGAGAGACTTTTCAGGATAATCATAGCGTCCGCAACGCTTATATGCTGCCGTCCGATACGCCGTATCCCATAAGGCCGGGTGTATAAAGGTCATGTGCAGGTTTCATGCAATGGTCATAGGTAGAAAACTGCCTCTTCTCTAAGTACCCGCCAGGGGTCGCACCGTGGCTAGCGAATGTGTTAAATCACATGTTTATTATTGTATTAAATGATAATTTAACGTATTCGCTTTATGCAAATATTATTGTACACAATTGCTATTGTATACAATTATGTGCCTGTGTAAACAACTGGAAACAACGAACTGCAAATTCTTATGAATAACTGATTATACAGAGAATGCATGACGGACTTTATTTATGTGTTCTTTTGTCTTCATTCCAGGCTTTCTTGTCGTTTCTGTTTTGTACATTTCTTTGAGAGTAAAGCAACAATTCTATGATTGAAACAACCCAAGCAATATCCTCCGGCCCTCGCTACCCACCATTTTGAACAGAAACTCAATTTCGACACTTCAACAATCCAAAAATATTATGCACAGAACAAAACAAACATAACATTTTAGACATGATTTACATCAATAAAGATAGACACATTTAAATTCAGTCACAGTCAATATTGATAACATATATATACATCATCACAGCACAAAAAATACGTAATACAACATAAAACATTCATCACATTCCACACATTTTTACGTAGTCTAATTTTACAACAATTTAGCTTTGCTCCTTCTAATTATCCCCGCCTATATAATCCTGAAAGAATAATCCGGCCGAAGCATTACCAACGTTTTTTTCACTCAACTCAAAGAAAACTCAAAGAAGCCGACTCTTTATACAAAAATGTCTTTCTGTATCCACTTCCTTCCGCAGCACTTCAAAATTTAACGTACATGAACATAAAACAAGGGCATTGTATATATTCCCCTTTTTCCAAGTATTTGTTTTAAACAATGTTGTAAATCTCAGGCCCTGAAGATGATCTCAACAAAGATCGAAACGTTGGCACTATAAAGAAAATGTTTTCCTGATGCCTACGTCACACCAGAGGTCATCTCATGATATCCGAATAGTCATCGACTAACGGTCACTAATCACCACATGCAATAATTTTAGGTTAGATGCGACTGACTTTACGTCTATCTGTTCTGAAATTAATGCTGTGTTTATGAAAAATGGCACATTTTAAATGTTTCATTTTATTGTTTTACATTTTCCTTTTCTGATGTTATATTTTGTACTTTTTTTAAACTTGTATTTATTTTACTGCCAATATTTTTAACAGAAATTTTAAAAATTTCATCATTTCTGTTCGCCGTTTTTAAGAAGTTTCGAAATGTTACCCGAAGGATCAGGTTTCTAGCGATTAAACGTTAATTTTACATTTGTGTTTTTCTCTTTCGTTTACTTTAGGTCAGGGGTAAAAAGCTGAATCAATACGCTCTTAAACGTTCTTCCCATTGCTGTAATATAATTTACAACACAAATTATACTTTTATTAGACAGAAATACCGAACATTCATATTTTCTTGTTAATTTCAAGCTATATGTATTTTTATCGTTATATTAATTAGACCAAGCGGTGTTGTTAGCTGCTACGGTAGGCGTTCACACTGCTAAGTAGCGGCCCGTAAAATACGGCAGTAAAATATATTTAATTATTAAATCCATTATATTTAGTGGTCTGATTTGCCAGATTACTTCTTTAAATTAATTAATATTTGTATGTAAGGTTTTGGTTCAAACGAAAAAGCTAGTTTCACGAGCGGGATTCGAACCCACGACTTTCGGCTATTACAGGGACCTTCGAATCCCGCTCGTGAAACTAGCTTTTTCGTTTGAACCAAAACCTTACATACAAATATTAATTAATTTAAAGAAGTAATCTGGCAAATCAGACCACTAAATATAATGGATTTAATAATTAAATATATTTTACTGCCGTATTTTACGGGCCGCTACTACTAGCTTTTTCGTTTGAACCAAAACCTTACATAAAAAGTTTAATATTTAATTATGTTGATTTTAAAGAAAATTCACCAATATACCGGAAAATCAATTAGTGATATAATAGGTTGTTATTTAAATTTTAATAATGGAACTCTCTTTAGATAGGAATCTTCTCTGCGCCGCGTTCTACCATTCACAAAGTTCTATGGCGGTTCGGGGTCACGGGAAGTCTTGGAAGATAAGTTTGGTCGCGATGCACGACTGCTTGAGACGTTGTTTTATTGCTTTAACCGTCATTTAACGACTTGCTTGATAGGTATTCGACGCCAATCGGTGCTTAAGATAAAGGTGAGCTCTGAAACAGGCATCACAAGGTAGACATCCCGAATCAGGTTTTGTAGTGCAAGAGTGATATCAAGTCGAATCGCGGTTATTCGCAGATAAGAATCTATCTTGAATGAACAAGGGTGGACTGTTCTCTTCACAGACGAGAGCAGGCTAGGTTTCTGGCAATTAGACGACCCGATCAACGTGGGGAGAAGACGTGGAGAACGCTTTGCTTCATGTGACATGACTGTCACGCCCAGTCAATCATAGTAAATGACAGGTGAATCAACGTCCATACATGTACCAAACCGATTATCATAGAGAATGGATCTTTGACCGCAAAAATGTACATTGAAGAAGTTATTCTGGGAATGTAGTATGGTCCCATTCGCTCCATTTATTTGGGCAATGTTAATGCACTAATACATGTAATTCGAGTTGTCTCCCATTATTTGTAGGAAGTAAGGATTACCACCGTGAAATGTCCTTCTCCCGACAGGAATCCTACTGAACACTTGCTGTACCTGATAAAGTTCCTTACTGACTTACTTAAAGTTACTACTTTACAGGTTAGACAAGGATTGAACTACTTCAAAAGCGCTCTTGCTGATGAATGGGATTCTGTTCACAAGATAAATTCGGCTCGTTTATTTAGTCATTGCCAAGAAGACTTAGGCGAAGCGAGAAGAGGTAATAAGCATTATAAGTGTAAAACTAGGTAATACATTTTTATTTATATTTTATTATATCGGTAAATGATTTTCTTTAGTTCATGCTGGTTTTTGTGAATTTTTTTGAAAAAAATCATAACTCAATAATTTTGGTTAAAACTCAAGTTGATTTAAGTCCTATTTAACTTTCAGGACGAGGGGCGTCGGTGGATTCGAACACGACGTTTATATGACCTCTGCTGTTGCAAACCCTCGTTAAAAAAAAAAAGAAAAAAACATGAAAAATCTTATTTCTTTTATATCGAAAGGGAGATAGATATTATTTTACAAATATTTATTATCATGGAAAGTAATTAGCTATACTGTTTTTATAAATAAGACCTAGTTGTTTACCTTCTTACGTATATTTTATTTATTTGTTTTAACGTGAAATGTAAATTTTTAAATTAAAGTTTGTACCATCAGTATTTTTTCAGTATAATAACGTTTTTTGTTTGCGATTAAAGTTCGAAAGCAAGCAAACTCTTGGCAGACCCTCCGCGTGGCAAAGGTAGTGAAATAGTTCCCCAGTGTGTAGTTGTATGTGGTTAGCAGGTTGTTTGTCTTCTCAACCGTTCTAAACTTTTAAACTTATTTCAAATAACAACTATTAAGTTAAATAATACATTCCAGTTGGAGGTGTTACAATTCCGTATAATCTTTTAGATTGTTTTATAAAAGTTTCATGGCCCAAAACTAACTAAAGTTCGTCGGAAAACAGTTTAAAATCACATCGAAAGTAAAATTCAAATTACAGCTTACAACATGGGTCAGAGTATCATGTATCTAAAACCTACCATGTAATTATGTACATAAAAAATTAAAATACATTGATTTTAACCTGAAAGTCTATAAGGCGAAGAACAACGTTCTCTCCGTCCCCCGTTCTCTGTCCAAAGCACATCGGTGAGTCCTATTTCATCAAGAAATTTGATAAATAGGCCCGGTTTCAGTGGTTGAAGCTCTTCTATGGTCACATTATACATCCCAAAGCATGGCTAATGTAGGTATGCAGTTTGTCAGTAAATGTGTTGATCTCTTTGCAGAATCTGCATGTGCCATCTTGGATTGTTCCAATTTTCTTTAAGTGTCCATTTAATCTGCAGTAACCTATTAAGAATCCTGTTAGGACTCGTAGTCTGTTCCTGCTCCCTTTCACACATTCTGTGAATTCTTTCCTACCAAAATTGGTAAGAAGATTCTTGGATTGTCTACGGCCAATGAGTGAATTCAATGGTTCATTCATTTTCTTTTTGTCCTTCTGTCTGAGATATTGGTTAATAGGGTGGATTCCTAAGCCTTCCTAAGTTCGGGTCCTATCAGCAGTGTGGCAGCCCCTTTTATTGCAAGGATGTACGCTTTCTCCTTGCCTTCAACTATCATGTGTCCTGGGATCCAGTAGACGCTTTTGTTATGCATACCTAATATGTTTAGTTTGGTTTTGCAGTTTAGCACCATAATTGAACTAATGATACTTGATGGATGCTTGGCTGTCTGACATGATAGATATATTCGTGGTTTTGTACCCTTAGATTGAATTGGGTACATGTTTCAATTGCAAGAATCTCTTCTTGGAATATATTGGTGTATTTTCTCATTGGTTCTGAGAATTTGGTTCCAGATCCAAATACACCTGCCTCGTACCTTCTTGTGTTCTAATATCTGTGTACCAGAGGATGGCGCCATTTTTAAAGGAGTATATTCCGCATTTTATTTTTTTGGTACCTAGATTTATTCGGAATTTTTGGTTAAATTCAAACATCCTGTTCATGTCGTTTCTTGGACCCATGAGAGACGGATGGCCTTTCCATAGTTTGTTGCTATCTCTCCATTTCAGCTTTATTCCTGATGGAGGTTTCTCTTTGAAATAGTTGATGATGGTTTTCTGCGCTGTTCTTTGTACCATGGGATGGAGGGGGCTTAATCATATTATTTTTTCCATGCTAATTTAGAACACGTTATCATTGCTTCCGATATGCAGATGCATGCAATTCTCTGTACTGTGAGTTGTTTCCATTTGGTTAGTTGTGCTGATTTATCAGCCAAGACTATAGCGAAAGGTGGTCATGGTGTCCACCCATAACAGGGTTTCCACTCTGCATCCCCAGTTTCTCTCTGCTCACCATCAAAGCTCGTGTCACCTTCGTGATGGTAGAGCTGATGAGTCTCTTAAATTGTAGTGTTTTATCTAGGGTGATGCCCAGATAGTGACTTCATTTTTGATTTCTATTACGGTGTTATTGAGTATTATTTCCCACATGTGATCAAGTTTCCTTTTCCATGTAAAAGTGGCTATTGTTGCTTTGTTGGGATTGGTCCCTAAGCCGGCGCTTCATCTGTGATTTTTAGTCCCTCTTGGATTATATCGCAGAGAGTTTCCTCGAATTTTCCCTTGGTAGTCAAGACTATGTCATCCGCACATCCCTGACATTTTATTCCTGAACGATCCACGGTTTCGAGCAGTTCATGAACTGTTAGGCTCCATAGAAGAGGTGATAATATCCCTCCTTGAGCGCATCCGTTTGTTGTGCTAACCTCTATACTGTCTGGTCATACATTTGTTTCAGCTATACTGGTTTTTAACTGCTCTCCAATCCATGTAGATGTGGTTTGGCCTACATGTTTTTCCCCAGGGAGACTTTCATTGATACATGAGGTACATTGTCAAAAGTTCCTTCAACATCGAGGTACACGCACATTGCTATTTCCTTTGTTTCCAGTGTTTCCTTTAGGTCACTGATAAGCAAAAACGACCTTTGCCCTATGCCACCTCTATATAATCGCAGCAATATTGGAGTAATTATATTTTCCATTCCTTTTTGTACCAGGATGGGAAAGATCCCATCCGTTCCTGGTGATTTGTACGGGCTGAAAGTGCTAATCGCCCAGAGGATTTTCTTCTCCGTGATTATTTCAGCTGCTTCCTTCAAATATTTATCTTGGGATCATCTGCTCTCACAATTTCTGGAGAGATGTCATAAGTACTACCTGGAAAATGTGTAGTTAGAAGGAGCATTGCTTTTTGCTGGGCCAATCTCATTTCCTCCATGTTGGGTTATTCTTTTGGAGGAAGCGGAGGAGTCTCCTCTCCCAATAGCTCCTCCTGCGTGAGCATTCTTGGCTCCATCTGTAGAGGAGGAAGGGGTCTGGGTCTCCAGGATGACCTGGTTAACTTCCATCTCAGCAGTATTTTCGAAGGTAATTTCCGTGGGTGGAGGCGTCACTGAAGGGTCCTGCTCCGTGTAAGATTTCTCTCGTTTTGTAACCTCCCCCCTCCCTTTTTCAGGTCCATCACAGTGAACCTCCCAAAACGAAAATTGAGGGAATGTCCTCATGAAATTATCATTTGTACCGAGATCTCATCGATGCCCAGGATCATGACAATCCCAGGCTCCTCCGCTTTCACTGAGTGAACTTTCCACTCGTCAGCACACATTCCATCATTTTGCTTTTTGACCATTGCTGTGTTTCTCTGCTATTCTCCTAGTTTTGTCCTAGGGAAGAACATCACTTTCGAGTCAGGTTTGGGAATATCCTCTTCTACCCTCACCCTTTGTTCGCTTAGCTCTACTTTAGAGACTATTTCTTGCAGCCATTGTACAGTTTCGCCGTCTTGACAGTCTAAGATCATCATACCCTGCATGAAGTGCATGCCCTCAAACTGTACTTTGGCTTTCCATCCTTTTAAGATTTCTCCAATGAGGTTTCCTCTAGTCGGGTCAGCTCTTGCGTTGTTAGTGTTACCAGAGGTTATTCCCCGGTAGCAAAGCCAATCTTTGATGCTCCAGCGTAGCTTACAATTGGGGCAGCTTAGCTGGCTCTAAACTGTATATTCGAATAAAGAACGCTCTCCTACAACATAGCCATGATCGCTTGGTTTTTAATCCAATATTTTTTCACTTTTAGAAACAGTGGTTTGTACATAATAATTATTTCTTTATGACTTAACTAGATGATGGAAATTGTCACTGACAGAAACCGCACTAAACCACCGTATATAATGTTTATATTTGTAAATGAATATTACTGTTTTTCTCAATCTAAATTGAAAATATATATATTCGTTTTTAAACTTTATATGATCACTATTCACATTTTTAGCTAATTAAATTTTATCAAAATTATATACCAATGTACGTATCTTTGAGGCTATTTCCTCAATTCACTTTATCGTCAAAAAATCACCTAGGCCTTAAGCGACCCAAGTCTTTATCCCAGCTCACTTTCAACCCTTCGTTTTTATCTCGCTATACAATGGACGGAAGATACTCCTTGACGAATTTTCCAACACAAATGAGCCATGCTAGATATACATTTTCATTGATTCACTGCAAAACTCTGAAATAGAAAAATTACACAGATATAATTTGTACGCTTTGTGAATTTTGTACGTTTTATTTACTAATTATGTTGGATGATTGATTACCAGTCGCTAACTGACAGAAAAAAGTCAAAAGTAGGATTTGTATTTTTTTCCATTATTGGTGGTACTCATTTTTTAAGAGTTTCAATTAAACATTAAACATATACGTGCGTAAATAACGCATATTAGCCTTTCGTTTGTTTAGTTTTGTCGCTTTACAAGTACGGTTACTGTCTAAACTAAAACCTCATTAAATTATCTCGTAACACGAGGAATCATTATCAGGAAATCGTAAGATGCGATCTGGTGTGACGAAGGTATCAGGAAAATATTTTCTTTATCGTGCCAACGTTTCGATCTTTATTGAAGTCATCTTCAGGGCCTGGGATTTACAACATTGTTTTAAATTTAACAAACACATGTAGGATGTGGAAAAAGGCGAATTTATACAATGCACAAAATAATTTCTTTTAAATATTCAATCAATGTATTTCTACTCATTCAATGTGTTTGTTGTCTGCGTAATTGTGCCATTCCTGCGTGTCGTGTTGAGAGTGCCTATGAGATATTGCTGTTTTTTATTTATATACATTGGATTGTGAAGGGGAAGAGAAGAAAGTCGGTTTAGAAATACATTTTTGGGTAAGAAGTCAGCGTCTTCGAAGTAAAAAGAACCGACAAGGGAAAAAACGGTGGTAATGGTTAGGCCAGATTAGCCTTTCAGGATTATAAAGACGGGGATAATTAGAAAAAGGAAAGCTAAATTGTTGAAAAATTAGACTACGTAAAAGTGTTTGTTGTGATGAATGTTTTATATGTTATATAAACGTATTTTGTGTCCTGGGATGATATATGTATGTTATCGATATTGACTGCGATTTAAACCATTTCTAAAAAGTTACGTTTATGTTTGTTTTGTTGTGTGTGAAATATTTTTGGATTGAGTGTCGAAATTGTGTTTGTGTTCAAAATGTTGGGTAGCCAGCGCTGGAGGATTTTGATTGGATTTTTTGCAATCGGAGATATGTTGCTTTACTCTCTAGTATCCAGATATTGGGACGAAATACCGATGTAAATTGCCCGTCAATTAAAACAAATGATTTTGTAAATTACGTCAGATTTATTTCTTATTGGTGCGGGATCTTTAATATTGGAAAAATTATGTGGATTATTTTATAATTTCTGAAAGCTATTTTAAAGTTATCAGAAGAGAGAAATGTTTTTAATTTATGTGATAGGCTCTGAATGAATAGAATTGTATGTTGGTTTGTCCATATTTGATAGATTTGATGTAGTATTATTAGCAATATTGGCTGGTGTTAATGTTGAGTTGTTGTTAATTATTCTGGTGATTTTGTGTTTAAGGTAGTAATTGTTATGGAGGACCAGTTTGTATATCTTGTGAAATGATTCATGGCTTAGGTTAATAATTCTGTGGTGTAGCTGCTTGGCCGTATTTATTATTGTGTGAAGAGCGAACTGTAACCATTCAAACTTTAAAAAAAGTAACCGCTACAAAAAAGCAGTTAATATCACGGATCTCTGCAGTAACATTTGGTTGCTAAGGGAAACAACAATATTTAACGAAGTTTTTACCAATTTGGACTACTTCGGCGACCATTTGGAGACACACGTGGAAGAAGTTTTGGAAGAAAATAGGTCAACCCTTGTAAAAACTACGTCTATCTAGGAGCCCAGGGAAAACAAGGTTATTTGTTATATCTCGTGAAAATCGAAACTCAAACTTTATCACCGTTTTCCTCTTATCTTAATACTGTTATTGGTTATTTATTTATATTTTACATTTTCTGGCCGGCAAACGACATTCGTCTTCGCCAATTCTCTCTTCTTTACCTTTAATCCTACCAATGTCTATTTCAATAGCTGCGTTGCGATATATTATGGTACAACAGTAACCAACTCTCTTTTTTCTTTGTCCTATTGCTAGCCTCTCTATATGTTATTAAAAAGGATATCATATTATTGATTGACAATATGTGATTTAACATCAACGAAATATTTGGCAATAAGATCCAAACTTAAAGTTATTTTATAAGGATTAATGTTCACATAAATCATAAACGTTTACTAGTGAAGGCGAGTTTTGATGAATGTAAAAATTTATTTGAAATATAAGTAAAATTTGACGTGCTTATTTATAATTGTAAGAAGACTACTTGCTGATAACCAAATTTTCCTTTTTTCTTTCAATTAATAACAAAATAATTTTCATTAAGTCTCCTCGCTGCCCACCCGGACGCGACCTCGAGGGATCCGCTTTGTCGTATCTCTGGTGAGGGAGGGAGTGGTTCAGGGGCCGTTTATTCCTCTGGGCCACCAGGAGGTGCCGCCCTGGACCCTTCCCGCACTACTCGTCCGGGAGGATCTGGCAGCCCTGCCCAAGTCGCGCACCATGCCGCACCAATACAAAGCGGAGTTCCGTGAACTCCGCACTCAGCTCCCCGGAAGTAACACCGTCTTCAGGGACGGCTCTAAGGTCAGGACGGGTGTGGGTGGCATGAGGGCTGTACACGCGGGAGGAGAGCTCCTCCCACAAACCCCCTAGAGAGAGAGCAGTGTGATCACCGCTGAGCTATACGCGATTTGGCACGCAATAGGTCATGGGGGACGAAATTGTTCTTTTCTGCACTGACTCCCTCAGCGTGGTGAGAGCCCTGAGAGATCTCTATTCACGGGGTCCATTTGTCGACAAAATCCAATTGAAATATGCGGACCTTGTGCGCGCCGGGCAAAGGGTGGCTTTAGCTTGGCCACAACACTTCGGACTGGAGGGAAACGAGAGAGCGGGCATGGCCGCGTAAGTGGGTACTCTCGTCCCTCACAGTGATGATGTTCGGCCTGACGACGCTAAGAGAATAGTGAAAAATATGATGTAAGACAGTCCGTTAAGCCGACGGTCAACCGGTGGAGCCCGGAGGGGATATCACGAAAGGAAAGCGTTGTCCTGACCCGCCTGCGGTTGGCGCGAGTCGACCTAGGTGCCCAGCATGCCAGGACTATGGCACCCCGGCCTCCTCTATAAGTTAAAATGTATCCTCCCTCATTCTCAATACCTTATCGTGAAATGAGATCGTTGGTTTAAAGTAAGAATCGGCACCGAGTTTTCACCTATCACGCCAATCAAAGCTGGCGTTTCACAAGGTAGTATCCTAGGCCCTTCACTAGATACTCTACACCATCTATACTGCTGACATACCCACTCATCCAAACACACAAATCACAACTTCCGCGGACAACACCGCAATCTTATCAACACACTCCAATCCTGTCCTAGCTACAGAAGCACTCCAACAACACTTGAACTTTATTATCAACTAGTGCAATCTGTGGCGTATCAGGTTAAACGAACAAAAAATTCAACACGTTATATTTACGCTCAAACGACAAACCTGTCCACCAGTACACATTTACAAGAAAATAATACCACCATCGAACCAAGTCCGATACTTTGGGCTTTACTTAGATAGTAGACTTACAGGGAACCCACATAAACGATTGAAACGGCAAGAACTTAACAAAAGATATGGACTGCTCAGACACCTTCTTGGACCAAAATCAAAACTAAGCATACATAACAAACTAACCGCTTACAAAACACTCATCAGACCTATTTGGACCTACGAAGTCGAGCTGTTGGGCTCGGCCAAATCATCAAATAGCCAACGAATTCCGCCTTTTCAATTTAAAGTTCTCCCCGTATCCTACTAATGCTCCTTTCTACGTCACAAATCAAACGATCCATAAAGATCTTAAAATCCCTTTCGTAAACGATCTTATCGAAACACATTTCTTCACTTTTCACTCTAAACTCGCCCTCCATCCTAACCCATAGTCCTAACTCTTTCCTCAATATCTCACCCTTACATTCTCCACGCCGTTTAAAACGACGATGGCCTCGTGACCATCTACTTAACCCACCGAATTAACTTTTACTCCCCCCCCCCCATTAAATAAAGTTGGTTTCTCTCCCCACTGCCTCCTGGTCTGACAGGTCTTTCAGAAACTAACTATTTGCTCAATGTATATTATGTACAGATAGCAATAATTAAAATAAATATAAAATATAGTTTCTGGTAGAATAGGAGTATGTTGGGCGGTGGTGCAGCGTATTACTTCAAGGCTCCACCGCTGCTCCGCTTAGCCGGGTCGGGGCGGAATATCGAGTTCCCTCCGACCCGGATTCTAGACAGAGGATAAGCATGTGTGATTGGGTTTGTATATAAGGAGTATGTATGTATTTATTGTATGAGTGAGTGTAAGAATGACTAGTTTAAGGTAACGTAAGGGCGCCGAAATGCCCGAAAAAGTCGACGGCGCTCGACTAGAGCCCAACGTAGGAGTCCCTCAGGCACCAAGGTGGGTGACTCCCCTTGATCTATCAGGGAGAGGCCAGAGGCCTCCTAGCAGGTCACGCATTTCTAATTCTAATTAAGTTTCCTCAATTCCATAGCAATTAAAATGAATTAACACTACTATTAGTTTAAAATTCACAAATTTAAAAAAAATATATATATCACAGTTTGTTAATTGTAATTCATCCCATATTTAACGAGTTATCGTGTATTATTTATGTTTTCATCAATATCTCTTGTCTTTACGATCTTAATGTTCCAATCCTCCCTAATGAACACAAGTACACCTAAACTAACAGAAAAGCAGCTTTCCAAATTGAATTTTTTTTAATGGGAAACGAGAAAACATAATTACTCGTCTCCGGCATTCGAGCATTAAATTCTATGATATAAATGATGAGAATTTTGTCTCGTATAAACCCATTCACGATAAACTCGATTACTTGGAAAACGGCTTGATGGCGATTCAAGAGGATATTTCGAAGTTTAATTCTACTCTGCCAACCTCTCTTGAGCTCGATGTAAATGATGTTCTAATTCAATGTGATGATATGCTGCTCCTGTTGTTCAACATGCTAATCATTTGCAATATATAAAAGTCCCGTTTTTCTCTGGGGAAATATACGAATGGGTACGTTTTATTTGGCTTTTTGACTCCTTGGCCCACAATAACGAAACCCTCAGTGCGATTGAGAAATTTCAGTACTTTCTCTCGTGCTTAAAAGGCGAAGCAGTCTCCATGTTTAATACTTTTCAAATTTCTTCTGATTTTTATCCTTGCGCCTATTACGGAACGCTACCTAAATAAAAAACGGCTTTCTTCTCTGTATGTGAATCAAATTTCAAATTTTTCTTCCACAATGCTGCCTTCTAATTCATTTCTACAAAGATTCATTACGACTTTGTATGCTTTGCAGATTCCTGACTTAGGAGACTTCGTGTTGTTTCAACTTGCGATCAACAATGCAGTCTACTCGAAAAGATTTTGAAAATAATTTTTCTTTTAAAAAATCCGACTTTTAATGAACTAATGTGTTTTGTTACTGAAAAAAGCAGGGCCATTGAACTTCACACGACCTTCGAACCTTCATCTAATGCGGTTTCTCCAAACATAGAAATTAAATCAATCCTTGTCGTAACTCGTAAGCCAAATGCTAACCCTATTCTGTTATAGAACCTAATAAAGCCGCTCACAACTGTGCCATATGTTCTGGCACATATTCCATACCTCAATGCCACAATTTCCTGAACAAGAGATTGACCAGCGTTATCAAACGGTCAAACGACTTAGAAGATGTTTCAATTGTTTAGGCAATCAAACTCGCGACAGATGTAACTCTAACAGTGTATGCTTAATCTGCCGTACGAACCGACATCATACGTTCCTGCATCCCTCACGAAAAGCTTTTTTCCCTCACGATGCTTCTTACGATGATGAAAATTCAGTTCCTCTTCCGACAACACCACTATCCTTCGACGCCTCTCGAAAATTTCCCTAACTTTCCCTGGCCGATGAAAAGTTTCAGTTACCGAGGCGCCTAGAGGTGGATAGCTACTCGGCTATTTGGCTGCCATCTTACCCGGTGAGCCCTGCTCAATGAAAACGGTTTTCGGGTAGTTTATTTTTAGTAAAATTGCAGCAGAAAATAAAATGAACCAACGGGCATCCATTTGCATTTTTGAGAGCACATCAGCTGGTGAATTACGCAAATTTTGGGGTTGCGATACCTAAACTTCAAAACCCTCACGACTCACAATGTGTGAAGCACATTTCCGTGACACGCTACGTCGTCTCCTTGCCGTTTTCTCCTCATATCACCCCTCGACAAGCTAATCGGGA
Organism: Cimex hemipterus; assembly: GCA_039619505.1. Taxonomy (NCBI): domain Eukaryota; kingdom Metazoa; phylum Arthropoda; class Insecta; order Hemiptera; family Cimicidae; genus Cimex; species Cimex hemipterus. The sequence goes on along the minus strand of CM077101.1, from coordinate 5,642,797 downwards.
TAAAAGTTCTTTTTCAAGTTCTCTTCGCGATAAAAGCTTTTCTTTTTTGAACTTCGTGTTTCTCAACAACTTAGCTTACTCCAACCCTACCGCCAGTTTATGGCGGAATATTTACATTTAAAACATACGCAAATAACCCCTTCTCCATCGTATTATGTTATGCCCCACCATTGCGTATGAAATGGAAACTTTTTCGACCACTAAAAATTGCATGGTTTTTAATGCGTCTTCTCCTGATGAATGAATGTCTCTTAAGCGGTTTAAAATTTCAACTTGATTTAGCTGACATTTTGATCTCCTTTCGTCAACATGCCATTGACCGCTGTGGAGACATCGAGATGATGTACCGCCAGAAATTATTAAACCCCGCTGACCGGACGTACCCGCATATTTTTTCTCCCAGTGGTTGGGTACGAGGTGGATGTCACATATGGTATGACCTCTTCCGCTTATCTTGCTCAACGGATGATAAGGCAATTAATAGCAGACGAAGACAACAATTATCCCTTAGCCTCCGACTCTCTAATTAGAAAGACTTATATCGACGATGTCATCTCGGGCGCACCCAACCGAGCTGAAGTGCTAAAATTAAGAGATAAGCTTATTGCTCTTCTTAAAGTGGGTGGCTTTGAGCTTCGTAAACGGTCCAGGAATAATCATTCTATACTGTCGGAGTTGCCTAGTGACCATCTCGAGGTGGCTAAAGAATTTTCCGATGATGGTAGATACATTGAAATCCTTGGTCTGAATTGGGAGGCTCAAACAAATATGTTCGAGTTTCATGAGCAGCCCTTTCTTGGAATTGCTAGCAAGCAGTCGATTCTCTCCTATGTGGCGAAAATATTCGTCCCATTTGGTTTTCTTACTCCTCTCACCTTTTGGATACGCTCTTTCTACAACATCTATGGCTATCTCATTTAGATTGGGACGATCCTCTACAAGATACTCTTTAATAAATGGGATAGAAGAGTTGCGCCTCTTTAAATTTCCCCGCTACTTTGGTTATCATTTTCTGGAGATTCTCCTCATCGAATTTTTCTTCTTCTTCAATCTTCAGTTCTCATGGTGAGCCTAAGCCACGAACCTCACACGTTTCTCCTCAAATATACCTGCGCTAAAATCGGTCTTCTTCCTTTTACCTGGACCAACTATGTGCCTTACTACCGGGAGCAGGCGGACTCGGGTCCGAACTTCGTCCTCAACCCGTTCTTACTGCTCACTGCTTATGAATCCTTTGGGTGACGATTTTTTTTTTAAATAATCAATTTTTAGGTTTTTCGGGTTCGAATGCAGGCACTAATACAAAGTGTGAATGTTCCAGTTTTTGTTTTTTTCAATAACACACATACCAACATTCAGTTATGTATACATACGTATAGAAAATAGAAGACAATCAATATAATGAGGCAGGTTAGAAATTGATCAAAACTTATATTTTACACCATTATCTTGAGCCAAGCGTTAGATACAGATTTTTGATTAAATCGGTGTAAACTAATTTGTTGAGTGATAATTTCGACGACCTTCTGCGTGACTCACATTCCAAATGCTAGTTCTAACACCATGTTTCTCAACACTCGTCGAACCGATTTTGAACGTTGATGATTTAAAAAAAAAATTCAAATGCTTTTTATAGCTGTATCAAAAATTAAAATGGTCTATTATTTGTATTAAAGAAAAATATAAAAAAAACTAGGTTAATCGTTCTTTTGCTTTCAAATGGACTGTTTAACATTAAAATTCTTTTAGCGTTTTTAAATTATAACCGTTTCAATGCAATTACGTTAATGACTTATTAAAACTAGGAAAGGTTTTATGGGTCAATAAATCCATAATTCAATGGAAAATGTAAATTTAAGGGTTTGTGGAGGTGCTAAAACGAAATTTCATTTTACTTCCATGAAAAAAAATATTATCTTGTATTTACTATCTTGAAAACCGCGAAGACCACGCTGGTCGGTGGCAATAAAAATAAAATATTCACATATGGTGAGATGCGGTCTGGTGTGATGTAGGTTTCAGAAAAACATTTTCTTTATCGTGCCGACGTTTCGATCTTTAGCGTTTCCATTGACGTTTCGACTGGAGTTCTTGCGGACACCCTACTTATGCACCCGTTGCCTGAGGGGTGGGGGTTCAGTAAACGAGGAACCCACTGCTTTGGCAGTGGGGGGAAGGAAAGAAGGATAGGTTAAGAAAGGATCGGGGAGGTAAGGTACATTATTGGTTACCCCTATGCACCAGAGTAAATGGTACGACATGCATAGGCCTGTAGGGAAGGTTACCCTACGGGGGTGTTTTCACACTCACACATTCGCACACACACCACATCTACACACACACACATACACACACACAAATGACAAAGGATTGTGTTATTAAAGCTGTTAAGGGCCTAAAGGACGTCACCACCCGCTGTGTTACCTGCGATGGCCGGTGTAATGCCTGTTGAACCCTGCTTGCAATTATAGGATAAGAAAGGGCTGTGAACTGGAAAGGTGTAAACTTATGTGAAGATGAGGTCGAGGTCCCGAGGGAATGGTGAAATGCATGCAAAAGAATTATGATAAAGTCATGAATAAATATCAGTTAAATCGGACACAGCCATAAGGGTCAAAGAATTTTTCCCAAAGGTAAGAGATAGAGTTAAAAATAAAAAGTTAGCTTTTGATCTTATCGTTTGAGTTCATTCCTTCGTGATTCAAAATTTCACTAACATCACTGACCAAACGGTAAAAATTGATTCCACCAGAGCGAGATAAATCAATCTCATGTGTAGACAATTATAATCCCAGGCTAAGCCCTGAAGTCTTATAGCTTTATTTATGTTTAACCTTACCCTATTTATTACCTTTCTTTCTAGTCCTGCTCTACTATTTCCTTTGATAAAAATAACCAAGTCAACTACATAAGTAAATACGGGAACCATTAAACTTAATTTTTTAACCAGTTCATCATATGCCAGATCCATATACATGGACCCAAGACAGACCCCTGAGGACAACCTTTACTTACTAACTTTTTGACTGTTTTCCCGCTCTCTTCCTGGGTTACCCATCGATCCTCCAAATAACTTTTAAGCATGCAAAATATATTTACAGGACATCAAATCATCATATAAAACGGTAAGAATTTTCGGCCACCACAAATTATCAAAGGCCCCGTTTTTATGGAAAATATTCCCATAACATAGGTGTCACATGCATTTTCAATTTCTTGGCTGAATTTGAACAGGGCATCTTCTACCACAATTCCATTTTTTTCCAACGAATTGTTGTTCAGAAAGTTTTCCTCAATTTTTCCAGTTTTTCAGTTCACCAGTCACTTTTTTTAAAATTTTTCCGAAGGCCGATAGCAATTATATAGGTCTATAAAAAAACCACCATTGTCGGGTCTTTTTCACATCCTTTCAGTATTGCCACAATTTTTCCAATTTTCCACTTCCTTGGAAAATATACCAATCCCCAGGATGACAAATAATTTAACTATCACATCATGCAAATTTTACCCCCATGCACAATCATCTCAGGTAAAATCGAGTCTTTTCCAGGCGACTTTTTCTTTTTAAGCTCGCCAATAGTTTTATAAATATCATTCTCACGCAAATTGCGTCCTAACACAATCCTAATCTGTACGTAATATCCTACTTTGTAAAGCTAATCCATAGGTCATGTACCCTACGTCTCCTAATTTATGATTAAATTTCCTCTTTGTCCTCTTGCATGCAGGACATTTACTTTCCTCCTTACCCTTACAATCCTTAGCCATATGTCCCTCCTCACCAAACCTTCTGCACGTCCTCTCCTTCCTCCTACATACTACCTGCATGTGCCCATACTCATAGCAGTTATTACATCTTATAACCCCAACATAATCTCCAACCTTGCATGAGTAAAAATTTATAAAAACACTTTCTATTCCAAATAGTATATTCCTCATATCCGCCGTAACCTTAAGCGTAAACTTAAATCTATGTATAATTCTTATGGTGGAAATAATAATAGATAAAGTAATCCCGTATGCCAGTCCGATGAAAAGGGAGAAAAAGTTACACGGTCAGTAAAACAGTAGGTATCGTAGGAAGGTAGTAACGTTAACTTTATTGATTAGAGTGTCGTCTGGGGCAGGTGAGAGATTACTCAAGTACCCACCCCAACCAACCTTCCACCAGTTTACCCTAAGTCACCCCCGAGGTGAGTAACTTATCGTCCAACTTTTCGAGTGAGGGAAGACAATCGAAATGAGCCCAGAAGACAAGCCATTCACGATTTAATATCTTCTCATTTTGTAAATGTTTCCCTTAAAAACAATTCTTTCTATATTAAAAACTGTTCTCGGAAACCGTGAACCTTTTTCATATTTTTGGAATTTTTCATTATCTTTTATGAATAATTGACAAATTGCCATCTCACCTTTGAAAATCTTTAGTAAAAAAAACGAATCAGTGTTACCATTTCAATTTATACATCAATCTACTATTTTTACACCTTTACAAACACAATTTTAATAAAATGGAAAATTATGTACATTATTTAATAAAAATTCATTTATAACAAAAAGTGAGCTTTAATAAAAACGGCATTACAAATATTTTTTCATTGATATAAGGCGTATGTCAGATTTGGAGCTATTAATGTTGATATTAAGAAAATAAATTCCAGTCTATATCTCCAAGCCTTATTTAAACGAACTTTTTATATTAATTTGACTACTGTTTTGGCCTTTAACAATTGTTGGTACAGACTTGGCATTGCGTATTAGCGACCCCCGCCAAGGCAGCTCGGCCCCGAGACCAACCTGGAAGAACATCAAGGCTCTCCGCTCAAAACTAGGTCGTACCTTTCAAACGACGGACTGCTCCCAATTACAATATTTAATAACTTACATGGTCCATCCCATTCCAACCGTATCTCCTCTTCCCGCTCCAGCCGCTCTCCAATCCAACAGGTCTCGCTCCACCAGCTCTCCGATCCAACGTCTCTTCGCTCCAGCTGGTCTCCGATCCAACAGCACTTCGTTCTAGCAGCGCAACGATCCAAAAGCTTTTTGTTCCAGCTGGCCTTTGATCCATCGGCTCTTCGCCCTAGTAGCGCGATGATCCAACAGCTTTTTGTTCCAGCTCGCCTTCGATCCAACAGCTCTTCGTTCTAGCAGCGCCACGATCCAACAGCTTTTTGTTCCAGCTGGTCTCCGATCCAACAGGTC
>CM077101.1:5620833-5637582 GCA_039619505.1 Cimex hemipterus | reverse complement strand
ACGATCCAACAGCTTTTTGTTCCAGCTGGTCTCCGATCCAACAGGTCTTCGTTCTAGCGGCGCCACGATCCAACAGCTTTTTGGTCCAGCATCTCTCCAATCCAATACCTGTTCCCTCCAGCTGGTCTCCGATCAAACAGCTCTTCGCCCTAGTAGCGCGATGATCCAACAGCTTTTTGTTCCAGCTCGCCTTCGATCCAACAGCTCTTCGTTCTAGCAGCGCCTCGATCCAACAGCTTTTTGTTGCAGCATCTCTCCGATCCAACAGCTCTCCAGCTTCAGAATCTCTACTAATTTACCTGTACATGATGACCAGAATCTGTTTTTCTGGGAGCTCGCTCGTTCAAGTTTTTAGGCCCCACGATCACGCCAGCATTTTATTTAACTCTAGCTATATTTATTTATTTATTTACAGGTTATACTCTGAATAACTTGTGTCAGAAATCACAATATTTACAGATAAGCTCTGCGAGTTTAAAAAAGATGTTGTTTCTTAATTGAATGTTTATTGAAAATGTTCATTTCTATTATATATAACTTTTAGTTGTTTAAATATTTTTATTTTTGTTTTATTCGCTCGTTCAAAAGAAAATAGTAATAAAATTACAAAATGTGAATTGCTACGTGAACGAAATGACGAACTGTTTGATTTCTTTGTTGACTTCTTCGTACTTTAGTGAAATTTTTACTAGCACTAAAGTAATAAGGTTTATTCATCCGTTATTTCTTTCATGTAAGGACCCTGTAAGTCATACAAACAACATTTACGATTGGCCCTGACGCTGGCACAGCGAAATTCTAAAAACCTGTCAAAGTTTATGCATGGCATTATGGTATGACAAGTTGGTGAGCGTGGGCGATGAGCTATGAAAAAGTGCTGATTCATTTCACTGGATTGGCGGCTTTGATCCAATTCTTGAAAAGACCGAGCACAAATTTTCTCTGACCTTTCTATTACACTTAGAGCACATTTCTCTATATAATTTTTGAACAAGTCAAGACGGTTGTAATTAACTTATTTTTCTAGCGTTATTGTTGAATAATGGGACTTAAAACCTCAATTAGGATTTATTGATCTATTTTGCTGCTACCTTCAAATATAACTTAATATTTGTCCAGTATCGAAATTCGTCTTGACCATCAATATTAAACTAGCTTTCCTTTAATAGAATTATATTAATTGGTCGAGCGGAAAATAGTGAATTAGTTATATATAGACTTTTTTGTAGTGATTGTCCATTAAAATACATTGGGCAAACAAGACTAAATTTTAAAATATTAAACAAGTACAACACAAGTATATGTGTAATAACATGTTAAAATTTATTTTTCACCAAAGATTTGCAAAATTCATTTCACATTGGTATCTAATGGAATTTACAAAAATTACACCATAAAAACAGAATACGACACTAAATTGTTTTCTTTCGCATAAATAAGAAAGTATACCAAAGGCACGCCCTCTTAAGGACTTAACTAAAATTAGTTATAATACGCTTTGAACTAACAACCACCAAAACGTGCTAAGGGAAAAACCCGGCTGCATAGACACTGCAATTTATTTTCAACTCCCCGAATACTTTTTCGCGGATCACGGCACGAATTATATCCTTAAAAAAAAGCTGCACGGCCGCAAACAAAAAAGAATAACAACCACATCATGACAAGAAACAAAAATCACGTTACTGCTGATCATAACAAAATCGGATTACATAAAATTACAAATTATTTTTATTGAAAGTAAAGGTAAATGTATAAATATCTACAACTCAGGGTTCCAGAATATAATTACAAATAAACACCTAAGACTCTTATGAACAAATCCCCTCTGTCGGTATTGGGCGGCGTGGGTTTCGCCTAAGATTTAGATGAATCGCCTGTCTTGGAGCATAAAGCACATTTTCAAATCGGTTGTATTAAGCAGCGCGGCCGGACGGTGTACGGAACTTCGCCATCCCTGGTATTCGGTTGACGATACGGCGGTGTCTAAGCATGCGGTAAGCGGAGAACGGCCCCGCGGTTACCTCGGTTTGGAAGCAAACGACCATACAATTACACAAACATAAGCCCACAACATCCAAAATCCTGTTCTCAAATCCACATAATCAAAACATACTCATAAGACTAGTCATTAAATATATAGAAATATTAATACAAACCAACAACCAACACTAAAAAACAAAACAAATTATGCTCTTAAGACCAGTTATCAAATAATTTTTCACGTAGAATTTTCAAATAGAGGTTCCAAGGGGATAAAATCACTATTTTTTTATGATCGTTGTACTTGGAAATACTGTACAGGGAACCCCATCATCGAAGGTTGAATGTCAATGAAGCCCTTAGCTGCAACAGTTTAAACAGTTTGAACTAAAGACTTCGTTGATATTCAACCTGGGGGTGAAATCGTAAGAAGTCAGATCCGACGAATTCACAACATATCACTACACCATTTTTCCTCGCATTCCCATTCTTTATTCCATGTCGTGGCCACCCGGAACGCCATCTAAGACGTAAGAGGCGGAGGCAGTCCCAATTTTTCCAAAAAAGGTTGAGGGGAATTGTGAGACAGTTCAAATGTGAGCATTTACTTATAACAAGCATAAGTTTTCCAGACAAGGTTGAAGAACTTGTTCAGATATTTCAGACAATTACATTTTTTAATGTTTTTTTTTTGCGTTAGTTACAGCCAGTTTTAATGGTACCATCAACCAAACCACAAATGAAAATTATAAGAATATCATTTGTGCTTAAAGCTTTTTAATTCGGTTTTTGACAACAATCTAATTTGTATGCATTCCTTTAAGAAGTTTATAAACAACTTGAAAATGAAAATCGGACGTACGTCCATGAGAATAGGTTAAGAGGTAGTAAGACATCCCCTCAACTCTACTAACTTTGTCAACGCTCTAACGAGACGTGATGACGGGCTTTATCTCGGTAGAAAACAACAACTTAGGGCCATTTGCCCTCATTTCACCCCTTTAACCAGTTGTACACTGTATAGAGTGGAATAACGCTCGTGATAAAAATAAAAGACAACCGTCCAGTCCTAACAAATGCAGAACATTACTTTCTGGAAATACCGTCCGACATTTTTAGGGTTTTAACGACGGTTCTCTGCTTTATGTAGAAATGAACCTCGTAATTATGCAAATAACTAATATCTGAATCAACATTATTACGATTTATATAAAAATGTATACATATCTGCGAATAAGAGAGAGTAATAAAAGATGAAAGACGGAATTTTTATCCGGAGTTCTTTTTTACACTGAAATTTTTAAAAAGGATTTCTAAAATACCCATATAAAAAATTCAATTTTTAATTCATTCATGTACAGGATTGTTTTTCTATTTTCAAACTATAAACCGTACGTAAAATATGTAAAATAGCAATTGGCTTGACAAATTAAGGCAGTTGAAGACTCAGATTGGTCTCTAGTCGATGAAAAAATGGAAATTGCCGTACCTACCAATATATTACGTTTTGGTATGAATGTAAATTATTAGCGTACATGAGGGGATTATATTCCGCCCAGTAAGGTATGTAATTAATTACGTGGAGATCGTGAGATGCGGCGTTGGAAAGGTATTTTCTTTATCGTTCCTGCCAACGTTTCAATCTTTACAGAGATCATCAAGGCTCAGTGTTTGTTTTCTGCGTAATTGTGACATTCTTGTGTGTTGTGTTGAGAGTGGACAACCTTAAGCTGCCATTGGGTGATGAGCAATTTAAGAAAATAGAAGACGAAATTTAAGAGAATCCGTCACAAACATGCGTGAAAGAAAAAACGGATAAATTTTTAAAGCGCTAAGGGTCCTCGATGTCCACTTGATATTTGACGGTCCATCAATACAACTAGTTTCCAGGGTCTGAGAGCAATCTCGGGGGCGTTCAGGACCAGCCCCTTGGCCAGTCTGTGCTGCGAGCTGGGGGTCTTGCCTCCCGAACTTCGGAGAGAGCAACTCACTCTCAGTTACGCGGCCGGGTTCTTGGCCAAGCCGGAGCACCCTCTTGGTATGAAAATCCTCCATTGCCCGTACAGAGTAGTTTACGACAGGCTTCGATCGCGGACGCGACCCCTCGGGATCCGCTTCGGTGAGTCCTTAGGGAGGGCCGGACTGGCGCTGGGGACGGTGCTTCGGGTGGGGCACCGGCCGACACCCCCCTGGACCTTTCCGGCCGTACTCGTCCGCGACGATCTTGCGAACTTGCCTAAGTCGTGTACGCCGCCATACCTCTACAAGGCTAAGTTCCTTGAACTTAGAAATAGATACGCCGGTTTTCGTCTGATTTTTACAGACGGGTCCAAGACCGGCGATGGTGTGGCGTGTGCTGTGTATAGCGAGGGAGTGGCCACCTCCTGGCCGTTGCCCTCTCACTGCAGCGTATACACAGCAGAGCTGTACGCGATTTGGCACGCTCTCGAGGCGGTGCGGACCGGGGAGGGCTCAACCTTCCTCGTATGTACCGACTCTCTGAGCGCTGTCTGGGCTATACGCGACAGGTTCTCTGTGGACCCTCTCGTCGTGCTCTTGCTAGAGAAATACGCGGAGCTGGAGCCTCTCGGAAAAACGGTGGTTGTTGTCTGGATTCCCGGACACATCGGCCTGGAGGGTAACGAACGCGCGGACGAGGCGGCGAAAGCCGGTACGTCCCACCCTCCAGATCGGACCATCGCGATCAGGCCCCCTGACGCCAAGCACGCAGTCAAAAATATGATAAAGGAAAGATGGCGGCGTCAGTGGGCGGGATCGTCGGAGAGGCTCTTGCGAGTCAAGAGCACGACCGGTAGATGGCCCTCAGAGAATCTGAGCAGGAGACAAGGGATCGTCCTCACCCGACTAAGGATTGGCCATACTAGGTTGACACATGGGCACCTGCTTATGGGCCAAAGCCCGCGCAGGTGCCCCTTATGCAGAGAAAGGTTGCTCGATGTGTCCCACATAATAGAGGCGTGTCATGCCTTGGCTCCTTACAGGGAGCGTGCAGGCATGCCGCCGGATTTAAGAAGAGTCCTCGAACACGGTAGCGAGTTTCTGAGTCCCCTGTTCCGCTTTTTACGGGAAATTGGGGCTTTTTATTGTATATAGTATGTGTTATGTGTCTTTGTGTTTTGTCTGTGTGCAAGTATTTATTGGTGTGAATGGCGAGGGGTGAGGGTGAATAGAACGTCACCATCGCCCCTCGAACGATGAAAGCGAGTGAGTGTGTGTGCGGGGTCGATGGCGGAATATTAATAAAAGTACCCCATCGGCCCCATTCTAGCTTAGTTTAATTGTAGGTCGGTGGAGGAATATCAAGTACTCCACCGACCAAACGGAATGAGTGTGCTGTGTGAATGTGGTTAATTGTATGAACGTATTTATTCGTATGAATGATGTGTGTGAACGTGCATAGAATATAGACCTAGTGTGGGGCTGAAACGGCCAAGATGTCGAAAGCCCCAGTAAAAAAAAAAAAAAAAAAAAAAAAATACAACTAGTACTATTATTGCAATTGTTTTCCTATTAGAAGATTTTTTTATTATTATATATTACATCAATAATAATGATAATAGGAAATTAGAGTTTTCTGAGGGCTTTTGATTTGGGTTAAGTTTGATTTGTGGGTAGTGATTTTGGTTCGGCAAGGGTGTCTCTTGAGCCCGAGGTTGTTTTCCCTCTTTTTTAAAACCTGACGACTCTACTCGATAGTCGAACAACATAGCCCACAAAAAGCAAATTTGCTTGCGATGGAATATCAATATCTATGAAAGTTCTGTAAGCCGTGCAATTTATCATTAAATATATCAAATCTTTTTTATATGTTTTTGTTCACTTGATCACAATTCGTGTTTCACATGGTCACGTCACTTACACGAAGGCCAGTATTGCATCCACAGGATACATCCAGAATCAAAGACGTCTCGAGGCCATGGGAACGTGTAGGGAGGTCTCGACTCTCGAGCAGTTTGGTTACGATGGATCGGACTATTTCTGTGAATATTTTGGTATCGGGATACGATATCGATACATCACATCAGACCGCATCTCACGATATCTGAATAATTAAGTAGACAGATGACTTGTTTCTCTTTTTGTTCTTCCGAAGGTTGATTTCGACAATTTCTTTAATATTTTTAATAGTTATCATGAGAATAAACAATTCACTAATCTCTACACATGTACAGTAATCCCTAAATATTAACGGGGGTTTGGTTCCTGAAAATTACCGTGAATGTTGAATCTATTTTCCTATTTTGTAAGTAGGGTTATGATGCCATGACTGAAAAATTGTGATAAGTTTTAAATCAAAAGAATGTTTTTTTATTTCGTCGATGAAAGAGAAATGAAACCATTCTTGGAATAAGGCACTAGTCACCCATGCTTTGGTATTTGGTCTCCAAAAAACTGGGAGCTCATCTTTACTTTTTCCCTTAAGGGCTCTTGGGTTTTGGGATCTGTAGATCAATGTCGCCTTTAACTTTCAATCACCAGAAGCATTTGCACAAAGTAATAAGCTGATACGATCTTTGGCCGGCTTAAATCCTGGAGCTGTTGTTTCTGCTTTTAAAATGAACGTGCAATTCGGCATCTTCTTCCAGAAAAGTCCCGTTTCGTCAGCATTGAAAACTTGCTGAGGCGAGTGTCCGTTGTCTTCTATGATTTTTTGGAGTGTCGCTGGAAATTGTTCCGCTGATTTATGATCTGCTGATGCTGCTTCTCCAACTAATTTCAAGTTGCCTAGATTGAGACGTTTTTTTGAAATTCTCACACCACCCTTTGCTGGCTTGGAAATCGGACCTGGAATCAGAATTTTCATTAATCATATATAGTTTTTGCCTTAGCTCTTATCAATGCCGAGCTCAAGGGCGATCTCTTTTGAGCCATGTCTCCTATCCAAAGTCCTAATCCTATTTTAGTTTCTTCCAGCCATTTGTTTCGAATTTGGCACACTCTTTTTGCCGACGCTGAAGAAGAAGCTGCTACACTGTCCGTTATAGAGGTCTTTATTGACTTTATAGAAAGAACAGTTGATTCAATTTTTGTTTTGTTTCTCAAGTGTTATTTTTCCGCGAATGCACAAGACCTTCCGTGAATGTAAAAACTTACCTCATTTTTTCATTCGCGAATAGTGAAAACCGCAAATGTCAAACCCGCGAATGTTAAGGGATTACTGTATACTCAATGTCATTACTACCTAGTGAGATTAATAGTGACCTGATCTAAATCCAAAACAATCAAATTATTGATTAGAATATAAAAGATAAAATGTCATTTATCGCCATATATATATGGTGATATTATTATCGTCTTTAATATATCCATAAATTCCTGAGAAAATCACTAAATCAATGAACAGCTCAAGAGGTGCACATTGATAAAATCGCACACGTTTTGCCAGCTTTCGTATATAAGATACATCACTATATTCAGCGGATTGGAGTAAATAAGGATTTAACACGGAAGAAAACAGAAGATCCTCTTCATCGACATTAATATTCTTTATCTTTTCTGTGAACGCAAATTCGTCCTCACACAAAGCCTGACATCTGGTCTTAACCCATTTCGGCGGATTGTAGAACTGTAATTGGATTCCGCAGATTATAGGTCTTCCCTTAAAACAAAAACAGCGAAAAGTTGGCAGATATCAGTTGATTGATTTTTTTTTTCATTCAGATCATACCGAGATCCAGATTATTCGTGAAATAAACAAGTAGCAACAGGTATAGGGAAAGTATACGACATCCCTTCACCCAGCATATTTCTGGCACGCAATTTCCCCAGAAAAATATTTGCTTTCAAACAAGTACCAGTACTTCAGATATTTTCTACTGCCCGATTCGTCAATTATTGTGATAAACAAATTATATTGCACCTACCTTAGTCTTGGTGAATTGCTTTTACAACAGTGGCTTTCGAAAACCCGTCAAATTCAATGGATATTCAATGAACCAATTAAAAAGATACAGAGTTATTTACGTGGCGCTCGAGGTAAATAAATGTGACGTACCTATCTCAAATGTACTTTTTCCCTTCCGAATCCTTCTTACTTACACTCGGCCCCTTTACATCTCCACCTTCTTTTCCATTTGCATGGAGATAGAAAGCTATACATTTCTCTTGAATAAAATTGCCTTTTTTCAGTGAACAAACTGTTATTTGTAGTAGTGGATATTTGCTATTACTGCTTAAATTTTTTATGGAAAGAAAAGCTACCAACAAAACCGACGCCCTATAAGTAATGTAGAGTGTAAACATTTTTTTTTTAATTTTTCATAACGCTAAATAAATAAAAATAACCGTTTTAAAAATTCATACATAACCGTATCTTATAAAACGTTTTCTTTCTTAGTTCAATGTGATAAACATTAAGTTAAAGACTTAAAAGTAAGTCTGAAAGACGATTGCAGATACTCAAACGGTCTTTAATAAACGAAGTGAACTTGTGGCCGTCGTGGATTGAGAACAACTTAGCTGTAAGCTACCACTCAACTAGAATCCGAGATAAACTGCTTCTCTATCTTCCCGGAGCGGGCTGAAAGCGTCAGGAACCCAAAAAACTGCTATTCTAAAAGAACGTGTATGGGTGTGAGCTTTTGAGAACGTCTTTACTCGAAATGCACCACCTCTCTAAATAAGGGATGTAATAATGCAAGATGTTTTCCTTTTGCTCCGTTTAAGATGGCTATGGGGTGAGACAAGATCAAAAACAATTCTCGGTCTGATTCAACTCAACCCAGTATAGGATCGTCAGTTTTTTGTAACTAATTTGATATGGAAATAATGATTCTTTTGAACTTTACCGTTAACCGTTATCAAGGACGCTGTTCTAAGACAAATAACGTAGAACGCTATTTCAGATAAAGAACGGGGGCCGCGGTAGCCGAGTGTTTAAGCCGTCAGACTCTCGGCTAGTAAACCCCGTGGTCGTGGGTTCGATCCCCACGTCGCCTCTGGAATTTTTCTGACGCCTAAGGGGACCGGTGGCCGCAATTAAAAGAAATTGACACGGCACTCATCAATGGAAGGGGCGGGACCGGAACTCAGCGACCCTGAACCTGGTCCCAACTCCCTTCAAAAATGAGTTTCTTCGATGGAAGAGCACTGGTACAACGGGGGCTCAAGTTCACTTTGTGTTGTGAGCCCTCCCCCAAAAAATGGAGCCAGGGTATAGTACAATAAGCTGTACAGCTGCAGTGCTCAGGAGGGAATTCCTCCAGTCCCTGGTATCCATCCATCCACATCCACATCCATCCATCAGATAAAGATCCGTTAAATATGCACATGCGCTCTTTAATTTAGCGTTACCGTTCTACGTTATGCAAATTCTCCCTATTACTGGGCAATTAACGTCGTTCAACCCAGAACTCCGTTCAACCCACGCTTGAAGGTCGTTCAAAGTTGAACCAGGATCAACATTAGGATTCAAGATAAATTGACAAAAAAATGGTTCCTTATTGACCTAAGTGGATGCAACGGGCACTCTCGATACATTCAAACACTACTGCCCAAGCACAACAATTTTTACTCCCTGTCTTAAACGACGATGGCCTCGAGACCTTTAAATTTTCAAAGAGCCAGCCCACGTCAAGCAACATGGGACTTTTTTAAAACAGGTAATATACTTCAGAAGGGAGAAGGCTGTGGAGAGAGGGATAATGGAATCTAAATTTCCCTCTTTAACTTGTGAGTAAGGTCTGTGACGATGGCATTTGGGGTAAACTTTGGTCAGGTAGCGGCAAAAGCGTTCGCTTTCTCCTTGTCTCACTTGGCCCAACTGCTGTTGACCTGGGCGGTAAATGGGTACTCACTACCTTGAAGCGGGGTAAATAATACTATGTGGTAAGAAAGGTTTTCAACTGCCGCCAAAAGCGGTATGCTTGTAATTCCGTTGTCAATTTATATGGCACTTCATTCCGTTCGCGTTTCCCTCACAGAAAGGGGGTTCTTTCCCATTCCTTACGTCTTTTCGATCTTAAAATACCACAAAACCAAAAAAAAAAATAGATGGTTATGTTCAATGTATTACTACCGACAACTCTAAAAATAAAAGATTTATTAAAAAATTCTACACTTAATATTGCAGTTCCGTGCTAGTTTGAAAGATGATTAAAAAGTCCCACCTATTAAAGAAAATTACGTAGACGTTAATAAAATGGAAATCGACATTGCTCCTTGAAAATAATCTTATAAAACTCTATCTGAATCAATTTTAATTGAAACAAAAAAGGTTTTTATTACTGTTTTTCAATCGAAAGCTCTTTACCAGTCTAGGCTAAATCAAGGCGTCCCCCTAAATAATTATTCGTCAAGTCCTTCCTGCGCCTTATCTTTCGTCGTCAGACCTTTATTATTTTCAGTTAGCATTCTACCGGGTCGGACGATGGGTTCATTCCTGTAGCATGTCTGGACATCGTGGGTTGTAGTTTTACTAAGATTTCACCATTTCATTTGTTTCCACTCGTCACTTCTGGAAAGTAGTCCCATAATTTCCTGTCTCGCTTTAAGTGTGAGGAAAGTTTACAATTTTTATCCTGAATTTCCTAATTACAAAATAAAAAAGATTTATGAGTCAGAAGAGGTTGATTTTATATAATAACAAATTGTGGGGGTTGCGTTAATGCGCTCCTCGTTATATTCTGCTGTATAATGTCACATCAGAGGAAGAGATACAATCTCTCACTTCCCCTGGTGGGTTCGCGATTTCCTTCCGCACAGTTGGCGCTCCAGATATATCTGAAGATATTATCTCCTCAGTGCTCTACTCACACTAATAATTTGTCTATTCCGAACATCTGGCGGCTAGATGGTCTCATAAATGGTGGCGTCGTAAATTTCTTAAGTTCTTCATATACCGCTTCGATTAAACACATAAAAACTTTCGACTACTTCATTGAACTTTGAACTTTATAGACTGGGTAGCCAGTCAGAAGAGGTGAAATGGAGGTTCGTTTGGCTGTGCAGATGATCGAACAGAATTGTTACTCAGAATCGGCCTTCCATCTCAAGCAACGAATCTTGTGACTGATCAATAGGCTAGATGGTACTTGACATGAATGTATACATATAAATGTATTTTATTGAATTTTCTCCACTGAAGCATGCATTCCACACGGCTGTCCCACATGTCCTTTCGATGAGAACATTTCATAAACATTTCATTTAATCATTTGGCACAGTATAAGGACCTTAATATCAAAGACACTTCCTACAGTCAAAATCAGTTAATAAAGAAGAAAATAACACTTCACACAACTTTACTTTGACCGTAGACTCGGAACTTTAGGGGTTTCTCAACGCATCCAATCCTATCACTCAAAATTCCTCTGACTTTTTTCGTCATTAACCTTCAGAATTCTTTTCTAAACAAGCTGATACGATCCCGCTTAAAAGTATGGAGCGTCATTTATAATTTTTGTAGGTGACGACCGATCGACTGATCCCGATTCTACAAACGCTAGTACTGATAGTAGTCTCTTTGTACGGCTAGACCTAGTGATCGAATTGATTATTGACAATTTGTTGTATAACTTTAAGTAACCGTTTCAGTATTTAGTATTTTTCTGTTTGTACTTGCTTTTCTTTCATCAAATACATAAGAGACATTTTTGTCGATATTTTTTTTTCTAACGAGGGTTCGCAACAGCAGAGGTCATATAAACCCTCAGGGTGCCGGTGTTTTTGAAAAAAAGCCCATGTTCTAAGTATGTCGGGTTCGAATGCCGGGCCGCTGGATTCGAACCCGGGACCTTTACCTTACAGTGATGAGCGCCGTGTCAACGACAAAACCTCGCGGCCACCGACGCCCCCGTTTTGTCGATATTCTTAATTTGTTTAAAAAAAAAGCCATCTTGACACATTCATGAAAATTATCGTGTTTGATTCTAAAAATCCTTCCTTGTTAAATAGCTACCCATTCAATGAAATCGTAATTGTTCAACGTTTATTTATAAAAATTTCCTTTTAATTATCCTAAAAAGTCCTTTTGATTATCTTTATGATTCAGACAATGTTATATAGCGTCTTTAGCATAAAGGTTCTGGACATATATGATACCTGTAACGAATCATTTTGCTAAAACATACAGAGGTGTTTATTTTTTATAGTTTTTTAATTTTTTTTATAAGCATTACTTTTTTTCCTCAAACAACCACTTGCATAATATAAAAAAATTACAGATTAGACCCCGCCCCGAGGAATTTCGAGTACTCTGGGGGAGTGACAGTGACCAGACTTCCATGTTTCTATCGAGTGTCATGTTGGTGTTAATTTATTTTAATAAATGTAATTTATTAGCGTGAAAGGAACGGGTTGCTTATAACCCCGCCCCGAGGAATATCAAGTAATATGTAAGAGTGAAAGTGACCGGACCTCTGTGTTTCTATCGAGTGTTGTGTTTGTGTTAATTTATCGGATGGATGTAATTTATTAGCGTGAAAGGAAGGGGTTACTTATAGCCCCGCTCCGAGGAATATCGAGTACTCTGGGGTGAGTGTATGACGTCTGGAGAGTAAAAGTAATATATTAGCATGAAAGGAACGGGTTGCTTATAACCCCGCCCCGAGGAATATCGAGTACTCTGGGGGAATGAATGTGATCAGACATCTATGTTTGTGGTGATGTATATAAACATATATGCTTCCTTTTATTCTGTATTTGACACCGTGAGGTACAAACGAGAGACTAGCATGCTAGAATATCAACGTAGAATATTCTGAAATCAGAGAGTCAGTAACCAGATCGAGACGCTCAAATGGCTGCAGTTTAAAACAAAATATGAGCGAAAGAAAAGAAAAAGAAGGAAAACACGCAGAGGGCCGGCGATGACCTCAGCTGTTTGTTGGATCCTTCCGGCAACTTTCCTCACTTTACTTATTTTATTTTATTTTATTTATTTATTTTTTTTTTTTGCTGGGGCTTCCGACATCTTGGTCATTTCAGCCCCACACTCAGTCTATATTCTATACCCGTTCAGACACATCATTCATATAAATAAATACGTTCGTCAATTAAATACATTCATACAGTACACTCATTCCATTTGGTCGGTGGAGTATTTGATATTCCTCCACCGACCTACAATTAAACTAAGCTAGATTGGGGTCGGTGAGGTACTTTTTTAATATTCCGCCATCGACCCCGCACACACACTCACTCGTTTTCATCGTTCGAGGGGCGATGGTGACGTTCTATTCACCCTCACCCCTCGCCATTCACACCAATAAATACTTGCACACAGACAAAACACAAAGACACATAACACATACTATATACAATAAAAAACCCCAATTTCCCCCAAAAAGCGGAACAGGGGACTCAGAAACTCGCTACTGTGCTCGAGGACTCTTCTTAAATCCGGCGACATGCCTGCGCGCTCTCTGTATGGAGCCAAGGCATGACACGCCTCTATTAAGTGGGACACATCGAGCAACCTTTCTCTGCAAAAGGGGCACCTGCGCGGGCTTTGGCCCATTAGCAGGTGCCCGTGTATCAAAGGAGTATGGCCAATCCTCAGCCGGGTGAGGATGACTCTCCTGCTCAGATTCTCTGAGGGCCATCTACTCGCAAGAGCCTCTCCGACGGCCCCGCCCACTGACGCTGCCATCTTTCTTTTATCATACTTTTAACTGCGTGCTTAGCGTCAGGGGGCCTGACCGCGATGGTCCGATCTGGAGGGTGGGACGTACCAGCTTTCGCCGCCTCGTCCGCGCGTTCGTTACCCTCCAGGCCGACGTGTCCGGGAATCCAGACAACAACCACCGTTTTTCTGAGAGGCTGCAGCTCCGCGTATTTCTCTAGCAAGAGCACGGCGAGAGGGTCCACAGAGAACCTGTCCAGACAGCGTTCAGAGAGTCGGTACATACGAGGAAGGTTAGCGGGTTTACTCCTCCTGATTAGAAAAATAATATTATGAAAATTAGAACTGTGTACGAGAAACAACAATGGTTCAATTAAAAGTTAAAAACCTGTGAACAAAACCATCAATAGATGAATCATGAGAACGCACCTTGAACAACCAACAGGTTATAATTATCCAGAGATCGTTCTGGTGTGACGTAGGTTTCAGAAAAACTTTCTTTATCGTGCCAACGTTTCGATCTTCATTGAGATCATCTTCATGGCCTGGGATTTATAAACATTGTTTAAATGTAACAAATAGATGTAGGATATAGAAAAATGTGAATTTATACATTGCAAACAATATTTTTTATATTCAAAATATTTCTACTCACTCAGTGTTTGTTTTCTGCGTAATTGTGCCATTCTTGCGTATTGTGTTGAGGGTGACAGTGAGATATTGCTGTTTTATGTTTATTTATGTTGGATTTTGATGGAGGGGAAGGAGGTCGAGATAGAAAGACATTTTTATACGAGGAGTCGGCTTCTTGGAGGTGAAAGGAGCCGACGATAGGAAAAACTTTGGTACTTGGACCAGATTATCCTTTCAGGATTATATAGACGGGATAAACATCACACATTTCTACAGATTATATTCGAAAGGTAATGTTTCCACTATTTCAATGTCACCGTTATATTTAACGTCTTTGAAATAACGTTGACGCTATATGATAACTTTTTTTTACTCCACAGTTTTTATACAGCCATTTTTTTACATTATTGCCTTAATAGACTTTTATACAATCACACAGTAACATTACTATTTCTAAGGAAATGGTACAACTCAAGATATACAGCCAGTTCGGTTGACGATAACAACGTACCGTATACATGAGGCGGTTGTAGATTTTTTTTCTTTGGGATTAAAAAGCCAATCGAACATATTTCTGCGTTCATTTCCGTGTTTCCTGCAGTGCATGATGACGTGTTCAAGATCCTCGAATGTTCCACAGTCCTCACAGTACGGTGATGGAATTATATTCGGTCTATTGAGGAATACCTTGTCCGTGATTGGATCGTAACCTTACCATCGCTTTGTAAGAGGCGTTGTTTATATTATTTTCTTTGCTGAACCAAGGCCCATGTCCTACAACGGAAACATATTTTCGTAGAATATACCTTTGTTGTTTGAAAGGTGTTTGGTTTGCCAATCGATCTGCTGCTGCCAGCTTAATACAGCATGCAGATCTTTTCCGGGTAAGCTGCATTTAGAGTGCTGTCCGTTGTGGTGGCATTTTTGGCTAACCGATCTACATCACAGTGCTTGAACCCCGTAGGCCTTTGGCCCAGGTGACTAATACTTACGATCTTTGCGTGAATCCCCTTCACCGTTCGCAAACTCGTTTCCTTACGAGTGTAAAAATAAAAATGAAAAAAAAATATATTTGTTCCACAAACTCAAACAAATTAAACGGAAAAGACAAAAATCGGGACCTGATCTAAATAAATTATAACAAAAACCTTCAAAAAAATAAATGTATGAAGATTTGAAAAATAAAAATATTTGATCTATGATATACGCAACTAACTCCTTGCCATTTACATAAAAAAGAGCAGGTGCCTTCAAACAAATTGAGAGAGAGTCCTTCCTCTTCCTTTGGTGGCTCAGCTCGCACTGCCCGAGCCCGCGGTTGGGGATTAGCTTATCCTTTGAGATAGGCTCCTCGTTTTTTAAAATATATACTTTATGCCCTTTCGATCTGATCGTTGCTGAAAGTTCAAAGAATTCGATGATAATGTAGTCCTCTGTAAACAGCTTTTATCATTACGACGTTTTGAATACAGCTATGACAAAATTTGGGAATTGCTTGCCATTTGCATACTTCATAGCTTCCCTTATAGCAATCAATTCTGCACTATATACGGATAGGTACTGTGGGAGGGAAAACATTTCACCGTAATTCTGTATGGGATCGTAAAAGTGACCGACTTACGGTTTATATAAGATGGCCGTCTGGAAATCTCGCATATAGTTCACTAAGATATTTTTGAGTCATTTCGGTTTTATTTGAGTCGGTGTACGTTGTGGATATGTATGCGGAAATACAATATTATTATATTATATGAAAACTTTTTGCATAACAGCTTTGGCGCTAACGCTTAATACCCTGGGAAGTTTGTCGTAGTTCATGTTGCAGTCTTACCTTGCAACCTTGTAAACAAAGGCTATGGGTTTCCCTTGATTGCTGACGATAGTTTGGCAAATGAAGATAGTTCTAGAAGCCGTAGTGTACAAAGCAAACATTAATTACCGAGAGATTCGGGGCAAGTTCAGTTTAAATAAAATTGAGGAGCTTAGCAGTCTTAGGAAAAACTAAAATATGCAAGTGTAGTCAGTTAACCATATACACTTAATGAATGCGCGTCGCAAAAACTAATTAAACATCTAAAACTAACATCTAATATAAAATAGAGTGTTCCTAACTCGGCATGTTGAGATATGGGTTAAACGACGGACTTGACGCCGGACGCACGTTAATTTTCTGGCAAATATTGTTTAGCCAGCCATTCGCTGGAGTAAAAGATGAACCTAGCAGTTAAGGGGTGAAAACTATTTCGAAACACCATGAAGCGAGACGGCGGAGGCCGTGAAAACACGACGGTGGATCGGTGGCAGTGGACGAGGGTTAGCGGACGGAAGCAGGCAAGGCGAGCGTGTAAACAGAGAGGAGAGAAAAGAACAGGAAAAAAAATCGGAAGAATAAGGGAGATCCTTCTCAGTCTGGTCCAGCGTGGAACACTATCATTCTCCTCAGGACACAGGACCTACCTCGGGGAAGGAGTGAAGAGGACAGGCAGTGCGAGACCTCCAGAGAATTCACCGTTTGAGAACAGTCAGTTTTTTTTTTTTTTTTTTTTTTT
>CM077101.1:5609195-5620433 GCA_039619505.1 Cimex hemipterus | reverse complement strand
AAGAGTAAATTTTATATTTTGACGTCAAAATATTAAAAATAATAATTGTACTTTAATTTAAAAAGGGTTGTAACAAAAAATATATTTTTAAAGAGAAATAAAAGAAATAACGTTTGATTTTGAAAGTTGTGTTGAAATGTTAATCGTATTTTCTAACTGGTAGTAAAAAAATTAATAACAATAATAATAGGTTGACACATGGGCAGCTGCTTATGGACCTAAGCCTGCGCAGGTGCCCTTTATAGAAAGGTTGCTCGATGTGTCTCACATAATAGAGGCGTGTCATGCCTTGGCTCCATACAGAAAGCGCGCAGGCATGCCGCCGGATTTAAGAAGAGTCCTCGATCAAGGTAGCGAGTTTCAGAGTACTCTGATCCGCTTTTTAGGGGAAAATGGATTTTTTATTGTATATATTATTTCTTATATGTTGTGTTTTGTCTGTGTGCATGTGTTTATTGTCATGAATGGCGAGGTGTGAAAATAACGTCATCATCGCCCCTCGAACGGTGAAAGCGAGTGAGTGTGTGTTCGGGGTCGATGGCGGAATAGTAAAAAGTACTCCACCGACCAAACGGAATGAGTGTACTGTATGAATGTATTGATTCGTATGAATGATGTGTTAGAACGGGTATAGAATATAGATTTAGTGTGGGGCTGAAATGGCCTAGATGTCGGAAGCCCCAGCAAAAAAATATATAAATAAAATAATAATAATAATTCTTTATAAAACGAGAATTAAATTAGATTTTAAAATTGATGTTTGTAGATTTTGAAATAGGGTTTATTATATAATAAAAGCTTCTTTATATTAAATTATTAAATTTAACTAATATTTTGGTCTCGTATTTATTTTGGTTTGAATGGAATTTATTTTAAAAAGTTCCCTGATCGATAAATTAAACAATTGTAGTCAGGTCCGACATAAAAACCTCTGGGACCTTGTTTTCGGTTCTTCGAATTCAGGGTAGGGCCCAAAAGAAAAGAGACACACTTATAAAATTGGTAGCAGAGCGTGGTTTATTCTTATGTTTTTTTTCCATGATTGTACTTTCTTCCGTGGTTATTCTTTTTTTCCATGATTGTACTTTCTTCCGTAGTTATTTTTTTCCATGATTGTACATTCTTCCGTGGTTATTCTTTTTTTTCCATGATTGTACTTTCTTCCGTGGTTATTCTTTTTTTCCATGAACTTTCTTCCGTAGATATTTTTTTTCCATGATTGTACATTCTTCCGTGGTTATTCTTTTTTCCATGATTGTACTTTCTTCCGTGTCTGGCTAAATACGCAAAGTTGATAAGGCCAATAAAAAAAATATAAAAAAATCTAATCTAAATCTAATGGTCGCCACCTTTTATCGTTTTTTGTAAACTTCCATCAATCCCGCAAATGTTGAGCTGGAACCCAGCCTGTCACTTTTCACGTTGGAGGAGTACCTTTGCCAACAGAAGTCTCATTTCAAAACCAACTTCTCGACCCAAAATTTTTGGGGAGTTCAATTTGAAAAATGGCCGTTTTCTATTGCATGCGTTGACAGCCTTCTGGCTTTCGTTTTGCGTATGCAACCTAATCTGTGTTGGTTCATTCTAACATTGATATTTTGATCCGCATACTGAATGCTGCAACCAACACAAGACGCCCTATATACCCCATTAGACTGGGAGCCAACAGGCTCATGAGGTGAGCTAAGCTTTAGCAAATATGATAAATTTAAATTGTATTCTGTTGGAACCGCCAAAGAGTCTCTTTTACACGATTGTTATGGCTTTAGTGAAGGAAATATGTATCACCTTGTTTTATTTTTAACTATCCGTCATTTCTGTTTGTTATGTATTTCGATTCGGTTCCGGTTCTAATTTTAAAACACCGATGTTTGAGGTGAATCAGCTTCTATTCTGAACCACCCGGGTCTTAAACGAAGATGGTCTTGAGACCTTCTGACCCTTTAAATACTACAAGAGCCAGCCCACTTCAACGTGGTTCTTTTTTTATAGCCCAATGAGTGAACAAGCGAATAACAAAAATGCTTATCAAAAATTCATTTTTGATGTAAAAATAATGATAAAGGTTTTTGCAGTATCCGAAGTGGTCGTGTTATTGTTATAATTACTAACTTTATTTGAACGGAATTTCAAACAGTTTTCATTATTTTTGATAAAAAGGAATGGACCTGATCATAGAATCCGAAAATAATTTGAATATTTTTAATACATACAAATATGGAAGTAATAATAATCTTTGTATTAGTATTGTTGAGAAAACCGCGGTGTATTATTCAGTTTTGAACATTTTTAGGTATAATTTAATTTGTATTGTAAAAGAAAACATGTAATTATTTTGAAAAATCACCTGGCTTGACGTTTCATTACATGTACCATCCACTGTAAACAGGAAAAAGTCCTTATTAGGGCCGTGCTTTTATTTACACGAAAAAGCCTTTTAATTCACCCTTGGTACTTTTATCCGGGGAAATCTAATTGAAAGTTCTTCTTTGGGGGCTTTTCTATTATTACGGAAATATAATGAAGGGAGTTACTTTTTTAACGAGCTTTATACCACCTTTTTCGTGTGTTGTATTGATTTAGTTTGTACGCATTAGGTTAATTACACTTCATTAAACTTGCTTAACATAGTTTCTTATTTCATAATAATAATAATAATATCTTCATTAACGGCTTTCAAACAAGAGATAACATATTATGTAATAGATAACAATAATTCGTCCTTTAAAAAAATTAAACGATTGAAAAATATATTTTTATAGTATTGATTCATGAGGCTACATGCACTTATGATTAGTCCATGATATAAATAATTGATTTCACAAAATTGCGTACAAAATAGATCAACATTTCTGGTATCCTTTTGAGAAACATTTAAAAATCGTTTTTTTGAACAAGTATGGTTTTAACAACAGGCCTATCTCGGTTGACACATGGGCACCTGCTTACGGGCCAAAGCCCGCGCAGATGCCCTTTATGCAGAGAAAGGTTGCTCGATGTGTCCCACTATTATTAGAGGCGTGTCATGCTTTGGCTCCATACAGAGAGCGTGCAGGCATGCCGTCGGATTTAAGAAGAGTCCTCGAGCACAGTAGCTAGTTTCAGAGTCCCCTGTTCCACTTTTTAGGGGAAATTGGGGTTTTATATTGTATATAGTATGTGTTATGTGTCTTTGTGTTTTGTCTGTGTGCAAGTATTTATTGGTGTGAATGGCGACGGGCGAGGGTGAATAGAACGTCACCATCGCCCCTCGAACGATGAAAACGAGTGAGTGTGTGTGCGGGGTCGATGGCGGAATATTAATAGAAGTACCTCATCGATCCCAATCTAGGTTAGTTTAAGCATAGGTCGGTGGAGGAATATCAAGTACTCCACCGACCAAACGGAATGAGTGTGCTGTATGAATGTATTTAATTGTATGAACGTATTTATTCGTATGAATGATGTGTGTGAACGTGTATAGAATATAGACCTAGTGTGGGGCTGAAATGGCCAAGATGTCGAAAGCCCCAGAAAAAAAAACATTAAAAAAAACAGGTCTATCAATAAGGTTGTTATGTAATTTATATAAAAATAAAATATATATCTAGTCTTTTTTTGTTTTTTTTTTAGATTCAATTGACAATTCCTCTCTCAGTGCGACATAATTCACATATTTAGCGTTTATAAATGATCTATGTGCTAAGTGTTTTAACAGTCTTGTTTGAATGTTTTTTTCTTTTTTTCGTCTATCGTCTTTGCCCACTAAAACGTAACATGCTAGAATCGTTTCAGGCACGAAAAAAACCTATGCCCACTGCAACGGATTGATTGGTGATCATCCTGGAATGCATCAAGAAGAAGTTGAAGTGGCACTAAATTACTTAATATCGATCTGTTCTTAGTAAAATCATGTTGTTCCTTGTCAATGACAGTTCTGAGAGTAATTTCGTTATAAATAAATTTTTCTGGCGTTTAAGGAATAATTGAGACCTAATTAATTGGTTTAGAATTTAGTATATCATTTCTAGTATCGGATTTAAAATGGGATACAGCATAGCTGGTTTTTCATAGAGGTGTGAAGATACTGCATGATATAATTCTGTCCGAACCTCCCGTCGATGGAATTGGTCGTTTCAACACCCCCGAGTGGAAAGGCTCCTCAAGCTAATTACTTCCGAACAAAAGACTACCAAACCTTAGTGGAAACGAGCCTTTCGGTAAAGGTTTCTGATAAACAGGACCACCGGAACGATATGACTGATTTGCTTGCCCTCGCAGTTCAATGTTCATGCTCCGTTGGCCATCTTTTCAAAGAGGATCTGGTTCACTGACCTACCTGTGAGATTGCCCGCGTATTCGCCGTTCGCCCACTGGAGATTTCTTTCGTCAGTGTACGATTGCATCGTGTGCTTTGTACAGTTTGTCACGCTCTATGGGCTACAATCTTTTTCGCTTTCTTATGATAATGTCTCTCTGATTTATGTTAAATAAAATGAGTTTTGTGATAAATCTATTTCTTTTGTTAAAGGTTGTGTAATTTCATTATTTTCACTGTCCAGCAGTTGACGAATCGTTGTGTTAGGGTCTTCTTTAGGAGTAAAGATTTCTTCATGTTCCTTCATATCGTTTCTTACAAAAACGCCAACGATTGTCTGTTCAGCTGATTTTAAGTTCTGCAAAAATCATGCCCTGCTAACATTTTTATAATGTTATTTTTGAGCTCTGAAATAGCTGGGGTTTCATGTATGCCCACCAATTACAATTTAATGAGAAAAGGAAATAAAATAATAATTCGGAATATAAAAAAATTATTACATTACAAAAAATAAAATAAGAAACCGTTCTGAACTGAATGAACATAATTGCTTCCCTTTTGCGTAAATGAAATCCATCATTAAAATCTATTTTAATTTATTTAATTTAAAAATTTATCTTTTCTTTGTATGACTTTTTTTAATGAAAGGAGTGGGCGCACTCCGGGAAAATAGTCAACGAAATTATTTATTTTTAAAGAAAAACGAATGTGGCTCACCGGATGGTAGCAATTATTTTCATGGAGCTCCAATTTCCGAATGCTCTTTTTGTTTTTGTTTTCTCGCAACGCCCTATCGATAGAGACCCCGGTGGAACGTGGGAGCGATTGGAGTTTGCCTATGACAATTTTTGTTTATTTTAAAAAGGTTAAACGGTATGAAGTTTGGTCTTGTAATCTATGCGCACGTTGGCGGTGGGTGAGGTTCAGGTAAAAATACAAACTAGCCCACTTGTATAACATACATTGTTCGGGTTTGATTAAGTTCATTCGTTTTATTAATTTTACGAAGTCATTCTAATTATTCAATAAGTTCGTTTTAATTAAAAAATGTTAAAAGATGGAAAAGTGGCCAGAACGCGATAAGAACTCTGTGTTTGTGAACTGTTAATGCTCGGGCTGTAAACACCGGCCCGAAATGTGAACGCGCAAACAATTGGGAACGGGATTGAGTCAGATGTGATCCAGCGTTACTGCCTGCCGATCCAGCGTCCTTTTGTGATTTTACGCACGCATCATCGTTATTAACCTGGACAAACCTTACAATTTATTTTGCCTGGTTTCATTTAATTTTTTTTCTAATCAGAAAGTATCTGAAAGAGACCGTTTTTTTATTCTATTATAGTTTTAACTGAGAAGTAAATTGTTCATTTATTATTTTGTATACAAGCCGCTTTGTTTTATTAATATACATTTTATTTGTGCATCAACGAAAACAATTTTTCTATTCTATAATTCATTAACACAGGACATTCTGAATCTACAGTTCCGGCAACCGCCGGGGAGTGGTCTACCGCCCAAATTACTTACAAAAAATCGGAACCGGTCACCCAAACCCCAACATACATGCTTACTCCAAAATCCCGGTCGGTTAACCCACCTTTTAAAACGGCAATGGCCAAAGGACCTACTTAATAAATACTAAATTCGGACATCATCGGGTTACGAACGGCCTTCGTACATTTGATTGTTTTAATGCTTTGTCTATATGTGTATACGGGTAGTGTATGATTATTTTAACTACAATTTAATCTGTATTAAATAACAAAATACAGCATTTATTTGTTAAATCTCTAGATTTAGGTACAAATTGTGCACTAAGAAATAAATAGTAGCCTGAAATGTTTCAAATGGGACTAAAACAGTTTTTTAACAGTTGTAAATATATTTTTTATATTCTATGGGCTTTTTTCTGCAAGTACAACAAGAAATGTAATAATTATGTAAATATTAGCATGACTAAGAAAAGTGTGGGTTAAAGTTAATTGTTTTATAATTTTCAAAATTATTTAAAGAAAACTGTGCCAAAAGAAAAGGGATTTTTAACAAATTATCCCTGTTTAAAAAAATCGTAGTATTGTGTTAAAAAAACCAGGATTTTGACAATTATTCCCTATATAAAAAATTAAACTCATCAGTAATAGTTTTCTCGTAATGGCCGACATTACAGTCACCAGGAACATTCTTCAATATGAAATCAGCTGTAAAACTTCTCCAGTGTCCGAAACCGTATTTTTTTTTTAAATTGGTACTCGAGGATTAAATCTTGCAGCTGACCCGGAGGGTGGATGAGAGAGGGGCGGCCTAAGGGCTGGTTTGCGAGCGGCTATGAATTGAGGGTGTCACTCTCATTTTCACAGGTCAAGCTGATATGTCAGGGAGAAGCATTGTAGAGTGAGACAATACCCAGGGGTCAACCCTGGCTAACACAAGTGGTTAGCACACAAGATACCAGAATTACACGTGACATTGCACCAAAATGCTGGACGAGATATTTTGTATGTTGTCCATCAAGCTCGTTTTTATAGCCTCTACAACCTCTAACGGTCTAATTTAAAAATTTGGATAATCCTTAATAAAATATAGGGGGTGGTGCTGGCAATTAGATAATATATAAGGTGTTCTAAAGTTAACACTTAATTTTTGTGGCAAACAGAAAAAACATGCAATCGACGACAGTAAATACTAAATTATTTTCACACTATTATAATTATTTATTAATTTTTTTATTTGTTTAAAGGGAAGTCTCTATAACCCTAGTGCCGCCATTTTGTTTTATTTTCCTTTTGCAGATAAATGATTCAAAATTATAAAATATAATTTCAACGAAAGCCGATTAGGAAATGGAGATTTGGTTAAGTCTGGAAGATGGACTACCCGCTACAACGAATTTCCTCAATTAAGAAGAATATGATAAAAGGGGAAGACAAAATAAACAATTGTAGGGCTGGAGTGTCCACTAAGAATAATACATAGATTGAATGAAAATTATTAACATTTTGACACAAAATAAACCTTGTCGCTGATCACCACAACAAGGATTCTTTTTTATCAAAATAATTTCTAATGGGTCGTCGGTGGCCGCAACGGCTTAGGTGTAGACACGGCAAGGTCCCGTGTTGGCATCGAGCGGGCCGGCATTCGAACCCGACAAACCTAAAAATAGGCTATTTTTCAAAAACACCGGTACCCAAAGGATTCACATAACTACAATTTTTTTCTTTTTTTTTTAATTATAGGCTGCAACCTTATTGGTCAATAAGCCATTCTTTGCTAGTCAACGGGGCAGCCTGACTCCCTCAGAGCGAGGCCCCCGCAAACTCCGGCGCAGTGCAGCCCCAGGCCTGGTATGAACGGAACCCTACGGATCTGTCGCAACTAATGATTTTAGTCTTAATATTGCACGCAGGATTTGATCGAGGAGGAGCCGGTGTCTACTCATCATCGACACCTCCTCCAAGCTCGCTGGAGATTCCTTGACCTCCGAGTCCGGGGAGGACCCCTCAATCCAGCCCAAGACCGACCAGCACTCGAGGCCCCGGACGGCGTCGCCAGAAGTCAGCCGCACACACCGCCAATACGGGGAACCAGAAAAGGAAACAAGAGTTGAGGGGATAGGATATTAAATTTTATCAATTAGTTGGATGCCTTTTAAGAAGTTTTTGTTTATTCATGTTGAGATGTAGCTTAGTATGCATTGGAGGTTTTTAGGAATTTGTTGGAGGGTTCTTTTAGAGGTGTATAAAGGACAATCTATTAGGATGTGAGATATTGTGATGGTAGTTTTACAGAGTGGACATATAGGTTTAGTAGTTCTTTCAAGGAGGAAAGTATGGGTGAGTCGGGAGTGGCCAATTCGAAGCCGGGTTAGGAGGGTTACTTCTTTTCTGGTATGTCTAGAAGAGGATACCCATTTCTTTACATCTTTCTTTATTGCGAGGAGCTTATTTCCTGTGCAGGCACCCCATGGACACTTCCATGCCCCCCAAATGAGCCGCCTAAAGGGACAGCAGAGGTTCACTGAGAAGAACCCCTCCGTGAGGAATACCATTCAAAGCTGCCTCTCTAGCCATAGAGTTATATAAAGGCTTCGCATTTTCAGTTATTCCAGCGTCGCCGGGGCTCCATTTGAATAATACTATGTTTTTTAGTGTGGTGAGTGCTGCAACAGAGTCAGAACAGATAATTAGGGTGGTACGGGACACATTAATGATGTAAACTGCTTTGAGTATAGCTAGGAGTTCAGCAGTAAAACTAGAGCAATGGTGATGTTGGCGGATATACTTGTAACTCACAGACCACAGCATATCCAGTTCCATCCTCAGACCTGGTTCCGTCAGTGAAAACAAAAACTGCTTCTGAACGTGCAGATTCGAACATTAGAAATTGATTCTTAAATATATACAATGGGGTACGATCCTTGTTGTACGATGAGAATGAGTGTCCACGAGGGGATCGATGATGTGCGCAATTTTTGGTCGTTAGGGACTACAATTTTGTAATCTGTTTAGAGTATGTGGATTCTTAGTGGGAAGGAGAAACGTGGGATGTGTCAGTAAGGAAAATTTGGAAAAGGCGTCCATTTGTAAAAAAAGGGACGGAGAGGGTGACGGGTGATGGATAGGATTTTGGCAAAATAGAAGAGGTCAGACATGCGACGTCTATGTTTTAGTGGGAGTTCACCTGAGTCAACGTATATGCTGTTTACAGGGCTAGTACGAAAGGCACCAACAGCCATTCTCAGGCCTGAGTTTTGAATTGGATTGATGATTTCAAGTGTTTTTTTCACTGGCTGACCAGTATGCAATCGATCCGTACTCAATCAGATTGGATAAGAGTTTTGGGTAGCTTCAACTAGCTATTTCTCTCTGCTCTCCAACGGGGGAAGTTAATAGACGGAAGAGGAGTG
Source organism: Cimex hemipterus (assembly GCA_039619505.1). Taxonomy (NCBI): domain Eukaryota; kingdom Metazoa; phylum Arthropoda; class Insecta; order Hemiptera; family Cimicidae; genus Cimex; species Cimex hemipterus. Next base: position 5,611,230 of record CM077101.1, on the reverse strand, counting down.
ATGTTTCACATGATTGCTTTACATTTTTAAGATGAAGTTTCCTTACCAAAAATCAAACCAAGGTAGCGAACAATGCCTGCGTACCGTATAACTGCATTATGCATTTTCAGATTGAGGAGAAATGAGGGTTGTCATTGGAGAAAAGTACAGCGACCGTTTTTAGCTTCAGAGGGTTTGAAACCGTTATCATCTAGCCAACTACTTATTGAGGACAAAGTAGATTGAATTAGTTGTTGAAGTATGGTTATATTTCTGTGTTTACAGTATATTACAAGATCGTCGGCAAATAAAAGAGCTTACACTTGTGAATCAATTGAAGTAAGGATTTGATTAAAACATACAGTGTAAAGCGTAGCACTTAGGACACATCCCCGAGGCACACCGGATTTTTTGGGAGAATTCAGCAGACATGGCGAAACCACAACGAACCCGAAAACTTCTATTATCCAGAAAGTTGTGTAAAGTTCAGAATGTAACCAAGGACACCGAGACGGATTAAAAAGTCGAAAATTAGTCGTCGCCAAGGCGGACAAATGCATTCTCTACACCAAGAAAAACAGGAAGAACTTTTTCTTTGTTGCGGAAGGCAACCATTATACATGTATCTAAAATTACAAGGTTGTTAACGGTGGTTCGATTTTTTCGAATTTCACTCTGACAATTTGCTAACAGCAAGTGAGATTCGAGATACCAGTTAAGTCTTTGAGCTATTACTTTATCAAGAAGTTAATTCAGGGAGCATGTAAGAGCGATACGTCGATAGCTTAAGGCTAAGAGAGAGATTTTTTTTAGGATTGGTATGTGTCCTGCTTTGCCCCAGATTTTTGGAAATGTACCTTTTAGAAAAATATTTAATATTTTCTGAAGGTTCTTTTACGTTCATATGCAGGTTGAGCACATTCAGATGTCCACAATGGTACTGCTTGTTTAAGGGAGTGGTTGTGTTTGGATTTAGAGATGGAAATTTCAGCAACTTTAAGGATCCAACTGTTCAAATTCTCAATTAAGTCATCAATATTTGTTTCCTCTAGTACTAGGCCTTCAGGTTGGACATTGCTTTGAAGTTTTTCCCATTCAACTTTTTGGAGTTGCCAGTAGCAAGAGATTTTGCGAGAAGGCGTCCAATTGTAGACGTTAAAGTTCGCCGTAATGGTGAAGAAATTAACTGGTCTCCCTCAATAAGGTACCTCGGCGTTCGGCTAGATGCTAAATTAACGTTTACATCTCATATCAATGAACTAATACAGAAAGGGAAAACACATGTAAAAATACTTTTTCCACTCTTGTGTCGAGAGTCCCAGTTGACCGTGCAAAACAAGTTACTCATCTACAAAACCATAGTGAGGCCAGTGTTGGCGTATGCATGTGCTTCTTGGGGCTTAACTTGTAACACTAATTACAAAAAGCTGCAAAGAACCCAAAATAAGTTCCTAAGGTTATGCACTAACAGCCCATTAGCAACGAAGATAGATGAACTCCACATAAACACCGGAGTGCAATTTCTCCGCGAGTTCATAGAAACAAATTGTCAAAGATTTTTCGATTGATGTCCTGGTAACGCTATAAGAATAATTCGAGATATCGGACAAAAACGTGCACCCAGAGCCAAAACAAAACCCTACGGGACCTCAAGGTGAGGCTTAAATTTATTAACGACTAACTTAATTATTTAACTAGCTTATTTATTGTAATTAATTAATTTTATTTTATTATACATAATTTATTTATTCGTGTATTTATGTGTATATTTATTACTACCTATTTATTGTAAGTTTTGTTATAAAAAAGGTAGTTATATTCATGTGTATGTGTATAAATGTATGTGAATGTGTGCAGATATATTACGTACGTATTTATATTTATTTTTATGACCAATATTTATTATTTATTTAATTAATTAAATACACTAGGGACTCATGCATAGTCTAGACACGTATCATAATAAATATTAGTCGTAGGTTTTTTTTTTTAATTTTCCCTAGCAGTTTATATATATATATATATATATATATATATACATATATGACAATCAATG
>CM077101.1:5594540-5608756 GCA_039619505.1 Cimex hemipterus | reverse complement strand
TTTTGTTTAATACCAAAATCCTGCATTATTTTCCGGACAACCCAATATTTCATTCCTAGTTGAATTTTTCGATATTGGTTTTCAAAAGGTACAAACTTTTTGCTACCCAGAACTTGAACTAGTAATTCTCCTTTCTTTTTCTCTTTTACTGCTCGTCTCTTTTCCCTAGCTCTTTTTATCTTGATATTTTGTGCTTCTGTTTCTCTGGCCTCTTTATTTAGTATTTTGTTATAGATGTTACATTTACCAAATATTTAGCTCAATGCATTTATACGTTTATTTTATAGGATTAGTTAATAATTAATCCAAGCTCCGCCAGACGGTTACCTTGCCGTATTAAGTTTATTTTCTTGTCTGAATTATTTGTAATTTTTATTTTCTTCATGCATACAATATACATATTATTATTACTAGCCAGGACATACCTCTCCAGTAAAGAGAAAAGCTGCGGATGAACGAACAATTTATATGCAAGATTCTTGTATAATGCTTCCAAAGGCAAATATAATTTCATTAACGATTTCTTTTTCGACAACTGCTTCGTAACAATATTCCAGTGCACGTTTCCTACCGTACGATCACTAATAATTAACTGCCTTCCTTTGATAGTCATATTCTCCTTTTTAAAATTTCCGAACTTCTAAACTCGCCTATAAATTGTCGAGGCACTTTACCCAAGCTGCACCCCTAATTCTCTTGGCGGGTGCGGGAGGGTTGGTGAGGGACTCAACCACATCCATTAGGCGGCCGTTATCCAGCTACGTTTCTGGCCTAACACGCTCACTGTTTTACTGGGAAGAAATGTGGATTCTGGGTAAAATTTATAAGCACAACGGAAAAATTTTTTCACTTAGGAAAATCATACTTAGTAACAATCGCCAATTTATCACTAAATTATTGCACATATCCTTGCACATAAAATGCTATTTAATCCTTAATATCCCCTAAAAACATATAAGATTGTACTGTCATATTTCCGCCATTATTTAACACTGAATAAAAATACCGTTCTGTTGGTTTCGACTCTTAAAAGTCATAAAATCATCATTCATCTTATATTTAAGCATTAAAGTGATGCAAGGCTTTACTGCTGTCCTTTTTAATTTGCACTTGGTGCACAACCAAATAAGGCATCATAAATGACGATTTGTTAATATTGCTTTATTCCGGTTGATGACGGGATACAGTAAGGTTTTGAACATAAATAACATATATCCATAAACTACAACTCAGTTATATAATTAGGTGCCACAAGTTGACCCCTGACAGATCCCCACACTACTTTCCAAAAGGATAGTTCCTACTCACAGTAAGTTGTTCTGAAACGATCCGGATTTCGAGCCTCTTTGCTCATCATCAGGTTGAAGGACTTCTACAACCACGTCTCTCGACGTGCATTGCCAAAGTGAAACTGCTCTACCTCCGCCAACGCACCGTTCCAACTAACTTTTTTTTAATGGCGCTCAATTTGAACGTGCGAAACGCGGAAATTATAACACAAAAAATGTTAGAATAAAAATAATAACAATTAAAATAATTAGTTTAATTATTTGGATGTTTGATATTATTTATATACATATTTAAAATGGGAGGTAGATCAAAATCTGTTATAATGTTAATGCATTTATCACCATGTTCAATTTTACATTTTTTAATTTCAGATTTCTCAAACCAATTTAGTTCTTTCCCTTTGTTGAAACTATGCAACACTCTCGTATTTAAATTTGGGTTGAATTTATGTTTTGTTTCTTTTAGATGGTATGGCAAACAAAGGAAACCTAATGATTAGTTTATGGTGGGGTAACTGAGTCCTATTGTTGTTTCGTTTAAAGTTAATTTTTTTATTCTTTTAACTAGCAACCTATCAATAAATATGTCTTGATACCCGTTGTTTTTTGCTAAGGTTTTAATGGTTTTTAATTCTTTTTTATAGTTATCAGGTGTTAGCGGAAGTTTCAACATTCCGTCTATAAGCCAAATGAAACCAGCAGCCTTTTGGGACCATGGGTGGGAAGAAGATCCCCACACTCCCTAACAACAGTATTATGGGGAAAAAATCTACTCTGCTTTTGGGTATATAACGAGATTGAAAAGGCACATGGTATTTCTATCCAAGGATTACTCATCTCAAAACAAACAATCAATAATATAATGAAAAAACTCGTACGTAGAGGGAGCATGCGATTCTTTATATCACCCCCAATTTAAAACCACCCTAAACTGTAATGCTTACCTGCGCACAAACAACAATCTTGAAATAAGCTGGTTTATGAAAATAAGATGTGAAGTATTAAAACTAAATCTGTACAAATTTGGCCGGATCAATAAGCTATGCTCTTTACGCAATAAGAACGAAGAGGAAAGCATTACACATTTCTTTTCTCAATTCTCTCAGAATAGTTTGAAAGTGCTTTCTAAATAAAGAAGAGTTGGTTGTATACTTACGAGGAGAAAAAGACTGGACCGAACTAGTCGAGTATTGTAAAATGGCATGGACGTATAGAGAGAGGTTAAGACAAGAATTTAATTATGATTAAATCTTCATCACGCCTGATTAGCTTAGTATTAAAGAACAATCTCTTAGAGCAATTTTAATAGCATGTAAAATGACATCTAATACATATGCGTCCGCCCCTGACCGTCTTGTGACCATGAAAAAAGCCTGCTTAAACATATATCCATATTGAACTACATATTGTAAAATAATATATTATTCTTAATAATGTCATTCAATTAATTAAGGTTTGAGATAAATGTTTTCGTGGCCATTTGACGTGTCGCCGAGAATCAAATAGATTACACGACATTTGAAAAATGGCGAAAAGGTGGGACAAATCAAAAGGTGGTATTGAGATGGGAAGTTGGTGTCCGATTGGATAGAGGTCACAATAGCTCAAGTGGTAGAGCAGCGGTGTATCAAGCAGAAGGCCGCGACTAAACTAAAGAACTAGGAAGGTACAATAAGCCAGAAGGCTGCAGTGCCTGGGGCACACAAACCCCACCTCCTAGTACCTTTGCAACCATTCCATTCCATTCCATCCCCACTGCACCAACAATTTTGGTTGTTTGTTCAAATGATTCATTTCCCAAAGGCAAATTTTATAAAGGAAAGGAACAAAACATTTAAGAGTGGTACTTTCATTAACAGCTGAATGCGGGATGAGATAACTTCTCACATAAAAGAATAATGTTTAATTTAAAATGAAGTGAAACAACTAAACTGCCAGTGATCAAAAGATAACACTGAATATTAAGAAAAAAAATCACTAATTTCCTGGTCCGCTTGACCGTTTAATATATTACAATTAATTAAGGTTTTTAGTTGAGATAAAAAGTCAATGGTACGAGCGGGATTCGAACCGACGATCTTCGGCCGGAAAGTGGCAAAAAGGAGGGAAAATTCAAATCGGTGACGTCGAGATGGGAGTTGGTGTCCGAGTGGATCGAGATCACGGTAGATCAAATGGTAGAGCAGCGACGTATCTAGCCTAAGATCGTAGGTTCGAATCCCGCTCGACACACTGACTTTTTTTATCTCAACTTAAAACCTTAATTAATTGAATGTTAATATGTTGAACTGTGAAAAATCTAGAACCTTTTAGAAAAGAACGGTTTCAAGCTCATGATATTTATCCGTCATCGGGAAATAACGCGGGTGAGAATCGCTGAAGAATATCGGTAGAATCGATATGACCGGATGAAATAAAGCGTTCTTTACTTTTAGAATCAAGTTTCCCTAGATAAGCTCGCGTTCTCCACCCGCTTGACATTTATTAGCTGAGAATGGCGACATAAAATAATGGTTAATTTATATGGAAATGGGACACTTACAGGTCCCTAGGAGTAGACGAATTAAAGTGAGAGCACCCGGATAACATCAAACCATAAAGAAGATGAAATTCATAATACTTTACACTACGAACGGCTTCAATACGCTCAGTAATTCATATTAATAAGTTATTTATTCATTTGAAAGGAAAAGTGAACTACAACATGTAGTTGAAAATAGATGGGGGAATAACGATGGTACCTTAAGACTGAATGAGGTATCTTAAACAACGCGTATTTCTCTCCGTTCTTCGGACGTACGACACCCTTCTAACGATTCTCTCGCCTTCTCTGTTCTGTAATCTTCTCTGTATGTTTAAAGTAAATAATTTTTTTAACGTCCATTCCAAACGTATAACTGACGATCCACCAACGTCTGCCCGAGTTCAGTCCGTCTGCAGTCGCGTTGCTTGTGGATTTGTAAGCTCTCCTCCTTTAGTTGGATTTCTTTCGTATAATATCAACGGTCTGACGTCAAAAGTTTCTGACTCTCTACTTGTACAATTTGTTAATCATCACAGTATTTTTCTTTTGCTAGAGACGTTTGTTGAAATTGGTAAATACAATTACTACGAACGTTATTTTCCTCAGAATAAACTAAGCTTGGTGCCAGTAAAAATATTTTTAAAATAAAACACATAAATAAATGCAGTAGAGCAATGAGAGTGAATTTATATGGAATTAACTATAATTTACATGGTCATATCAACCCTCGGGGGTGCCGGTATTTTCGAAAACAAGCCCATTTGTAAGTATGTATTCAGTGGCCCTGGATTCGAACCCGGGACCTTTACCTTACAGTGATGAGCGCCGTGTCAACGCTTAAACCGTTGCGGCCACCGACGCCCCTGAAACTACCTGTAACTTTTATACTTTAGGATGTAAACCTCTGTTTAGTATTAAGACACGCAAAATGGAATTGTTTATATTACCAATTTGTTTAAATTGTAATTTCTGGAAAGCATATTTTGAGGATTTAATTAACTTTCTCATTGAACATGCAAATTACAATTATATTATTATATTGGTTGGAGATTGTAACGTACGAGTGGGTTCTTCACAGATAATCCCTGTCTGTTCGACAGTAATTATAAATTCAGATGTTTTAGACAATCAAAATACGAGTTGTTAGTTGTTAATAACGTGGGTAAATTGTTGTTAAAAGGACGAACCTCTTTCGTCCGTTGATGAAGGTGAATACACTTTTGTAGAAAGTGTGGGTTCATTAGTAAACGTACTTTGTTGTGTCCCACTGCAGAACACGTTTGCGATTGATAATTTCAAGGTACTTCCAGAATGCGATGCGGTGGGTGTGTTTGTCTTCTGTGTAATTGTGCCAGTTTTGCGTGTCGTGTTGAGAGTGCCTTAAGACAAACACTTTGAGCCCTGAAGATGATCACAATAAAAATCGAAACGTTAGCACGATAAAGAAAATGTTTTTCTGAAGCCTACACCACACCAGACCGCATCTCACGATATCTGAATAATCACTAATCTCTACACAGCACTTCCAGAACCTTATTCTGACCACCGTTCCTTTCACCTTTCTATCAACTTCCTCAGACGACAAAGTTTTACCACTCTTCATTCAGCCAGTCTGGCTTGAAAGCTGGACAGAAAAAGAATCAATTTGACGATTAAACAATATTAAATATTTTTCTACAGATCCACGGGAATATGCCAAAGCCCTAATGGGAGTTGTTAAACATGCATTTCCCACTGTGAATTCTAAATCCTCTTCTGCTAAGTCCAAAAGGAAACAACTTTGGTTCGACAGCAAGTGCCTTCAAGCAAGGAAGAAAGATATCGTTTAGTTTTAGTTAGTTTTAACCCTACCATTTGCAAGGGAATTCAGGAAAATAGTTAACAAATGTTAAAAGAAAATTTTTCTTTGTAGTACATATATTACAATGAATGAACTGGTTGGCTGATTTCAGTTACTTAACCCGCATTACTCTTTATATGCCGAGCCGTGCCAAATACTTAGAAGCCCAATTTAATCACCAAGATAGCTGTTTTATCAAAATTAAACTAAACGATGCTCCTTGCTGTGACAGGGAAGTTACGAATTTTAGAAATATATTCCTATCAAGTAAATTATGTTGATGATTGCTGCCGTCACATTAACAGGAAAGTACCCACGATAAGACTGGCTCTCAACAGCATTTGGCATGACTTCATTTCAGAAGATATGATTCCCCAGAACACGAAATGAAAACTATTTAATTTAATATGCCGCTTGATCCATTCTTACGCTGCTCAGGTATGGATAAACGAAAGGTTTGAGCCGCAAGAAAAGATTCAACGCTTCTTCATAAGAAAGTTATTTGTCTTACGTACACAAGCACCTAATTACATGTTATATAGAGAACGGACTAGGCTGTATTTGTATATATTGCAACTCCATTTCATATACATAATATTATTCATTCGTAAAAATTCACTAATTAAGTGGTCCGCTTGGCCAATTGATACAATACAATCAATTAAGTTTTTTAGTCGAGATGAAAAAAGTTAATGGCACGAGGGGGATTCGAACCCATGACCTTCGGCTAGATACGCCGCTGCTCTACCATTTGATCTACCGTGACCTCGATCCCCTCCGACACCAACTCCCATCTCGACGTCACCGATTTGAATTTTCCCTCCTTTTTGCCACTTTCCGGCCGAAGATCGTCGGTTCGAATCCCGCTCGTACCATTGACTTTTTATCTCAACTAAAAACCTTAATTAAATGTAATATATTAATCGGTCAAGCGGACCAGGAAATTAGTGAATTTTTTTCTTAATATTCAGTGTTATCTTTTAATCACTGGCAGTTTAATTGTTTCACTTCATTTTAAATTAAACATTATTCTTTTAAGTGAGAAGTTATCTCATCCCGCATTCAGCTGTTAATGAAAGTACCACTCTTAAATGTTTTGTTCCTTTCCTTTATAAAATTTGCTTTTGGGAAATAAATCATTTGAACAAACGATAAAAATTGTTGGTGCAGCGGGGTTAAGTAAATAATAAATTGTTCAGAGGAGATCATGAATATTTTTGTCTTACAGCTTCTGTACTCTCCAAGTCTGAGATCAAATCAAAACTTTTATGAATGGCTAAATATAATTTTAATATTTCGAGTTGTACAACACTAAATTGGGTCTTAGGTCATGAAAGAATTTCAGGCAATGAGGAAGCAAATAAACCATCTAAAATGGTCGCCTCAATACGACAAAGAGGCACGAATGCATTTTATGACATAAAAACATTGAAACGAACTAGAATCTCAGGTAACACAACCCGAGTCCGGGTGGAACATCAACCTCCTATCTCAACCTCATTGAAAAATGGCAAAAAGAAGGGAAAACTCATAAGGTGAGGTTGAGTTAGGAAGTTGATGTCCGAGTGGATCGAGGTCACTCACGGTAGATGAAATGGTAGAGCAGCGGCGTATCTAGCCGAAGATCCTGGGTTCGAATCCCGTTCGTACTATTAACTTTTTTCATCTCAACTAAAAACCTTAATTATTTGTAATTATTGAAAATAATGAAACTCCCAGATTATTGCTTGCCAAAAATAGTTGCCTTTGAAATAATTAATAGTGGCGTACTCTGGTTTAGGGCGAGGAACGTTCTCTCTAATGGGCTGTCATGTGCACTCTGTACTCGCCGCATAATGTAAACAGTCGGCCCCCTATTTTTTTTTTTCGTTTTTACGAGGGTTCGCAACAGCAGAGGTCATATAAACCCTCAGGGTGCCGGTGTTTTTGAAAAAAAGCCCCTTTATAAGTATGTCGGGTTCGAATGCAGGGCCGCTGGATTCGAACCCGGGACCTTGACCTTACAGTGATGAGCGCCGTGTCAAAGACGAAACCTCGCGGCCACCGACGCCCCTCGGCCCCCTATTGTTAAAGAAATACTTGCTAATTTAAATAATTTTTTTTTTTTCTGCTCTCCTGGAAAGAGTCTCGTCTACTACAAGTTTCTTATTTCACAGACAGTTAGGTAGCAGCTGAGGGATGATTAGTTTAATAACTGATAATTCACAAGGCTTGGGTGATCTTCGCCGGCCTTTCAAGATCAAAGGTGATCTTTCGTGTGCGAACGGTGCCCCCTTTCGGTCTATAGGAAATGAATGGTGTCCTATATATAATTCACGTGTAGGGAGGACATTGTTCATTTTTTGGATGAATGCACCATTTGGTCAGAGATCCGCCGTTTACACTTGAATTATTCTGTAATTGCAAAAGACCACCTTGGTATTCTATTTAAGTATAACTTTAGGAATTTAATTAAATACGCTCGACAGGTCCGGCACTACCGATACGAATTAGTGATGGAATTCAATTTTTAATCAATCTTTGTTTTTCTTTATCTTTATTGTTTATTTTAATTTTTCCCCTCATTAAGTATTTTTTCCCTTTTCCTTTCTAAAAAAAGGCACTATCACTTCTTTATATTATCCACCGACCACCGTGCCATAGGGATTTCCTTTAACCCTGCTGTATAATACTTTGTTTTTCTTATCTAATTGTGTTTAATTGCATGCACTATACAAATAATGAAGTATATTATTATTACTGAATAAAACATTATTTTAAATATATCTAACGTCGAAACGAGTTCAAAGGATATTGTATAAAATCAATGCAAAAATAACATAAAAATTACCAAACAAGATTCTTATATCCCTTATGCTTGTTTCTTCAGAAATTATGAAATCTAACTTAAGTAATGTAAAAATATATTTCTAGGGATTCAATTATTTTTTGAAAACATCATTAAGTGCCGAAACTTTCTGTGGCATAGAAACCCACACTATTGTTGAGTATCTCAGAAAAATTTCCACGCAATGAAACCAGGTTAGCCTCGTTTTTCTCACTCCCCTTATTTATTTTTCTTACGTGTGCAAAAATAGACGTAGAGTGAATAAATAAATATAAAATTCTTTTGTTTTCATTATTCATTGTTATTGGTTGTATTAATTTAATTAATTCATTCTACGTTTATTTTTGAAATTATTCATTTTTCTCGAAGTTTACAGTGGACCCGATTGGTAGGGTCAGCGGGCCACGGTTTTGGAAGCGCCACTCGACTTTATTTCCATCTAATTATTTGTAAGTTATATACAATCAAGTCTTGCCAATTCGAAACGCGATAGTTCGGTCTTCTCAGTAAGTCGCTTTGGTAAATCGAAACAAATTCTTTGTATTCTGATACACTCGGTAATACGAAATATTTTTCAAAAAAGAAGGGGGAGATGATATAATAAATCGAAATTGAGCCACTTCCCCTCTTTATAACTCGAACTTTTGTTTGTTATATTCCTCTAAAATTCCACTTATTGTTGACTTCCTTACAGCTTAAAGTATCTTCGATTTTTCTCTAGACTACTATACGTTTTCTCAGCACTCGCCACTTTGGAAAATCATTTAGGCAAACGACGCCACACCTCACTGAAACACAAACCTTTTCACAGAGATTTTTTTTAATGCAAGTTAAGTATATCAGACCAAAACTTCAGCAAAGTCAGGCGGATCCGGACGCCCGCCAATCATCTTAACCAGCATTTCTTTAAAATGTATAAAAACCCTAATCTACAAATAACTGGAACTATTCCCAACTTGATGGTCCTTAGATATTTTCAACAATTTATGGTTCTGTTATAATATGTACGGGCAGTTAGTCAATACTCGTCATGTTCGTTTATTTTCGCCGTCCCCATCAAGAAGACCCTCATCAAGAATCTTAGCTGACTCCTGCCTGTCTTTCTAAAAGATTCGTTTCCTTCCCGCAGCAGCTTCGAACTTACGGAAGGAGGATACGCAGAGTGGGCGTCCAAGACCCGAGGACTTAATTGCCTGGGTAAAATTGTACCCCACCCCTAAAGGGTCCGGAACTTGGTCGGTTCATGTGTTCTGCATAACTCTCTTTGACCTGTTCACAGACCCCAAGATTTTGGACCATTTTATCTCTGGGAGTGATTTGGTAATGTCCGCTCCTTCAAAAGTTTCGAATCTATGCCTGGCATACCTATCACACGCTGCGAGGTAATGCCTTGCCGTTTCTTCTTTTATTCCTCAAAAACGGCAAAAGGGATCTGGTAAAATACCTATTACGAAGAGGTGTCTTCTCAAAAGGTAGTGGCCTGTCAGGATACCTACCAGCCTCCTAATTCCCTTCCTTGCGATAGAGATTAGCCATTTCGATTCTGCTGGTTTGATCACCTTAACAATCTCCTTCGATTGCCTGTGTCTGATGGGGTTAAATTCCACTCCCTAAGGAATTGTTTCATGCCCAAGTTATTAATACTGCTGTGCTCATAGAGTGAGGTATTACCGGTTCTGGCCCGACAAACGCAGTATTGGAACTTCTTTGGCTAGGCCATCTGCCTCTTCATTGCTATAGTGTACTGTATGTACTGTTATCCAAATAAAGGTTACCTTTTCTCAAACCTGCAAGAGATCCTATTGATAAGCTCTACAATTTCCCCCACCAGTCTGGAGATTGACAATTTTTTGTAATGACCTACGACTAGCCTGACACTCAAAAAAATTGTAATATCTTTTCCCTTAATTTTATTTTCTGTAAGTGTCCATTTCTACAACCTACATTAATGGCCCAGATTTACGACGAAAAAGCATAAGTGTTATTGCCAAGAGGGGAAAAGATGGTGATTCCTAATTTAGGTATGTAGATTCTGGCATCACTCCCTCTACCTTTGATATGTGAGCCATCAACTTAATCAGCATTTCTTTAAAATAGAATAAAAGCCGTAATCAGTGAATATTCATGCCTTACTCTTAGCTTTCTTCCCATCACTCTGTCGGTTTAAACTAAAACATGGTACAATTTTGACAGTAAAGTTTCGTATTTTTTTAAACGTATTCTTCGAGCGATTAGTTGATGTCACATTACAATGTTCAATTTTACATTCGATCAATTTCCTCATTTTCAATATGGACACCAAATTATGGTTTTATATATGTAAAATTTACGTAAGATCTTGTAAAAATGCCGAACAACTCTTCATAATTGTTACCTTTCTTTGATAATTCGAACATCACTTGATAAAGGGAATTATTTTTGTGGTCCCCTTTGGTTTCGAATCATGAATAGTGGACTGGGCTCAGCTTCAAGAAATTACAATGTTTCCAAATGTTCTTTGCGAGTTGAAAAATTGTTAATTGCTCTTTAAATTATATTTTATAAGAATTGTTTGCTATTAATTATGTTTTTAATTTTTGTTTCATTCAATCGTCCACCGGGAAATATTACTAAAATTACACATTTCTTAATTTTTATGTGAACGAAATGTCGAACTGTTAAACGGTTTTCGTTTAATTTTTCATTTTGTTTTAAATTACAATACATTATCATAAATTAAATTAAACGAGAATATTTGTTTCCATATTTACATCAATCTGATGTATTTCCCAGATACAAGTTTTTATCTCGGTTTTTAATATTTGCACAATTATATTCTTTGACTATAATTCTGCACGATCCCAAACAACGAAATTCAACTGTGTTAATAGTCTGATTAATGGGGTTTTGGACTACGGCTTAAGTCGCTCTATAGAGCTAATAAGAATATGATTTTATTCCATTTTAAGGATTAATCACTTGCCCACCACATTAATTGATAAATTGAAACAAGGGTTTTTATCAAAGCCTAGAGTAGAGTTTCTACAGTGGTAGATTTAAATAATGACGGTCACATTTCCGTTCCTCCCGCTCACCATCTGTAGTTAAAACCCTTACTTACATTCCGGGCATATCTAATAAATTGAAGAGTACTTCGAGCATCATTCCATTAATGTAAGGACTGCTTTCACTTATAAAATCTGAAAGAAAAAAATATACTTCACTTATATACTTAAATTTATCACATGTAATTTAGGAAGTCGAATATAATATGCACGTATATGCTAGGAATTTGTGTCGTCCGTATTTTTGTTACTTGATGATTATTTTGAGGCCGTGAGACGTAGGTTTTAGATAAACAAAGGCTAGATTGATCGGATGAGAAATCACGTGGGAAAAGTGGGGACGAGCGTACTTTAAAATTCTCGCGGACATCCAATAACTGGAAAGCCTGACATTTTGATAGAATTAATGATTCCCTGAACTTCAAGAGAAGTGGCTGGATCGAGAAACATTGAAAAACTTGGATTGTGAGTTTTGTTTAAAAATTAGTCAAAAGTAGCTCTCAACTTAGGATTTGCACTAACAAGTCGTTTAGGGCAATGCAAGGAAGGGTCAGTAAAAATATCTGACTCGATGTTTATCTTTGAATGTCTTGTTGTATTTATTTCCTTTTTCACAAGATCCCAGCATGCTTTATTAATGTTAGCTGATCCACTTATAACCATATTATTTCTATCTTTTTTATACATTTTGATTTCATTCCTATGTTCATTTCTAGCCTTTTCATTTTTACATTTAGCGTAGCATTATTTTTATATTTCTACAACCTACCTCTGACTGTTTTAAGATAATTATTCAAATTTAAAGAAAAACGATTCGGTTTAGAATTCATAGTGTTATTATACTTTACAAGTGTGAGGGGAAAACATTCTTCAAAAATGGCTGTTAAGGCGCCCCAGAAAATTTCATAAGCATTTGTAAAATTGTCCGAGTATCAATATCCCAATTAACATTCTTTATTATGGCTATGAACAAGTCAATTAATTCACGGTTTTGAATGTTTCACTTGTAAGATTTAGTTATATATAATTGTCTCGGGGCGTCGGTGGCCGCAAGGTTTAGTCTTTGATACGGCGGTCATCACTGTAAGGTAAAGGTCCCGGGTTCGAATGCAGGGCCGCTGGATTCGAACCCGATACACTTACAAATTACAAATGGGCTTTTTTTTCAAAAACACCGGCGCCCTGAGGGTTTATATTTTAAAAAAAATTGTCTCCCAGCTGTATACCAGGTCAACTCCATAGTGCTGAAGTGATCCCTTCACCATGGCAAACTCTTGTGTCCATGCTAAAAATATGTTGTACTGGCAACTCTGGTACTCTCCAACACCGCTGGCTTGAGGTCGAATATATCAAGCACCACATTTAATTCTTTCACTGTATTACTACAATCGTCATTTATGACAATGTTAATACCACCCATAATAATTAAAATTTTATATTTAACGTTGACCTGATTTACCACATTGATTGTCCACAAAATATGCTTCAGGGCATTTTTCAGTACTAGAACTAGATATGATAAAGCATGATAATAGTTGGACACAAATACCACACAATTCCACTTGTCCTTCCTCAGATAAGCTCTTGATGTCAATCGGTGTGGATTGAACCCATCTCCTTATGAATGGAGCAATCCCTCCGTGCGCTATGTTGGGTCGGCAGTATGGAATGGAATGGTGGCAAGGGTACTGTGTCGGCAGTAAGCAGAACCCGCTGTACACCCTGGGGTTGCGAATATCTTTAATTTTGAATCGCAGTTTACCAAATGTTCAGAACCACCAATTACAACCACGTTTTCACGTGAAGAATTTGCAATTTAGTCCTCGAGCTCGTTTGTCTTGTTTTGTAAACACCGAATATTTATGACAGAACATAATTGGGCCAGTCACTTCTCTGCCGTGGGCAGTGACGCTCCATGTTGACGAACGAATGAAACATGTTTTAGGATAATGTTTTTGGGCCACTTAGTAACTTCAAATAGCGTTTATTTTCGCAGGAATCGAACCCGCGACCGCTGACTCGACTAGCTGAGAGTCTCTCACGCTAACCACTCGGTTACCGCGGCCCTCATACAGAAGCGTCGATAGATGGAAAATTTACTTTAATGAACTTCTGAACATCTTCAACCGAAGTGTCGCTCATAAGTTTGCCGACATGAATCCACGCTTCCTTGATACCTTGTAAAGTCATTTTTATGTACCCACATATTCAGTTCTTTTGTTGACAACTTTATGCCTAACAGTTTGCGATTTTTTTTTTGTTTTCTCACAACATCCGTCCATTTTTCGTTTACTGGAGGAACTATATCCTCCGCAGAAGATTCACAGCTACCCTGTTTGTTTCCTCGGTTAATATAAAAGGTTGTTTTTGATTTACTGGTCGAAACGGTTCCATAAATCTTGAGACTTGACGGGTAGTTGCATTCTTGTTTCGCCCCAAACAGGCATGACTGAACATATACGAAAATATACGAACATATACAAAAATATACGAAAATATACGAAGATATACGAAAATATACGAAGATATATGAAGAACGAAGATATACGAAAATATACGAAGATATACGAAAATATACGAACATATACGAAGAACGAAGAACGAAGATGTACGAAAAGATACGAAAATATACGAAGATATACGAAAAATATACGAAGATATACGAAGATATACGAAGAACGAAGATGTACGA
>CM077101.1:5553998-5589308 GCA_039619505.1 Cimex hemipterus | reverse complement strand
TTTATAGTATAATAATTTTCGAATTTTGTAGTATAATAACTTTTGAATTTTATAGTATAATAATTTTCGTACTTTATAGTATAATAATTTTCGAATTTTGTAGTGTAATAATTTTCGAATTTTATAGTATAATAATTTTCGAATTTTATAGAATAATAATTTTTGAATTTTATAGTATAATTTTTGTATTTTATTACATTTATTTGTTATTTACAACTACAAGTGTTGTATTAAGTAAATATGTTCGTATATGGTGAATTTTTATTTGAGGCTCTTGTAGGAGAAGTTGCCCAGTGGTAACACTCCTTCACACTATCTTGTTCAGTCTTCACACAATGAGGTCTCGGGGCCACATTCGCTTCAATCGTCTTCGAGGATTTTCAGGTAGTGTTAGAAGTGATAAATTTCGTACGAATAGGTTACTATGTGTGTTCAGTGATTGATGAAATTTGTTATATCGGGTTTTGATGAGTTCCTGTACAAACGGGATGTGTAGGTCTTTATGGATAGTGTAATTTGAAACGTAAAAATGACGGGGAATTTTAGATCGGACTGATTGGAGACGCTGGTAATTGGAATCCTTGGTTGAGCCCCACACTTCACAACCGTACGCCCAGAGAGGTCTAATCATTGTCTTGTAAATTAAAAGTTTGTTTTCGAGGTCTAATTTTGATCGTGAGTCGAGTAGTCCTTTTAACAAATTTATAACGTCGGTTTGTTAGCAGTCTTTTCATTCTTGAATGGGGATTCCAAGTCAGTCGTTAACCAATGAAAAGTCCAAGATAACGCACAAGGTCAGTGGTAGGCAATGATATTCCATTTATATTCACCGTAGGACAGACATTTTTACGTATGGTAAAATTGATCTGTGTGCTCTTTGTTAGGTTTACCTTTATTATCCACTTTGTGAACAATAGTGTGAATAGTGTTAATTCAGTTAGATGTTGTTGTAAGTGCTGAGCGTTAATTGAGGTTTCCAAATTGCGTGTAAGAATCGCTGTATCATCAGCGAATGTGTGTGTCGAAGTGTTAACGTGTGTAGGAATATCTGCAGTGTATATGGAAAATAGAGAAGGGCCAAGTATGCTTCCTTGAGGAACATCCGCCCTTATGCGTATATAAGATGAGAATCCAGATCCCTGACGGTCTCGACAAAATCACAACAATAAGTATGAGGTAGTACGTATGAGGGAGGGTGCTCCTTAATTTCCAAAGCAAGCCCGTGTGCCAGACTCGATCGAAGGCTTGTTCTAAATCAAGAAAGACACACACACACTAATTTTACACTATAATAATTTTTGAATTTTATAGTGTAATAATTTTTGAATTTTATAGTATAATAATTTCAGAATTTTATAGTTTGTAGATTGAAACAAAAAACTGGAAAAAATTAAAAAGATTAGGTTTTTCTGTTACGCACTCATTAAAAGCTTTACGTTATTATATTTTGCTGTTAATTATTGTAAAGATGGCACTAACATCTTTGTCTGTAAAAGACAAATAAAGTTCAAATCTGTGTTTAACTTGTTCAAAAACGTGTCATAAATCTTTTGGGCTCGCTGATTTATTAATTAAAAAATTTGTTTGAGTAATATGTAACCGTTCGCGATCGTGTGTTTATTTATAACAGGCAAAGGAGCGAATGAAGTTAAATTCTGATCGCAAGTTCAAGCCTCAATTAAATTCTCTTAATCGCACTCAACCCTAAACAACGCGCAGTAACACTCTCAACCCGACACGCAAGGACGCAAGAATGGCACAACTACACAAAAGACAAACACTTTGAAGATGATCTCAATAAAGTTCGAAACGTCGGCACGATAAAGAAAATGTTCTTCTGAAATCTACATCACGCCAGAACGCATCTCACGATTACTAAATAATTATCGATTAACGGTCACTAATCACCACACATAAAGAACAGAGTTCAAAAGCCTTTTTCTCAAGTCCTCTTTTAAAGTCTCTTCGAACGAGGGCTCGCTAAATGTCACAGTCATCTATTTATGAAGGGTTAGGAATGTTTAATGGGCCTCTTTTCCACAAAAACCTTGCGGGCTGTTAATTATTCCTAATTGCCATTTGGAATATAGGGGTGCCATCTTGCCTTTGATGAGATTTCCAAGAGGTATTCCACTTGACCTGATTACATAAAATATCTTATAAAGGGAATGCCTTTACTTTCGATTGGGAATACATCCGACAACTAATTACTGGGAATATTAGTTATTCGGCTCTGTCTCGCATGAGAATAGATTTCTTGCAATTACTAAATAATAATATAATAATAATAAGAGGTAACGCCAATTTGAAAGAATAGAAAAATATACTAAGTACCTTCTTAAAAATTTAAATATAATCTGCATGAGGACTTCGAAACGCGCGTTAATAGGTAAACATCAATGAATAACCATTTTCAATAATAAAACTTTTCTGTGAATTGTTTGAATCGACCTCTAAAATTGTAAGATTTACTAAACGTTCTGCAGGAAGGTGCATTACGTAAGTGGCGGATATCAAATTGAGGGGAAATATAAACGCGATTCCATGTCATTACCGAACACTACGACAAGGATATTGCAAGCAAATATTTAAGAAGTCACCCAGACAAGGACAGAAGAGACGGAAACGGACAATATCACGAGGTGGACTCAAACCCATGACCTACGGCTAGAACGGTAGCCGAAGATAGTGAGTTCGAGTCTCGCTCGTGACCCTAATTTTTCTCCACAACCGTCGTCGCACTAAAAGTTGGAAATAATAAACAGATAAATAATTAAACATTTGGAGTACGCCCGGCAACAGAGATTTTTACTCCACCTCGGTAAAGGTACTGCAGTCAATAAGTAGTACTGCTTTTTGTTTTGTTTCTTAAATTAATTGATTGATTTTTTTTGGGGGGGGGTGAATGGAAATTAATATTATGTTGATTTTTGTATGGTCTATTATATTTTCATTGGGCTCTAACGTATCAAAATGTAATTTATGTTCCTGAAAAGAAAAACTCCATGAAAATTGGACAGTTAAGAGGTGTTGTTGGCAGCCCGGAAATAGACCTCGTTCTAGTCTCTTCTTCGTACTGATGCGAGTCCTCGGCCCCGTCGACAAGGTGGTCGTTTCAGCATCCCTGGAATTATTTCCCATTCGCATCAGTCACAGGTTTTATTGCCGCCTAAGAGAAAAATCCTCGTTATTTTTATTTATGGATACAAACTCGTTCATTGTTTTCCGTGAAGGAATGTAGTAAACGAAAATACCGTCAAACGTTGTTTTGAAAAGCTAAGAAAGTATTAGGCCAAATGAAATTACTTGAGTACTGAGTAGAAATTAGAGGATTGTTTTGAGACGGTTTCAAAACTGATCTGGAATTATGGGCAAGTACCAACAGGGTTTCACGTAGTTAATGCATTTTCTCCAAGTTTTCCAATGGTCTACCCAACACCTTTAAATATTGGTAAGCAAGTTAGTTACTGAATGGTGCTTTTAACTAGAATTATTAGTAAAACAATTAATTTAAAAGAAATAAAACCATTGGTCAAAACGTAGGGGAATGTTGGCAACAAATTAAGGTTAGAGACGACCTGACATTAAATAGACCACAGCAGCACTCATGAGCATCCCCGGCCAAGTAGATGGTCGTTGTACTGCGTCCAAATAACTATAAAACACTCATTGGTATAATGGGAACAATTGGCGCCGAACAAACTGATGCGCCGTTTGAATCTTATATACACCCTATCACACAGTAGTAATGGCAGCGAAAATTTGGTTTGATATATCAAGCGGATAGGTGCATATGTTTAGTATTTGATGACATTCCACACTTGGTTTTTCTCAACTAGAATAAATGTATTTATTTGCTTAAGAATTTGGTTTGCGGCTGACTAAAGAATGCTCACCAATGGTAATTATTATTATAACAGAACTTGGCCTTAGGTTTTATTTTGTCTAAGATGATCTCATCCCGCATCCAAAAGTTCAACACCAAACACTACCTACATTTTACCTTCGTTAGAAGCAGCCACGTCAATTTAAATGAAAATGACCCTCAATAAATGTATTTGTTAGCGTGATTGGATTGTGGTGCAATGTAGAGTACTGCACAACTACTCTGGGAGGCGAAAAAGTGGCCAAGGGTAGGATCAGATATAAGGAGAGTATTACGATGTGGTTCGTAAAATGGGTGTTGGGTGTCTAGTAACTTACCAATAGGATAACTGTTAGGGACAAGAATAGGGTAACCCTATTATGGATATCAGCTGGCAATGAAGAAACGGACAGCCTGGCCAAAGAAGGATCCAATACTGCGTTTGTCGGGCCACAACCAGTATTACCCCACTCTATAAGCACAGCGAAAGAGAGTATTAGTTGCTGGGGCATGAAACAATTCCTTAAAGGATGGAATATGTCCCCCGGACACAGGCAATCGAAGGAGTTTCTGAAGGAAATCAAACCTAAGGAAGCGAAACGGTTACTCTCTAACTCTAGGAGGAGAATTAGGAGGCTGATAGGTATCCTAACGGCCATTGCCCCTTGAGAAGACACCTCTTCATAAAGGGTACTCTACAGACCTCTTCTGCAGCTTCTGTTAAACAAAGGAAGAAACGGCTCGACACTACCTTGCAGAACGTGATAGGTACGCTAGGGAAAGATTTCAAAACTTTCGAAGGAGAGGACATAACCAAAGCATTCCCCAGGATAAAATGGTCTAAAAGGTTCTGAATAGGTCCGAAAGGTTTATGCAGGACTCGTGAGCCGACCGGGTCCCGGACCTTTTAGGGATGTGTTATGGGCCTACCTAGGCTTTTAGCCCCTCGGGTACTGGTCGTCCGCCCTGCGTAATATATATAGGGTGTCTAGTGACTGAGAGTTATGTGACCCTGAAAAGGGCCGGAGTTGATTCGAGGCCGAGACCGTGTGTGTGGTGCCGTTGGTGGTGGTCTGTGACCGAATAAACCGTTGTCTGAGGTGCGGGGGTCGGCTGACTCCACGGAGGCCGAAGACACTGGAGTGCAGCAATTAGCCGAGCGAAGTAGTTGGCGTTTATAGCCAAGTCGGCTGGGTTTAGAAAGCGAGGATCGGGCTAATGTTGCGAGTACCCTTCCTGTAGGCGACGTCCATTAGTGTTGTGTGAAAATTCGTCTTGTTGACGAGTCTGCTGTCGTTGTTGATTAGCTGACGAGTACTGAGGTAGTGGGACCTCGTCGTGTCGACTCTGCTCTCTACTCTGATTGGCTGCAGAGGAGAGCGAGAACGTTCCATAAGTGGTAGTGTCACCTAGCCGTAACGTGGCAACTAAAAGTGGCCACTACAGGGTGTCACCCGTTTAGACTGTGTAGAGGATACTCGGATACTCCGTTGGGGAGCACCGGCCTTGATGCATTTGCCGTATGAAAATATAGAACCAATTATCACCTTAATTCCGAGAAGAAAGACTTCAGGATCAGATAGCAGACGTGGGTAAAAATACTTTTTGTTTGGAAAACAGACCAGTGCAAACCCTCTGTCAAATGCCTCTGTAATATTTACAACCCTCCTGGGCAGTAATGCCTCATTTCGAGGAAGAGGATATTGTGTCGACTGCAAGTTACCTCTGATAATGTGAACTCTGTTATCCGTGTAATTTAAAAAAAGGAGAAACTTTTATTTGTCAAAGTGTTACAATTGCCATGACTAATGGAAAAACTAATTCTTTCTTTATGAGTTTTTTTCAATAAAGGAAGGCCGTTTAAACAAAATTCAAAGTTGACCGACTGACTTCACACTTCGAGAGTTTTACAAATGATTAATGGCCGTTTGAAAAGCTAAAAAAAGCACACACTCAACCGAGAGGGGAAGGAAGAAAAAGAGACAATATTGCTTGCATTACTTGACAACAATTGCTAGAAACGTATTATCTATTTCATTACAAATATTAAGTTTTTATGATTCACATCAACACAGCAACGATGAATGAATAAACAAACCGAACTATTTTAATACGAGAACAAAAGTATTGATTTTAATTCGAAATGAGCGAATATTTTCCGAATGAATGACAACAGATCAAACCGTTTTTGTTTTCTCCAAAATTCAAATTTCTATCAAATTAAGTGACGTTCAGAAGGTCAGGAGAAGACAGTTAAAAAATCGGCATTTGGGAAGGAGGACCTGCTGGCATGGATTGGTCTAAGACGCTCAACGGATTTAAAATTTTTTAAACAATAGAAAAAGGGCTGGTAAAAATAAAAATAAGGTTATGGTGAGGCAGGTTAAGAAAAACGAGAAAAATGTCGGTCCCTGCTGCTCTGGTCTAAAAGGGAAAAGACAATACTGACAAGACTACGCATACGTCATACAAGAATAATTCACGAGAACCATCTGGTGGGAAAGCGAGCGCGTAGGACAAGAAAAAACTAACGGTCCAGTACATTTTCAATTATAGAAGGGATGACGTTTATGGGTAATATTTAGATATATTGTCGGATCCTGCATGGTCTTGAATCATGGCGATCACAGATCCGGTACCTTAGGTCTATAGGGTTTTTTAAATTTATATATTTTTTGTGTTGTGTTTGTTATTTAAATGAATGTTATTTATGAGCGGGAAAGTAAGAGGTTGTTTTTCTCCATCATGAGTAACGTCAAAAACTCTGGTGTGAGTGACTGTGACCAGATTTCTTTGCGTTTATATTAATTATTGGAAGGGATGTAATTCATTAGTTCACTTAATTATTCTTTTTATCTAACGTCTCGGTTGAAATGGAAAAAGCTAGTGTAATGAGCGGGATTCGAACCCACGACCTTCGGCTCGATAGCCCGCTGTTCTAACCGCCCATACCTATTTAGCTGCTATGCTCAAGTGGTTAGAGCAGCTCCGTATTGATCCAAGAGACCGGCGGGAGAACAATAATATAAAATTTGCTGGACTGTTGATAATCCTTATGCTATTTTCGTTCCATTCATGAAATAATTTTATCGATTTAAAAAAATAGTTCCCTTAATTAAATCATTTTTGTTTAAACACTATGAGATGCAGACATCGGTGTGATATGTTAAACCAATTTTATCAAGTCTGACAGTAAATATATAATATTTATTATTATTATTATATAACTACGTTTTCCTTAATCATTTTGTTTACATAATTATCTTTACCAGTATAATATTTTTGTTGAGGTTCCTTTGTAACAATTTTCCGTAGGATCTTTAACATCGCCAATCTGAGAGAATTGTGTTCTTTAGCTGCTGAAACGAATTCGGTTTGCAAATATGCCCATTCCTTTGAACTAGTCACTATACCACAAAGAAAAAATATGTGTACTCTCTCTCTCTCTCAAAAAAAAAAAAAAAATCAATTATTCAAGTAATGTATATGATATTCATGTATCATAATTTTATTGGTTTTAGTCGAAGATTTGTTATTACATATTAATCTAGGATCTACTAGAGTATGCATGGTATCTGGTAGCTGTAGTTTTTAAAATAAAAAACTCTTTACAACGTTTAATTTTACATGTAAAATTTAAAATATGCTCATTTCGTTTTAAGTGATATTAGTCCAAAAAGAATGTCTCGGTAGAAAAAAAGTTAATTATTATTCGAGTCTCTGACGTTCATGATGCGTATTTTAATATTTTTATTCCAAATTATATGGCATATTAAATAAAATAAATAACAAGTCCACTTTATACGGGATATTTAAGAATTTCTTTTCCATATAAATCCTCGTTCTTCTTTTCAACAATGTAAAATAAACATTTAATTCCAGATATTAAAACTATTAAACTTACCTAACTATTAAAAATTAAAAAAAAATCGAAGTTTTTAAAAATAAAATATTCAAAATGTACACCCCCTTTGAAAATGCAAGCCGACATGTTAAACATTTAATTAGATTGATTTTTAAAAGCTTTTGCTTTTCCCTTATAGTCAACTTTGTAAAACAGACTTTTATATGGCTGGACTTTATTTTTTTTTAAAGAAATTTTAACATCTTCATAACTAATATGGGCTTATTGTATGAAACGTTTGACGATTATTATTGCACATTAATATCTGCTCTAGTTATCACAAATGTACACTTAACTTTTACTTGATAAAAACTTTATTTAAAAAATGATTACTACTATTTATTCAGATATCGTGAGATGCGGTCTGGTGTGATGTAGGTATCAGAAAAGCATTTTCTTTATCGTGCCAACGTTTCGACCTTTTATTGAGATCATCTTCAGGGCCTGGGATTTACAAACATAATTTAAATTTAGAAAATACATATAGAATTTGGAAAAGTGAATTTATACAATGCAAAAATTATATTTTATATTCTATCAAAGTATTTCTACTCACTCAAAGTGTTTGTCTTCTGTGTAATTGTGCCATGTCGTGTTGAGAGTGCCAGTGAGATTTTACTGTTTCATATTTATATATGTTGGATTTTGAAGTGGTGGGGAAGGAATGGTTTACATCAACAAGGATAAACACAGCATCAATTACAGAACAGATACATGCAAACTCAGTCGATATCTGAATAATTATCCATTAACGGTCACTAATCTCTACACATTACTACTATTACTAATAAACTGGATAGTAATCCGAATGTCGTGGGTTATAATCCTGGCAATATCATTAACTTGTTCATCTCAACCAAGACCTTTAATAAGAAGAATAATTAGTTGAAATAATGAATATGGTCAATGTGGCCGCAACGGTTTAGGCGTTGACAAGGCGCTCGTGAAGAGGTGAAGATCCCGGGTTCGAATCCAGCGGCCCTGCATTTCAACACCACACAAAAGGGCATTCTTTCAAAAACACCAGCGCCCAGAGGGTTGATATGACCTCAGCTGTCGCTGCACATAAAAAGGTCATTTATCATATAACGTAATTTATTAGCGTGAAAGGAAGAAGTTGTAAAACCTTTTCCAGAGGGATACCGAGTACTCTGAGGTCAGTGTGTGAATTCTGAAGGGAAAAAATAAATTATTAGTGAAAATATTGCTATTTCAACCCCCACACCCCGCCCCAAAACCAAATATATCTAATACTTTGGGGTGATTTAATGATACCCGTTTGGGGTTGTAGTGTGGTGATGTATATTTATATATTGTATGTTTGAATTGTATGTTTTCATACCACAGTTGAAGTACTAACTCATGAGGAGGTCAACCTATTTAGGATATCGACTTGTTTTCATATAAAAGCAACAAAGTCAAATTTATTATACTGCATTTTAGAAAAATGTACTAATGTTGACAGATTTTTTCTATATGGATAATATTGACCTGTTCTCTCTTCAAAACCAATCATTAGCGAAAAACTACAAAAATGTCTTTTTTAAACTAACCTCATTGTTTAGTTTTATTTTTAAAAAGAAACCGTAAACAGTTAAGGAATTGGATTTTACTTTTTACAATTTGTTTGAAATCCAAGAGCTTAGAACAGTCTAAGAAATAAAGCGCCTCATTCATTGCTGTTCATACTTCAAAATCATTTCTATTCGCGATAGAATAAACTTTCGAAAGATAGAATCGTTTTAAATTGTATTAAATTTGAAATCCTTTGTCGGATGTAATGAAGTGAGGCGAACGGTGTTACTATCAATATTGGTAAATTCAAGTTGTTCGTTTGACCCATTCTCCGCTATGCCTCCTTTGAGATTAATTGATCACTTTACCTGATAGTTCCGGTTATTGGGAATTGACGGTTACTATCTTCTGATACCGCTTCGCCGCCGAAACGATGTACTTTATCTTCTTGTTTGATAAGTTTGGACGGCCATGTCCACACCTAGATCATTTACAACATAAAGTACATTCTATTAAATCTAAATTTACTAGGTTTGGACATAATTTTTTGCAAAAAACATCAACGCGTAACATTTTCATAGCTAATGGTCCATTACTCGATTTCGTAAGTGTATATAATATTATTTTGTTCTCGTCGATTGTATGAAATATCAGGTTGAATCATTCGCCCAATCATCATCAATCTTACCAACACGTGTTTCGCCGATATTCGAGAGTCAACGACTTTGTGATTAATGAATATCGGTCGAGCTGGGAATCGTGTGGCGTTTATTTTTAAGAAGAAAAAAAAATATAAATACATTTTCCAAGCGTCGAGCAATCAAATCGATCACGAGGTTTCTACTCTATACATTCCTCTTCCCATTTAACAGTGTCGAGTTTATTAAAATTTAGTGACAGATTTTCTCTTTGAAATATTTTACAAGTATTTTTAGAACAAGGTCAGTAATAAATATAATTTTAATAGTTTTGTCAATTATTATTTTGCTAGTTCAATACATGATAATTACACAAAAAGAATTAACATCCATCTACCCGTAAGGGAGTTAAAAAATGAAACAAATCTTGCAAAAAGAATGTTCATCCTGACAGGAAAATAAAACTTTTTCACTTTTTGATTTTATCTATAATTTTTTAAATTATTTTATTTGTAGACTATACATTTTAGTACATACTACAAACGTGATAACAAAATCTTTTTTTTTTCTCACGGTCACAGTACTAACCTAATGCAAGCGGTGCACCCGGAGGATACATGCTGTGAGATACCATCCAGTGCTGGTACTCATTGCCAGTGTGAGGGATTGAGAGGGGAATAGGAATAGGAACCAATCGTACGTAATTTTGACCAAAATTTGAATCTTGCAAAAAACAAAAACGGTTTGATCCAATGTCATTCATTTTGAAAATATGCCGTCATTTGGAATAGACATCTAGACTTTGTTCTGGTTTCTTAAAACAATTAAAATAATTAGGTTTGTTTCCATCACGTTATAATTTATTGTCGTATTGATTTGATGCATAAAAACTTGATGTAAGAAATGAAATGAATAATACGCCTCTTGTTGTTGTCAAACAGTGAAAGCAACATTCTCTATTTCTCTCTTTTCTCTCTTTTCCCCTCTCTGTTGAGTTTTTAGCTTGTCAAACGGTCATTTATAAAATATTAAACTCTCGAAGTGTGAAGCCGGTCGGTCCGACTAGGGGTTTTATTCAAAGTTTCATCCTTTGTCGAAAAAAAACTCATAAAGAATAAATTTGTTTCCCATTAGCCATGGAAATTGTAACACCTAACCAAAAAAGAAAGTTTCTACTTCTATTGTAAATTACACTTAATAATGGAATTTTTAAAATTATACAAATAGAAGTGTGACAAAATCAATTAGATTAAGTTTTAAACGTAGAAAAATCTGGGTTTTTTTTTCCGCCACTCAGGTAAGAAATCCTAACATGACCGCGTAACTTTAAAAATCCTAAAAATCTACCACAAAAAGCAACCACTACCGTTTTCAAAGAAGTAATCCGCACAACAGACTTCCCCGTCCGGTGGAAACTTTCTTTCATAACAGCTTTTCGCAAACCAAACAAATCCTTCCTCGTAAGAAAGAGTTCACACAATCCTAGCTAAAATCTTTGAACGCCTCCTGGCTCAAAAGATTAATCGCCATATTCATTCCCCGCAACACGGTACCCATTCATCAATTAGGCTTTAGATCCCTCCATTCTTCTGTCCATCAGGGGTTACGAATATTCGACACGGCATCTTCTGTCCTAGAAATAAAGAATTCCTGCCCAGCTGGTTTTGTTAATATTATAGAGGCATTTGATAGAATGTGGCCGTTCTTTCTCTCGGATCGCTGGTTCAAGGTGATAATTAGCTCTGAATTTATCAAGGGCCGGCGTTCCCCAAGAGACCCTATCCTAGGACCAAACATGTACAAATTACAATTACACGGCGTCCTCTCATTACACCAAAAACAACCCAAGGCCATCTAACACTCATTACCCACTATTGAACCCAGTGGCACATCTAGCTAAATGTACAAAAAATCAACACGTGACGTTCACAATTATAAAAAGTATCTGCCTTTATGTATTAACCTAGTGTATTAACCTAAACTGCAACTTAATTCCTCCATCCAATCAAATCAAGCTGGGTCTACTTGGGCAGTAGAGTTAAAGAAGACTTTATGGAAGAAAACAGCACTATCAAATCACGATTTTAGAGTAGTGCATTCGTCTTAGCCAAACCGAGCAGGATTGCAAAATAAATTCCCTAGAGATACGAGGTATCCCGATGTCTAGTAGGAATCCCTCCGCTCAGTAGGTTTATGGCTGAGCATGAAACTACACCCCGACGATATTGACACCGTCGAACGTTGAGAGCCCGAAAAGGCCACCCCCGTCCGTCTCTCATCATAGTGCTAGTGCATAATTAGCACGCCATCTCATCTCGATATTTTTAGATGATAGTTGAATCTCCGTCATCTCCCGACCTCCGATGTTTTCCCATCATCATGCTTCACCACGTCTTCCCTCGTCTTATTATGTACTTTATTAATTTTTCTTGTCTCACCCGTCTCATTAAATATTTTTAAATTAAGGTTAAATTTATCATTTTTACGAGGGTTAAATTAATTTCTTTTCGGCTGTTTGCAGCTCAGCAATCGATTCTTCTTATTCTACAATCAAGACTAGTTTGGTTATCAATTATCGCGTAAATGCTTAATTCCTGGTCGGGCATTATGATGAATTTCTCCTATATTTCACTAATTTCTGTCATATAATGGCAAATTCTGAGACGTTGTTCAAACCAAACTTGCCTTCTCATTCCAATACCCTTCCAAACTACTCCCTCTTCCATCACGCTAGATTATACTAGGCATTTTCGACCATGACAGTTTAGAAGGAAGCATTCTGGAAGCGTCTCCCTCTCTCAATGCTATTTTGTACCCCCTTATTTTTGTACTACCTTTTTGTTGCATTATCTTTCAAATCACACCGTCTCCTTTTTGCTGATCTTTCGTGTGTTCCCTTTGGAACCATGAACCATACATCCTCCGCTTGAACTAATTTTAATAAATCTATTTAAAAAAAATCATAAGCTTCCTCTCACCACTCCGTTTCTTTTATTCTTCTCACGACTTGATCCAAATTACAATATTCCCACTCCATAAGCCTCCAGACATTCGGTATTCGCCGAATGCCGATTGCAGTGTCGAAATACTCGTCTTGGCATTCGCCAAATAGCTTGCCTATGTACATACCGGGGTTTGTTGACCTCCTAGTTGGTGCGAAAACATCGTATTTGGCATGTGCCGTGCGAGTCCTCAACTTACAATCGTGATGGACAACAGTGAAACTTTTATTGCTGCAGCTGCTGTTAGTGTTTGTGCGTTGTTACAAACAATTTAAAAAATATATATTTAATTTTATTTTTTTAAATTTTGTTGTCGATTGTTTTATTAAAACAATTTACGATTCGTAAGAGAAGCTGTCGAAATTATTGTTTTAATTTTTTTGCGAATATCGTTATTGTGTACATTAATAGTAAGAATAAAACATAATTTTGTTTGCTATCATGCTTTATTGGCAATATAATTAGTATAAAGTGTACTTAGTAAGACTTCGGACGATGGAAGAGAGAGAGAGAAACTTTTTTTGAAATGGAATTCTATAAGAATAACAATAAAGACACAATGTTTTCAATAATTGGCACTTGGATTAATGAAGTTGAATACTCTAACTTGTGCGATCATAACCACAAACTGAGAGTTTAGAAGATGAAAAAAGGAAGGATGTCATTTTACTGTACCATCTGACGGTTCCACTCTTTCTTTACCTGTCGGGTCCAATTAGTTTCCTAATGACCACAGATCCTCCTTCCTTTCTTTCAATTCGGGTGTTCCTCAAGGTTCTAGCATTTCCTCTCTTGTGTGTTCAGCATTTGATAAGATAGCAACTTTTATAAGTCCTTCCATCCCTACGGTCTACATTTTCCCTCCTCAGAAATTTTCCTTCCACAAGATCCGAATTCCATAAAGGAAGGGCACATCCAGCAGCCTAGAAATAAATGTTAGGAAGTCCACTGCCATGATACAGGATTTAGGTATCTACTCAAATCTCTCCTCTCCATCTCTCAATTCACCATCAACAACGAGCTTATTTCTTTTTGCTCCACGTTAAAAACCTCACGGCTACCTTCGACCAAAACCTTTCCTCGAAACCACACATCTCCCCAATTTCTCGACCGTGTATTCCATCCTTCATTCAATTCCACTGGTCCTGGTTTCTTCTACATTTCACCACTCGTAAAATACCTGTCTCCTCCCTAATCTTTCCCCTCTTCGACTATAGCTGTTTCAGTTATGGTGGACATTCGGGGGAACGAGAAAAGACTGATGAAATGTTGTGTCGGATTTGTTTCCAATATCTCCCCCCCCCAAATGTCCAGAGTTTCAGAGTTAACCAAGCTTTATCCTATCTTTCGTAGGATATATTTCATAGGAAACTTACCAATCCCTGAATTCTCCTTCTCTCCTCACTATATTTTCCAGCTACTTCAATGCAAATCTTCTATCTACACTCTTAACACCACCTCATCTCCAATGATCTATACGTCATAAAACTTAAGTATTCTTTCTAGCTCGAACCTCCCTTACCGCTTAAAATTCATCCTGTACAAAAACCTCCTCTCCCACCAGACTGGGCATAAGAAAGGAAAAACGACATCATTCCTTTTTTCATCTTCTAAACTCTCAGTTTGTGATTATGATCGCACAAGTTCGAGTATTCAACTTGATTAATTCAAGTGTCAATTATAGAAAAATTGTGTTTTTATTGTTATTCTTATGGAATTCTGTTCCCAAAAAATTTCTCTCTCTCTCTCTCTCTCTCTCTCTCTCTCTCTTCCATGTTCCGAAGCCTTACTAAATACATTTTATATTAATAATATCGCCGATAAAACACGGTAGCAAACATCTATGTTACTATTACTTTTCTTAAATTTTTATTGTTTAGTTCTGTATACTGCAAATATTTAGCATACACAACATATTATTCCAGATTCAACCCATATTTTACTTTTTTAATTACTTAACTTCTGAAAAAACCCAGGGGTACAGTAGTAAGTAGACTCCTGTACACTCCCTTTTCTAAAATTAAACAGAAAACCTCAATTTATGGTTACATTTTTTTAAGCTAAAAAAAGATAATTTCTTAGACATGTGCAAACCTTATAAAAATCGAGTAAAGATATCAAGGGGCCTATTTGGTGAATTATTCCAGGTGCTCTGTTGGAATGAAGCCTCCCCCCCAAATAAACCTTTGTTCTCTCATAACGCCTCTATCAAACATTTACATATTTACATATTCAAACGTAGAAATGTTTTCATATAAAAAGTAATGATGTTTTCCCTCACATACCCATCGATGGCTCTGGGTTTGGAAGAAACTTGAGCATCTCCAACCAACAAACACAGATACGATAATAAGAAAAAAACCAAAAGTTAAAATTTTAAAAGAATAATATTTAAAATCGGATTCGAATGCAGTGCCGCTTGAACCCGGAACCTTTACCTTACAGTGACCAGTGTCGTGTCAACACCAACCGTTGCGGCCACCGATGTCCCCTACTACTCAATATTCCTCTGGGTAATTGAAAGATCCATTCACTTAAATAAATACAATCGTATAAATAAATAACACATACATGAAGGTATAACCATCTATATACAGTTAAAAATATTTATGACCCTGAGATATTGGAGCAGCGATCTGTGCTTGCTGTCTGTCGAGTCTCAATATCATAGTTTGTTCGAGATATCATATTTCTTTCTTTTCAAGTAAAGTTCTTTACGATATGCTATGTGTTATCATGATAAATTCTCCAGACATCAGTCATCTACGTGTCTCACTCCACAAAAGGTGTGATCTTGGTATAACCTATACGGGACCTGTTAAATACGACTTTTTCCATTATAGACTCAGCACCTGCAGGCCAGCGTCGGATGTCATTTTTACATTTATGTAGTTTAGATGTGTTTCTGTCGTACCACCGAATCCTCCATTCATATTTTATACCATTACCAATTTCTTCCATGATTAACTTAGATGCCTTATCGGCTTGTTCGTTCTCTCATGAATCGCTAACTATGTTATCGACAGAATTCAATAATTGCACGTTGACTGAAATGTTGTATGTTATATCATCAAACGTCTCACAAAACGGACTGAGAACAATCACTTCGCCGAAGCGAAATTGTAATATTACCTTTATAATAAATACCACACTAATTGATGGAGCAAATCGTCACGTCAAATGGAACAAACAATTTCAATGGAAGGAAACTGGCAGATTTTTCATTTTAAACCACAAAAATGGCCATAGAATAATAAGCTATTAACAGAATTCTAAATTAATTGGCGCACTATATATAACAAAACCCTTACAGTAAATGAAGAAATGAATTCATCATTATTGATTAGCGTTAATATCTGTTGATAAGACTGGTTGTATGATAAGTCAATTATTGTAAAGGGCGTGATGAGAACGGCTTTGTGTGACTGTATTCCAGGATTGACTAAAGGAAGAAACACTAGTTACATTTTTAATCGTCGTGTTTCCTCTAAGCAATTATTCGTTCATCCATTCCTTTTCACTGATGAGAATAATTGGGCTGATTAGCATATTGCTTTCCAGATTCCAATGTGGGGTAGAATAAATAAATAAATATTGTAATAAAAAAATGTCGTAGACATATTACCTTTGCTTTACCAATGTATAGAAAGTAAACGTATGTATAAATACTATTTTTTGTTTGTTTTAACCTTATTCCAATTTATTTACAAATTAACTTAATAAATTTTATTAATTTTGTATAAAGATATCAGTCTTTACCTTATTCGCTTTTTATTTCATTTATGTTATTTTTAACTTCCTTATCTTTTATTCAAAAGATTTTGGCATTTTCCTCGTGGGAATTGAAACCAACTTTTTCTTATGTCAATACTTTGACATCAACAAGCTCGTTCGCATGTCAATACTCACAATAAACCTCAGGTCTCCTTTCATAACGAAAGTCGTTTTAACAAGCTCACTTTGTCTAGCATCTGTACAGTTTATCCATAACTCTTTTTCTCATTTTAGGTTCCATTTTAAAGCAGAAGATTCTATGTTTGTTTTCGTTATGCCATAAATTTGTCCAGGGTCTATACATATGGTCTCTTGCCATTGTGTCTGCCTTTCTTTACCCAAAGTAAGCCTTCGGCCAGATCTGCGAGTGCCGTACGCCGTTCCAAATCAAATTATTTTCGCCACAGAAGAAAACGGCGGTTCGATTGACGGGCAATTTCGCAAATAACGATTCCTTCTTAAAAGTCGCTCTTCATCGACAAAAATTTGACTTTTACAAATTTCGAAATATTCAACTAAATGATCGAACCTCACTAGGGAAGTACACCTCGGTCTTTCAAGCAGAAATACATGCTATTAATGCTTGTGCCCTGGAAAATCTTAAAAGAGGTTACACTGACAAAAAAATCCTCATAAGATCAGACAGCCAAGCAGCTATCAAAGCACTGGCATGTACAAGGATTACATCAAAATTAGTCAGTGAATGCATCCAAAATCTCCAAAACCTGGGAAAACACAACAAGGTAACGGTATCCTGGGTAGCCAGGGCACAGGGGAATTTTGGGTAATGGAGAAGCAGACAGACTGGCCAGAGGAGGATCCGCAAGACCATACATAGCCCCCGAGCCTATCCTTGGGATATCAAAAACAAACATAGAATCCTC
The DNA here is from genome assembly GCA_039619505.1 of Cimex hemipterus. Lineage (NCBI taxonomy): Eukaryota > Metazoa > Arthropoda > Insecta > Hemiptera > Cimicidae > Cimex > Cimex hemipterus. The sequence continues at coordinate 5,571,726 of CM077101.1, read as the reverse complement.
CATCGCAGAATGGATCCAAATAAAATAAAGAGAAAAATGGATAAACTCTAGCGGTGCTAGACACAGTAAACTCATGACAAAACAACCCTCATCAAAACTGGCAAAAATACTGCTACAATTGGAGAGGGCAAATCTCAGAGAAGTGGTAGGACTACTAACCGGCCACTGGCATCTGAGAAAACATCTACATAACATGGGCATATACAATGAGGACCCCATCTGCAGACTATGTAATGAGAACGAGGAAACAGCCACTCATATCATCTTCGAATGCGGAGCAACGGCTCAATGGAGGTTCAATCTGAAGCGTAAAAGCGACTCAGAGAACCACATTGAAGCAATAACGGTCAATGATTTGATACTTCTGAGAAAAAGGATCGAGTCTATTGCCTAAACCAAGGAACTAGGAAGGTACAATAAGCCAGAAGGCTGCAGAGCCTGGGGCACACAAACCCCACCTCCTAGTACCTTTGCCACCTAACCTAACCTAACTCAAAATGCCTCCTGAAACCCAAGGTACCACCCGGTTGTTGTCTTCCCCTGTTTTGGAGATTTCGGATGCGTTCATTCAATAATTTTGATGTGACATTTTTTCATGCCTACTAAAATCACCTTTTCCTCCTTTTCGATTTTTCATCTTGGGTTGTAAACTATTTCCAACCACTTTTCTTCCTTCTGACTGAACGGATGGAAAATCATTTTCAATCTTGGCAGAATCTCCTTGATCTAGATTTCTATTTATTTCATTCGACGAGTTTTCCATTTTTCCCTGCTAACTAATATTAATGAATCTATAAAATTGAAAAAACAAACAGAAACAGGGACTCTTTAAGTAGTCATTTTATCAATTATTTTTAAAAACCATGTCCAGAAAATAAATAAACAAGGCGAGTACTTATTGTCAAATAAAATATTCCAATGTCTGGCTTAAACGTTAATTAAAAAAAGTTTTATAGTTTCGATTTTACGTTTTCTAAATTTTATACCATTAAGAGAAAAAACATTTAAAGAATCCTCCACTCATGAGATGGAAGAGTTAAAGAAGATCGCCGATGTGTAAATACGCACTGATAAAGTTTAACAGCAACTTCAGCTTTGAAAGAAAACCGCCTTTAAAACTCGATTAAATAGTCGAACAGTTCAAATTCTGTAGAATGATTGGCAGCATACATTGCTTACAGTACAATGTAACGTTAAATAAGAGTCCTTTTTTGGTCAAGCTTTCTGAAATACGATCTTTTTAAATTATTATTATTAGACAGAGGGGCGAGGTAGTTTAGTTCTACGGAAAGGGTATTGTGGAATTTCTAATAACGTGTTCCTACAAGTTCGTGAACAAATGGAATATTGAGGTCAGTATAAATGGTTTTATTGTTAACGTGGAAGAGAGTTTTAAGGATTTTTCTTAGGATTTCGAATTGGAGGGACTCGATACAGGCTGAATGGGATTGCTTGGTTGAGCCCCACTCTTCTACTCCACAGATCATTATTGGGCGAATGATTTTTCCACAGGGTTAGTTCGTTGTCAAGGTTCAGTTGGCCGAATAGTCTCAGCAAGAGTTTGTAACGGAGGTTTTCATGACTTGACGTTTCAGGCGAGCGTATCAATTTACAGTCCCGTGCGAAAGTGACTCGAGCACAGTTGCCTTCGTTCACTTTGATTTCCATTTGAGCTACCATTCTTTAACTAGGTTGAAGTGGCTTTGTATATAGGCATTTACAACGAATTGGTTGGAGTGAGGAGAGAGTCGTTGTCGTTGGCAAATGACTATGTTCTTGGAATGTTGGAAGGTTAGAAGTGTATATTGTAAAAATGTTCGCGCCAAGCACACTTCCTTGGGGAACCCCAGATTTTACTGGAGCATAAGAGGAAAAGGGGTCGAATCTACGATTGAGATAAAAGGTACTAGTATCTTTTTCAATTTCCATGGTAAATTAAGGTGAAACGGTCTGAAGCAAGAAGGAAGAAACCCGAGCATTATTGTTTTCACTCAAGGGGAGCATCAACAGTGTTCATACTTGTCGTACAATGGACTGAAGTGAGTTGAGCCCAAACTGACGGGACCATAAAGTTTTGACGCCCTTAAGAATAGAGATAAAGCTTTTAAGGAAGGACCAAAATGCTCGTTGCTCAAGCACAATTCGTTCTCGCTCTTACGAGGCCAAGGAGTGAAGGAATGGTACCATTAGGTGGGGTACGTCGAACAACGTCGCTCTACATGCGGGACCGTGGGCATAAACACCCAAAAGTAAGTGTCCGTATGTCAACTTCGCAAGGCCCGCTCTTAATCCGATAAGGATGACTCTTCTTCGAGTCAGATCCTCCGAGGTCCAGCAAGCGTAGTGCGGGTACATACCAAGAATCTACCTCTGTAAAGCTATGACGTAAAAGTCGACTCGGCTAATACGGCGAAATCTTCGCGACAAGTATGGTCGGAAGGATCCAGTGCGCCGTCTGCCGATTCCTGCAACAAATACAACATCTAAAACCAAGCCTAAACATCCTTGTGAAAAATTGGTTTTGAATCCGTCCCGTAGAGATTACTGACGAATGAAATGATAATACTCATTTCAAACCAAAAACCTAACAACTCCGCAGTAGCAACTGTTATCAAAATGTGTATATTTTTCAGCAAAACGCATCTGTATAATAAAAATAATGAATAATATTTACCAAGCAATACCGCGTTTATTTCAAATAGACTATTAACTATTGATCTCGTAACGTTTCCAAGGTAAAGATATTTCTCATGCAGATTCTCAGTAAGTGAGGCCAACGTTATTAGCATAAATTCTAGGCAATAAGGGCCATCTGGATTGAAATGGGTCTAGATTCAGAATAGAATCACCAATTGCGACCTGCATTTACAGTAATTAACAGATTCCGTTAAACATCGTCCAGTTGTTATCTGTAAAATCAAAGCTTATCGCTCAAACGTATTTTTATTATTACATATTTTATTATATCTAAAAGAATCGCTTCATGCATCGGGATATATAAATGTCTTGATGTTTTCCAATATGGCCCGATATTTTTTGAAAAAAAAAAACTTCTATATTTTCTATTTCAACAAGCCACATTTAAGTATATTTATTTTGATCAAAACTAATTAGGCAATGATAGACCAATAAATCTTCCATGTTTCTATATTTCTTTCTGAAAAATTGAGCAATAGAATGCAGTTTTTAACTTGGAAAACTAAGTGAAATCTGCTTTGGATAAAGGATGGGAAATTTCTGGATATATTCAATGCTTTTAGCTAGTTTCTCACGTTATTCTCAGTAATTCAGGTGTTTATAATGTAAGAGGTAAAGTAATTAAATAGTTTGGCTCATATCCACAGGAAAGACGGTATACATTGAATATTTAATCGGTTCCAATAAAAAATGATAACCTGGGAGTCTCTCAAGGTGGTATACGATGTCTAGTACTGTTTCTCCCGTTAACCTGTACACAAATCTTAATACTCCAAATTGCTTCATTACTAACTATGCTCATTCTTACTTCGAGGTTCGAGTTCATTCATTGTATGCAGCTTTATGTCAATCTGCAGAAATATTTGAAAAATAAAGCTAGGCTAGATAAGCTTTACTTTATTAAATTTCATATTGTAAATTTTACATTACATTGACAATCATCAACACTAAGCAACTCTCTCGGTTATACAGGAATGCTAAAATTTTAGAAAAAAGACAGTATTAATTTAACCTTACAAGATTTGTAGATGGAGTTTCCTTTAAATAGTCTCAAAATATTCAATTGTGTTGAACTATTTACCCGTTTCGCAAGGTTTTCTGTGAACTTTGACAATAAACTTTTTTTTCCCAGCCAATTCACGTTGTTGTCAAAGTTCAAAGACTACCGGGCCGTATCGGAAAACGTCGACTCCTTCCTGGAAATTGCTCATAGCAGTTACGCTTTGTTATGTTACAGTTAAAAGGAATCAAGTGAGGACTTTCCAGCTCAGCATCGAATTAGCACACATGACCTTTCCATAACTGGAGTTTTCTATATATATAATAGGACCTAATTAGAGAGCCTTTGAATCAGAACCCAACTGCTAACATGAAATACGATAAAAATTAATTTTCAAATCAATACAATCAGTAATATTGACATGCCAAATTAATAACAACAAATTGAAAAATGACTGGATCATACAGGTATCGGGTTATATGTACATATAATAACAATGAAAAAAAATATATGTTTATAAAATAACAATTTAAACTAAAAATTATTTTTCATTCGTTCACAACTAACGACACGCTTTTCAGTACAAAGTCGCCCCATCATCTCTTTATTCCGCATGGTTGGATGTAAAATAACAGGAATAAGAATTTTACGTTTGTAGTAACAGGAAGATTTTAGTGAAATTTCTGGTTCCAATTTATTCCATATTTTTTGTGCATGCTCAAGTTAACGCCCTTTGTATGCGCCGAAGAAGGAATATTATTGAAATATGAAATAGGATTCATTTTCCAACAAATATGTACTTTGGAAAGGCCGTTATGAAAAATAATATACTTTTATAATTATGTACTAATTTCTTTTTTATCGTTCGGTTTGGAATCCGGAAAACTGTATAATCTTTAGAATTTTCATTATGGCCAAATAAATATTATTATTTGATTTTACTATTAAACGGGATACACTTTTTCATTACCTTGGCACTTCGAAGAAATGTGCAAATCTTATGTTTCTCTTATGTTTATCACTATGCTCCATGAAATAACTCATGGTACTTCAACAAGATTCAGCCTAGGTGAATTTCAGTTAGAAATATCCTCCTGCACATTAAAGAAAAAACCAAAATGGTGTCTATGTGAATGTAAAACGAATATTAGAATGATTTTCTATCGTCTTGAAACGTTTATATTTCAACGATTTCAACGACGTTCTAGCATTTTGTTGACCAATTGGCCATTTCTTTATGTCCAGATTCGTACAATGGCAGTGTCAATTTATTTATGGCCCTTATAAGGGTGACTAGCGACAATTAAACATTCCGGCTCGCCTTGAAATGTAAAGAGAGAATGTTCGAAGCATATGCGCCACTGTTCGAACCAATCTAAAACGTAAGAATCGTTTTTTAAAGTATATAAGGTTTAATTTAAAAAATCAAAATCTATCGTCGCTTCTATCAACGGTCTTATTTTTCATTGAAATATTCTAAAAGGGAAGGCTAAATGAATGAATTCTCAGTCCTCAACTAGTTATTATTTTTATTTTTTTACGATGACGAGCGCCGTGTCAACACCTAAACCTCTTCGGCCACCGACGCAGTAATTAATACGATTGATATGCAAGCGTATAATGAACATAATTTTTAGTGTTACGAATGATTCAAACAAAGAAAGAAAATAATACTAGCTATTTTTAAATAATAATCTATCTAAAGTGACACAATTTAGAATAAATTCTTAATTTACTATTTCCGTGGTCCGCTCGACCAATTAATATATGACAATTAATTACGGTTTTTAGTTGTGATGAAAAAAAAGTTAATGGCACGAGGGGGATTCGAACCCACGACCTTCGGCTAGTTACGCCGCTGCTCTACCACCTCACCTATCGTGACCTCGATACACTCGGACATCAACTCCCCGTCTCAACCCCACCTTCGTCGAGAATCCAAACGGATTACACGACATTTGAAATATGGCAAAAGGAGGGAAAACTCTTAAGGTGAGGTCCCACAAAACTCCCAGTCACTAAACATACAATTCAATAAAACCTTACAAATGTATGTGTAATAAACCAATTAGAGACAGGCAAAATTTATAACGTTATGTACATAAATCTAGTATTGTTAGAAAACAAAATTAATGGTACTTAAAATTCTAGAATTTTGTGGACTTGAAACGTCTTACAGTCCTTACGTATGTTGATCTTGAATCATTGAAAAATACGAAAATATTACATTTATATCTCCGGATTTTAGTAGACTCTCGCAATTAAACGAAGTGCATTACAAACGAACTTTATATTTATATTGACGTGCCTTTAAAAAGTTCCACCCTTAGGCATACTTCCTATTGTCCTATCCCGTAAATAAAAGGAACCATGTAACAATCTATACGTACCCATCTTTAATCCTTAAAACGAAGGATGACCTATTTACTGCTACTTCCAAAGAAATAAGTAACAAAAATTATTATAACAAATCAAAAAGTTATAATAATTGTATTAAGGAAATTATTGCAAAAGAAAACCTTTTAGATTGTAAATAAATAAGTAAATGTCTACACATCAAGAATATCATTTATTAAATATGTATCATTTATAGACTGTTATTTTCCTTCTAAAACGAAAACAATTGTAATTGAAAGAAATTAAGTTAATGACACAGTATTCTTATTTAATGCAAGTTTAATTAACTAAGACAAATATTATTAATTAAAAAACTGTGCCAATATTTAAAGAATCGAATGTTGTATTTGCACAAACCGACGTGTTTAGAGTGGCGAAAGTTGATGAATCGTTTGAAAACTTAAATAAGCTAAATGTAAAAATCCAATCAGCGGAACTGTTAAATGTTCCCTCGACATTTTCAACACAGTGTATTTGTTATAATATGAACGGGCATTCTGTCAACGTTTATTTTCGCTGATAGCAACAAGAAGACCAACTTACTTCCACGAGAGGCAAAACTAACTCACAAAGAATCCCCTCATCAGGAAGTGGCGACTCAGCCGACACCTGCGTCTGTTTTTACAGGACTGCCTTTCTTCTCGCAGAAGCTTGGGAACTTACGGAAGGAGGAGTTATCGAGTAACCAGTTTCCCTTGAGACCGACGCGTCAGCAGTCCAGCTAGCCCATCATCTTAATGAGCATTTCTTTAAAATAGAATAAATCCCAAAATGTCCTTGCCTTACTCGTGCGGTAGCCGTTTCCCCCTCTGAGGGTTTAAACTTAAACATAGTACAGTTTGGACAATAAAGTTTCTTTTTTTAAAGTCTTCTTCGAGTGATTACTTAACTTCCACAACCGGTACAACGTAGAGTTTATACGGATTTTTGTAATATTTATAGAATTTTCGCTATAGAAATTTTATTAATCTGCAATAGTTTATGCTCCTTCTCCGCTTTGCTTATTCTTTACTCCGTTATATATTATTGGGTTGTCCGGAAAATAATGCAGGATTTTGGTATTAAACAAAAAAAAAAGAAACTAGTTACTTTAAAGCAATGTTCTTTAATCAAAATAATTTCCCATACTCTCAATACATTTCTCCCAACGTGTTGGTAACTTATTAATTCCGTCTGAGTAGAATTCAGAATTTTTAGAATTGATAAAGTCAATAAATGCATTTTCCAGTTCCGTTTGATTTTTGAATATTATGTGTTGTAAGTAGTGGTCCAGGTGTCTAAAAAAATGGTAGTCAGTAGGCGAGAGGTCCGGAGAGTAGGGTGGGTGAGGCAAAGTTTCATAGCCAAGCTCCAATAATTTTTGTGACGTTACACGTGACACATGTGGTCGAGCGTTGTCATGCAACAAAATGGGCCCTTTCCGATTGGCCAAAGAGGTGGTCAGCGACGGTCGTTTTACTGACTTTGAGTTGCTCTGCAAGTTCTCGAACAGTTGTTTTGGGGTTTTCTTCCACCACTGATCGCAGAACATCATCATTAAGAGAGGAAGGCCTTCCACGACCTTCTTCATCTTCAAGGCTGAAATCTCCCTCCCGAAATTTTTGAAACCACCTTTGCACAGTGCACTCATTAACACAACCCTCGCCCCAGACTTGGTTAATGTTTCTAGCCGTTTGGGCTCCGCTTCGGCCGAGTTTAAACTCGTAAAAGAAAATCGTACGAAATTCTCGCTTTGACATTATAAGGATGACTGAATTATTTCCAAGTAGCGGAATGCTACAGAGGTAAACAAACAATATCATTTGGAAGAGGATTAATAAGTGTTGACATTCATACAAATGAGTAATCCTGTAAACGTAAACAGAATATTTTATATAGATTTTTATTAATGAAAACTTAAAATCCTGCATTATTTTCCGGACAACCCAATAGTTGTGTTATTAACTGATTTTTAGGAAACGACATTTAATTTTTTTTACGAGGGTTCGCAACAGCAGAGATCATATAAACCCTCAGGGCGCCGGTGTTTTTGAAAAAAAGCCCATTGGTAAGTATGACGGGTTCGAATGCAGGGCCGTTGGATTCGAACCCGGGACCTCTACCTTACAGCGATGAGAGCCGTGTCAAGGACGAAACCTTGCGGCCACCGACGCCCCGTTTTTATTATTTTCAACAATATCTTTGCGTTATCAATCATAAACCCATGATTAGCTTGATACATGTCTTTTAAATTTAATTTAATTCTCGTGTGGCGTGTGATAAAATGTTATAAAGCAGCGGGGATAAAAATAAATCGTGTGTTTATGTCTCGGAAAAATAAATCCTACACAACGTTGATCTTGAGATATTAATCCTAAAGATGTATTGACGGATAAATATATATATGATTTCTCGGGAAAATACGTATGTACAGGAAATTTTTTGATTTAGGACCTCGATGCATTGTATTAATCCTATATGAGAAAGAGGCGAGTGTAATAATGAATTGTCCCGTGTTTATTTTTAGGGGAAATAAATACTACACATTGTTGGACACTGGACTTCGAATGGTAAGAACGTTGATTGGAAGAAATTATCTGCAAGAGGGTAAAGAAAAGTCTGTTTCTGTTGTAGGAAAATAATTACAAGTGATTAGACCTTAGAACTCCAAGGATTCTAGTAATCATATACAAGGAATAGACGAGTTTATTTAAAAAAAATATCGACCTAAACGGATAGAAACGTCGATTAAAAGTGATTATATCAATATATGCCGTACGTATCCTTTCTGTTATGTCTCGTACGGATCGACTAAGGTAAACTCGGATATAAATTGACAAACAAAAGACAGACTTCATTGACATTAGGACGATGTCGAGCGCTTACGTAAAGGCTGTTCCAGAAGGTTGTAAGATGTAATGCAAAATTACATGTAATTTAGAGTGAACGAACCCAACGCGAATCATGTCGCGAATTTTGAAGATGGGGCTGTTGCACTCACTCAGTTGCTATGAACATGACGAATAGGAAGGTCGTGATAGCTGGTGCTGCTTTTATTTGTACGTATTTATTACGCAGTGAAGACCGGAAGAAACGTTTGGCGCGTCGATGGTGGAAACTATTCTTTACTTTCCCTCTTTCCCTTCAATGTGAAGCAAGCAAACTAATAATTTAATAATTTCCAAAAGGATAGTTCCTACTCACAGTAAGTTGTTCTGCAACGATCCGGATTTCGAGCCTCTTAGCTCATCATCAGGTTGTAGAAGTCCTTCAACCTGATGATGAGCTAAGATGCTCGAAAACCGGATCGTTGCAGAACAACTTACTGTGAGTAGGAACTATCCTTTTGGAAAGTATTTAACACCACACTCACCCCATCATTTAACATTTCCAACTAATAATTTTGTTCTTGCATTCTTCGACTTCTTTTCCCAATGAATGGGAAATTTCACTCCATGCATCGTTTTTCAGATTCTTTTTGAAATAATACGGGTTTTTAGGATTCCAAATTTCCGGTTTTCCTTGGTATAAACCAATAAGTTCAAGCGACTCGTCATTCCACATCATGAACGTCCACACTACACAACTGCCAAGATCGCCGTCCAAACGAGAACTGCGAGAGCGTTTGTGTTCGCGCAAGAAACCGACACCCCGATGGATCCGGTCGAATGGTGGCGAGCGTTACATTTAATGCTCGTAGTAGCGTCCACCCAAAGAATCCGCCTTGCATTACGCGTTACGTTACGTGTTACATCTCATCTGGACGCGGCTTAAGACAAGACACATCGTTTAAAACATTCAGCGACTCGACTTAGTACAATGATCAACCGGTGGAGTGGAACACAACACTTTCCTCAGTCCAGCTTGCATCCGAGGACAACAAATCCAACAAGGTAAGAGCAAACATTTGTTTTTGGTTACACAATTTTCTGTTTAAATTATAATGAACCTATTCAATGTGTTCAATTCAATCATTCAATCCAATTCAATTCAACCTAGGCTTCTCAGTGCTCGTACAATTGGAAAAATTTCCGTTTTTAAAAGTTACGAGCTAAAGAGATCGGCCAAAACTAAATACGGAAATGTTCATGTGGCCGACCTGGACTACTAAGGAGCTACTATGAGAAACTTGAATCACAGTTTTTTCAAGTAATATAGTTGATCGTATCTCAGATTTTCGTGTCGTACCCCAAGGTTTGTCGGATCATCTCCTTATCTCTTTATCTTTATCTGCAGGAGTCCTGTCTGAATTATATTCAGGTTTGCCTTTCTTCCTCAACTTAGATAGATTGAAATTTAATCAGAGAACTATAAACGAAAAGTTATTGCCCTTTCAATAGAACTTCCTACCCCCTCTCCCCCAACCCTGAGGGTTTTCTCTCAGGATCTCTTTCAGTTCGTCCCGTTCCTTGACGACCTTCCATCCGTCCTTCCGTTTGGTGTGAGAATAGGTGATGTTGCAATAAAAATTCAACTTCCTCTGGACGAGATCGTTAAAATGGCTGACTCCATGGTCTATAAAAAAACATAAGGCTATTAGATGTTATTATTGTTATCAATGGAATTTAACGATGAACCTCAAAAAGTCTAAGGTTATGGTGTTCCGAGAGGTGGTAGACATAAGTCATCGGAGCGTTGGTATTATAAAGATGACAGAATAGGGTTGGTAAATATCTTAATGTTCTCATCTTCCTCAGATTGCAGTCGACGAATTATTTGAAGAAAAAAGTATCATTAACAATGTTTGCAATCAACAAGACGTGGTCCTTAGTAATCAATCAAGAGTTCATTCCATTAAAAGTCAAGTATCGATTATCCAACTCAGCGTGCCGTTCGAATGATTCTTTGTCACAGTTGCAAGGTATTAACAATTTGATTCAATAGAAAAATTCTAATATATATTGGTAAATTATTTGCACAACACTCTAATTGCATGGTTTACTTCAAAACATCGCCAGACCCGTTACATACACATCTTACAGTTTCGCTCTTAAAACTTTATATTTTTTAGATATAAACATCTTTTAGGGTGCATGCTTGTAATAATAACAGCGTTAGATACCATACGGTCGAAGACTCCCTGATATGTACATCGGCTGTATATATTCCATAAATTCTCCCTAACCACCAGGATGGCTTTTGAAAACCTTGATAAATTGCCAGATCTCTTTTCAGCTTTGTTATCAGCAATACAAGACCAGCGTGGAACTGAACGCCGTGCTCAATCCTCAGATAATTCCCTGCTGTTTAAAGACCTATTGCATGTAGTCTCGAGAGGGTACTTTGACAAACTGAAAACTCAAATCAAATCTACTTATGCGTTTTCACTTGTTAGGGAACCTTGTGTGTTAGTGTTCATCCTTTTTTATTGTCGCTTTATTTTCCCTTTTTTTATTTTATACTCCAGTTCTAATACCTTCATTCCTTTTATTACTTCGACATTAAAAAATCATATTTTAAGTTCCGTTCTCCTTGCATGGCGACGGCAACTTGCGCCTTGCAAGTCTCAAGTTGTGAAAACTGACTGCCTGGACAGGTATATATAAGAGCTATGTATTTAACATCGAGTAAGAACTCTCCTTCATAACAAAAATTGCTGCAAAACCTAAGTGGATCTAAAAATCTGCACGCTCACAGATTTTCTTTTAAAAAAATTAATGAGCACTAATCTCGGCTTTAGCGATTTGCAACCCCAAATTATTATTGGTGAATGATGGCTGGAAAATCATCAAAGAGCCATAGAGCTTCTGCAAATCTTCTTGGAAGACACAGATTAAGTTTCTTCTGAAAACATACATCATTTTCCAAAACCGCTGGTTTAGGCACAGCTTGAACATACAAGGCTTAAGCGAATCAGGTAAACTGTTAGGGGGCAAATCCCTCGATTCCTCAAGTGATCGATTTTGGAACTGGGAAAGAAATTTTGTAATAAATCAATCAATCTTTCTGGATCCCAGGTTTAAAACACAAAGATTTGGGGGAAGAATCCCAGTTTGTGAACACAAAGAAACTGATAGTTAAAAAAATGCAAGGTGTTATACGGGCTGAGCAATGGCTCTAGCTGAAATTTCGTTCAATCAGCCAAACACATCAAATTCTACAATTTGGCAAGAATTTAATGAGTTAGTGTGCATTAATGGGACGGTCCAAGGTCCAAAATCTTCTGCTGTCGTCCAAGTTGATAACCATATAGCAGAACCTCTAGTGGACCGTCGCACGGACCCTATGGTTTGGTGAAATTATAGTAAAAGTATATTTCTTAATTTGTACAATCGTTGAAAAGATTGTGCATTCCTGCAACCTCTGTTTCCTGTGACAGGATTTTCTATAGAGGGGGTCAGAAATGTATTCAAAAATGATCCCGTCTGTCTTCACCAGAAATTGCACACGTGTTATTTATCAATCAAAATAGAGATATGTTTTAGGGTGAATAATTCTAAAATCATTAAAATTACATAAGTTAGTGTACTAATTAGATTAGAACAGGTATATTTCATAAGTTTAAAATTAAGGTTAGATTATGTACAGAGTACATTTAGAATGTATATACATATATATTAAGGGTGATTATGGAATATTGAGTTCACTACCACCCGAACTGAAGGAATGGTGTAAGTATGTAAGGTATGTGAATAGAAATGATTGTATTTAAGAGTGAATGTGACTGACTGCGTCATGCACTGCCAAGAGCTATTTCGTTTCAACAAACCGAAAAGACGTAGCTGTTGGCAGTGCATGGAGCCTAACAGGCCTAAGGAAATCTGTCCTGAAATTGGGGAACTGTCAGAGTGGGGGATGTGAAAGTTTAAGGTGGAAGGTAGTATTTGGTAACGAGGGTGGATGAGGGTTCGCCGTCAGACCCGATGAAGATGAAGCGGTGTTGGGATGGTGGGCAAGAACAGGCCTCTATTCACAGCCGTTTCGGCATCCATTCATACCAGGTCTAATTCCGCCGACTCAATAAATCGATTATCTGCCCAATTTTAAGAGACGTTTGGCTCTCCTGGGCCAAGATTACTCACCACCAGAGGAGACACCAATGCAACTGATACGAACACCATTTCTGACCTTATGGATTTCTTAAATTGTAAGTTCGGCGCGTTACCTTAAGCAAACAGCATAAGGTTGTAATAGAAATATATTTTAAAAAATACTAATTTCTATAAAACACAGACCTAATGAAAAGATTCCTTTGGTTGATTGAATTTTCCTTGCCGTAGAACAAGAACGGTTGAAAGAATTAATGATTTTAGTTACGTAAATTGAAATATTAACTTTTATTTTTGTAAGTTTTGTTTAGATTTCACAGAAGGTTTCGTTTAAAATATCTAGAGAGTTGCAGAAATTAAATACTTATTATGATTTTTTCAGCTGCGATTTTTGGTCGCAGTAAGCAAATGAGATAATGGACGTAGAGAATAATTAGCAAGTTATATACGGTAGGAATCATCCAGCACCGACACTTCCTCAAATTGAGACTATCAATCTCTCAAGAGATCTCTCGGCCACAACCTCTTTAAACGACCTGTAGGTAATTGAGTAATTTGTAGCGTAGTCAGGTTTCTTCTTCAGACGTTCATACTTTAGCATTTTGTTAATGTTTAGCTGCAGGTAGTACATAGTACCTGAGACTGGAATGGGTTTTTCATTGAAATACTATAGGACGCGAGGTAATATGAGTTAAATTAATTGATTTTTATTTTCCATTTGCAAGTCCATGACTGAGAAAGGTGTGAGGAATGATCAGGATTATATAAAAATATGGCTGTGTCGCCAGCAAAAGTGGATATAGAACTGTTAGGGACCGTAGTTACCGAGTGGATTTATCACGTTAGAAGTTCGGAAATCAATTCCCGGCTAGCCTATGATTTCTCTAATTGAAAATAGTAAGAAAATTCTATGGTAAAGTGTTTTGACTTTCGTATGCGACTCCCAACCGGTAGTTGGTGCCAGGGTGAGACTGGAATTATACTCTAATATTTTTAGTACATACTTTTAAAGAGAACAGGAAGGCCGGCTTTGTAAATTGTGAATAGGAAGGGCCTTAGGATGGTGCCATGGGGCACACCCGCTTTAATGAGAATATAATAAGAAAAGGCAGCACCCTGAGCGATGTGGAAGTACAGTTCTTTCAGATAGAATTTCGATGGATTAAAGGAAGGAATCCTTTCAACTTAAACAGCAAACTAGTGCCACGCTCGATCGCACCTTGGGCCACATCGAGAAAGACACCTCTAGCGATACTATTTCTCATGTTGAACACGGGCAGTTACATGGTCTGTCTTCACTCGCGGGTTTTTTGTTTGAGTCTATCAAAAGCGTTTCGGCATTAAACCATCTTCAGTAAAAATTGTCTGTCATTTGTACGGTTTATATATTGTAGTATTGCGTCCGTCGCTTGTCGCTGAGTGCGTTGCGTTAAGGTGCGTGATCTCGTTGATCGGTCTTGGTGGGGGTTATTTCCGTTGTCAGTTATAATTGGTTTTTTGTTTTTTCCTGGTGTTGGTTGCAATGGTTTGTTCTTCTGGGCGTTTTCGTTTCATATTATGAAGTGTTTTTAGTAGTGTGTGATTGTGCGTTTATAAGTTTTCCGTTTTTAAGTGTTACTTGTTTATATATCTCGAGGTTCTCTAGTATGTTTAGTTTTCATCCTTTTTGCGCGTTGTGTATTAATGTCATGCTTATTTCTATTGTGTTTGTTTCGTGGTTGTATTGTATTAAGCATGGCGAATTGGATTTTCCGTCATTGTATCTGAAGTATCTAAGATGTTCTTTGAATCGATGTCTTAGTTTCCTTCCGGTCGGGCCGATGTGAGTGTGTCCGCATTGACATGTGATGACATGCTATAAAAACCGTTGCTGTCTAGCAGGTTAATTGTGTCTGTTTCTTTTTAGTATTTTACCTGTGTTATTGTTGGTCCTAAGTGCTGTTTTCAGTCCGAGTTTGTTGAACAGCTTTGTTAGTTTGTAGGTTTTTTTCCTTTGTATGTGTATGTTGGGTGGGATTGTTTTTAGTCTTTGCATCATGTGTCGCAGTGCTCAAAGTTTGTGTGGGTGTGGGTGGTTAGACTGTGAGTTTATTATGTTGTCTGTTGCATCGGGCTTTCTGAAAAGTTTGAAGTTGATTTTGTTATTGGTTCTGGTGAGCGTTAATGATGTTGTTGTTTTCGGTTTCTATAGTGAACTTAATGGTTTTGTGTATTGAGTTGAGGTCTCTGAAGGTGTTTACTAACTTTGTTTATATCATTATAATTAATGAATATTTCCACTGTACTTGGAAGTATGTTGTTTTTCCTACAGCTTACATATATCAGAAAGAACCGATCTTTTCTTATTTTCATTTTTACAGTCGTGATTAGGTTATTTCCTGGGGCCTTTCGGTTAGATAAAGTTGTAATGATTGATTTACTCTCCGAAAGAAGAAAAAACTTCGGAAGTAACGGAAGACGCAATTGTGAATTTATTTGTGTTCAAATTCGGCAAACTGGGTTGGTAAATATATATGTCAGGACAGTTGATTCTGTCTTAGGGGATAGTGGGTGTCTGTTGCCATCTAACGTTTTTTTTTTCGTTGTTGAGTAATTAACGTACGTATGCAGGATGAGCCTATACATTTAAAAAGTACTCTTTTTTTTACGTCTTCCTACCCTAGGTGTAATTGAAGTCGAATCTGCTTTTGTATTGTCAAAGTGAAATACTGACCGGCTCTGTCAATAACGTACGTCGTCTTCAAGGAAGTTTTTACGTATATATTACCGGCTAGGAAAGTGAAAATAATCAACTGTAAAATAAATCTATAAATACATATAAATATTTTTTCGATATATAATTTGTACACTGAATAAACTGAATTCATTTCTCGTCCCAAAAATAGCTGCTAGTCATTTTGTACAATATTTCATGATGAATATTTTAACTGGTTTTGTACTGAGTCTGCCAGGTGTGTTATTGCCCGAGTATTAAGGATTCTGAAGCGAAAGGCGTAAAGATATACAGTTTGTGATGCTCGCCATGTACCGCGGGCTCTCTAACCAAAAATTAATTCACGCTGAATTATTCATAGTCACTAATACAGCAGGTGACAACCACTATGTGTTTCAAGATTTGCTCTATGCTCAAAGGTAAAGTATAAATTGAAATAACGATTTCTTCCGACTATAGTTTCTAAACAGTCGCCCTCATTTACTACCATATTCGATACTGCGAAATAGAAATCGATATAATTAAAAGTAGCTTTCCTTTATAAACAGCATGTTTGAAAAAAAACCAACGAGGGGTAGCAATTTAAAATTTCAGACAAAATTTATTCATGGAGAATAGTTGCATAAAAGAACTGCAGAAAAAGTGAAAGTTGGTTGTTTCGAATTTTATTTGTCTCAGCTAACTATAGAGACAAACAAAAACCTATTGCTAAAAAATGAAATCGTAATGAAACCGTCCTGATCGTAAAGCACCAGCTGACTCCTCATGAAGGTTCACATCCACATTAATTTTTTAGAAATTATTTTGTTCCTTTTTAATGTAACCATTCTTTAGGGGAATAAACGCAAACGTCGATTTTAAAAAGTTAAAAAATAGTTGCTTACAAATTGATTAAAGAATGTTACAACTCGAGGAAACGAGAAAATTGTCTCTCCGCGGGGCCCGGAAAGGCTGCTCAGTTTTATGAACCCAAACTTGTAAGATTTCTTCAACCGGACTCCAGGAAAATGAGCGGAGAGCTGAGTGAATTTAAACAACTTTCTCCGTATCCACCGTTGTTTGAAACCTCTACATTCTACAGCGCTTTGTCCCTTAGACTTTGAAGCAATTTCAACTATTCGGCGGTCCCCGTTTCAAGATCATGCGATTCACCGCAAAGTATTCGAATGAACTCTAATGATGTCAAGTGAGGATAATTATATAAACACTTACCAATAGACAAAATTAAAGATAGAAATATGCGACGTAATTTAAGTTGAAGATTAGCTGATTCTGTCTTACAATGGTCTAATTTCGAATAGCGCATAAGGATTGAATGGCCTCATGTCTGTAACCAAGCGCACTTATGGGCAAACCGTCTAGCTAGTTGCCATGCGTTTAGACTACTTTCTTCTACACAAGATATGATTTAATATGTATTATGTAAAAAGGGTACTGCATCCGTTTATTTAAAAAAATAAATATTTTCCATTTGCATAAGAGTATAAATTCAGCTCTCCGTATATGTTTTGAACTTCAAAACTTCATTTTTTTAAAATTTACAGCTGATAAAATAAAATTTCAGGTCCGACGCACGTATCCCTTTTCAGGGCTTTGGGCTGGAGACACACTGAAACTTTACACAACGTAAAAATGGACAAAAATAAGTCAAGAAGGGAGAAGAAAGAGAATAGGGTTAATGAATGAATGAATTGATGGCTCAAATACTTAGAGATGAAACAGTAAGACAGACAGACAGACAGAGAGAGAGAGAGAGACAGACAGACAGAGAGAAACAGAGAGAGAGAGAGAGACAGACAGACAGACAGAGAGAAACAGAGACAGAGAGAGAGAGACAGACAGACAGAGACAGAGACAGAGAAACAGAGACAGAGAGACAGAGACAGAGAGACAGAGACAGAGACAGAGAGACAGAGACAGAGAGACAGAGACAGAGAGACAGAGACAGAGAGA
>CM077101.1:5538740-5548840 GCA_039619505.1 Cimex hemipterus | reverse complement strand
TCGGGAGGGAGATTTCAGCCTTGAAGATGAAGAAGGTCGTGGAAGGCGAGGACCTCTCGCCTACTGACTACCATTTTTTTAGACACCTGGACCACTACTTACAACACATAATATTCAAAAATCAAACGGAACTGGAAAATGCATTTATTGACTTTATCAATTCTAAAAATTCTGAATTCTACTCAGACGGAATTAATAAGTTACCAACACGTTGGGAGAAATGTATTGAGAGTATGGGAAATTATTTTGATTAAAGAACATTGCTTTAAAGTAACTAGTTTCTTTTTTTTTTGTTTAATACCAAAATCCTGCATTATTTTCCGGACAACCCAATAATTATGGCAGACCTGAACTCTTCCAATAAGAATCAAGAAGTTTTTAACCAGTTTATTAGCTCCTACTCAGTTTATATTAATCTTGTATCTCGAACAAACCAGCATAACAGGAATTGAGTTAAGTTAGTTATTTTTAATGCGAATATAAAAGAAAATCAAGGATCGTGCCTGTACACTGCAATGGAGGAGAAAGAAATCTTGATCAAATTGAAATCAATCTTCTATTTATCGTCCCGCCAGGACAGTAAAGAAGAAAAGTGTTTACGTGATTAAGTATGGCCAAAGAAGAAAAAAAGAGGTAATCGAATCTTTATTGTGAAATTGATCCCTATGAAACTTGTGAAAATAACAGTGACGGCTTTTTTCCTGCCGAGTAATGATGTTTGACCGGAATAAATAAGTACTCGTGCCTGGATGGACCAAAGAAATACCAGTTAAAAACTACTGTAAGCTGATAGATTGAAATAAGAGAACTTTCAGTCGATAATCTATAGGAGACTTAATGACTTCATCGTATAGCAATTGACAACTTTAACGTATATGCAGTACGCAGCAGAGGCATCAGGTACACCTTTTTCATGCTACAGAAATGGTTTGTTTGGTGACACTTAGATGCTAATATAACTTAATTTGCAATATCTTCATTAGCCAGAATTATTATTATTATTATTATTGTTAATAAATTATTGTTAGCAATTTGGTGGTTACACATAATTTTGGTATGTCTTTGTTCAATCATTGGCTGCCAACAGTGAGGACGGGATCCCATTGACCATATACAGAAATTGCACCATTCTTGTCGTTTTGAGTTTGAAATTTTTTTTGTTGACGTTTTTCCAAACTTCAATAGTCCGAACATTCCATTAATCTTAGCTGGGCAAATATTCAAGCAGTCCAACTTTTAAATAAAATATTATTGGGAGGGGTGAAAGGGAGAGAGTAAGAGAGGATGGGGAGGGAGAGAGAAAAATAGAGGGGTGAGAAAGAAAAAGAGAGCCTTTGAATGAGTGACGGATAGTAAATGAGTGGAAGAAAGTGAGGGAGAAAGAAAGAGTCTGCGAGTGAGAGATAGTAAGTGATTATGTTAGTGAGTGATAGAGACTAAGTGAGTGAACGAGGTGAGATAGTAAGTGAGTGAGCGAGATATTAAGTTAGAGAGTGAAAGTGAAAGGTACAGTCAGTCAGTGAATGTGTGAGTGAAAAAATGAAATGTTAGAACGATCTACAATTTTTTTGTGCTAAATATTATACACGAACTGTTTAAAAATAAGTACAAAAGAATAAGAAGGTACAAAGAAAATGTTAAATAAATATTTAAAAAACTGAGTTTTAAAAACAAACCTGCAGTACTCTAAAAGTTTAAACCTTTTCTGTATGCAATAAAAATAATGTGATGTATTCAAATCGTAGTTTTTTTTGTTCATTTGGTAATCCGTGCATTGATAATTTCGGAATATTGGGTGATAAATGTATAGTGTAATGTAAGAAATAATCACCAAATAGTCGCTTGTAATGGATAAATGAACGATTTATTAGTTTTGTATTTTGCTGTCCCCTTAAATCTAGATTAAACTATTGGCCAAAAAAGGCATTTTCTGGTGTTTTCCAGTTTTTCATCTCTTTTTAAAGATAACTCAAACATTATTTTCATTCATTCCTACCAGTGCTCTATGATTTATTTTACATCCCTGAATGTATTTTCATACTTTTAAGGTACCTTATAGTACTCCCGATTAGCTCTTTTAAACTAAACACCACCAACCATCTTAAATTGGCTTGAACGAACCAAGTATTTGATCATTTCTAGATTGTATATTTATAAATACGAGGTAAAGACAAAACTTAGGCTACTGGTTAAAATTTAGAGAGAGAGGTCATCCCAACCTCCAGACAACTTCGATCTTTGACGCTAAAAATGCGATTAGAAACAATATTAAAAGGAAGTAGCAGCGTAGGTGGTCCGTATCGGCAGAGAAGCTCTTATTTATCGAGGCTCGGTCGATAGGTGGCCCTCGAAGGATCTGAACCAAAGAAAAAGGTCCATATTTACTCCACTAAGAATAAGCCACACGAGGTTGACATAGGTTGTTGATGTGTGCCACATAACTTAAGAGTGTTATTTGGGACTCCATACAGAGAGCGAGTTCGCCTCCCCGTATGCGATTTTTGGCTGAGCACGTCAAAAGACTTGTAGTGGATCTCAGCTAAGGGAGGATAGACATATTGTCATTGCTGCAAGACGAAACCTTGCCAGATGTAAATGAAGTTCAAGATGATTTGGCGAGGTCTTTATTAGACGATTATAAAGGATTCGTAATCGTGGGGGTTGGCCTCACATCTAATATCACTTCGACAGTACCTGGAGCAACAGCCCGCTATCAGAAACCCAGGAGAATTGCCAGAGAGCGTTTAGAAAAGAACAACAATTGTAATGCTGTTATGTATACTGATGAGTTGCGTCTGTCTGTATAGTGATAGCAGGCGCCAAAGAGCCAACCGAGAACAGGGGATGCGTACATGCCCTCGTTGATGCTACCTTCAGTGCAGTTTGAAGGTGGCGACGTAATGGTCTGGGTTGTGATTTACACTAAAGGACGAACTGAACGCCATATTGTATACAACATAACTTTTTTTAAAATTAGAGGGGAAAGTAAAAACAATTAAAATTGGCAATATCCCCTTTTATAAGAGAAAGAGGTTCGACTGAGGGACAGAATAGGATTGTCGTGATTTCATAGAGCATAGGCAACGCATGATGCTCCAAAATTCCATCCACATAGCTAGTGGCTAAGACCCTCCACGAACAAAAACCAACTCTGCGCGACTCTGCAATGAAATAATTCCCGCCCACACCATCAACGTTGAAAAGGTTGGCTTTGTGAAAAACTACAAGCTTCGTACTTTTCATTTCGCCTTCGCCGCACTCTTTCGCGCCCATCTGGAGATCGTAGAGCAAATCTTCACTCATCTGTAAAAAGTACAGCAGACCAATCGTCCAAAGAACAATGGCTGTGTTCTCGAATAAATGCGTGCCATCCAACTCCGTGTGTTCTAGTAGATGATGCCCGTGTGCCGGTTCAACATCTGTGTGTTCTGCTCATTTCTGGTCCTCTTGCGAGGAGAAAAGCCAGCAGCCAGTACTGATTTAATCTTCTTCGAGCTATGGGTTCAGAAAAGTGTACACCTCGAACTTCCCGGAGCTGATGAACCACATGAATAACGTGCTGGTTTCGCAAAATTCTCAAAGTCAAAGAACGGTCATCCTGCTGCCATCCTTATCCTACATCATTTTATGGTAGAAAATATTTTTTTGGAAAAGGACGTCTCCCAGTGTTTCGTAGGGAACTCTGATGGCATTAGCCGCAGCCTGAAGGAAAGTGCGACAACCCGCACAACATCCTCACTATTAAGTGGCATTTTTAAGTTTACAAATTGAAATTAAGAAAACCAAGTACAAACAAATTTATAACAAGTAAAAGAAAACAAATTTATTGCTTTAGAATTCAAATGAGACTGAATAGCCATTTTAAATTCCGTAAAAAGGAAACATAGAAAAATCCTTTATCCTTGTTTTTGATTAAGGATTAAGTGTGTTTACCTCTAATTGATATTCCCGGTTTAAAACACAGCATAAACAAACATATATTGGTAAAAACGGTGAGACCAATTAAGGAAAGAATTTCCTTTTATCGAGAAAATAAATGAAAAATCAATTTTTTTGTCCCTGTCAGTATATCGTGCCATCGTGACACTAATGGAAAATGTCGGCTTCAGTGACAATACAATTATTTCTATCCCTCTAATGTGGGAGATTCTTAATAGTTTACATTGTAATAATAATAATAATAATAATATAAATCGCAAACACTTCAAAGCTAAGAGCTTACGACGCAAGTGAAAATATTTGGTTACTCAAGATTGAGATCGTTTTGATTTAAAGTCTCATTGTCAACAGCTGGAAAGTGTGTTCAACAGAGTTTCATGCCAGTCTGAGCTCAAAAACGGTTGGCAACATTCACAAGATAGTTGTTATTTTAATTCCAAATCTTTACGAGTAGTAAAATGGATTTTGATGACACAACTCTCCCCCCAGGGAGGCGACGCCTTTCCAGAGGTTTTATTGACGTCAATGGAGTTGCACAAGTTTTCCAGAAGGCGACTGTCGCCCCTTCTTCTGAATCTGCGTGTTTTTAGTAAAACGAAAGTATCTAATGACTCCGTCGACGTTTTTAGATGGATATAGAACAATATTAAGACAAATTCCATAAAATTATACTGAATGTATCTTCACCAACAATCGAGAAATTCTTCGTTTGCCTTTTATTGGCAACGACAATCTCCTAGGCATCGAATGGAACAGCGTTTAGGGGTAAAATTTATGGATGTAATCTAGCTATAACTACAGCATTAAATCGAAGGTAGCGCTTACTTTCTGCGAAGATGAAAAATAGGCTAATGTCATATTTTAATTGGAAGATTTTGTATTCTTGTGAACTTCTTTCTTCGGGGTCATCGTTTGTAGTACCTGTTTGACTTGCTACCATTAAAGTACAAGTGGACTTGCAATCTTACTTACGAATCCCGAATTATTCTCCCAGGAGTCGCACGATCTAGTTAAGACGATTATTGTTGTTTATCAAAATCATAAGGTGGTCAACGTATATACAGAAATAGGTGAGGTTTTTGGTTTTTGATTAACTTACAAACGGGTCCGTCTAAGAGGATTAAAATCGAAGTTGAGTAATCGCTCAAAGAAGACTTTTTAAAAACTGTACGATGTTTAATTTTAAACCTACAGAGTGACGGGCAGAAGGCTACCGTAAGAGTAAGGCAAGGATATTTGGGGATTAGGGTTTTTATACTAGTTTAAAGAAATGCTGATTAAGACGTTGGGCGGCCGTCTGGACCCGCCAGACTTTGCTGACGTGTGGGTTTGAGGGGCGTTTGGTTATTGCATAACTTCGATCTCAGTCGAAATAATTCAACGTGGCTTCAACTACCATTATTCTTCTGATTGTTTTATCCCGTCGAATGGTTTCTTCAGTAAGCACGTGAGTTCTTCTTGATGTCGGCTTCACCTGTGCGTGAGGCTTATTCTTTCAGTAATGGCTTCCAAACCTTTACCAAACCTCCAAGTACCAACAGAACTACTGTTCCATGTAGAATTGCCCTTCAAGCCTGTTGAGATAGGTTTATATCAAATTGGCGCATTTCAAGTTGACTACAGCAATGATCACATTGGTCTTTTTAGCACTTCAACATACCCCAGGATTGTCTACAAAAAGTGGGTATGCCTGCAAGAATGGTAGGAGACCAAAAAAGCCCTAAGGAGTCTGTTATTAAATGACATTTAAATTTAAAAAACACGTTTATTTTGTACTTCCGAGCTCTTCGATTTGCTCCGAAAAACCAGATGGTAAAGTACAACAACTCAGGATATTTTTTAAACCATTCCATAACGGTAGCGAACAGATGGTAGGCTATGGCGATGATTTTTAGAGTTAAACTTAGCCTTTGTTCTTGTGGAGTCGAGTGAAAAATTGTAAAATTGTTGAAGGCAACAGACCAACTTCTTAACAAATAGGTCAAGATAAGTGTCAGGAAGATCTAGTTCTTACCTGTCTCACATTTAACGATTTGACTACCTTCTTAACTGAAACCAGAAACCAGCTAGAGCACTTTTTCTGTTCCTTTTTTTCTAACGATTATACAATCGGTTTTCTAGTTTTGAAACAGGATTCTAAGTCTATTTATAGCTCAAAGATTCCTTGACACCAAATTGTTATGCTTCTAGAAAATCATTTTAAGCTTCTATTGGACGGTTTTCCAGCCTTAATTCAATTACAATTTGTTTTCACAATAACACATTCATGAGATATGAAAATGTTTTTAGCATTGATTTTAATTAGCGATGGGTCATAATGAACTGAATAACAAGACATTATGTGCACTTCGTTCGTGATAAATGATTTAAAAAAGAAAATTTTGATAATGGTCCTATTGTTGACGCCCGTGATTCAACACAATTTTGAAAGAATCTGAAAGAATACCGGACCTTTGCATGATAGAACTACCTTAAATGATGGTTTATTTGCTGTGCGCTGTAGTTGACACGTGGACATTTGCTTTTGGACCAAAGCCGTGTAGAGAAAGGTATTGGAATATGGATTACCTCATCAAATTACATAATAGATCCTGGACCAGGGGATGAGTTCATTTTCCCAACCCATTTGGAAGCATTACGCTTTAACCTGATATAAATAATACACAACTTCGAGGGCGTCGGTGGCCGCAACGGTTTAGCCGTTGACACGGCGTTCATTACTGTAACGTAAAGGTACGGCGTTCGAAGCCCGCGGTCATGAATTCGAGCCCGTATACTTACAAATAAGCTTTTTCTTTTCAAAAACACCGGCACCTCGTGGATTCTTTAATCTTAGGTGAAATGCTTTCGTCAAAAAATACACAATATGAACAACACCGGTCACTACACACTACCAGTGAACCCATTTGAAGAAAGGTCCCATATTAAAAGTATCCCAAATTAAAAAAAAAGTCGGGGTTTTTCGTTCTTCTTAGGGCAAATAATCAGGGTTTAGTCAGTGAGAAAGCCGTGTTGCTGGACAGTCTTCAAAGGTGAGGAAGGTGTTCTAATACCTGAAGCTCGCGCCAACTAGCAATAGGACAGACAAAGATCTTAATGCGTATTCGGGCGCTAACTGCTGCGAGGAACATGATCTTGGGCCCACTCTAAACAAGAACTGTCCTCCAACTGAACATTGACACCGAAAATTGGTAATACAGTTAAACGGGAGCCGGAAGCAAACAACAGTTCCAAGAAGAGGGAAATGGACTCAAGAGCATTTCATACGTTGATTAATAGATTCTGTTTATTTCAAATTTCAACTTACTGGGAGCAGGAACTATCTTTTTAAAAATATTTATAGTGTCGTCTGAATCATGTGGTCTGTTCCCATTTCTAAGAATGGTGGCCTGATATGTTAATATGGCTAGTCATCACTGTGAGGCAAAGGTCCCGGGCTCGAATACAGCCGGTTTCATGGACCATATTGGATACTGATATTAGTTATCATTTAACACTAATACCGGAAACACAAAATTTGTCTGGTGAAGCAGTCGGACAGAATTCCATAATACCTTTACCAAATACAAAGAATTTCAATAAAATCAATTGCAAAAATACAAGATTTCATAAATAAAATCATTGTACCTCTATAAAAGTCGGAGCAATAGCAAGGAAGGGAAAGTGGTTCTCATGGCCCGTAAATGTCTCTCTGAACTCTTGAGGCGACATCCTATTTTGTCGTGTCTCCTGTAGAATCCGGCATGAACAAGGCCTTGGGTTTTCCCGATGGAAATAGTTTCTTTCCACATCCCCGAAAAGTGAATCTTAAAAAAGCATTTAAGTAATGTTCTTGTCCTTTCGGGACGGCTAGCTGACGTACATAAACAGACATAACTCCAAGGCGTTAGAGATTAGCGGATGTCAATTTCGGGTACTAAAGCTTCCCTGCGAAAATGTGGCAATAAGGTGGTTAAAGCAATTTGTTAATGCTGTAATTAGACCAGTGGAAAACGTGTCTTTCTTCGTTTATAAATTTATTCCCACTCGTCTCTTGTCTTTAATGAGACCGCGAGTAAGCACACAAAACCCAAAACGTTCTCCTAATTGTGCAAGTCAGATTAAGGGTAGCGAAGGTTAATTACATCGCTTGATTTTGCCATTCTCGTTAATGATACGAAAAGGGGGCATCTATTAATTGTCTCTCTCGTAAATCTCCAATTCATATTTTCGAGTTTTATCTATCTTAGCTCTGAACACTTATATACCAACCTTATGTTCAAGATAGGACATGTTAACGGCTCCATACATCAACATCTGCAGGCCGTTCTCTTATACGGTGAACGTATTCATCGCCAACTACAGTACGATATCTTAAGCTAACTGACGATTCTGTGGGTAATCGGTAACTTCTGGTAGTGTTGATAAACTTTTTGATTTATAGACTAAACCCGATTTATTTTGTCGCGTCAGATGAGATTCAGACAGTCGCATCTCTACCTACCTAGCGAACACTTCGTCACAGGTAAACCTGGATCCGGGAAGGGCGACATGGGCGCAGCTCGCTTACGGTATCAGAGAGGGAAGGTAGGCCTTTCATAATATTGTCGAGTTGTTTCTAGGCAAGTCACCTTCTCATTACACCACGTACGAACCTCTTGGTGGCAACGAAGCCACATCTCGCAGGCCTTTCCACAGTGAATTTTGCTTAGTCACCCTTTGTAGATCTAGTTAACTCGTAGATCTGCCTCAACCAAAGAAAATGTGCTCGACGCTCTCCAGTCAGCCGAAATCGCACCTATGCGATTAGCCTAAATCTATGCAGTTTTCCTGCGGATATCCCATGTCCAATAAGCAATTGCGACAAGAAGTGGTCATCTTCCAGGATGCACTTTGCGATCACGAGGAATGTGCGGTGAATATGTCTGCCTTTGATAGGGGTGTACTAATTATCAACCGTGAGATAGTTGAGAATAAGTATTTGCCTCTTTCTCCACCATGAATTTATTTATTTTTTCTTAACATTGTAAAATAGAGAGCGATAAAAGCTGCCAACTGTGGCTGAATCGTATAATATATTTTTCCCTACTTCCTCTTATTAAAAGTCATGTTGGGATGTCGCCAAAGGATTCGACCGACAAATGATCTTTCTTTCAATTATCAACCTCCTTTGGCCCATATACGCGAGGACTTAGACTTTACTACCGATGAGGTGCCTATAGATCTGGAGGTTCTCCCTGGAACATTGTATAATCTATAGTCTCCCCCTGAAAGACAATGGGTTGTTGCTCAAAACCTATATGAATTAGAATCCTTGGTTTATTTACATTGATACCACCCCCTAATCCATACTCGATTTTGGAGCCATCTGTATACCAGATACGGTCAGCATTATCTGGGTTCCCTTTCGCCCAGTCTGCTCTATCGGGTACTTTCATCAAATATTAAGTCCCAAAGCTATAAGAATTACAGCCCTTCGTTTATTTCCATAGATAGCAGATATAGTAAGTATGGCCTGAGATCCCTTACGCCCATTTGCTCTATCGGGTATTTTAATTTGAAATTTCTCATAACACAAGCATTTTTGACATCCCTAGCACCACGTCTGCCGTTCGTTAATCATTTCATGGATGATTCATGTTTCGCAATCGTGTTTTTCAGATCGTATTTTTGCTCTCCTTTCGTGCCACGCATTGGCTCTCTCTCCCTCTCTCTCCCTCTCTCTCCCTCTCTCTCTCTCTCTCTCTCTCTCTCTCACTCACTCTAAATCTTTTATTTTCTAACTTTTTTTCTTTTATTCTGACATTTTGACTCATCATGTTTTGAACTTATTTTCTCTCTCTCTCTCTCTCGCAATAATTTAAATGTACCATCTAATATGGATAGCTTAATGTATTTTCTCGTTAATTGTAAGACAGTAAATTTGTGAGATTTAAAAAAAACTATATTTCTTCCTTCTTCTTTCTTCTTCTCCTTTTTCTCTATTCTGCGTTCAGTCTGCCTGTTGGTTCGTCGGAAGGCCTTTGTATTTTTATTACGCATATCTATAGTTTTCCTTTATATCCTTCACTGTTACTTTCATAGTATTGTTTTGACTTTATGTTTTTCATCTTCCTGTTCCTCTCTCTCAGAACTCACAGAGAGAGAGAGAGAGAGAGAGAGAGAGAGAGAGAGAGAGAGAG
>CM077101.1:5518556-5528818 GCA_039619505.1 Cimex hemipterus | reverse complement strand
CGTCGCAACTTTAAACAAAAATACCACTCATATTTTAGCTGTTAAAACTGATATTTTGGTGTCAAAGAAACAAACTGATGTTTGTGAATAGCAATCAGACTGTACGTACATATTTAATCAGTTAAATCCTAAAAATCTTACTTCACAAGTTCGACTAAAGAATCTTTATTCGAATTATGATTCTCAATTGTTTTAGAAAAATTTTACTCCTAAGGGTACTTCAAACTTTAACAACTTCTTCCCAGTGCTTTCTATCTGATGACAACAACAGAACGCGCATTGAAAATCTTTTGAAGTTCATATTTTTCATTATTATTTTAAACTTGAGCGAGCACAATACAAAATCACTTAGAAAATAAATTTTTACGAGTGTCCTAAGTTGTTGTCTAATGTTTAAGCGAGGTTTCTCTTCTTCCCCACTCTCGTAGTAGAAGAGGATTGCTGAATGCTTTAATCTGGGTAGTCCCTAGTTATTACGAAATCAGAATATTATTCATTTTAAAGCTTTATAGAAAAGTAGACTCCGGGTATTGGGAGGGAATAATTACAATCTAACGTACGAATATCGGAGTTGTTAATGCTATTTTCGTTTAGAAAAGACTACTCCTCTTTTGATAACGTATGTACTTTGTTAAACTTTATTAATTTGAAATGTACAAAGCGTAATCTAAAGCTGTACTGCTTTTTCGTTGAACTTAAGTCACCTTTTGACAGTATTGACATCTTAATGTTAAGCAGTCTAGGAATATCAGTGAAACGTCTTCTGTCTGAAAATATTAAAATTAATTTTTTATGTCAGTGGGTAAATATTGTCGAATTATTCGAAACAAACATTCTTTTACAAACTTTTTTTAGGCTTTTGATACTTCCTTAATTTTGTTAAGTTTTTCTTGCTATTTTCACCAAATTTTAACAAGATTGATACTCGAGATCAAGTTGAACTAGTCGACATGCGGATTGTCTGAAGTTTTTAAAGTGGAATGTGTTATTACAACGTGCCCTCGAAGTAATAAGGCCTTTTAGACCTTCCATCCAGGATAAACATCAGCTGTTGGCCTAGTTTTTTCTCAAATCTCTTATCGAGCAGTCAACACCGTTGCGAATGTTTACGAATCGGCCAAATCTAGTCAGTTATTTTAGTCAACTCTCCCCAAATACAAGTATGTTTAATTCGAGGGATTGTCTTTTTAATAATATTTTTTTGAGTCATGTATGCATAGGTAATCGTTATTTGATGACAGATTGTAATGAAGTCCGACAGACTGTTGTAAACCATGTCGCATTTTCGAAGTACATAAAATTCACTAGTGTAAACTAAATTGTTGTAAATAATAAAGAGTTTTCTATTTCTATTCTATTTTTCTTATTATTTCATGGTATTTCCTTTGTTATAATGAATTTTATTGTAGTATTAAAAGCAATGAGACTGTACTTGCATATTTAACCGATTTGCTATTCGAACGTTCTCTGAAATATATACCCTTTACTGATAACGGTAAATTCTCCGGTTCACAAGAATATTTCTGAAGATACAATAGAAATGTCTGCGTTACTATTGTAAGACAATGAGACAGAAGATAAATATAATTTATTAATTGAAATACTTGCAGTTAGCATGTTTTATAAAAAAAAAAAAAAACATCGTTTTCTAAGGAAATAATGTGGAGCAAACAAAGTAGCTGTTATTGAAGAACTCATTGAGGTATGTGTTCAAAGCCGCTTGCATCTGGGATTTTATAATGGATTCCAGTAAGTAGGCTAGGTTGGTGGAAAGATAGGAGATGGCCGTTCCGCAACTATCGCAGATCCCGGTGAAGTGGACTTGGATTCCTCCGATGCTGATTATCTCGACTTTTTCCAAATTTACCACACATCCCATACTGATGGAGACCCTAATTTTGACATCGATCTCATTGGACTCTATGGTGACGGAGAAGGTGCCGCTCGTGGACATGTATAATCCTTTGAGCTGATAGTAGTTGTAGCAGACGCTTATGTTGCTCAACGTCATCGGGATTATGATGGTCATGTTCAATCTGCCGAATGTGAAGTTGGCCGGGCCCCTCCTTGCGATCGAGGACAACCTGCCTAACGTGCCGTTCTTCGCTTCGAACTCCACAGTCACGTAACCACTAAACAAAGGGAAGGATGTGTTCACGTCTGGAAGATTAATATAGTCCTTATGCTTTCTAATAAAAAACGTTTGCATTTGTCTGGCGAGAAATGTTACACCGATGTCGATCGTACTCGCCGTCAAGGATTGCAACTTGGATGTCGTGTAAGTTTTTATTTTTTTCGTTGCGCTGAAGAAAGAGTAAATTTTGTCCTTGATCCAGCTCCAAACGCCTGTGCTCTTCTGTGGGTTCTCCTCTTCGACCACCACTTTCTCCTCGGGCTGCGTGGACGACGACGTAAAATAACCCAACACATCACTGAAACTAATCGTCTCCGCGGACCTGACCGCCAAGAGAGAGCACAACAATAATTTTGGAAACATCATATTGATAAAAAGTTCAACTCGAAACTCTCCCGGTTTATATAAGGAATTAACAAGGAGGGCGATTAAACAATTCCGGTACTGTTTAATCAGATGGCTTATATCACATTTGCCGAGAAAACATAATTTAAAGTCAGTTCAGACGCCGGTAAACTGGTGGGGGAGTAAACAGTGATCACAATTTCAATCGTTTCTGCTTTTATTGATGCATAGGCAGTTGAAAAAATATCTGTACCGTGATTTCGACTTTTGAAAAAGATTTAAAATATTACTCATTTCGAAACAAAACGGGATGTGGTCGAAAAATATTTTTTCGAAATAAAGTTTCCAAAGGAAGTGAAATCGTAAGCCGTCAGTTTGCACGAATGCATTGAGGTGTGAGAAAGTGCAACTATGGAGGCAAAGATGCAAACATTTATAAATTCCCTGTCCGATTCCATGACGGTGGATGGATGAGGAGAGGGGGATCCAGACCCTCCAAAAAGGAGGGAGGTGGTAAATAAAGGTCATTCACTGTCCCAGAAATGGCTATTTTACATTAACCTGGGAGTATTTCTTTCATCTTCTCTATATGCGCTAGTGCAGAAGCTAAATAAAGGTAGTCACAACCAGAATCAAACTCAAGCTGATGGAAAAAATCTGTTACATCAGATTCGAAGGCTAGAGTTGGTGAGGGGCTCCTCAGACCATGGCAGTGGTGTCTTGGAGGTGGGGGAGTTGAGATAAAAACTCTGCCCCAAGGGCCCCATATCTACTAATGGGCTATGTAGGATAAGGGTTAATCTTAGCTTACGTTGGATTAGGATGGGCTAGGTTAACTTTGTCTAGGGAGTGTTTACAATTGTCCGTGTGGGATTCGATTAGTTGTTTCAGGTAGACTCAGGAGCAGGTCAGGTTACATAGCTATGATTCAAAGTTTTTCCGTTTAGCGGAGAAAATATATGTGACATCCCTTGAAAAACAGAATAACTTGCACACCTCATGCGTTAAAAAGCGTCATATTTGATTACGCACTTAATACTGTTTTTGGAGGACACCTAGGGATCTATTGACAGTCAAACAGTCAAAAAATTGCAAAACCTTTCACTTATCCAGGAATTAAAGAGGATGTCGTGGAGAAATGTAAATGCCCAATATAAAACTTCTAATCTAACCCGTGTCGGAACAATGCAATCATCCATCAAAAAAAAAAAAATCCCATGGAAAAACTTTATATAAATTTTTGTAAATTAAATCGTAGTAGGGAAGGTAACTGTTATATATTCAAAGCTGTCGATGTATTTTCAAAATTCTTGGGGGCTATTCCTACCAAAGATCAAAAAACAGGCACAGTTCTAAATTCTTTAACTGATCATATTTTTCACAGCATGGTTTACCGCATTTGATTGTTTCGGATAATGTTGCTATATTTCGTCGCCCAAATATAAAAATTTCTTATTTACAATCGGAATCACATATGTTTTGGGGGCAAGTTATCGTCCGGAAAGTAATGTGGCCGAACAGTATGTTCAAAATATAAACACGGCCATAAGACTAAATTGTCATCATCAACCCGACAGATGGGATAAAATTTTACCTTGGCTTGTCTTAAATTTAAATAATTATGTTAATGAATCGACAAAATTCTCGCCCGCAGAATTATTTACAGGTCATTCAGTAAAATGTCCGATAGAAATAAAATGGAACCTCCCTGGACAGTAGGAATGTAGAGGAAAACCAATTAAACATTCTTTGGGAACAGGCCGCTCAAAATTTGTTAGAAGCTCATAAAAGATCTGCAAAATGATACAATTGTGGAAGAAAACCCATCAGAATTGAAATAGGAGATTTAGTAATGATTAGAACTTAGAAAGGAAAAAAGGATCTAAATATAGATTTAAAGTTAGAAAAAAGGTACATCGGCCCATTTGTTGTAATCAATAAAGTATGTTTATTTTAGAAGGCTTAAACATCAAACAGAAGATACAAAAAACTCATGCAACCCAACTTAAAATATTTAAAAAAGGATCTTTGTAATAGTAAAATAATAATGAATTTGTTAAATAGATAGGATTTTTTAAAGGTGATACCTCTAAAGATAATAGTAGATTTTGTTTTATTTCAAAGTAAGTTTATTTTGTATTCACTATTTAAAAAAAAAAATAAATAAATAAAGTAAAATAAAATAAAATAAAAATTTAAAGATTCACAATAAACTTTAGAATGTACATAGTCAATCAATCAATTTTCCTTAAAATATTCCTAACATTCATATGAATATCCACAAGATAACCGTACCTTATAAGTCCTATTTTCACTGATCTTAATTGGCACGCTAGAGTTGTAATGGAGAGTTAACCAGTCTAGAATCTGTTCCGAAAACCTACAACAATAGACCACACGCTGAACTCCGACATGCAGAGTAAAAGTCCATCAGGCCAACGAGGAAAGAACCGGATGGATTGTTGAAGCTGAGGACCAGACCGACGATACCATCAAATCAAAACTCCCCGTACGATACTAATTCAACTATTCAGGACTCACAAGCCGATCTACATTGAATGCTCAAGGAAGAAGAAGCACCAAGGAAGACACCTTTCAGGAACTAGGTCGCTCCAGTAGAAAATGGTGATCCAGCAGGAGTCAAGTCACAAAAGATCTTTTCGAATCTAAAATCAAGAAAGGTGAAGAAGCGACATTACTTGCTGATGGGCACAAAGAAGAAAGAAGATGATGCACAAAGGACCAAACATTTCAAGAAGAAGATGCCGTTATCACCTATAGATACCAACATAATAATAGTTCGATATCCCTTTATAATGTTAACAAACTGAGCATCATTATGAAATATTTTATTTTAAAAAATAAATACCCCCTTAAGTCGTAGGAATTGTAAGACATCTCTTAAAAATCAGATGTCCCAAAACAAAATAAAATTAATTAAAATTAAACGATCAACTAAAATATAAAACAATGATAATCTTATAATAAATAAATAAATTGTAAAAAAGGTTGGTACTAATCAAAATAAGAAAAGGTACACAGAGAGGAAGCTCGAGGGGACAGAGAGCACTCTCTCCTGAATCTGAGTTGGAACAACATAATTAGAATACGCACAAGGTATTTAAGATCATTCTTTTCTATTCCTAATTTCCTTCGAGTGATTCTAGTTAAATTCATTTTGTTTATTTCGATTTATTTATTTTTTTACTAAACATTTTAAGTGAATTTATTCTGAGTTTGTTAAAAAGAAAGGAAAAATATATTATTTTCTTTCTTTAGTTAAAACCGAATCATTAAAAATTGTAATAACACAAATTTATTCTAAATTTCTAAAGAAAATTATTTGTATTAATTGTATCTTTCCGAATTATAATAAACGTTTAACTTTAAAAATAGAACAAAATATTTTATTATTTTACATTTTCATCTTTCATAATTTCATATCTTTATTAATTAACATCACTGTTTTACTGAATAACAATAAAATATAAAATTCATTCCTTTAAAAAATATCTCTGGGGGCAAGTAAAACTAACTTGTTGGGCCTAAGCTTGATGGAAGGAATTTTAAATTTTATTGATCCACGGTTAGGTCACAAAATATTGGTAGCAGAGCGTGGTTATTTTTTAAATGAAATATTTTTTAAAAATGTCGCAAAAGGGAGATATCGGAGAGCAGGAAAATATACAAAAACATGGCGACGAAATCGAGATACAGCAAACGTCTAACGGAAAAGATGGGTTGCCCTTCCATTCTGACGAAAATAGTAATATTTTTAGGAAAGAAATAATTGAAAAGAAATCAAAGAATTTTCAAATGTTAGTCCTCAAATTCATCAAAGGATCCATAATAAACACAGACAATCATTTGTTACAAGCATATCTTGTAGAATTTTGAAAGCCCTTAAGGAAAAATATAAATTTATGAAGGAATCTGAATTTATACTCGAAAGTTCTCCATCGCAAACAGCTGATTTTAAAAGCCCTATTATTGTAAAAACTGAAGATTCAGGGACATCACAACCTCGTAACTTTATTGATCCACGGTTAGGTAACATATATGTTTGGGAGTAATAAATAATATAATATATACACATAAATTATATATAATAATATTAAAGTAATAATGTTTTATGTACCAAATTGTTCAGAAGATAACAATAAATCTCAAATTGGACTTCCCTATGGTTGAAATTCTGATTCTCAGTTATCCGTTTGAATTGGGTTAGCATAGAATAGGTAGGTTTAGGATTAGGGGCAAGTTAGATTGTGTATGGTGAAGGTTAGGATATGTTATGTTAGGGATATAGTACGGTTGCAGTTACATATCCATGATTCAATTGTTTTCCGTGTAGCGCTCCGTTTATTGGATTGTAGAAAGTTAACGACGTATTATGATAGTTCTGTGACCTATGGCTAGAGAAGGCTTACGGAAAATATCACTGAGTCAAAGTTTTTTTCGTGTAGCATATATAGCAAATATAGCCTAATGCGAAGCTCGATTTTTATCTACAGGCGTCTGTATTTCAGCAAGCAATTTTACATCAAAAGTTCGACTAAAGAATCTTTATTGTTCGAAATATGATTCTCAATTGCTTTCCAGATATTTTACTTTAGAGGTTATTTCACACTTCAACAACTTTTTCCCAGTCCTTTTGTATCTGATGACGCCAACAGAACGAGCATTGAAAATCCGTTGAAATTCATATTTCTTTATTTTAAACTTAAGCGAACACAATAAAAAAGCACTTAGAAAATAAACCTTTACGAGTGTAATGGCTTGTCTATGTTTACGTGAGGTTGTCTTGGTTGTGAAAATACCGACTGATTTGGCATTTACAAAAATGTTACTCCTATTAAGCAGCTTTAAAAATGTGTACCTCATTTTTCCAATGTCAGCTTTGTGAGTGTAAAATAAACGATTAATCGGTTAAAAGGGTAATTTGTCAGTTGCGAACAGTTTGCAGAAATCAATCATTAAGATTTCTTATAACAGGACAGGATTGCTGAATGTTTTTTACCCTGGTTGTGCAAGAACAAAGCTCATTTCATTTTAAAGCATTACAAAACAGTAGAGGTCAATCAGAGTACTGAGAGTATTAATTACAATACAACATGCCAATCGCATAAGATTTTCAACGCTATTTCCGTTGGTGTATGGCATTTTATGAGATACGGCGGACTTTATCAAAAATTGTGACAGTTTTATACAACGTGAGGAGTGAAATATCTCCAATACAATCGGAAAACACAATATGGATTATGGCAAATTTAATTTGGGACGTAAGGTTACTTAAATTTTTTCAATTAATTAAACTTTAATTAAGGTTTTGGTTGAGATAACAGCCAGTTTCACAAGCGGGATTCGAACCCACGATCTTCGGCTATATACACTGCTCTACACTTGAGCTATCGTGACTTCGATCCACTACTTCCCATCTCAACCACACCTTTTGAATTTTCCCTCCTTTTTGCCATTTTTCAAATTAAAACATGTCACTAATTTGTTAGATATTTGTATAGAACTACAAAGAACAAAGAAACAAACTGATGTTTGTGAACAGCAATCAGACTGTACATCCATATTTAACTGATTTGCTATTCGAACTTTTCTGAAACATGTAGCCGGTACTGATAAGTTTCCAGACGCAATAATATATCTGAAGATAGAATTGTTAGAAAGACGATGAGAAAGGAGATAAATTATTTTATTAATTGAAATACATAGAGTTAGCTTGCTTTATATGGACTGTTTAATTTGGAACAAACAAAGACGCCCCAATTGAAGAACCTTCCAAGAATTTTGTCCAAAGTGTTTTGTACCTGTGATTTTATTATGGGTTTGATGAAGTTGACCAGATAGGTGGAGATGTAGGAGATGAACTGTCCGCATCTTTCGCAGATCCCGGTGAAGTGGACTTGGACATCTTCCATCTTGATAATTTCGATTTTTTCTAAATTCACTACACATCCGATAACAGGGGAGAGCCTGATGTGGATGTCGATCTCGTGGTTAGCTATGGAGATGGAGAAGTTGCCGTTCGTGGAAATGGACCACACATTGAAGTAGTAGTAGCTGTAATAGACTTTTATCTCATTCAACTTCATCGGGATTTTGATGTAGAGGCTCGAATTGACGAATTTGGCGACGGAACTCCCTTTCGGTGTGATCGAACCCAACCGGCCGAACATGCCTTTACTCGCTATGAACTCCACTTTGTTGTAATTCCACATCGAAAAGGATGTGTTCACCTTTGGAAGATTAATGTAGTCCATGTTCCTGTTAATAAAAAACCTGTCCAATCCATTGGCCATATATATGGTGCCGTAGTCTATCGTTTTCCCGGCTGCGAACTCCAACACGGACGTGATGTTACTCCTTAATTTTTTCACAGTTTTGCCCACAGAGAAGAATTTGCCCTTGATCCAGCCCCAAACGCCTGTGCTCTCCTGCGGGCTCTCCGGTGAGATCGTCTCCTCGGTTTGCATGGACGACGGTCTCAAATAATCCCTTACTCGACGGAAATTAAACGCCACCACCAATGTGACTGCCAAGAGAGAGCACAACAATAATTTTACAGTCATCATACTGATAAAGAGTTCAACTCGAAACTCTCCCGGTTTATATAAGGAATTAACACGAGGGCGATTAAACAATTCCGGTACTGTTTAATCAGATGGCTTATGTCACATTTGCCGAGAAAACATAATTTAAAGTCAGTTCAGATGCCGGTAAACTGGTGGGGGAGTAAACAGTGATCACAATTTCAATCGTTTCTGCTTTTATTTATGCATAGGCAGTTGAAAAAATCTGTACCGTGATTCCGATTTAGGAAAAAAATTTAAATATTACTCACTTCGAATGAACTGGGGCGTGGATGGAAAAAATCATCGAATCATGAAATAACAGAAATCTGACGGAGCACTGTAACTATTACTTCATCTTTGCCCTTCTTTAGCGTGATATTATTCTTTGTGCTTATATATATATATTTTTTTTTATATATATATTTCGCTTATATATTTCGCTCTCTCACATTTTCTCCATCTCACGTAAAAATATTAAATAATGAGTTTTGTAACCTAACCATCATACTAACCCTACCTAACTTTAAGTCTTTCCTAATTCTACACTGCCTAACCCATCATACCCCCAACCCTATTCAACGTAACAGAACTCACTCTAACCGTAACACTAACGCTTTCCACACAATTGCAACCCTCCTCTAACCTAAGACAACGCAATGCATCAAATGACAGATCTCCAACGGTCTGAACAATGTCGTGGGTGTTAACGAGATCGATCCCATTAAGGTTTAACCTTCAGGAGGTAATCTGGGTAGCTTGTCGTATAACTACCGGTGCGTATTGATGCTTCCTTAAGTGATTTTATAACTCCTTCGTAGTTCCAAATGCTGGGTAACTCCCTTGTTAAACGCGTCGCTCTCACAGATTTTTTCCAATTCACGTAAATAATCGACTCATCGATATGAAACTTATCACACATAGCAACCTACTAAACGGATTTGGTCCATAAATCCAACCACTAGCCATAACCTTATGTAACATATCTAAACTAAACCCACTATAACCAAATGTAACCTTAACCTAGCATTACCCAATTTAATTACTTATTACTAAACTATCCTTCAGCCCCTCCCCGTAAACACTCACCCTACATTATACGGATTTTATAATTCAGCTTGCTGTAAAATATATATTCAAAATAGCATATATATATATATGTATATATATATATATATATATATAGGTATCTTAAAGGC
>CM077101.1:5453818-5491871 GCA_039619505.1 Cimex hemipterus | reverse complement strand
ATATTATACATATATATATATATATATATCCCCCTCCATACAACGTATTTGGGGGTAGCCATATAAATCATCAACGGATGGTATCTTACAATTTAGGGTTATTTTGTTATTTACATCGTGGTTCAGATGGAAATAGAATACTTAATTCACACCTTGGTAGAAAAAATCTCCCTTTATGTATTGGAATTTTACCTCAATAATGTATTTTGTTAACAATATTTATTCATTTAAATAAATAGAATACAAATTATGATATTGATAAGTTATAAGTAAGGGCCAAGAGATTAACTCTCGCGTGCAGCATTGCCCAGAAGGAGAAACAGCGAACATGTCATCTGTTGGTGATCAACTCAAAATCAAGACCGGAAGTAATCACACGGGAAACCGAGTCTTTTCAACATTTAAATAATTAACCAAGCTACCATTAACATCCAAGAACAGCTTGAACTTATCAAAGAAAGTAGTGAATAGTAGACTGAAAGAACACAATACTAGGCCAACTACTGTTATGGCATGCAGATCAAAATTATGGAGTTCCGCCAACCCATTCAATATCCCGCATCCAATCCTTGAAATCAAAAGTGCTAACGCTAATTGTCAATGCTTCTTAGTCACCAACTTTACTCTTCATGGCTTGAACATTCCTTTTTCGCCCTAACACTGCTGCTTTGGCATTTTGAGGGCAGAAGCATATGGGCCTAGTATATTCTCTTGTCGCACTCCCACCATTCTTCGTGGTGACCGATGCACGGGTCATTGCCAATTTTAATTTTTTTGCCTCCTTGGAGATGTGAGCTACAACTTTCGAATCCTTGACTTCTTCATTTTAAAAGAATATGAGTACAATAGTTTTCAGTTTACAGATATCCTTCCTAAATCCTTTAAGTCAAAAGTCCTAAGACTAATTGTCAATGTTCGTTAGTAACTAACCGCATTCTTCACGGCCTGAACTTTCCTTTCCGTCCTAACCCTACTGTTTTGGTATTTTGGACAGTTTTTATCTATTACGTCTGGCGATTTCTTCAGTGTCAGTCACGATTTAACTAAGCCAAATTCACGACTAAAGATGGCGAGAAAGAATGGAAATAAAGGGAAAACTGAGCACACGTGGTACTCATATATCACAGACCATCCGATCCGACAGACTAACATTTTATGTCGTAATGTTGTCTTAGGGTAAGACGACCTTCAACAATTTTGTTTAAAGATTAGCGGGAAATCCCGTGGGCTTAGTGATAGAGAATATAGATTGGCGCCAAATAAGTCAGTGTTGCCAATATAGGGTCAAAAACAGAGCAGGAACAGACACTGCACCAGCCCCAAACCCCTACTTCCTACTACAAGATGGTCAAAAAGTGTTTATATGCAATATCTAACTTATCAGCAATCTCATGAACAGCCCTACGTTAATTTTCTGCATTCAATCACAGATACAACCTTGAGGATATTGAGGATGCAAGATGTGTAAGTAAAAATTAACTTTCTCAT
This sequence comes from Cimex hemipterus, assembly GCA_039619505.1. Lineage (NCBI taxonomy): Eukaryota > Metazoa > Arthropoda > Insecta > Hemiptera > Cimicidae > Cimex > Cimex hemipterus. Next base: position 5,490,383 of record CM077101.1, on the reverse strand, counting down.
TAATTTTGTTGAGTATTAAGTAGAATAAGGACGCAATTTCAAAGCCTGTACGAACTCTTTCGGAATGGCCAAATTCAATTGTTCAATCCTTACACGTCATGTGATGAGAGCGTATTCACAGAAATGTTCACCAGGATTCGGTGATGTTATTATGCCGCCACTTCTTCCCGGCTGACAAACGACTTTCGTCCTCCGTAATTACAAGGAGAGAGGCAACATTTGAATAACTAATCGACGACCGTCAAAAGAGTGTCGCTCAGCGAGTTTCACTAATTATTTTCGAGGAATTGTAAGAGAACAAGAGAGGAGGGACATATTATGCTAATCGGCGTCATTTGCGATGCGTTTTGATTCGCTCTGTTGAGAACCGCGATACGTTTCCTTTAACATTTGACTTAGGATCATTTTACTGGGTTCGTGTGAGTTCATTTTCATTTGCTACATGCAATCCTTTGTTTTTGTCTTATGTTTGGTAGGAAAAACGTGTACCGTTGCATTCATGAGTAGATTTGGCTCATATAGCTAGGTGGCCACAGACAGTATTTATCGCCTGCAGGATATAACATCAAGGTATTGTAAGTTAATCATGTGTAAACCTTGATGAACAGTCTGTCTGAAGTCAGAATTATTTATATAAAAAATAACACAATAGGCTGCGAGCAATTGAGACTGTACAACCGGTTTAAGCTTTAGTGTGACAGTAAAACCGAAGCGTACAGTGAACTTCAACCTCTTTAAGCCGAGAGTGATCCACCGTTTCCTACCCGAAACGATTGGGTTAACAAAAGACCTGGTTTCAATGGGAATGCATTCCATGAGAGGTATGCGAAATGGTTCAATAAGGACCATCGCAGAATCTAATTGCAGAGCTACTAAACCTTGGAGGTGTTAGAACTAGAATTATAACAGGACTGCTAGCTGCACTGAAGACTTCGGAGGCAGGTAGTCTCGGAGCAGCAGAAACAAGTCTATGTAGGTATTGTCAAGAAGGAGAAGCAAGAAGATGAATAGCTAAAAATACGCAACCCTGGTAGAGAAAAAGTCAAGGCCTGTAAGAGGAGGGAGCTCTTTACAACGGTTGCGGATTTTGTAGAAAGCCAGCTTAACGAAGAGTTCGAAACAATAGATTGTACAATGGGCCAATATTGGTCGAGGTGCGCAAGGTCGTAAAGAGGCCGACTCTTTTTACCTTTAACCTTTAGCATAAAACGTAAGGTTTTAAATTATAAATGTTGGGAATATTTTGTAAGTTCCAGCTGTTCGTGAGATTTTTCAAACATAAAAACCGCCAACTTTTATGATGAGCGGCATCAGAAATGATCAAAGGTGTCCGATGGCGTAGATTTGATATTGTGGGTGGTCTCGTTATCGTTACCCGGTCGAGACGTTACAGGGCAGCAGGTGTAAACATTTTTGAAGACTCGTGGACAGGCTGAACAATACCGAACGTTCTACTGACAATATCCGCGTTATTATGAGAATTTATTCAACCTTCTACGTTCTAGTGAATAATGATTTCTCATTTTAATTCGTTATGTTGAATTAAAACACGGAGAAGTGGGCCAATGTTTATTTCATAAACATGCAGGGGACGAACTGACCTAGAAGCCGCATCCGACGCCCTTTCTTCTGCCATTGGGTATTTGTATGGTGCCAGTAATACCTTTGGGTCAATTCTTATGCTTATCTTTAACTTGGAAAAGAAGTTGATCTTGAAATCCCAGGTACCTGCTGAGATAGTTTGGCCCTTTTCGATCGTCCTGGTTTTTCGGCTCAGAAATCCCCTCTTGACGGAATACAACACGTGCTTATTGAAGAGAGTCTGAAAATTACTAATAATTTCCCTTCAGACTACATTACAAATCCAATCTGGTGGACCAAAGCTCTACAAAAAGTAGCTATTCAAATATTAGGCAGCATACAAAGACTAGCTAAACTATATTTCACAGGGGCAATGAGAACAACCCCTTACGAGTGTATAAAATTGAACTGGAAGATAGCCCGATATGCGATGAGTTACGAGGACGAGGAGACAATGGAACACATAATTATGAGTTGCTCAACCTTCGAGAGGAAAAGAGTAAAAAGTTTTGAAAAATTATCACGTTTAGTGCCACTTCCATTTAACTATTCATCATAAAGAGAGAGAAGAAAGAATGGCTCCATTCCATTTGAAATCAGAGATCTATTTGAAAAGGAAATGTCACAGGTTTGAGGCAAGAGCTGGTCACAATTTCGAATTGGTCACAATGAACAATTCTTCAGCTTGCTTGTTTTTTCATTACTAAAAACGCTTCTGAAACACGCTTATTGGCCTGACAATGGTAAGGCAGATAAATTTCTTGGCCAAAGAGACAGTTTCGGAAGAATATTCTTCTTATCGTACTACAAACTAGAAACTGTGTTTCAATCACGTTTCATATGCACGCTCCCACATTTCTGCGAGTAGAATAACAGCCACGGTATTTCTTTCGAGGGAACGTGTTTCGACCATTTTCCCTCTTTTGGCTTTAGTACTGATTTTAAGGGTAATAAAGCCTTCAGGGTGCTTTATTAAATTCCCAGAGAAAGTTTGGACGGCCTTAACAACGGCGAGGATAATCGTCCCATAAAACGTCGTTTGATAGGGGTGTAAACGGTGAGAATAAAAGTAGTAAAACGTAGTCTCATTTATTCGCGCGGGAATTTCCGAGGAGGGGAATTGATTGTCAGCTCAGGATTGACCCCGAGCTTACAGCGATGTCCGTTCCGATGAAATGACAGTTTTACGGTTGGCCGTAACCGAGACTCCAATACTCTCTTGTTCAATTTATTTTTACTTCCTCATCCCTTCATCGAGCCGCCTGTTTTACTGCCGACTCCTTCCGGTGAACGCAAAGACGGCCACCCCTCTTTCAACCAAACGCGCACAACATTCGACAATATGCGAAAATATCACCGTTTGTCGTTGTACGATGTCAATCGCATTTATTCATGTTCAGTTTTTTTTGTTTTCGCCTGTAAAATATAAACAAACAATTAGTAGTATAATCGCTGCTTCTGAGTGCTAGGTATCAAACCAACACAGGCCGGCGTCCCGCACAGAAGCATTGTTGGACTCATTCTTTAAACCAACTACTCGCTACTCTATATCCAAATACTATCCAAGCTTGGTTTGAATAATCCAACCAATTTGATTAAGTGGCGGTCTCAACATGGTGGGTTCTCGGGAGAGTGAATGTGGATCTAGAGCTTTTTTTGGAAGTTTTAGAAATGGGATCGGTGTGGATAGTTAGTGACGCTGTAAGGAGCTGTGACAACTTTCGCCCGGGAGGATTGGATGACCTTGGAACTCAACATGAAGGGGAAGGATGAACCCCTTCAGTTCCACTTGTATGTCCAAAGTGGTTGTAGTAATATCTTGTTCGTTGAGGTCTGACGGTCAAAAAATATTTCAGCCCCTCGTAGTTGCAAATCTCCGGTTAAGTTGTCTCTTAGGTCTTGTTCCACGTCAGTCTGATGCTAGATGTAGTTCTAAATATATGATAGCAGCTGATTAGAGGGGAAACTCCTTGTTGCTGATGTGCAGTTATATGGTACACAGTGTACAGTTTCTCTCAATCTAATCTTAAACCTTTTTTTGCACCAAGCTCAATTTGTTTTTAGTTTTGGAGGTTGCTTGGATAGTATCCACGTTAGAAGACAAAATTATGATATCATCTTGATAAATTGAATTGGGATGTAAAAAGCAAAAGGCTGAAGTAGTGCTTGTCATATAGAATGGCTTAACGTCCAACTACCCGTTTAATTAAAAAGCCAAGGGCTCTAACGGGATTCGACCGAGAACCACTACCGTGGCAGATACGAATCCGACGCCCTAACCACTCGGTCACCGCGGTCCCCCATATAATAGTCTGTAGTTGGCATAAAGGAAGTGACCAAGAATGTTCCCTTCTGAGACGTCGGCTTGTATTGGTCTGTTATCTAATTACTCTTTACCTCGTAGTGAGAAAGAGAGAGTAAGTGAGGGAGGAGGGGGTGAGTGGGAAAAAAGAGTGAGTAAGGGAGAGTGAATGAGTGAATGTCAAAGAGAGAATAAGTAAGAGAGTGTAATGTGAGAAGGCGTGAGTGAGAAAAAGAGTGAGTGAATGGGTCAGTGTGTGAGAGACAGATTTACGGCCAACTTTTCAACAATTTTGCCATTTTTCATCAAATCTGATCGACCAATCTGCGAAGCATCTTGAAGTCTCGCTAATCGGGGAGTCAACGCCTGTGCTATTTTCAGTACGCCTCAGTATCAACATCTGCTTGCATCTTAAAGTTCTTAATTGTACGGCACTATTTCGTAAGTTTGGCCGAATTATCGTCACAGAAGACGTGTCAGAAAAAGATACATTTATGAACGCTTAGAGCATTTTAGATGGTAAATGGCTTTTTCTTCCAAAATTAAACTTTGCCTACATTATGTTAAATTGCAAATGTCCAGTAATGCGGTGAATGAAACCCACCCAATCCGTCTTGGCCTATTCATTTTCACCCAGGCAAGTAAATAAAAAAGACACCAATTGTTACAACTATAGAAAGAATCGCACTTGTGTTACTGTTATCGCAGTCCCCAAGAAAAAATCAAACACCAAATCCATCATCAGTAGTGCTGAAAAATTGAGTTTTCCCAACTGTATCATTATTGCATTAAAGCAACACATTGTTTACGCTACTGTACAAGCGAGTATTTAATTATTCAACCCTACAGTTGTTTCTAATGCATAGTAATTACTAAATGCAAATTAACTACATGCGCCTAGCATTAATTATGTGAAATTATTATGTAAGTACTATAATTATTTTTTATTTATAGGCTATATACAACAAACAAATATTTTACACGTAGTCTTTTCTATGTCGGTTGACAATTTTTACATATCGTCGACAATAGATTATTAACAGCAGAGAGAAAAAAAAAATGGTTAAGTTCAAAAAAATTTTAAACATCCATCGGTACATTAAAAGTTAAAAATACATTTTTCGATCCGGTTCGATAAACAAACAGCATCGTGATCGTGGTTCTTTTGCCGTTATTCTTGGAAAGAAAATTAATGAGGAAGACGTGGTACGGTGGACTGAAAATCTATTAAAAAAATAGCCAACGAGGAAGGAGGCCCAGAGACCAGATGGAATATGTGAGTTTTATGGAATGGTGAAGTGGAATGATCGACCCGGTAAATTGCCTTAACCGCATCTATAAAAATAGCGGTTGTAAACAAACGAGGCAGTCGCTGTTGAGTTCTTAATTTAAACGTGGTCGTCGCAAGTACCAACCATATACATTTAACTACGATTGAATAATAACTCTCGAGTGAATTTTTATCGATAAAATATATAATAACAACTTATTACGACCGCACGGTTTTTCCTCCTAAAGGCGATTCATAGATAACTTTTTTATCCGGGAGGGGGTGAGAGGACAAGATAAAAAAAAATTGAAAAGACAAACTTGTCTTTTTGTGTAATTGAGTCGAGGACTTCAACTCCATCCGCTCTCCCCCATAGTTCTCATATCTGGCTAATCGCAATCAACTTGATTTAATGAGCCATGGACGATTACAAACAGAATTGGTTGTGAGCGCCCACGGGGCTGGGGGGTTGCTCCGCCTTCACCCCGGTCAAATTACCTCTTCCTGTCTCGCCGGGACTAACTTTTTTTTTTTTTAATTCGTTTGAGTGACCTTCTCATTTTGCTTCCTATGCACAGTCAACACTCAAACCGCCCCGATCAGTAAGTGAGAAAGAGACAGCGAATGAGTCAGCTAGCGACAAAGAAAGCGAGAGTGAAGGAGGCGAATTTGTCAGTAAGTCAGGGTGAGTGAGAGAGGAGAATAATAGGGAGAGAGAGAAAAACAGAGTAACGTTTACGCGTGCTCATCGTCAACAAGACAAGAGGATCTTTAACGTCCGCACCTAGCCTGTTTTGATTCTCAAGATGAGAGCTGACGCACTTCTGCATATGATGGGGGTTGTGCCCCTAAGAACCAAGGACAACCTCGCTCTCCGCTTGTCCACTCCTAATGGTCGGGCCCGCATTGTGCATAGGGTCGTATGCCGTACGCAAAGGGCCAACAGGCTGTAATACATCAGCCTGCTCTCCCGCGTACTCCCTAGATAGAGAAAGCGACTCTACGTCCCTGAGTGCTGGGGCTTCTCCAGCGTACAAACTACCGGATCCGCTCCGGCAGCGGTTATTTTTTACAGTGGAATTGCTAACCACCTCCTAGATGCACTGCCTACGGTCAAAGGTCTCTTGTCGAGCTCAGCCTACACCTGTTGTGCGCATTCGATGGACGCCATAGGCCTAGCCTAGGTGGTCCGATCCGTTTTGCTGCTTCCCCAAGGGTACCACGCTGGTCATGCGCACAACAATGCAAACCATACTCGAGTCAGAGCAGCCGATGCACTACCCGCTCCCATTCGCTTATTCACGCAGTCCAGGGACTATTCAGCGTAATCATCGCGCCCTCAATACCTACTCGCTGTCGTCCGGTCTCATGTGAGGCCGGGGTAGTAACGCTTGCCATAGCAAGCTTCACGAAAGTCGCAAATAGAAGACAGCCTCTGTTCCCGCCAGGAGCGTCACCACGAATCCATTCCGTGTGTGGCTAGGACTGAATTTGGAATTAACTCACTAAGTGGTACAGAAGGCCGTACATCCTCCCTCGTCTTTGCAGACAGGATCTAGTGCACTGGCCCTTGTGTGTTTCCTCCTACAAACGACGATATGATAACAAATTTCATTTTCTATAGGTTTCATCATAAGTGGGTACAATGGCAAACTTGATTAATTAGTCACGACCTCTAAATATAAAACTCGTGTACGGCCTTTTAGCAAAAAACATATGTAATCACACACAAATTTTAGCGGTTTAGGTTTGGCTTTTAGTATTAGGATGTTGGGTTCTGGTTAGGGTTATAATCGTATGTTCCCTCTAAATATCATGGATCTCTTTTGTTACATTTTTTTCTCCACCTTCTCGTTTTAAGAATGGTCTTACTCTGCAGGTCTGGAAAGTAGTAGTGGACGAAATGTCAGGCTGGCTTGTGGCGTTCGTTGTTAAAATACACATCTTTGCGTTGACAAGAACCGATTTCAAGTATGCTTATGATTTCAGCGCGAGAATTCGAGGACTAGAAATATCAAATTCGTGCAACGCTTTTTCACAAAAATCATATAATCACAGTGAAAACAGTAATGTTTAGGTTAGGTAGGATTAGGGTTTTAGGTTAGGGATTGGTTACGTTAGGTTGTGTTAAGGTTAGGGTTATAATCGCCGAACGCGTAAATATGTTGTGATTTTCGAGTTCGGTGAAAAAACAAAAGGCTGAAAACATATAGTGACAAAAACAAAACCCTAGTGGACCTAGCTTATATGCTCGTAGAGGTCAAATGATCAGTTTTGGCAAACACTCGAGAATCCATCTGACGTAACCTATAAATATCACGGAACTCTGTTGTTAAACAACGGGAGGGCGTTTTTCACAACCGTTTCGTAAGAAGGGTTTTACGTTCTGGAACAAGTGTTAACCAATTGGATATCTGGAAAATATGCGTAGGCATATCAAGCTGGCACGTACGGTCGTAGTTGAAATATGTATCTTTCCATTGGCCAGGACCGTCTTTTTCCGTTATGTTTGTGATTTAAGTGCGAGAAGTCCATGGATGATATATATCTCTATTGATCAAACCTAAAAAGAAATCTGTTTGGTTATAAAAATCCATTTTTTTTTGTCCTGATAATGAATGATAATGATAATGAATAACTATTTTGACAGGTTGAAAAACGGAGGTCTTCTTCATATATTCAGGAGATGAAGGATCGAAATTTAAACTCGCAAAAAAAGGCTATCTAAGAACGTTACCAAAACTGTGCTAACCTTTCTAAAATACGTTGGAAAAATTTGTCTTGACGGCTGTAAGGGCACGTATTCAAGCGGAGACAAAATCCTCATACGATCCGACAGCCAAGCGGCTCTAAAAAGCATTAACACCTCTAAATGTTACACCCAAACTAGTCGAAAGCATCACAAATCTATAAAACCTGGAAAAACATAATTTTGGACATGTCCAGGAGACAAGGTCCAGAACGTTCAGAACTATTTCAGAATGAGCAATTATTTATTGGATAAACTGGATGTGGCAGACACGAAATCCTATGGTCACCCATCGTCAAAACCAGAACATTACTAGAGCAAAACAGGTAAACCATAGGAGGGTAATAAGGATATACCAACTGAGAAAACTCTAAAATAGGGAATATTCAACGATAAACCAATTTATGGATTATTCAATGAGGAGGGAGAAGCTGCCACCAATATACCTTCAATTGGGAAGCAAGCGCTCAACGGAGACATAATCTAGAATATAGTGAAGACCCAGGGAAAAAATTACAGCAACAGTCAATGACTTTCGATCGAATCATTTGAACAGAACTACGGAACTGGGAAAATCTAAATGAACTGTAGTGCTTGGGGAAAAGCCCACGCCCGTGTATTATTATCATCATTAATTTGTATTGATGGTGGATCTCGCTCAATTCAGTAAATTCAATATTGTAAGTGAATGCATAATAACGTATTCATAACATGATAGTGTTAAGTTAGTTACAACTATTGAAGGAACTGTCTTGTGTTTAATAAGCAACTATTAAAATTCTTGAATTTACGGCAAAGTTGAGCTCGACGGAAGCGTCTTCTGTAAAATTGTCTTCTTATTTGTTTGCCTATCGGTCGGAATCCAATTCGGGGTTTAGGAAAAAAACTAATCGTAGTTAATCGAGTATGGGGAGAGGAGGACTATTTTTGTTTTAGCCGAATGGTCGGCCGGCAAGGGCAAATGGCGAGGGGATCAGATATTGGTTGCAATGCCGTTGACCATAAACTCGGAATAAAGCCCACTCACCAATTTCTCCGTCACTCCCCTAGGGTCGACCCTAGGCCACTAAAAATACGCCCTATCTTCCCTCATATAATTAAGCGTTTAATGGCAATTTACAACTCAAAGACTTGGGAGGAATCTCCAATTTGCCCTCTCGCTACATTCATAAATGTCAACCGCTTACCGAACATGAACATCTTGAGGAATCGGAAGAATTTCTGGAATTGAAATGAAATTTTCTCTCTTGGAGTCTTAGGTTCTCGTAGTTTATCTCTAAATTTACCACATCCCATTTTCCCTCGAAGCAAAACAATTCGACATTCTGCTAACAATTGTTGTTTTTATCGGATTTTCAACTATTAGCAGTCAAGATACTCTTTTAGCCTGCTGTTTTTACGGACAGATGCAGTTTTTACAAAAAAATACCGGGTGTCCTTTTTAGATGGCTCGGCTGAATTTCTGTTGAACCAATAACGCTATCAAAAAATTGAGTTTTTAATATTTTTAGTCTAGTTTCAAATTTTTACCTTTTTTGGAGAAAAATTATATAATAATCTATACAGGGTGAAGCCCCAATTCAACTTCAACATTTCAAGACTATAGGTCCTGACACCTAATTTTAAACGTTTTTGTGCTAAAAAGAATGATACAATCGGATTTTAAATTGGTAATAAAATGACAAAGTTATGGTAAAAAGTTTGGGAAAAACAGTCATTTGGTTCCCTATTTATTAATCATATTTCGTGTACGAGCTGCCTGCCTTGCGTAAATATTTCCTTTTTAAGACAAGACATTTGCTCTTTTAACCTCTCTTCACCGGTGCTCAGAGAGATGAAGTCAGGGGAGATGTATTGCCAAGCATTTTCTTGCCCTTGCCGCAGTTCTTCAACTGAGGTTGCTGGGTTATGATTGGCGTAGACACTGTTTTTTAAATGGCCACACAGAAAATAGTGTGGAGTTAAATCTGGCCATGAGGTACTGTCCACCTATCACGGAAGTGACGAATCAAATAACGTCTCACTTGCAAGGAATTATGTGCTGGGCATCCGTCAAGCTGGAGTATCAGTCATTCTTTGTCGTTGGTGCAGAAGAATATCTAATAGGGTTGATGAAACCTCCCTCATACAATTGAGAAACTGACCACCATTTAATTTTATTTTCGTAGAGGCCTAATTAATTTATTTCCGAGAAGTCCACACCAAACGGTGATACTATGAACCATCTGATGATAACAATAGTACGAAATTCTCCGGTTTTCTTCTGACCACGTTCGAAAATTCCAACGTACGTTTAGTATGCCATTAGAGGGGAACTGTATTGTTTACCTTCTTTCATTATTTGTCAAACTCGCATTATGAGAGCAAATGTTAATTCCTGGAAGTAAATACGTTTTACAATAGTACCTATTCCTATTCGTTGCATTTAGTATTCTATTCAAAATGAACCGAAGAGCACATTACTTCGATCAACAGCGCATATATTATGTACTACTGTTTTAATGATAGTGGTGGTATTGCGTGTCGTGCTGTCCAGTTGTATTACTAGAAATTTCTGGATCGTCCAAAGTAAACCCCGATTTATTCGTGTTGCTTGCGATATAAGGAGATACGGATCAGTTGCTGTTCCATCACCAAGAAACCGGCAGCGTTAATATCAACGAGAAGCATTTTTAGAAGAATTTTACGGTATGTTCGCGAAAATGCGAATTTCTCTCTCCGAAATGTTGGCAGGGTTTTAGGGTTTTCAAAAATACGGTGTGTACTCCGGAATTACAATTTTAACAGAAATGCTTTCATCTTGTCCAGGGACTTCGAGACTCTGATTACGACAGGCATCTAACGGTTCCTTGCGCAAATGTTTTGGGAGGCTGAAGAAATCGTTCTTCCAGACATCCTAACGACTGATACATTCAACTTCAACTCCATTGACACCGTAAACGTTCGTTGGACTTTGCGAACATTGTTAGAGAATTTCGTACTCTTGTCACCGTCAGGTGGTTGACAGTATCAAAGTTTGTTGTGGACCTCTCGGAAATAAATTCCGATACGAAAATAATTTATATAGTGCTCAATGCCTCAGTTTTTTTTTTGGGAGCGGTTTTACCAACACTATTAGATGATGTTCCTCTGCAACAACGACAAAGAATAATTCTCTTGCTTGATGGATGCCCCGCACACAATCCTTTACAGGTGAGACGTTATATGAATCGTCACTTCCGGAATAGGTGGACAGGACCTTATGGTCCAATTTATTGGTCTCCTATGTCGTCAGATCGTCTACACTCTTTTCTGTGGGACCATCTGTCTACGCCAAACATTGTCTACGTCAAGAAATTGCTTGTGAATCCATCTCCCTTGCCTCTATCACTCTGGGCACTGGTGAAAATAGTTAAAAAAGCAAATGTTTTCATCTTTACGCAAAACAGGCAGTTCGAACATGTCGAAATTTTTTTTACGAGGGTTCGCAACAGCAGAGGTCATATAAACCCTCAGGGTGCCGGTGTTTTTGGAAAAAGCCTATTGGTAAGTATGTCGGTGATAAATTGTATTGTTAAATAAAAAACCCATACATTTTAAAAGGAAAATTTATAGCTGTTAGATCGATAGCTGGACTTTCAATTGAATACATTAAAGAGTGTAAAATATACCATTTCATTCAACGTCAAAGAGCCGTTAAACGCAATTCAATGAAAATATACTGTGTTTTACGTTAAACGAATACTGCAATTTTATAGGGTTTTTAAAATAAAGTCAATGGAGGCGTTGATGGCTGCAACGGTTTAGGAATTGACACGGCACTCATCACTATAAAGTAAAGGTCCCGGGTTCGAATGCAGGGCCGCTGGATTCTAACCCGGGACCTTTACCTTACAGTGATGAGCACCATGCCAAAGACTGAACCTTGCGGCCACCTATGCCCCCAACATGTCGAGATATTTCACTTTTCTTGTTGTTTCAAATTTTCACAACTTTTTTTACAATTACTACAACTACAGGCTAATCTGTACTTGTCACGACCAATAACTATCTTGTAGAAAGGATTCAGGTATCCAGTCTCTTATGAGAGAAGAGAAGCAGGATGAACTCTAGAGAGCAATAATACCTGTCAGGAAACTATGTCAGGCTTGTATTTTTTAAGACGATGAATATTTTGAGCAATTAATTTGAGTGTTAGAAGCTTCTTGCTTTTTCTTTATGTTTAACTGTTTGTTGTTCAATTGTACCAAATTGTCTTTTTTGTTTAGTTTTTATTATTTCCATTATTTTTAATAGATGATGCAACAACTTAATGGCTAATTTTTTTAAACAATTTGTAACCGAAGAATCAATTATTTAGCAATCATACTTTTTACACTCGTGACTGACCTTTGAAAAATAAAGATGTATTTAAAACTCATTGGTAGGGAGAACATTTCTGAAAGTGCTATATTTCTCAGTACTTGCAGAGCCAAGAAAATAAACTAAGCAAGAAACTTGGAAACTCGTCAACATTTATGTTTAACTGAATTTGTAGTTTGTTTACATTGGGTTACAATGAAAAACAAACAGATATTATTTATATCTTGTTATAACCCTTCAAACATACTTATATTTCACTGAACGGTGCTTAAAAAAACGGCGAAATCGACGAAAATGTAATGACGTTCCATCTTGGTCCGCCTATCCTCGCTGTGTAGGTTTGACAGACGCGTTCCGGCAGTTCACAATCTTCAGTGCTATGTCATTTGTAACAGACCCATAAAATACCGTCTAACATGCTAAAACCAGCGGGGATAAATTTAATAATAATTTCTCCCTATGGTCTACGGGTGACAAATGTGTAATCTGGTCTTAACGATCATCCTGGTCTTCCTACCCTCGCTTTGGTAGTCTGCTAGAAACGTTTCAGAAGTTCTTCATCTTCGTTGTTGGGTCTGAGTGACGATATGCCGAGACGTGCCTGACCAAGTTCCATCTTGGTCCACCTATCCGTTGGTCCATAAAACCAGCGAGGATAGGCGGTCCAAGATGATACGATCAGGCTGTCGCCTCACTTGCTATCGATAAAAAGACGAAAATAATCTAATACTATTTGTATATACAGGTAAACATTTAGAATAGCGTCGGGGTTATATAGCCCACCTTCCTTTTGGAAATACTCGAGTGGTGTTTGTACAATATTGAACGCTTATCTAAATCCCTTAATTCCTTGACGAACATTGTCGACATATGTATGCCTAGAAAGAAATAGTATAGATTTTAATAGAAGTGATGTGTCAATAAAATAAATCATTTAATGAACAAATATGGAGGGAGCTGCTTTCTATCGAATTGGCCTTTTCCGTGATTTTCAACATAAGAAAAAACATGAATAACCCGATGGAAAAATCGAATGCAGGTTTTTCGACTCGGCCTCGTTAGCCGATCGGAAGTGGCGTTTAAGCCTGTATGTTTGTTTCAGCGGTCGTCCGGCCCTTTCCGAAAGCAACCTTCACTCCTTCGTCCCATCCCTCGAAATAGATACACAGGAAATATGCGTATCTGGGAGCCCACCAAAAAGAAAAAAAAACGAGCAACCGAGGGCTGCCTTTTTTTAATGGTAAACATCAAATAGATTGTTGATAATATGTATGAATGGCTTGGTTAATCGGCCGATTTGGAAATAAGCATAACCAAGTTTCTGAACGATTTAAACTTAACGAATGGTAAAACGTTATATATAGAGCTTCAAAAATAAATTAAAAAGTATGAAGAGAAGAAAGAACACCAGGCTGATTTTGGTTCGTGGGTGGCTCAAAAACCGAACAGAGCACCGAAACTTATGTATAACCAATATAGAAGATAACTGAGCTTTAAAATGTCAATTATCTTTGACACCGTAAAACTCGAGCTTTGCCATAAGCAAATCAAAATAGTTGGTACTGGGTGAAATGGATACAGAACAACATGGGAATGAATAGAAGGACAAACTAGCCCAGCGAGGATGGTTCCACGTTAGTTAAAGGCTCATATCTGATGGATTTCACATCAAGTACAGAAGCAGGGAAAATCTCGATTTAATTAACAACAGACCTGCTGAAACGAGGCTGAAAAAATTCATGTATATTAACAGGGGATTCTTGACCCACGGTAGGCACATGAAAATATAGGAAGTGGCAAAAGGCTAATTATTGTGGCTAATTATTTGCTGCTGAGAATGCCTGACAAGGAAAAGGTTTGTAATAACAGGAAGAAAAGCAGTACAATAAATACAACTGAGAAGATTTTATCAAGGGTATGGAAGATAAAGAAAAGTTTAAAGCAGATATTGAGCTACAACCCGTAGTAAGCACCAGTATGGTGATGGCGGCTGCAACAGGCTTTGCACCTACTTTGAAGAAAGACCTTTTCCTCGAGGATAGCAACCTATGCTTCTAATCTAATATCTAGTCTAGATTCTGACACAAAGTGCATATAAGCTAGTACTTTTTTTAACAAAGGTCCATTGGGTGGAAAATAGCAATCAGAGGGAGCTGCTTTTCCGTCGCAACAATGTTCCGTTAAAACAGCGAGGATAGGCGTACCAAAATTATCGGTAGCGATCATAGTCGACGAAAAACTATGTCGCAGTTAAATTTATTATTCTTGATGTATGACCACTTTACCTCAACCTTGGGTATTTCCCATAATTCTCTGCAACCAATAATAAAAATAAATAGCTACCACTCCGAACACGGTGATACATCTACAGAGAAAGCACACACTTTGAGCGCTGAAGATGATCTAACTAAAAATCGCAACTTAAAAAAAATGTGTTTCTAACCTACATCACACAAGACCGCATCTCACCATCTTCAAATAGTAATAACAATCAAATCGTATTACTCAACATTAGCAAGAATTCACTATTTTCGTGGTCCACTTGATCAATCATTATTATATCATTCAATTAATTAAGAAGAAAACGGCAAAACGGAGGGAAATTCAAAACGGTGGAGTTGAGATGCGAAGTTAGTGACCGAGCGGATCGAAGTCAAGTGGTAGAATAGCGGCGTATCGAGCCGAAAATCATGGGTTCGAATCCCGTTCATGCCCCTGACTTTATTATCTCAACTAAAAACCTAATTAATTGAATTAGCAAGGATGTTGTCTTTAGTCTTCTAGCTGGTGTTCAGGTATGTTAATAATGTTATTTTATAATTCGTTGTAAGGTTATGTTTTGGTTTCCTTATCGTGTGTTGCTTTGCCCGTTATGAAGAAATTCACAAGAGAACAAAAAAGTTAACACGGTACCTAAAGTTAAAGTATTTAATTTTATTTTATTCTCTTTATTTCAAAACAATAACCGTGCTACTATCACATATTAATATTTAAAATTTCATTAGCATTATTAGGCTTTAAAAAAATCCACGTAATACATAAATAACATTTAATTTAATTTTATACACCAGATGGTAGGATGGTTAGCCTCAATATGTTTACAAGATCATTCCGGGCTCCGACAAACAAGTTCAGACCTACGAAGGTTGGGGTGTTGGGCACTTTGCGACAGATAATTTTTTTTCTTTTCAAGGAGACCTTTTTCATTGGTGTTCTTTTGTCGCTTTTATAGACAGAGAGGTAAGAGACGTAGTTTTAAGCACCAGCCATAAAACCATGTTCGAACACGTCTGTTGTAAATAAGCTCATTCGTCTGTAGACGCTAAAAGGTGTCTGTACGTACCATCTCGTTTGATCTTGATAGCCTGTTAAAATAAACCATTTCGGCCATTTTCAACGGCACTTGGTATTTTCTTAATTTAAAATCACGTTTGTCCAAATGGAAGAGCTCACAAGGCGAGGCTAAGAAAATGGGGCCAGCAATTTCAAAGAAAAATATTTGGGTGATGCTAACAATAATTAGAAAATATTAGACACGTGTCCTAGCCATTAGGGCTTCCTAGCCAATTTAGGTGAGAAATTATTTAAAATTCTTTTAAAATATGATTTTTTGCCTTTGTTGTTCAAAGTTATTCTATGAGTCGATTTTTTGACATAGGCGACAGTTGTTCTTGTATCTCAGGGCTATAGGGTTTTAAAATGTATATAATGTTGGTGTCGTGTTTGAGTTTTATTTATTTACAACACATTGGAATGAATGTAATTTATTAGCGTAAAAGAAGTGGTCGTTCAATTCGCGAAAAATATCGGCTCTGAGGAAGTGGATGTGACCGGACTTTTATGTTAATGGTGCTATATATATACATGCGTTAAATTTAGACATATGACCAACGCTTTTTGAACAATCCAGGTAGGTTGTACCGTTGGTGGTTTTGGAACTTCGCGCATACCATAAAAGATGATTGGTAAACAGTTATTTTTGAAAATTTATCACTTTATTATTCGTTTTTCCTTTTTTTTTTTTAATTCTTCATTTTGGGTTGAAGTACTAAACATATGTAGGCGTTTGATATAATTAATTTTCTCGTTGGAAAGTTAATGCAGAATTCAAAAATGTGTTTAAAAGTTGGAAAAGATGCTCTTGGAAAAATTCCGATTTATGGCTTTATTTATTATGGTCGGGATTTTTCGAAAAAAAAAACAACGCACGTACAGAATTCATAACTTCCGATCGGACTGAGATAGAACATTTCATTCTATTTAAGATGTACCATAACCCAATTTTTTTTTTATCCTGAACCACCCAGCAGTGTGAAATAAATTATTTGAAAGATGAATAGATAATTATTCAGATATCGTGAGACTATCAACCCGACACGCAAGAATGGCACAATTACACAGAAGACGAACACTTTGAGCCCTGAAGATGATCTCAATAAAAATCGAAACGTTGGCACGATAAAGAAAATGTTTTTCTGACACCTACGTCACACCAGACCGCATCTCACGATATCTGAATAAATACTTGAAAGACCGGAAAAAGAATACTGAGAGAGAGAGAGAGAGAGAGAGAGAGAGAGAGAGAGAGCCGGCGATGACCCCAGCTGTTTTTTGGCCCATAAACCCCCGCATTATAAACATACTACCTAGAATAAGAAGGTTATAAGGAGGATCGTACTGAATGTGATTAGCAACATAAAAAGAAACTAAGCTCGTGTTTCGTCCTCTGAAACATCTTGCTTTCTACAAATCTGACAATTGGGACGATAAAATTGTATTCAAAACAATGGTTCGTTCAGGCGTACTGTATGGAGGAGGGATCTGTGCTCCCTGTTTTGCAGAAAAGATGAATAGTTCATCTGAGATTTCTAAAAACCTACTGCGTATCATCCCCCCCCCAAAAAAAAAAAAAAAATAAAAAATTGCAGTGCTTATGTTCGAACAGAGACCGGTTTCGCTACCCCTTAAAGTCCTTTTTTTTGTAAAATGCTAAAATTCTGGCTCCTCTCACGATAAATCTATCCGGAAGCTTTATCTGGTTAAACAAAGAAATTCCATTTAATTGGGCACAATCAATAAACAGATTTAGCGAGATGATTGATTCCCAATATATCTGGATATCACTAATTATGGACTGCATTGCGAAAAGGATTATTGTGAGTAACCTAGTTAAATATTTAGGTTAAAAGAAATTAGGTGTTCCGTAGTTAAGTTTATTCAAAGTGCGTTTCGGACTATAAGCTTATCTTATCTTCCATCCATTCGATTGTGTACTCAATATTCCAACATCGGCCCTCTCACACTACACATTCTCGCTAATAAATACTTTCTAAAATATAATAAATACTTCCAAGGCAGATAGCTATATTTTTAAAAACTTGTGTTAATTATTCGAAGTCTTTTTTTCTCGGATCCTAGGATCCATTGGCAAGCGCTCGGACCATTATGTATAACAATCTAGTATCAAAAAAGTTTCAGTAAAAAATCCCACGTTTATTTCTTATTTCTGTGTCGTGCGTCTGAGGGAGCAGGAGGAAGTGCAAGTTATTGTTCATCCGCCTCTTCTTTTAAAAGCCAATGCTTTATTGCAATACGTATATGCAACTCTGTTTAGTTTTTGTAGTTATTGAAAATTTCATTAAAAATCAAAATTGAAAATGGCAGTTTTTCTCAAGATTGTTGGCAGATTTATATTTTTTCAATATGAATGAATAGCAGACATCAACACAGATTTAATCAGAAGCCGGAAACACATTCGGCCCACCGAAAAGGCTGGAATCCGTCGTTTTTCTGACCGCAGACGGACCTGGGTTGGACCATCAATTAGAAAGCACTCACAGTAGGCCAGGGTGCAGGTAAAACCCGGCCTACCGGCAGTCCAAACGTTCGGGAATATTGTGTTTCAGAAGTTATCCTTCTTTAATTTACCTGTAGTAATCTTGTTTCATCTTTGGAAATTGATCATCATCATTTACAGCTTATAATCACAAAATCTTGTCCGAAAAAAAATTAAGGCACAAAATAGAAAAGTGTTTTAACTTAAAAATTATTATACAAGGCTACAACAAAGATTTCATACGTTTAAGTACCACAAAATAACAATGCAATCAATTCAACTTATAATCAAGGACTCAGGTGAAAAACAATCGGAAAAGGGATAATTGGTTCGCGGAAAGGAGTATCCTAGGAACGATTTTCACAGTCTAACTGCTGACATACATACACGTTCTAACAGACAAATGGTTGGACACAACCTTCGCGGACACAACCTAGGACTGCCTAGAAACAGAAGCACGAGAACACAGACAGGTCCACTCAGATCAAGTTAAACGAGCAAAAAAAGCCAGCACATTACGCTCTAGCCAATCGCGCCACCTCGGGTTTTAAGACTTACAATCCAATACAAGGCTGAAAAGGCAAGTAATCAACAAACAAAAAAAAATCAGACGCATACTTCGACAGAAACCAAGCACACAAAAGCTTTCACATTGTCCGGATTTGGACTACGATGATGAATGAAAAGCTGATTTCAAAGTAAAGCGTTTTTATATGGACTGCGAACACCCACTGTAATCCTTCTGTAAAATTTCAAACTGCTAACAAAAATTAGAAATTGTCGGTTCAAGTTAGGCTTTTACCCTACGGAAGACACAGTAGGAAAGACCCAGCCGAAGAACGTCGCCTTTGCTATCGGTCAAAAGAAAGTTCTTGATAGTAAATATACAGCGGAATATGTTTTATTTTTCAATAATTACACTAGACTAGATTACTTAAAACACGAAACTATTTGGGATTACAGTAAGCTGTGTACATGGGGCATTAAGACATTTGAGCACTTTCCGGACTTCCTCTTTGTTTATTTTCATTGCCGTTATTGGCTCTCCAGCTTTTCCGAAGTAATTTCGGGATAAGGCAACAGCAAACAATACGTTCCGATGTCTCTGCTGATACATGACCGAGTTGGCTGATGTTTTTTAAGTGGTAATTAAATGGGTAATGACCTTGTTGAGAAGCTTTTATTGATGTGTACCTGGTGAATTCATCCAGCGTTGGGTCGGATCCGGTCCATTTATCCAGTTCCTTTTACCATGCTTTAGGCCAATTTTCAGTTCAGGTCCAAAGGGTCTGCCTTTAATCATGTTGTGCCCCTGCACCAACTTTATAGTTACATGATAGCTTTTTTTCCAGCCGTTGGACATAAGTTAGGAACTCCCAGACCATCGTTAAGTTGAAGGTTGAGGAGTATAAAGCGATCAGTAATGCTTAGCTGTCTGAAAATATATGTACACCTTTTCGTCTTCTTTTGTGTATTTCTTGTGTACCGAGTTCTATTACATGGATCTCAGCTTGTAAAATGGACAATGGAGGACGAGGTTTCGTTTGATCAAAATATAAACCTTGCCAGTTCTATTTTGCATGTATAATTAAGTGTACCATAAAATAGCCGGATTTGGATATACAGTTTTTTGTAGAACCATCTGTATGCAGTGGTTATGTGAAGGTAATCGGTCTTCATGGACTTTAATGTGAAGGGAGCAGCCGAGCGTTAACTCGCTAGATGAATAATTTCTTTACCGTTAACAAAATTTTAGCAACTGTGGAACAATTTCTCTTACATTCCTCTTAATAGTCTGCAATCAAGTTCAGAGGTTATACATCCTGCAGGAACAAACCCGTGATAAATGTCTAGTTTCTAAAAGTGCATAGCACGGATTTTTTCATCTAGCCATTGCCCAATTGTATAAGAATTTCGCCAGTGACAAGTTTGACAGGATAATCTTTGACATGCCACATGATAATCTTTGCTAAAATATCATATTAGAATTATTATTTCAATACATTTGAATCGTAGACCGATCATAGAATATTCATAAGAAGCTATAGATAAAAATGGGCTTAACATGAACTTGCTACAATGCTTTTATTTATTTATTTATTTTTTTTAGACAATCTACTATTCGTCCAAAGAATTGCAGGATTTCGCCGGACACTCAAATTTCATCACACGTCTTGAAAAACTAGTTCCTAAAAGCACATAGAGTAGATTTTTTCATCTAGTCTTTGCTGAACGGCGTCACGATTTCGCTCCACTTTTCACCACACTTATCAATCTGTTTGATACCCTCTTAGCAAGCTCTTTTTCACCTTTTCGTCGTGCAGATTGTGATTAACAGTACGCAGGTATTTGTGACCGGAAAACTGAACTCACGAACCCCTTGGAGCGACTGGATAAAAACCGTTTGACCGCGATGAGAGTTGCAACAGTGAACCCACTTTTTACAAACGTAAAAGTTCTTACTAAAAAATGTGTGCTTTTTAAAAAGGATTTTTGCCACCAGTCGTGAGGGTGGCGATTAGCAGTGTCTTTTGACACTCCAACACCTTGACAAGTACACAATAACTTGTGACTAAGTCCTTCTTCCTGTCCATGGACTCATTACAAGATAAGAAAGATAGACCACCTAGTAGGTTCGAAGTTGTTTTCCTGATATCAATAATTTATGTTATTCTCGAGCCTGGAGAGGAGGAAAATGTTAAACGGCGTTTTGGCCAACGCTGCCTCAGGGCAACACCAAATTTAGCAAATTTGCTATAGCTTAGATATTCCCATGGATTTGAATGGGTCTTCGGCCTACTACTGCATCTTGTATCAATTTTTATATAAGCGAAACATAAAACTTTTCATATTCAGTTTATAATTTAACCCTTTCTTGCCTAAGTTGATTCAGAGTCAACCTAAAGTCACCACGGGATTTTCTGATAAACATTTAACAAAATTGCTAAATCAGTCTGGCTATAAGATAATATTATGCCATAAAGGGTTCTATCTGATGACTAGTTATGACTTGCCATTGAAAAAAACATTCTAAGGCCGGTTGACCTTTGATCTTTGAAATATAAACTTATTAACCTTAATTAATACTCACGCTTAAGTGGATTAATTTACGCTAATAACCTGTTTGGTTTCTTTGCAGAAAGGGGCTGTCATTAGTCTGATTTTCTACTGAGATATAAATATATATAATAACACTGATTAATCAAAATTAGGAACGTTTCGCCGAATGTACCAAAAGGTTTGTTTGTATTTCAATTTCATTCGATTTCAATTTAATTTATGAAGCCGTTACTGTAATTAATTTTATCAAAACTCCAAGTCCGGACGATTTAGGAGGGCTTTAAAGCAGCGTGATCGTTGCTAATTAATTCAAAACGCTTTCCACTCCCCATTAAATAATTCACTCTTTGATCTCGTACATTCCGTTGGCAATGATAAAAACTGGAAATTTTGAAAGGAGCGAGGCCGCTTTGGTCCCAGTCAATGAATGACTACTCAGTATGTGTACGTTTTTAAATTGTTCTCTGTCGTATTTTTTTGTGAGTCAGGAGTGCGTGCCAGATAGACCTAAACAGGAATGGTCGTTAGTCAGGTGGCCGGCTCGAATTAATAAAATGACTTACATTCTAAGAACACAAACGCGTTTCACTGTTATTTTCACCAACTGGACTGTGGACGCGATGGTGCATCAATCGACTACCCACAACGAAAGTAAATTCGATCATATCAGATAAAACCATACAGAAGGTTATTTTTTGTAATAATCAAACAGATCTACACGTTTTTTACACGGTTTCAAATGTTAAGACAGTATTTCAATCCTCGGGATAATTTTAAATCCATATTTTTCAGAACTTGATCAATCCGCCAATCATCCATGTAATCCGAAGGAGTCCTTGACCAGAGCAAAGTGCGGAATGTGTCAAAAATATAACTAAGGTCCTTTGCAAGGAAGAAGGGTTGAGGGCGAATATTAATGAAGTTCTAAAGAAAGCTATAGAGTCAAAACTAGCATAAGTACTCGCGTGCTCATAGTTGAAAGGCACTGAAGGAGAAAAAAGCTGCAGTCTGGTCCCACATTACTCCCAACAAATCAAGAAACTTGCAAAAATCCTTTATACAGGCAATGTAATATGAAATTTTACCAAGGATTATCACTTGATGAAAAGTGGTTTCATTGGTAAAATCCTGATATCTTTAAGGAAAAGAAGATTTTTTAAAAATTCATGTGCTTTTTAGAAATTGTTTGTTCATTATAGGTTTTTTGCCTGATGGATATTCTATGACCTCTGAACTCTATTGCAAACTGTTAGAAAAAATGTAAGGCAATTGTCCTAAAGATACCCAACTTTAACTATAAAGGAGTTCTTGTTGCAGTTGTTGTTGTTAAGAACTGTTAAGAAAGTTCTAGGCCTTACTTTTTCAAACTGAGATCCAGGCAATAGAACTCGGCGTACAAGAAATACTCAAAAAAAAGGCGAAACGGTACACAGATGTTTTCTGACAGCCAAGCGGCACTGATTGTTTTAGGCTACTCCACCTTCAATTAAGGATGGTCTAGGAGTGTCCAACGGCTGGAAAAATGCAATCATGTGGTGGGGCACAACATGATTGAAGCCAACAGGCTGACAAAGTAGCAAAGCAGACGCTTTAGATCAGCACCGCATTGGCCTAAAAGCGGAAATGGAGAAATGAGCTGAGAAAGAAACGCTCCGATAATTCACGAGGTGCAAAACAATCAAAGCTCCTCAACATCCTGGCCCTCGCCTATTGACGAATCAGCAGGGACATAGTAACATAAGTTATTTGACTGCCTGAGCACGAAAACGAGACAGTACTCCGGAGAGGCCAGACAGTTAATAACGCCAAGGGAAATAAAAAACGAGGAAGTCCGATAAGTGCACAATCATAAGGTTAGGTGGATGCTACCCTGGGAGCAGCAACCGTCTTTGCCTTCCTAGCTTTCTGAATAGTTCGTAAGGATGTAGCCATCTGTCGCTTACTAGATTGTAGGGGTGAGTAATGTTGAACATGGATCGGGCGTTAGTGTGTGGATATGTTGATAGTTTTTCATCGGATGTGGAAAATTTGTTCGGGATTAGGTTTTTAACTAAAGATGTTTGGAGGTCATTGTAAAGAATAGTTTTGAAATGTAATAAGGAGCGTTGACAATGGTCCTGAGGATTTTGTATATTAAAAGGTTTAGCGGTGCCTCCAGTTGTGATCCGTATGTCCAAATCGGTTTCAGCAGTGACTTGTAAAGTGTTAGTTCGTTTCTTGTTGATACGTGTGATGTTCTTGATGACCGTAGTCCGAAGCGTCGGTTTAATTTTTGTCTTTTTGTTTGTGTATATCTGTTCGAGGTTAGAATTAAGTCGAGATAGTTCTCCAAGATAGCGTACACAGTCAGTTTTGGGATAGGAGTGTTTTTCTTAATGGAAGAATTTCTATTTTTCTTAAATATGTTTCAACTGCAAGGTTATATGAATCCTTGGATTGCTGGGGTTTTTGAAAAAAACCCATTTGTTCCTAAGTACGTTATTTTCGAATGCAAGGCCCCTGGATTTGAACCCTGGACCTTTACTTTATAGTGATGAGTGCCGTGTCAATTCCTAAACCGTTGCAGCCATCAACGCCTCCATTGACTTTATTTTAAAAACCCTATAAAATTGCAGTATTCGTTTAACGTAAAACACAGTATATTTTCATTGAATTGCGTTTAACGGCTCTTTGACGTTGAATGAAATGGTATATTTTACACTCTTTAATGTATTCAATTGAAAGTCCAGCTATCGATCTAACAGCTGTAAATTTTCCTTTTAAAATGTATGGGTTTTTTATTTAACAATGCAATTTAACAATATATACAAAAAAAGGCACTTTTAAAATATTCAACAAATTTACATTTATATATTTTTAAGCGCGAAACGCGACATCCTGCGACGATTTAAATTGGCCCGTTCGGGGATCTTTGAAAATTTGAACTAAACAACTGAGTTTTTTTCCTTATTAACTCACAGGTTGTCGAATATTGTCTTGTTAAAAAAGAAAGGAGGGTTTACGGAACGGCAGTAACTCCTCAGCCGACAGCTTTTCTTCCAAATCTCCGCAGGCAAAGAGCTGGTACGATCTCGATCGGCCTCTCTTTCCGGCCCGATGCGTCCGGCAATTAGAGGCCAAAATCTCTCATGGCGATCTCGTCCGTTGGAAAGAAACTGCCACAATTTTGTTAATGCGGCCAATAATTTATTTGGAGATAGGAGGGGACGGGCAAACTACACGACAATCACAGCTCCGGATCTTTCGGGGGACGGAGTAAAGAAAAGGAAAACAAACGGTAGGGGTGTGTAATGAGGCGATTTTCCAACATCTTGTACCGAGATGGAATCGAGTCGACCTTCCTTGAGAATAGACACACACGTACGACAATTAATCGGAGAACAGGAATGTCTGAACCAGTTCATTTTCTTATCGAGGACACGAGCGGCAAAAATCCTCTACAAACGGCCCATTGTATTCCTTTTTCTAAGATCCTCGTCTATCACTGCGCAAACAGACCTGCGATGCAAAACTTTTACTTTAACTGGGTTTTCTCACAATTCTCTTTGTACAATATCGAATTGAGTTCCTTTCGACAAAATGCAAATAAACCACCCTAGATGATACAAGTTTTTCGCTGGAATGTGCGCATGTTTTCTCTCTTGTCGGCGCCGGGTAATCTTAATAGCCGAAGTGGAAAACTTCAATCTTCAACGACCACAAAATCACTTTACTTCCAATAACAATACTTGTTTTTTTTTATTCCTGTCCTCTGACTCCTGCCGAGAATCTATTAGAAAGAATGTAAGCGAAATTGAGCAAGAGTTACCCGAATTTGGTTAACATAAGTTCTTTTTCTAACGGGATAATGCGTTTTTTGTTCCCCGAAGCACGTATATCAATGGATATCGATGAGTTGTAAACAAAGCTTTAATTCAACTCCGCCGTCTACCACCTTGGTAAAGGTGTATAAGAGCAGCAAACTGGCGGTAAAAATCTTTTTAAAAAAACTCACGGATATGATTTCAGATTTTATGTGAAGAAAAATGGGTTCACTATTAAAATCCTGAGCATAGTCAGGCGGTGTTTCCAGTTGCTTTGAGACGACAATGTGAATGATCCGTGAAGTTGAGTTTTCCGGTCACAAGTACCTGTATACAGCCGACTACACGACATAAAGGTGGAAAAGAGCTTGCTAAGAAGGTAGAAACTTGAAGGGAAAAAAATTTAATGGGCCCATGAGACTTTAATATAGATTGTCACATGTATTGAAAAGAGGGGGGAAATCCTGATGCCCTTGGGCAAAGGTTAGGCAAAAATATCCATTCTATGCGC
This sequence comes from Cimex hemipterus, assembly GCA_039619505.1. Taxonomy (NCBI): domain Eukaryota; kingdom Metazoa; phylum Arthropoda; class Insecta; order Hemiptera; family Cimicidae; genus Cimex; species Cimex hemipterus. The sequence continues at coordinate 5,464,930 of CM077101.1, read as the reverse complement.
TTTTTGGAACTAGTTATTCATCACAGAGTTCCTGGCTATGGAATCTACTTGAAACTTAGGCAATTTGTACCAGAGTTACTCAAATTTGGTTATCTGAAATGACGTTCTTCTAACGAGACCGTCAGCTGCTCCTTTCGCGGCAAAGTCCGAAATAAGGCGACTAAATGGATGTCGATGAGGTCCTAAAGGGAGTTTTAGTATCATGTCCAGTTCCCAGTACCATCTACACGATATAAAAGTGAAAAAGAGCTTCAGACTTCTTGACCGGTACCTATCGTACAAACCTCTGAAATGCTAGAAATGTTCAAAACCGTTAGGGTAAAATGGGATTTTAGCGATAATTGTCTTGTGTGATGAAAATTGAGTTCATTGTTTAAATTCTGATCGTGGTCGAACGTTTTTCCAGTTGTTTCAAAAGGTCATTGTGACCAAATCAGTATGTTGTTTAAGCAATTGTTATTCAGTAAGGATTTGCTCCTGGTGTATGTTCTATGACCTTTAGACTACGTTGTAGGTTTCTATGGCAGCAGATCCAAAAAAGAAACAGGTTTTTAAAACATGAAACCTCCAGCTAAATTTTCCAAGCTGAGATCCATGCAGTTGCACAATAGTGCATAAGAATTACTCAAAAAGTGGGGAAAAGGTTATCAGTGCAGCTACCAGGCCTTTTGTACAAAACTGCAAATTGGCCTAAACTAAATCTAACATTTATGAAGTAGTTCTTCAGCAAGTAGTTGTTGCGGTTGTTTGAAGTTGTTGCTAAAGAATACTACCGCAGAGTTCTACCGCAAACTACTAGAAAACCTTAAGAGAAAACGTCTCAGAGTTATTCAAATTTGGTTAGCTGTAAAGATTGTCTTCTTCTAGAGTGATAACGCTCTGATGTTATCACTCTAGAATACTTCTACATGAATGAGGTTCTTCAGAAAAGTTTAGCATCAACTGTGGTCACAAGTACTTGTTAATCACCATCCATACGACCTAAAAATGAAAAAGAGCTACAAAAGGTACCGGTCCCGAATAAACCTATCGTTGATACTTATAGAGGGAAGAAACTGGCAATAATCTTTTCAAAAGCCCACATGATTTGAAATGTTACTAAAGATTGTCAGGCTTGATGTTAAATTGGTTCACAAGTTGGCAGATCCGTGCTATGGGCTTTTAGGAACTAGTTCTTCCCCAGGGGCTTGTTCCTGATGGATATTTTATGACCACTAAACTATAATGCAAATTATTAGAAAGAATGTAAGCGAAACGATGCTGCCTCAGAGTAACTCAACTTTGGTTAACTGTTCTTCCAGCGCGATAACGCTGTACTGCTCCTTTCAGAACAACAACAATAGAACTCTGTGCACAAGAAATACCAAAAAAGAGAGGAAAAGGTGCCCAAATATTCCCATACACCAAGCAGAAATGTTTGCTTTAGACTCTTTTGCTTCATGGGGACAGTACGACAAAGTTTGTGCGTTGTTTAGGAACTAGTTAGTAACACAAGACTTCTTCCTGATGTACGTACTGTGGTATCCAAACCCCTCTGCAAATTATTAGAAAGACGTTCTCAGAGTTACGCAAATCTGGTTAACAATTCTTTTTTCAAGGGAGATATAGCGTTCGTTTCTTTTGGACTGTACCGATACAAACGGGGTTAAGTTGACCCAATGGATGGAGGGAAGAACTGTTTTAGTAAAACGGTCTTTTTTTACCCAATGCAGATTACAGAACGAGTTTTAACTAAATACGAGTTCGTTTTCCAGGTTCAGTTCTGATCACCGATCAAAACGATGAACGTCAAAGGAAAAGGTCAAACAGAATTCAAATGATGCCTAACGTCGTCGTACTCATCGAGAACATTTCACATCTAAGACACATTCCACATGGTCCATGGCCGACCGTGTATTCAATATTTATTTGTTGTTTTTGGGAAAGAATTGGGGTAATATCTTTACAATAACAAAGTACTTAAAAAAACTCAGTGTAGCAACTATTAGATGAAGGCTGAGGAAAACCAAGTATCTTAGTGTGACGTGCGAAACGTAGCAGTTTTGCGGGTATGGTAGCTCGATTGGTCGGTCAAGAGCCGGGCGAAACCAGCGTCGAAATCAACAACAAAACTCCTGATAAAGGATGGAAATAAGCAGAAAGCTCAAGCAAGAAAATTTTGTTAATTTCTTCCGAAAAAAAAGCCACAACCCCAAATATTTTAAAAATAATTTTCATCGAAATCTGATACACAATTAAACCAACAAGCTTAAGATAATAAAAAAAATAGTGACAGAAGAAAATTGTGAACAATACTATTTAAAATTTAATCTAAGATTTTGATTGTTCTATTACAAAAATCGCCCACTTCGGATTTTGAAAATTGTTGGTCGGACCTCGGTCGTATGCAACTGGTTGGACTCCTGACGGACCACTGCCTAGAATAGAAATAGATCTACTCATGCCGAGGTGTAGAAGGCCTGTATCCAACGGACATACAAAGGGCATACAGTGGATTATGATCACAGCAATTTATATTACATCAAATCGGAACATTCCAAACATCAAGTTCATTCACCGCCACTCACCACCTGTAGGAGCTACAGAAATAGTTTAATTCTTCTAATCAAATTTTTTTAAAATGTTGTAGTTTGGGTGAGTTGGTTGATCGAGCCCGTACCGAAGCGAATTCATAATACGGAGTCGTTTCGACTTCAGACAATACGTCGTTGGGAAAGTCCGAGAAAATTTCCATCCTGCTTTCTAGAGATGGTCAATTTCGGCGTTGATACAATTAATTTGAAGCTTTCCGCTGAATTATTTTTCTATAGGACCTACAGTTGAGAAAAACTTGAGATTATTGGATTGTAAAAAAAAGTTGTAAATTTGTTTTTGACCATAATCAACTGTTGCGCTCCATTCATGTTACCTAGATTGCAAAAACTCACAAAATACTTAAGCAAATTAGAAAGATTTTTGCCCAAGAAAAGTCATACTGGAAAGTTGTTACCAGTCATATTATTGAAAAAATAAAATACAGTTTAATGGAGTCGATCCTTTTTGGTGTACCCATAAAAACATTTTTGTAGAAAATGTTGCGCATATTGTTCCACTTTAATATAACCGACTTTAATATTTCGAACGGTCAGGCGGCGTAATCCCTGGCCATAAGTTTCATTTGCGATTTTCCGTATTCGATTAGATTAAGGTCCAAACTGTTTCCTGGCCACTCAAGGGTTCGGATGGCTGTTTTTATTGTACCCGATGATTCGGAACCTACGAAAGGTTCAAAAAGGATCATCTTATAAGATCATCTCCACTTTTCTGCCTCCTACAATCCAAAATGTGACCCAATGGTTCAGCATATTTTAAACAAATTTATTATTATTATTCAATCAAAAGCTGCAAAAGTAGAAAAAAAAGGGGGGGGTTCCTCATAAAATCGAGTTGATAAGTAAGATAGTTGAGAAGTGGCTGTATTGTTCGTCGTGCAGACCCACAAAATTTCCCGAGCGTCCTCGAGTGAACCAGAAGACATTATTTTATTTAGTTGCGGATCCATCGAGAAACCGGTAATTTCGTCACGGTTCTGTAGAGTTTATTGTATCTTTTCAAAAATCCAAATTCTCCTATCCAGAATACTGGGCTTTGTGGACTTGATGCAGACCTGTGGTTCTATTAAGAGAACATCGCTTTACATATCAATAGTCAGGCTGGGCATTCCAAGAATAATGACCCCCCCCCCCCCCGAAGTGCAAATTCCTAACAGACAATGTCGATTAAAAGTGGAAAATGGACTCTCCAGAGACTTCGAAGTAAGTCAGGGGACTCAGTTGTGGGATGCGCTGGTCCACAACCCTGTTCAATTTGACTTTAGAGACGGTGATGAGAAAGGTGGATCAGAGTAACCCAGGAGTGACTTTAATGATCCGAACCACTCAAAACCTTGCATCTGCAGAAGATATTGACCTGGCTGCCAAGAATTTGAGAGAGCTTGGGGAAGTTGAAGCAGTTAACGGGTTGGTTTTGACCATTAGCCGCACCAAGAACGATTTACATGCATTCAACAGAAGGTCAAACCAATGCCGTTCCAGTGCATTGAACAGCGAGGCTTATTAACGCTGTAGGTCCTTTAAATATCTGCGAGTCCTGCTTATCGCGGAAACGAGGATAACAGTAAGATAGAAGAAATCCTGGCAAGAGTTGCCGCAGTAAACAGGTGCTACTTTGCCTTGAGGAAGATCTTCAGGCCACAACTTGATATTGACAGGCTATCGAACGGTAGTGACGATTAAGATTGATGCGTGCCCCATAAGAAAAAAAATAAAGAGAGCCAATCTTTGAGCCTTTAGCCTAGTGAGGCAGTGCGAACATGAAATGTATGTTGGTAGTGGATGACCAAATTAAATCTTTTAAATTTTTGAAATTATGTGTCGGACGGTCCTATGTAAAATTTACCAGTTGTACCGATCACTATCACTTAATGTCAACGCGGGACCCGAAGGACACATGTCATAAGAAATCAGCCGATGTTGGCACGCAGAGTGAGCTGGAAGGAGGTCTCGAGGATATCGGTGGCCAGGATGGAAATGCATAGAAGGGGCTCGAGCAGTATGATTTGTATGTATCAAGAAGTTGGTGTTAAGCCTTACAACTCGGGGAACAGTCAGTTCTTTGACAAAAGGAATGTTGAAGTAGTTTTGGATAGTGAGGTTAGTGACTTAGAACGATTTGCCTAAGGACTTTCGAATGGAAGGATTGCTGGATGTTGGATGGTTTGGCAGAACCCCACAGTTCCATGCCGTATGTCCAAAGTGGTCACAGTAAATTCTTGATTAGTTTAGTGTTGACGTTAAGATTGATTTCTGTAAGTCTTCGCAGTAGTAGATTTCACGTCTGTCTGCTCTTTAGGTATAGTCTTTGACTTGAATGTTATCTGTAATACTTTGCTGTTGATGTACAGTGGAGGGCAACACCGGCTTTTCCTCGATATGAACATTGAGCATTGGTTCCTCCACTATTTGTCCCAGTTTTCGATTAACTCAAGGTGTTCTTCGATGTTGGAGGATAAAATTGTGGTCATGATGGTATTTTGGTGTACAGCTAGGTCAGTAGTATATGTCATAGAAAGGATGAGCCAGGAAGTCGTCTGGTATCCGTCTGATTGTCAAGAACTAATCACCACACCTCACTCTGAAGCTGTGGTCTTTCAAGATAAAATAATAAGGAGTGGGCAGGAAGGTTTCAGTTTATAAATCATGACCGGGCACCATCCAGGAATACACCCAAGCCATACTTTTTTGTTCTATAGAGCTGAGGAGAATGTATATATAGTATAAGGGATAGGTCCAAGAATGTTCCCTTCTGAGACGCATACTCAAGTCAATATGTACATTATTGTAATTTATATAAGCATATTCACTCATTCAAACCATTGCTCGGGCGAGTGAGACTCGACTCAGATTCCGGCTATTTATATATAATTTTTAAATATTAAAAACAATATGAGAACAAAAAATCACACAAAAGAATTAACAATAGAACCCTAATGAATAGTCGATAACAAGATGTCCATTCCACTTTGAATAAGTCGCGCTTGTGCATATAATTAATATAAAGAAAATTTTATTGTATAAAAACAGTGACAATAATATTTGAAGTGATTATTTTCGCAAACGGCAGTAGACACCAGGCCAGTTGTACGCATCTTATGCCAGTCCAAACTCCCGCCTCCTTAAAAACGGTTCGTCGCAATTTCCATTTCCATTAATATATATATAAGTACCCATTTAATATCCATCACATCCATCCAGGATATTTACAAACAAACAAAAAAAAAAAAAAAACGCGGGCCCATAAAAAGGAATCAAGTTTGAAAACCGGTGTACAATTTTCCCGATAGGGAGGTAAGCGCAACGTTGAAATCTCCTGGTCGGTTTTTATAGCCCCATTTTACAGCCCTTTCTCCCCTCAAAACTAAATCCATTCACAAAATTAAAATGATTCCGACTGTAACTCGTTCAAACGTAGAGGGAGGGAAATTAATTTAAAAGAGTGGAGAGAGAGAGAGAGAGAGAGAGAGAGAGAGAGAGAGAGAGAGAGAATGCAGTGATATTGGCAAACAATTGGGCCAATTTTGTATAAATGTTGACAAGGAACCGGTGTCGGTACACAAATGGCCAAACGTTTGTTTGACTGAGGAAGGTTTACTAATAATTAAATTACTTTAGCCAGATTATGTTTGGTCAGGGCGCAAACTGTTCAATCGGTATTTCAGTCGATTCAAAACCACTACTCCGTCGAGTGTCAGTAGTCAGACACCGGTTGAATTTTTTTTTTTTGTATGATTATTATTTTTCAATTATTTAGTGATAATTCGAATTGTAGTTTGTCCCTGTTTGTAAAAATAAAGCAACAATGAAGCCAAAAACGAGGAGGGAAAAAATCTTGAGGACTTGACAACTCTCCGCCTATTGACTTTAAAAGGCGTAAATAAACAAGTTTTAAATTTAAAGTGACTGTTTAAATATTTGTCGCCGGCTAACCTTTCTTTGGTGGGCGATGCTTTGTACCTCGATAGAGATAACATCTGCCCCTTTTAATGCTAGGATGTGAGAATTTCAAATACGTCCGAATAACGGCCATTTTTACGCTCGTCCCATCTTTCAAAAGGGCCCAATTTGCGATGATAAGCCGAGTGACGGATTGGAGCTTTGTGCTCGTCCGACCCCCGATCATAAAACTGTCACCCGGTCCCTTAAATATAGTTTTTCCCTTTTTTGTCTTTCATTGGGTTTTTGAGCCGGCAGAACATCGTCATTTCAAACCTACGTGCTATCAGTCGAAATTTTAGAACGGCAGGAGGTAAATTTTGAAAACTGTCAAATATGGGGATGTGACGGGTATAATTAAACCCCCTTCTATTTAAAAAAATTGTGCCCCACTAGAAAGCCTATTGCAATTTTTATATTACAAAAAATATTTTTTTTTTGAAATATCAAAAAGACGTGCAATAATTAAGACAACATAAAAAGAAGAAAAATGTCTCATCATTGCAGCTGTCAAAAAGGAAAAATAAATTGAAATAGTTTGTAAAAGCTCGTCGACTCACCACCAGTTGGCTTGAACGATGTGTAGAGGGAAAAGAAAAATAATGAAAGCTCCCCTGTTAAGCTTCATGTCTTTCGACTTCCGTGCTTAGGGCACGACTGAACCCGTGTCAGCCCCTCCAAGCATCCAAGCACAACCCCCTTCCCGCATCCCCTCCTCACCATCAAGACTTTATTACTCCACAGCTTTATTGTACGTACCAATGGTGAGCTTTTTGCTTTATTGCAGCCAACTGGCTAGACGCTTTATAAGAAAATTTCACAGTAAAACTGAAGCCCCTCTTCCTCAACCATTTTTGATTAAATCTGCACCCTTCATGCCAAAACTGCAACGGACTTTACAACCCTCTTCTCTTCCTCTTTATCTCTCTTGTTTAAGCCCCTTCGATTTTTTCAACTATATTTATTTCAAATTTTGTGTGTTCATGTGTCGATAGTTGGCTCTCGGAGGATCTGACTAATAGAAGAAGAGTATTCTCACCCGAATTCCTGTGAAGGCCCGCCAGACGTTCTCACTGTGTCTTTAGGCAGGACAGATGCCACGAGCTGGGGCGTCTCGGCAAAGTTGTTGGATGTATGGAGGGTGAGGAAAAGGCGGATGAAGCGTCTAACGCTGGGACGTCTCTTCCTCCTGAATTAACCACCGTCATCCGACCCCCTTACGCTAAAAATGCGATAAAACATGATTAAAAGCAAGTGACAGCGTCGGTGGGCTGGATCGGCAGACAAGCTCCCGCTTATCAAACGCACTGTGATAAGTTAAGAATAGGCCATGCGAGGTTGACACAAAACCCGATGTGCCCCATGTAATTGGAGGGTGCAATTCATTGGCTCCATACAGAGGGCGCGTAGGTATGCCGGCCGATATGAGAATTGTACTTAAGCACGTCAGCGTTTATCTGTGTCCTATGTTTCGATTCTCGAACGAAACAAGGTTGTTTTGTATATATTAAGGATAATTTTGTGTACTTAGTTGACAGTGAAAGTATTTATAGGCGTGAATGTGTAGTGTGAGAGGGCTGATGGTGGAATACTGATGGATTGAAGATAGGCATATAGTCCTAACGCCACTCTCTGCACAAATTCAACTACCACGGAATGCTTGGTTACTTTTAACCTAATATTCAATTAGGTTAGTTATATAACAGGTGAAAAGGTGAAAGAGGAATTTCGAGTTCTCCATCGCCGTAATTATGTGAATGGCATTTGAATAAGAAAGAGTGTATTTAAGAAGGAGTGAATGTATAGGCACTTGATTGCGTTGGGAGCTTAAATGACTTAGAAGTTGGCACCACCCGTAGCCCAACCTCGGTTGCACAGCTAGATCGAATGCCCACATCCGGTATGAGTGATTCTCGATGTCTATGGTAATTTATGAAAGCTGGAATTGTCAGTGGACTGCATCCACAACTCTGTAAAACTGTTATGTACATACATGCATGTGCAGATTTGAGCATTTATAAATCACAAATCAGCAATCGTATCTATCGAAATAAAAAAAATCTATTTAAATTTTAAATATGACCACGTTTAAGATCTGTGTTTCCTATAGGTCATTTAGTTAAGTTTAATTGAAAATTAAACCATCTCAGGTTAACGTATCAATACTTTAAAAAAAAAATAAGGTACTGTTACACCGGCACCCTGAGGGTTTATATGGCCTCTGCTGTTGCGAACTCTCGTAAAAAAATCCTTTATCCACAAAACAATTCTCTCAGCTGGCCGCTCATGATGGGATTGGGCGGCAAGAGGAAAAGAAATCCGCACGTTGAAAAACAACTTAATGTGAGTAGGAACTATCTTTTTAAAAAGGATTGAACCCCACACTCACTCCATCATTTATCATTGCTATCAATTATTATCAAAAGGTAACGCCTACCTTGCGAAGGCGAAGGAAAGGTTCAACAATATTAATATGAATATGTCTAAATCTATTCGGGTTGCGAAATCTGCCTAAAGGAGTTGTATTATGCTGTGAAACCTTCTACGCTGTCAAGATATACAGCTCTTCGACAATAAACGAACGCCTCTCCTCAGTGATGGCCAAATTTAACGCCCACAAGTTTGACTGTAGACTTGATGCTACGCGATCGTACAACTACCGTAAATAAACTGACAGAAAGATTCCATTGACAGAATAATTTTCCAATGCAACACTGTTACTCTGTAAAGCAACAGAACTAGCCAGGATGGCTACATTATCAGCAAAAAGATACCAAAACCTCATGATTAAAGAACCCTAACCAAATCAGGCCACAGTTAGACAGGACTGTAGTTGATCTCAGTTGTAGGTTATGCTTTTAGGAGGAAGAAACTGCCACTCATATATTAGAATGTGAAGTTTCAACACTATGGACATATAACCCAGAGTACTATTTAGAGTACTGCTTTGAGTGGGTAGAAATACCTTGATTGAATATAAAAAGTTTTTTTTTTAATTCATTTTTTCCACATCTTACAAATATTTGTTAAATTTAAACAATGTTTGTAAATCCCAGGCCTTGAAGATGATATCAGTAAAGATCGAAAAATTAGCACGATAAAGAAAATGTTTTTCTGAAACTTACATCACGCCAGACCGCATCTCACGATTTTCTAATAATCACTAGAGTACTATGATGACTCAGGGAAGAGATAGGGCTATGTACGGGTCACTGGTATCTGAGAAAACATCTACATAACACGGGTTTATTCAATGATGACCTCATTTGTAGGTTATGCAATGAGGAGGAGTTAACAGCCACCCTTATCATCTTCGAAGACACACAACCTGGGTTGCAAAGAAAACCTAAGGAAATAGAAATGATGAATTGTGGAGCGAGTGCGGTGTTCAATCCTTTTTTTTAAAAGATTACGATAGTAAGTTGTTTTCCAAAATCCCGAATTTCGAGCCCTTAGCTCATCATCAGTTGAAGGATTTCTACAACCACGTCTCTCGACATGAATTGCGAAAATGAACCCGCCGATACAACGTTCCAATGAGACGCTGGTTTTTTTAATGGGCTAAATTTGAACGTGCAAAAAGCGCGAATTATAACACAAGTAAATATTATAATGGTAAATACTCTAAGAAATTAATTACAAATTAGTGAATAAAGGTAAAAGATAAAAAATTATAATAATACCTTAATATTATTAAATTATTATAAAAATAGAAATCAGAGAGACGCTCAAAAGGCTGCAGTTCAAAACAAAATATGCACGAAATAAAAGAAAAAGAAGAAAAACAAGCAGACGGCCGGCGATGACTTCAGCTGTTTGTCGGCCCATAAACCTCACACTTGTGTACATGTTGTTATTATTTTTATTATATATATAATCAAAATGATAACAAATAAAATAATTAATTTAATTATTTGGACGTTTAATATTGTTTATGTACATATTTAAAATGGGATCAAAATCTATTATATTATTAATGCATTTATCTCCATATTCAATTTTAGGTTTTTTAATTGCAAATTTCTCAAAGCAATCTAGTTCTTTCCCTTTGTTGAAACTATGTAACACTCATCTATTTAAATTTGAATTGAAATTTTGTTTTGTTTCTTTTAGATGGTACTTAAATTCTGAAAATTTGCTCGATTTTGTCGTGTTCTTTTACCGTTGTTTTTCTTTCCTTACCGCTATAATTGATAAGTACACCATGGCTCTCTGTGAACTAGTTTACGGACAAACATTGCGGCTACCAGGAGAATTCTTCACAGAAACAGCCAACCACCTCCGCAATCTCTTTTCATCTTGCCGCCCAATCCCATCACGAGCGGCCCGCTGAGAGAATTGTTTTGTGGATAAAGGATTTTTTTTTACGAGAGTTCGCAACAGCAGAGGTCATATAGACCCTCGGGGTGACGGTGTTTTTGAAAAAAAAAAAAGCCCATTTGTAAGCATGTCGGGTTCGAATGCAGGGCCGCTGGATTCGAACCCAATGTGTGTGTCAAAGACTGAACCTTGCAGCCACTGACGCCCCCCCCCCTATTTTAGTATATGTACCGCCGAACTGCCGAAGTGAGTACACCCCCCC
>CM077101.1:5366415-5421376 GCA_039619505.1 Cimex hemipterus | reverse complement strand
AGAGAGAGAGAGAGAGAGAGAGAGAGAGAGAGAGAGAGAGAGAGAGAATTAAAATAATAATTAAGATAAATAAATAAATGACCCCTTGCGTAAAAGCCTTGGGGCATTCTTTATAAGGAGGAATATTAATTTTCCAGAAGAATAAAAATGAACGCGTTTCAGCCCGGGGGGAAGAAAATACACCCTTCGTTAAATCAGTGCTGACAAAATTAAAATCCCCTTCTTCCCGAATAAAAAAAAAATTCGTGATACATCAAATAAATTCAATATTTAATTCCTTTTTCTTATTTTATATTATTGGGCTGGCGCAAAATTAGAACAGATGTTGAAAATTTGTTTTATTTTGGCACGTACTTACCATGGAAACAAAGCTAAATCTTCAGATCAAATTTATGTACTATAATAATTAATTTTAACTGTTATATTTTATAGAAAACGTTTTAATTTATAGCGAATTTTATAAGAGTGAGGTCCTACGAAATTAAATTTGTCCAAACTAGATATTCCTCAAATTTATTTGTACGAATTTAAACTTGGACGAAGTGAGACCCTTACCTCAGTAACAACATGCAATGTTTTCAGAGATTTCGATTTTGAAGACAGGGAAGGTGGCTGAAGGCTTTCCCTTGTAGAAGACCACCAACTCAAAACATGGATTGAAGAAAATTGTCGTAAGACAACACGGGAAAGTTTGGAAGAGACTAGTGGTCAACACCACTCACCCATTGTTCGCCGTCTGGAGCTAATTAAATTAAAGTAGCTAAGTAAAGACGCTGGACAAGTGGGTACAGCATGAACTAATCGAAGCCAAATAAAACCGACGTTTTGAAATTCTCTTCCGCCACCATCACGTGCGATGGGAAATGGATTCTGTACAGGAGGCGTACGGATCAGTGGTTGGGCAGGGATGAGGCTCCAAAATAGTTACCGAAACCAAATCTGCGCCCAAAAAAAGTTCGATTGAGCACTATTGGCATTATTCACTATAATTCCTGAATTATGGTTGAAAATATCACAGCAGAGAAAAACTGTCTAGAAATTGATAAAATTCACGGGAAACTGCACCGTTCTTTGTCCAGCATTGGTAAAACGTAAGGGGCCGATTCTTCTTAGCGATAACGCCCAGCCAGCCACATGTCGGAATGCCAAACTTGCGGAAACATAAGGACTTAGGGAATGAAACTTTATCGTACGCTCAATATTCACCCGACCCTTCACCTACAGACGTCCACTTTTTAGGCATTTTGATCACTTCTTGAAGGATAAAATATTGAGCAAGTAATTAATTGTAATGTATTAATTGGTCAAGCGGACCACGAAATTAGTGAATATAATGAATTAAAAATGAAGTACACCTCATTAATGTTTTCCTTCGCCAATTCAATTGTCGTCGAGAATCCAAACCGATTACACATTTGAAAAATGGCAAAAAAAGTGAGAAAATTCAAAAGATGGGGTTGAGATGGGAAGTTAGTTGAATAGAATAGCTCAAGCGGTAGAGCAACGGCGTATCAAGAAGAAGATCGTGTGTTCGAATCCCGCTCGTGCCATTGGCTTTTTTGTCATCTCAACTAACAACCTTAATTAATCGTAATGCATTGGTCAAGCAGACCACGAAATTGGAGAATTATACGAACATTAATAATGGTTTATTTTAAAAATAATATAAACACAAAAAATCCCAATTTCTAATATTCATCAGCACCACCATCATCCTCAACATAATGAGCAACGTACACAAATTTATCATCACAGTAAGAAATTAGCTTCCATTTAGATATTTGTTAACAAATTTGTACTAGTCGAAAAAAGAACGATTGTTAACAGCATTGCCGTTAAGAGAATTCCCAAACTGCAATTTTCAACGTTTGAATTGGAAATGACTTCAAAACAACGCTTTCAAAACAGTGACGAGCTTAAAGCGTGTCATATTAAATACATACATTTATTTGAACACAATTACACAAAGTCTAGAGAATTGGAAATGCTTTATTTATAAATTCTCTTAGATTTAGGCCATATTGTCCTTTCTTATTATTACCAAGATAGATAGGTAGATAGGGATAGATAGAGAGCGAGAGAGAAAAGTGAGAGAGAGTCAGTGAGGAGGGAGTGTGTGCGAGTAGGAGAGAGAGAGCAATTTAATGAACCTGACGGCGCAGAGTTTAATTTAGATTAACGAGTTGGTTCATAATGGCCAAATCCAATACTTCAAGAATATCCATAATTAAAACTGATCGCCAGGTGAAATTGTCATCTATTAAAAAAAACACAACTAGTGGTTATTTCATTACAGAATTATCGTCTTTTATCTGACAGATCAAGCCCAAAATAAAGACATTTCACCGAAAATATGAGATCTATGAACAAACTATAATAAATATAGATGAAACAATATAATATAAGGTTTTAAAAAAGCCATTCAAAATTATATGAAGGGCTCAGAATTGTGTTATGAGCGAGGTGAATAAAAAACCACATTGGCGAGATGAAAAGGAAAAGTCACCGTCCTATCGCAAACAGGATCAACATAATTTTTATTGTCGATTTGACGATGTTTCCCAACATAAAAGTTTATCCTCGTTTTTTCTCCCCCTATTAAAATTCACACTTGGATTGACGTTTTCACCGAAAGGCTGATCCCGTCTCCTTTCCTCTGGGAACGAATCCCAACTCCCTTCCGCAATCAACGCTCACCCGTTGAACACGAAAGATTTTTTTATACGCGCGCTTGTGTGTAGATATACGTGGGAAAGTATTACACAGATAAATAAAATAAAATCTTATCAAATAGATTTTTTACAAAGCCTCAATGGCTTGGTGATTTATTTTTAAAATAATTTAAAACAATCGCCTACCTAAACTATTTATCTGGCTGATTAATTTACAACAGGGATTTTGTTAGGAATGACTCAAGCCCAAAACAGTAGAAAAGTGAACGATTACAGAAGAAAAGATAGTCCTACAGGTTAAAAAAAAATTCTTGCAAGTTTTTATAATTCAATTAATTTCCTCGCCTTGAATAGCGAGAACAATGACTACCAAATTATAAGTTCGTCAAACTGTTGAGCCAAATAGACGTACAATACAAAATTAACGTTCTTAAATTAAATGTATGTAGGAATAATTTTTGCCAATTTAATTGGATTTTTTGAATTCACTGTTTTTTATTTACAACTTTAAATATGCAAGAAGCTAGAATATTGAAATTGTTATTATGTTGTGGGAACCTGCAGAAATGGTTGTATGCCTGGACAAAAAAAAAACGGCAGGTACGGGCACCAACGGCGTCCACCCAATGATGGGAGACCTTTATTCACCAACAGGGTGGCGATTAAAACTATTTTTTTGCCGATGCTAGGCAACCAAGTTGTCGCGTGGACAAGGCCGTTCAGTCTCCGACGAGGATTGGCAGGTAATGTTGAGGATTGAGGATGACAATTCGCGGATTGAAGGGTTTGCTAGATCTGTTCATTTGGAATGGAAATTTTCATAACGGAATTGGGCAAGGCCAGCGCATAATATTTTAAATCGGCAAGTATTGTTAGAAACATAGTAAAGAGTATTAGATTATGTAGGAACCAGGCTCTTTACGTCCTGCACACCGCGACCAGTGTTGCTCTATTGTGTACCTGCATTCCTATTTTTATCTAGAGCTCGTCGTTAAGCTTAAGTCGTTTTACCAGGCTCTCGTGTGTATCCTTCAATCTCTGACATTTCCTCTCTCAGGATTAGGAATTTCAGCCAACATAGCCTTCCCACCTAACAGAGGACATATTCTCGCAATATATTTGCTTGTTTTTGCCTATAGTCTATACATATGCCTTCGGAATAGGTAGTGTACAGTCCTGTCACGTCCTAGAATTAGCAGTTCTGCCGTTAGTTTTTGCGATGGTGCTTTGATAGACTGAACGGAGGGCTTATTTTTAATCCATTATCTAATGGATCCCAGTTTTTGGTAGTTTGGTAAGCCACAAAATTATTCAGGGCCAATAGGGGTCATCGAACTTTCCTTGGGCAATTTATCGACCTGTTCGTTGCTCCTGTAGGGTTTGGATGTTAAGATTGGGTCGTTTAGTAGTTTTGTATAGTTCAAGTCCGTAAATCTACAGAGGGGTTAGGACAGCATAATCTGTTTTGTTTGTTACTGTAAGTTTGGGTCGCTTGTCAAGTAGTCTTTTTAGCAATCTAAATCTTGTATTTAAATGTTCACGTTTGAGTCTTGTATAAGATTCCACTTAAGTCGTTTGTTGACGTCCAGTGCAAGGCATGCTACGTGGTTCGCAAATGGAGCGGGAAGATTATTGAAATATAAAGGTGGATTTTTTTTTGTTAAGACTGAAAAGAATGTATTTAGATTTAATTGCATTAAACCATGTTTCTCCATTGACATAGCCAGGGTTCAAGTGAGTGTAAGTGATGTTATCAATTACGTGAAGCTATAACGGTGCCTTTATCGAACTTCAACATTGATGTGTCATCGGCAAAGGTTAAAAAAAGCGTCAGTGTGATTGGGTAGGTCAGCCGTGTAGATGCTGTAGAGGAGAGAAGCGAGTACGCTTCCCTGTGGAACACCGCGAAACTCGGATAAATTAGTATTTTGGATAGTTGTAAAGTGACGGTCTGTAAGGTATGAATTCAGTATCAGGAATAGAGCAGATTATAGTATGATAATTACCAACCCCAGGTTTCATTCACGTGAGGTATGTCCTGGCTCTTAGGTATGTTTTATAAATCTAAACGTCCCACCACTCTTTTATCCCTAAATCCTACCTAACCGTGCGCTGCTTCTGAGTGATGTGCAGCAACGAGTTCTCGGAACTTAGGTAGATATAAGTCGTTGCCCCAGAAGGAAGCTTCATGGTCCCACTGTTTGACACCCCAAAACATCATCATCACTTACACGGACGATACTCCAATTTTGTCCTCGGGAATCCAATCCAAGCTATCTTCAACATTCAAGACTTAATGAAGAAACATGTATTTACTGTACGTTTACATTGACAAATCGGTCTTGCCCTCCATTGAAAATTAACAACAAATAGACTATTGTTTTCTATAATTTCCATGCAAGTCAAATACCTGGGGACTATATATATATGGATAGCAGAGTAGAGTGGAATCCCCATACAGTACATGGGAGAGAACAACTGATCATAGGACTGTTTGGAGATGGTGAGATGCCGTCTGGGGTGACGTAGGTTTTAGAAAAACATTTTCTTTATCGTGCCAACGTTTCGCTCTATATTGAGATCATCTTCAGGGAACAAATTGTTTGTATTCTGTGTAACTGTGTCATCCAAGTCTATCGTGATTAGAGTGCCAAGTGGCTCTCAATAAAGATCGAAACGTTTTTTTTTTTTTTTTTTTCAAGACCTACGTCACACCAGAACGCATCTCACGACCTCCAAATAATCATCGAGTAACGATCACTAAACACCACACATTTTAACATACAGATAAGAAAACTTCAAAGCATTCTAAGACCAAAATCTGGCTGAACATCAAAACTAAAAAAACCTTAAACATCAATTTACTGGAAAATTGGACATACGGAGTGGATCTGTGGGGTTCTGCCAAGTCACCCAACATCCAGAGCATCCAATCCTTCTAAACGAAAGTACTGACAAAATGACAACGGTGCTTACTACGCCACTAATCTGAATGTCCACAACGACGGCCACAATCCGTTTCTTCACAAACTTATCCGCCCCCGATTTTGAAAGCTTCTCACCATTCCTCGATCTTATCCTAACGCTACTGGTCCTGAGAGCCCGCCATCTGACTTAAATCGACGATTGCCTCGAGAACTTCTCGTCCGTTACTTCCTCAAACTGAGAGTCAGCATTGCCTTGTTTCATATGCGTCCTCCGCGTGCGAAGCTGTGTTTAAAAAAAACATATTGGGATCATACTTGTAATATATATTATTAATAAGTACAGGCCACAAATAAAAACATTTTAAAAAACCCTATTAGAAATGAAAATTCATTTCTATTTAAAGTTGTTGATAAAAGATGTTCTATTTAAAAAGAAAAAAATCGTAAATCTACTGGAATTGTGGAACACACGTATGCTGACTATTTCATAAGTTGTTTTTATTTTCAAGATAACAGTTGATTTTAAATTAAAAATGGTAATTTGTATTTCGTTAGTTTGAAAAAGTAAAATATTAATTTGAGCGAAAAAAGCTATATACAATTTTTTTTTGCATGAAAACTATTTTTTTGTTTAGAAAAATATGTATAGGACTGCCAATTGATCAGATTCCAAATAATGATATTGTTCTTGAGGATTTAGTTGGAAATTGTGAATTGATTGATCAACATTGATCTGTTTTAAGCCACAGGTCGACAGACTGAAAGATTTGTCTAGATTTCTTAACCCACTTTTCTTGGATATTGTAATATAAATATTTTTTTTTTAAATGACAATGTACCAAGTAATGCTATCGGCTTACGTTTCCTGGCTGAATATGCCGAGCAAGTGGTGAGAGTAGTTCCATTAAATCTTTATTAGGTAACATGCATTAAATCCCAAGGGTGCTAGTCTCCGTTTGAAATTTTAGTGCTTAGGAGCAATAGCACATTATTAATTGAATTTTACATTACAGAGCCGGGGCCGTCAGCGAGGTTAACATGACAAACCTCCAGGCCTAATTTATAATCGAAAAAATTTGTCCATCCAGTTAATCGTTTGTTATGCTTTCGTGAGAAAATATAAAAACGACATCAAGTAGTTTTCGAGAAAAATAACAAATTTTAATTTTATAATAATTTGGTAAAATGTTTCAAACCTAAAGAAATCTTTGTGCTTGTCCGGAAAAGGAATGTCTCAGTATAAAACATTAACAAAACATGAATATATCTGAGGAAACGAAACGTTATAGTAATTTTGGTTATTACAATTTATTTTAAACGTTGTTTCTTTAAAAAAAAATAGTATAAATATTATGAGAAAATTGATTTAATATAACTTTATTTTGAATAAAATAATACTTGTGATGTACTGATTTCGATTATTTTTTGAATTTGAATTTGCCTTACTTTATGAACATTTTCATCCTGAATTGCATCACTTATTCGTGTCGATAAATGTTGAAAGAACATTTTCACCAAAGGACCTAATTACTCTTATAGGAATAATTGAATTTTCTTGATAAAGGGCCTCGGTGGCGGTTAGCAAAGAACCGAATGAAATGATTGAAACCAAATAATTCCCCTTTTTATGCAATACGTCTTAAAAAAAATTGATGCAATAAATTACGGCATAAAGCAAATAATTTAAACACACTATGTGCTTTATAAAAACTATAACTTATCTAATTTCCGTCTTAATTTACAAGTTAATTAAAATCCTTGAGTGAGGATACAAATGTTTTCCATCTCCTAGTTGCAAATACATGCCAGCTAAAATAAACAAGCTGTGTCAGGTTTTTCATGTTGCGATAAACGTATGGAGAATGTTTTTGACGGTTTCTCGGATGAGTGAACAAAATAATTTGGCTTGTGGATTCCCTTACTCAAGATAAAGGTCTGCCATTTCCTGCAGGGACTATCGTGAGATCTTATCTAGATTTTATTCCTCGTGTATATTACTGGCAATCTCGTACAATTCGGTAAATTCTTAATCAATAAAAAAAAAATTTTGTTTGTCAGAATTAAAATGACGTTAATCATTAAATCACTGCAAACGCATTTTATGTTTGTTTTCTTGATGTGAACTTTTCTAAATAATATGTACACTAAGCTCGTAAGAATGACCTTTATAATTGAACATAAAAACCGAGTTAAGGAGAAAAAAAACCTTCCATAGGTTTTACGTTTTATTTTCTACATACCAGTGATTTTCATAATACTGGTGGAGTAAAAAGCGTTACTTTTGCAGACGACACAGTCTTCAAAACAAAAGGGCTCTTCATTTACCATTCTTCAAAAATATTTCTGTTTTACGTTGATAATAAAATAAAATTTAAATCGAGAAAATAAAGAAAACACTTGCAATATGGCATGGACTGTCTAAAAATCTCTCACAGAAGGTCGTAGCGAGGTTTGCCTCGTTGCAACACCGTTGAACAACCCATAGTTCAAAAAGGTGAAGAATAGCATGGGAAATTTGAAAGGAAAATTGAATGGGAATATGAGAAGTGTTCACGGGGAGATTTTTAAAAAGAGGAAGAGAGGTGAGTCGAGAAGAGTTCTTTTCGGTCGTTATAGATTCTCACTGAAAGACAGAGGAATCAGGAACGCTCGGAAAAATGACGAATGGAGATGAGGAGACGGCTCAAAGGATTAAGGTACCTACTTTCCTCTGGCCCAGATAATCTCTAAACAAATGATATAAGGTGATAAAAAAAATTGAGAATGGACACTATTCCGATTATCCAGATCGTTGGAGATTTACCATGCATCAGGATAGATCTGGTAATGCAGTTATACTTTCTAATTTCGTCGAAAAAACAACTCTGCGTAGATGATCATAAACCGAATATTTCCCGTATTACTTCTTACTTTTGTAACCAACAAATTGAAACGAACGAGAAGGAGGCAAGAGTGCAGAAAGGTTGAAAGGCGGAGTACAGAGGGCATTCCATTGGGAGACAGCGAACAAACCACATCGAACGTAGCTGCTTCACCTTGGCTTGTGAAAAATCATATTATTAGAAGACATCAAGAAAACGGCGTTCATCCTGTGAATATTTTCCTATTCCGTATTTCCCTAATTTTATTCCTTGGGGATTGCGCATACACAAATATGAATTCATTTATTTTAGTTTAACCAGTTCTCAATTATATATTAAGTTTAAGGAGAATTGATTTTTTTATTAATTTAAGTTAAAGATTAAAAAAAAAGGCTGAATTTAATTTTGAAAAAAAAAGAAATAATTAATTATTCACTGCTTTCGTGGTCCGCTCGACCAATTAATCGAAATATGGCAAGAGGAGGGAAAATGCGTAAGGTGAGGTTGAGATGGGTAGTTGATGTCCGATTCGATCGAGGTCACGACAGCTCAGGTGGTATAGGAGCGGCGTATCTAGCCGAAGGTCGTGGGTTCGAATCCCTCTCGTGCCATTAACTTTTTTCATCTCAACTAAAAACCGTAATCAATTGAGAAATAATTAAGTTGAATTAAATTTGTTTCCCTTACAGTGCCTTTTATTTTTAAATTCTTCCCTTTATTAAAATAACTGCAATAATAGAAAAAATTACAATTATTATTGAATTGTCAAAATTGTACATTAATTTCTACGTAAAAAATACACTAAAAGTCTAACAAAAATGCCTTTCGGCGCTTTTGCCTCCGACATGTTCCAAAGTCCATCGCCTCCTTCTCGTTCATTTCAATTTGTTTGTTACACCTTTGTTCCCCTTCGTTTACCTTTCATTTATTCCTTTATTTTCTCAATTATTAAGATAACAATAAATTTGTTTTATAATATAATTACGACGTATCTATTAAACAAAGACATACCGCAACTTCCTTTCACCTCACCGTTCCTCACTAAATACGAGGACGATATATCGAGAGCTGTTCCCACAGATAAAATTCAAACTGCATTAGATACATTTAATAGCTTTCACTTCCGCCTACAATTTAAACATGAAATCGAAAATAACAAAACAATGCCACTCGTTATAAACCTGTTGGTACATTAAACACAGATTGGTATGAAAAAGGAAGCAACTCAGATCGCTACCACAAACTTACATCTCATCGTCCTCTTCATACAGTAATAAACTTTATAACAGAGTTATTACCTTAAGCCATAAATCATTTCCCCACAAGAGCATAAAGATGGACAAATAGATCCTCCATAACAATCTACCCTAAACACACAATCAACAGAACAATGAACAACTACGACTCAACACTAACACCATCCACTATTAATAATAATGTGAAACGAATCGATAATTATTCAGAAATCGTGAGATGCTGTCTGGTGTGATGTAAGTTTCAGAAAAACATAACGATAAAAAAACGGTTTTCTGAATAATTACTAAATATACTCCACCAAATTTATCAAATACAGACAAACGAACATACATTTCCATACCATTCATTCACGGCCGAAATACGTTTCTCTGTTCTGACAACTTTAAAATAGGTTTTAAAAAACATAAAACAATTCACAGACTGTTTTCCAAAATTAAAGATCCC
Source organism: Cimex hemipterus (assembly GCA_039619505.1). Taxonomy (NCBI): domain Eukaryota; kingdom Metazoa; phylum Arthropoda; class Insecta; order Hemiptera; family Cimicidae; genus Cimex; species Cimex hemipterus. Next base: position 5,411,215 of record CM077101.1, on the reverse strand, counting down.
TCACCAATAACAAATAAATCCGTCGTAATCTACAAAATCAACTGTTTAAACTGTCCGGCAACTTACATCTGTCTTACATCCCAATAGCTGGACAAGGAAGCAATGTAACATATCAATGATTGCAAAAAATCCAATCAAAATTCTCCAGAGCTGACTACCCAACATTTTGAAAACAAACACAATTTCGACTTTAAAAATCCAAAAATAATTAAACAGAGAACAAAACAAACACAAACTTTTTAGAAATGGTTTGCATTTACAGAGGTAAACACAGCACCAATTACAGAACAGACATATGTAAACTCGGTCAAAGTCAATATCGATAAAACACATATATCATGACAGCACGCACACGTAATATGACTTCACATTCCACACATTAAACTTTTTCTTACTTAGTCTAATTTTTTAACAATTTTGCTTTCCTTGTCCTAATTATCCCCGTCTTTATCACCCTGAAAGGAGAAAATGGCCGAACCATTACTAACGTTTTTCCCCATCGTCTGCACTTTTCACCTCAAAGAAGCCGAATCCTTATAGAAAAATGTCTTTCTATGTCTACTTCCTTCCCCAGCGCTTCAAAATCCAATATAAACATAAAAAAAGCATTATCTCACTGGCACTTTCAACACGACAGACAAGAATGACATATCTGCAAGGAAAACAAACGCTTGAGAGAGTTGATTGCATTGCATTGTATAAATTCACATTTTTCCACATCCTACACGTATTTGTTAAATTTAAGCAATATTGTAAATCCCAGGCCCTGAAGTCGATTAAACTTCGAAACGTTGGCACGATAAAGAAAATGTTTTTTTTTTTAAACCTATATCACGCCAGACAGAATCTCACGATATCCGAACAATCAGCTACTAACAATCGTCTACATGAGTATTTATACGCAAATTGGGGCAAGCCAGTACATCAAAACGCTGATGAATGTCTACAAAATTGTTTAAATTGTAATGGAAACATCTCAGCTACCACGCGCACGTGCCCGAAACACATTTACGAAAAGGGTATCCTAAAAATATCATTGAAAAAAAATAAGTTTTGTAGATGCAAAGAAAGAACATATAATTCCAGCCACCACCTCTCCCGAAACCCTCGATTACTTTCAGTTGAAATATTGAAAATTGAAAATAAACCCTCTTCCGAATATACGTCTTGCTCTGAGTTAAAACTTTACCGTTCTCTGTTTAACAGCGTAAATATCATTCCTAACAGAAGATCACCAAAAAATTATAATCCTCTCAAACACTAAAACTCCACTCCCTCCTCATCTCACTCAACAAACAGGGCAAAAGAATACCAAAACACACCCCCCCCACATCGAAGCCAAACAAAGACACTCTTCCCTATCTTAGTAATAACACCAATAAATCTACCAATAGCATAACAAGGACACTTATTCCGAAATCAACCTCTAATCCCGCTGGAAGGAGACCCCAATCCCGATCAAAATGACATTAAATCAAGCCTTCACTATTGTGCACTGGAACATAAATTGTTTCCTTACGCTTCAAGACGGTTTGAGGATTTTGCATAGAGATTTTCAAACTAAAATTCTTTGCTTTCAGGAAACACATTTTAAAGACAATCAGATAATCATTTTTAAAATTTTAGACGTATTTTGAAAAGACAACGTTTCAAGCTCTGCCCCATCTATGGGGAAGGGCGTAGCAATATTTGTGAACTCGTCCCACAACTAGACAATAATTCAAATACAAATTTACAGGCCATTGCTATTTCACTTCAGACCCAGTTCAAATGCATAATCTTCTCAATATATTAACCATCCTAATGAACATATAGCTTCACACGTTATTGAAGATTTATTTTCATAATTACCACAACGTGCATTTATTGTCGGAGATTTTAATGCCCATAATTATGGCATGGGGGTCGTCAACAATAAGCTCACGTGTCGAACGAACCAGATTACAATTTAATTACATTTAACAATTCAACTACCACGGATATGTGTGACGCGGCCGGTATCTTTCCAAATTTAGACTTGACCTTTAGTAGCTCTCAACTTTTTGACCTTTTCAATTGCTCTGGGTCTGAAAATTACTATGGGAGTGGCTATACCCCACTCATTATCCAAAATCTCTTTGAAAATTTTCACTTGAGGAAAACCTAGAGGCTGATAGAAAAATTGGAACTTATTTCGGGGTAAACTTACTCTCCCAGCAGATTCCCTCAAACTGACATCGAATTAGCAGTTAAAATCTTACTCGCGGCAGCAAATCAAACAATCCCGAAATCAACTGGTCTGAGCCCCCGCCCTCCTGGACCTTGGTGGAACGCAGAGTACAAATCAGCTCTAATAAAAAGAAGACGGGAATGGAAATTTAAAAGCTCACCAACGGAAGATAATATAATAAATTATAAGAGACAAAAGGCAAAAGCAAAAAAACCTCACCACCTCATGGACAAATTCTTCTGAGACCTTATCCAGACATACTGCCTACCAAGGTCTGGAACAAATTAAGTTCTGCCTGGCACAACCCCCCCCCCCCCGAGCATTATGTTATCAGCAGACTTATCAAACACAGCCTGGCCCCTTCGGACATAGCTAATAAGCAGCGTAAGCGTTCTTCCTCAAATTCGGACGACAGTCACTACGACCCTGAATTTTGTTTAAAAAACCTGAAAATAAAATTTGAATCTGGAATTTACAGGCAATGGCCATCACCTTCTAAACTTACTCTTCATAATGATCAGATCAGAGTACTACATAAAAGGTCTCTGGGGTCTACTTTTGGGCCAGATGATTTCCACTACACCATGATTGCAAATCTTAATCCCCCTTGAATCAGTGCCTGGTGAGGATGTAGAATCAAATCTTATGTGAACTTCCTTCCTTTCTTTTTGGGGTGCAGGAGAGGTTCTACCTACCTTAAAAACTGAAAAAGACGAAATGTTTAGTAAAGGTTATCGACCAACCTGAGCAAAATGACTCAGAGAATGGTTAACAGGCTACTAGTATGGTCCATAGAAAAAGAAAACCTCACAGTAAAACAGGAATCTGGTTATAGAATGGGACGCTTCTATCAGGACCGTACTGTTGTCCCCGTCAAATCTAGGAGGCTTTCAGGAAAAGAAAATATGTACACCTGAAGGTGTGGTATATTAAATACCAAAAATGATTGGGGGGGGGTAAAGGTAGAATATTAAATTTTATAATCGACTTCATGGATAAACGAACTTTTAAAGTGCAAATAGACAATGATTATTCCAGATCATACTCTCTTGTAAACAGAATCCCTCAAGGATACGACCTTACCCCCCTATTTACATTAGCAATAAACGGCATCGTTAAGCAAATGGCACAACATGTTCTTCGATTATATTCTCTAAGTACCTTTAAAGTTAGAGCTCTTCTTCGCATAACGATCACTTCGGTGCTGGGGTCAACAGAAATGTAACCCTACATCATCAATGACGCAGAATGGAATTCCACCTGTCGAACAAGACAGCATATGGCGTACAGATCTCCAAAGCGCCTCCATATGAAATTACGCTCAACTGAAAATTTGATGCCAACTCTCACCTTAGCTGAAAACAGAACTCGTCTTCTTTCTATCAATGTTCAATTCAACTTTTCCCACGCGAATTTGAAGCCTGGCCATCTGCGAAGGGGATATCCATGAGCCTGCTGCCGGGACGTAAGGTCAGTCTTTTTCATTCAGTCCAGGAGGAATTCGGACATGTCTTATCAGATTTCTTATCTCATTTCCCATAATGTTGTGGTTTCGTTGAGCCTGATGACAGTCTTTCGCGTATACTCGGTCGTCCTACAAAGGATAATGAGGATCTTTAACGTCCGCACCTAGCCTATTCGACTTTATCGGTCGTTTTGATTCGCAAGATGAGAGCTGACGCACCTCAGCATGCGAAATAATTGTGCAACTGCCGCAGCATTGATGTAGTGGCAGCTCACCCCCGAACCAAGAAAACCTCCCTCTTCGCTTGACCATCACGAGTGGTCGGGGCTGCATTAAGGGTCAGATCGTATGCCGCTCGCAAAGGGCTACCTAACCCGAAATACATCAGCCCGATCTCCCGCGCACTCCCTAAATAGAGGTCACTATCTCTCAGAGTGTTAGGGCTTCATTAGCGTAAAAACTACCGAATCCGCTCCGGCCGCGGTTTCTTTTAAAGTGGAATTACTAACACCCCCTAGAGGAGTACTGCCTACGGTAAAAGCCTCCAATCGAGCTTAGCCAACCCCTACGTGCAAATCATACTCGAATAGAAGCAACCGATTCACTTCTCGTTCCTACCCGCCACTACTCGCGTATTTGAGGGACTTTTCAGCAAAATATAACGCTTGTATGCTACCGTCCGATCCGCCGTACCCCGTGATACCGGGTGTATGAGGTGGTCATACGCAAGTTTCGTGCGAAGGTCTTGTGTAGAAGACAGCCTTTTTTTTCTAAGTTCCCTCCAGGGGCGTCACCACTTACCAGTACGAGTCCATTCCCAGTGTAACAGGGGCTGAACCTTGGAACATTTCTGTTGCACCGTAGTACAGATGGTCAGGCACTCTCCCCGACTATGCAGACAGGATCTGGTACACTAACCCTCGTGTGCCTCTGGTAAGGCACCCGCCGACCTGACGGCGACACGAGTACAGCTTATGCTTGTAACCATGGGTTGGCAGGTTGTCACAGGATAGAATGAAGGAACCTGGATTGAGAAAGGGACGAGGATGAGGAAACGAGGTGGACGTTTTCACGGCTCGAGCCTTAACCACATTGTATTGTACCACCCGCTGTCGCTTTTAGTTCCACATGGAGAGGGCTACAACTCTCTGGGTGGGTTAAGCCTGATGACCGATGAATGTATCGTCTCTCTCGTCCGTAGATCTAAGTCCCTGTTTCTCTGAAACGTGAATTACACTCACACTTCAGGCTCTATCCTTAAAATATCATGACACTGTCATTGTCATACTCACTCAAATACCTGACTGGAGTAATTGAAAAAGGTTTAAGGGTAAGAATAATATCAAATGAAACTAACGAAGTAGAAAGATTAACTAAAAACAATCTTTAGGCCTAGCAGAATGGAAGGTCATTACGCTACTTTTTACGCAAATGAAATTAATCAGTATAAATCTAAATAAAGGAAGTAAACAAAGCATTATTTAGTTTACTTTGACTACGATTGTTGCAAATTACCTGTAATAATGTGTAAAGATAATAAATTTAATTTTAAACTAAATAAATTGGGTGGTACGTTCATTTGTGCATTAGTGTATACAAAATATTTCTATATGAAAATACGGAAAATAACATAATTATTTTTTAGAAATTATCCTCATTTTGTTACATAGAAATAATAATCTGGTTTTAATTTTTGATACAGATATATAAAGCACTTGACAATTTCATTCAAACAAATTATCAACAATGGAAATCGGTCTAGCTGCGTTTAGGAGAAATTAAACTGGTGATTGGAATGTCAATCAGGTCGTTGAAAATATCATTAAAAAATAAGTTACACTGATTGCCGCATCAATCGGTGTTTAGTGGTTTTATAACGCTAGAGTCACGAATCTGACAAGGAGGACAAATCCAAGTTTGCGTTCTGTGTATATCTTATACATAGAATCTTATAGAAAGGTGTTATATGTACGTCGTAAAAAACTTCTACGGTCCTCTTCCTTCAAATGGTCTGCTGAACGTTAAAATCATTTTAGCCGGCTTTGACTTACAGTCGTTTCAATTCAGTTATTCAGATATTCCGATGACGACATTTCAAAAATCGGAAAAATTTTAGGGGTTAAAAAAAGCAACCACTTTGAGTTCAAAAAAAAATATTAAGATGTCCCTAGAGGTATAAAAACAAATTTCATATTAATTTAGAGAATAAAAAACGAATTATGAGTTACATTATTTGAAAAATATTCGGGTGTTAGAAATTTTTGGTTACTGAAAAACTGAAAGCGAAAGAAAATACGCCGCTACTCTACCAGTTGAGCTATGGTGACTTCGATCCCCTCGGCCACTAACTTCCCATCTCAACCCCCACCTATTGAATTTATCTCAACCTAAAACCTTAATTAATTGAATGTTATTAATTGGTCAAGCGGACCAGGAAAAATAGCGAATCTAATTTATTAAAATGAAGTACGCTTCATTAAAAGCTCTCCATGGTCATTCCACTTGTCGGCGAGAATCAAATAGATTACACGACATTTGAAAAATAATAAAAACGGGGGAAACTTCAAAAAGGTGCGGTCGAGATGGGAAGTTAGTGCCTGAGGGGATCGAAGTCACGATAGCTCAAATGGTAGAGTAGCGGCGATTCAAGACGACGGTCATGGGTTCGAATCCCGCTCGTCACACTGACTTTTTACCTCAACATAAAACCTTAATTAATTGAATGATATTACTTGGTCAAGCGGACCACGAAAACTAGTCACTTTGTTTTATGTTTGTTATTTAAAAAATTCATAAGCCAGATAGTAAGAGTTGTTTTTCACGGAAGACTCGTAAACAAAATTTAGACATAAACCATTGTTTAAATTGTCCTGCAACTTCCATAGTGATTACATCCCAATATCTGGATAAGAGGGTAAAGCAACATATCTATGATTGCAAAAAAACAGACAGCACTGACTTTTCAACCATTTTGAACTTGGACACAATTTTCACTTCAACAATCCAAAAATATTACACACAGAACAAAACAAACTCCGTCTATATAAGTAATTCTGAAGGGATAATTTGTCCGAACCAATGCCCATTTTTTTCCTTTTTCGGCTCCTTTCACCTGAAAGAAGCAGACTGCTTATAAAAAAATGTCTTCTATACGGACTTCCTTCCCCCCTTCAAAATCTAACTGATATAAACATAAAACATCAAAAAAATATCTCACTGGCACTCTCGACGCGACAGACAAGAATGACTAATTTACACAGAAAACAAACATTTTGAGTGAGTACCGAGGTATTGAGGCCAAAATTTATATCATTTTATAAATTCATTTTTTCGCATCCTACATGTATTTGTATATTTAAACAATGCTTATAAATTCCAGGGCCTGAAAATGATCCCAATGGAGATGGAAAAGTTGGCACGATAAAGAAAAGGTTTTTCTTAAACCTAAGTCACACCAGACCGCATCTCACGATCCTCAAATAATCATTAATTAAAACTTAAACTCAACTCAATCTCCGGTTTGTCTTCTATACGCTCTTCAATTAAATTTCCTTTCAGGTTTGGTCAAACCCAATCAACGAGGCTGGTCGTTGGTGTGTTTGTTTTACCTGTTGCGTTGTTCTTTACAGGCTGGCCACTTGAAAGCATGTTAAGACACGAGGTAGAACAAAATCAATGAAACAAGTTTGGTTGGTTGTTAACATAAACAAAAAACAAATTTAATGTTTTCGTGGTCTTGATCTAACAAAGTCAAATCCGTTAATAAAATATATTAAAGTAGTATGATGAGATTATTTATTATTTTAGTAGAGCGTTTAAGTTGAGTTCGTGTAAGCAGAAAGTAAACACCCGCGCTTATATTTCTTTTCCTTTTTGCAGAAGTCTAATCTTCGGAATTCTACGGAAAATACGCTCAAAGCTTGCCTACGTTAAGGCAATATTATTTTATACATTAAGCATTTTCCAACTTTAGCAACGGGGTCGGGTCAAAGCTCGAACCCCTCCTATTTGGGAGTATGAGTAACTCGTGCACCGCAAAAGTTTTCAATGAGCAAGTTATTGATTTCCGACAGCCTCGTAATCCCGTTACTTATATTAACTTTGGAGCCCGACGTATTTTGCCCATCAGCGTTATAATCATTGGGACGGGCGGATGGAGAAATCTTCTCTTGATTGGTTACAATACGACAAAATTTTCAATTATTTTCTGATTGTTATTTTATCAAACTGATTGTGATATAGCCGGATTTGGATTGATTCACATCTATTTGTGTACATAAGTACACTGGTGGGCGCGACCATGAAGTGGACGGAGCCTCGAAATGCACAGCTCCTTACATTACATCCTAGCCAGTACTGTTGGTGATGACGGGGCGAAAAATGTTATACCTAGATCTAAGTTCCAAGGGCGTAACTTAAACGTAGGCGGAGTAGACGACTTGGCTAACACGGCAAGATCTTTCCCGACGAATACAAGAACTAAGGGCGGAGTGGGCAAGCTTCCCAGCTAGAATGCTTTTAAATTTCTCTTTTAATTTTTACGTAAATATATTCCAGTTTGTCTTCTATTTATTATAGTTTAATCCGATATATTACCAATAATTTTCTATTTTCAAATACAAGTAATTTATAATATTTCTATATGCTGCTATATTTCTTAAGCCTGTAGAATCATATATTTTTGGTGTGGCAGTAACAGTCTAGAATCTGATGTAAAGAAACCTTTAAACACGTGCAAAACAAAGGCAGAAAGCAGCTTTAAATAAACTTAAAATATTGTTTTCTGAGCGCAAGTAAAAACAGAGTTAGCAACTATTTTGAACACTTTCTTACAGAAACTGAATACTAAATAGAGAATGAAAGTATTGGGGTGATCTGAAAAACCAGGACGATATACGAAAGGTAAGGGATTAGGGTGCCAGCAATAAGGCTAACCCTTTTATCATACCAAATTGAGCACTAACAATTATTTTTATGTTCAAGATTTTTTTAAAAATAAAATTACTTTACGTCCAGAAAAGACAAATAGAGGAATACGCATGAGGAAAGATTAAAAAGAATAGAAACCACAATAAAAAAAATCCTTCTATTTTGAAAGACCCACTACGTCGGTGATTCACGATGGTGATTATAAAACGGTACCTGAGTGGCAAGCGTGTTACACAGTCGTCCCATTGGCCAAGTGGTCCTGGGTCCCATCGTCCCCCTAACCCTTTTTTTCACAATTCCCCGGAAAATTAAACCATCTAACATAGAACAAACGTGTAATCTGGTGCTTGAGATATATTCGTTCAAAAAATAAAAACAAAGCAATGAAAATATCTATTTTTTATTATCTAAATGTCTAGAAGCACAACAATAAATATCACAATTAATAAAAATAGGTAATCTGATATGGCTTGGCTGATTGTAAAATAAAATATATATTTTAATGTGTGAAATTTAGTGACCGTTGGTATGGTATGGTGGCAATGGTACTAGGAAGTGGGGTATACAATTTAGAAAACGTAAAATCGAAACTATAAAAAATTTTTTTAATTCACGTTTAAGCCAGACATTGGTATATTTTATTTGACAATAAGTACTCGCCTTGTTTATTTATTTTCTGGACATGGTTTTTAAAACTAATTGATAAAATGACTACTTAAAGAGTCCCTGTTTCTGTTTGTTTTTTCAATTTTATAGATTCATTAATATTAGTTAGCAGGGAAAATTGGAAAACTCGTCGAATGAAATAAATAGAAATCTAGATCAAGGAGATTCTGCCAAGATGGAAAATGATTTTCCATCCGTTCAGTCAGAAGGAAGAAAAGTGGTTGGAAATAGTTTGCAACCGAAGATGAAAAATCGAAAAGGAGGAAAAGGTGATTTTAGTAGGCATGAAAATATGTCACATCAAAATTATTGAATGAACGCATCCGAAATCTCCAAAACAGGGGAAGACAACAACCGGGTGGTACCTTGGGTTTCAGGAGGCATTTTGAGTTAGGTTAGGTTAGGTTAGGTGGCAAAGGTACTAGGAGGTGGAGTTTGTGTGCCCCAGGCTCTGCAGCCTTCTGGCTTATTGTACCTTCCTAGTTCCTTGGTTTAGGCAATAGACTCGATCCTTTTTCTCAGAAGTATCAAATCATTGACCGTTATTGCTTCAATGTGGTTCTCTGAGTCGCTTTTACGCGTCAGATTGAACCTCCATTGAGCGCATTCGAAGATGATATGAGTGGCTGTTTCCTCCTCCTCATTACATAGTCTGCAAATGGGATCATTATTGTATATGCCCATGTTATGTAGATGTTTTCTCAGATGACAGTGGCCGGTTAGTAGTCCTACCACTTCTCTGAGATTTGCCCTCTCCAATTGTAGCAGTATTTTTGCCAGTTTTGATGAGGGTTGTTTTGTCATGAGTTTACTGTGCTAGCACTGCTAGAGTTTATCCATTTTTCTCTTTATTTTATTTAGATCCATTCTGCGATGGAGGATTCTACGTTTGTTTTTGATATCCCAAGGATAGGCTCGGAGCTTATGTTTGGTCTTGCGGATCCTCCTCTGGCCAGTCTGTCTGCTTCTTCATTACCCAAAATTCCCCTGTGCCCTGGCACCCAGGATACCGTTACCTTGTTGTGTTTCCCCAGGTTTTGGAGATTTTGGATGCATTCACTGACTAATTTTGATGTAATCCTTGTACATGCCAGTGCTTTAATAGCTGCTTGGCTGTCTGATCTTATGAGGATTTTTTTGATCAGTGTAACCACTTTTAAGATTTTCCAGGGCACAAGCATTGATGGCATGTATTTCTGCTTGAAAGACCGAGGTGTACTTCCCTAATGATTTTGATTGCTCATATTTTGGGCTTGTGCAGAAAACACCTGATCCGGTTCCTTCAGTTGTTTTGGAGCCAACCGTGTACCATATCATTGTATCCGATGTTGTCCTGTGTTCTTCCTCTCCTTTGTAGTCTGTTGAGATTTTGTAGGAGGTCGTGAAGATTGTTTCCGGTTAGTGACCGTTAGTCAATGGTTATTTGGAGATAGTCAGGTGCGCTCTAGTGTGACGTAGGTTTCAGATCAACATTTTCTTTATCGTGCCAACGTTTCGATCTCCATTGAGATCATTTTCAGGGCCTGGGATTTATAAACATTGTTTGAATTTTACAAATATATGTAGTATGTGGAAAAAGTTCATGAATTTATGCAATGTGGAAAATTGTAGATTAAAAAAGCATATATGTATATATATTTTATATGTGGGGGTGCGCGTGTGTGTGCATGTGGGAATAACCAATGATGACGTGACGGGAGGTGGAGACGAGAACAACGACAGGGACGAATCAAGAAGGTTATTAAAAGTGAAGTCGGTGTGTTAATGTGAAAATAAAAATAAGCTTAAAAATAGTCAGTTTTTTCTTCCGAAGCACACACCCACATTGAGTACAAATACTTTCTTTCAATCTAAAAATGTATAAAAAGTGTATAATTTTTTTTTCTTCTAAAATTTAGTATGATGGTATAAATATTTAAAACAATCTAAAATCATCTAGCATTGTATAAATTCATTTTTTAACATTCTACATATATTTGTAAAATTTAAACAACGTTTATAAATCCCGGCCTTGAAGATGATCTCAATAAAGATCGAAACGTTGGCTCGATAAAGAAAATGGTTCTCTACAGCCTACGCCACACCAGACCGCATCTCACGAACTCCGAATAATCATATATTTTAATGAAACATCCAAATTTTCATTTGCTTTAATTATTCGCCTTTATCAGCTGTAGAATGTTTATCTTTAGTACGATTTCGATTATTTTACTAAGAAATGTAATTCTGCTTTAAGAATTTTCCTTCTAGTCGGATTTCAGATAATTTTCTGACTAGCAACCCCTCGAAAACGTAACGGGGAATTCCATCACATATTTTTTCCTTCCACCTCAACCATTTAAATACAACCATCAAGAAAAAGAAGTCTGGATTAGTGAATGGGAAAAAAGGGGGTGGGTCGCTCTCAACCACGACAAGGCCTCCGTTTCTATGGCAACTCGACAAAAATTGTTGTACATTGCTTTACCGACCTTTTCATTATTATACACTTCTTTTCACGGGACATAACTTAAACTACGTCCGAATTTGTGTCACAGAGAAAGATGTTTCTATCTGAGCCGCATAAGCAATTAGAAAGGTTTGGTTTAACACGATGTCGTATTTATTCAAAATAATTTTGCTAACTTGAATGTAAAAAATACTAATTGGATTTGCAATAAGTGCTTAAATTATCTGTACTTCATGAGCGATTAATCAACTAGAGATTTTTAGAAATTGTCTTTCGTTGATCAGAGAATTGTTCGGATATTACGCTCCTGTCACGGGACATGTTATTTCATCATAAGAGAAAAACGTTAATTAACATTAATATGATTCAATTTTTGAAATTAGAACTTTAGAAGGTAAATCAAAGCCTGTTTATGAAAGCTTCTAGATTGAGTAGTTTTTGTGAAAACTAGGTAGAAAGGTAATTAAAAAACATAGTCTTAGCAAATGATTTAGTCATCTAACATAAAATATTCACACTGAAGTAGTAATTAGAATAAGCGAGAAAAAAAAACATAATTTAAAGTAACAATTCTGCGTTTGTAATGGTAAATTCAATAAAAGGTTGGGTATTTCTAAAGAAATCTAATCAAATATTTATGAACCATTTTATTCCACTCCAATTTTTTATATTCCGTGTAATTTTCTAATCCCATCCCTAGAGAAGTTGTCAGCTTTTTGAATGGAATTCGTTGCTTTCGCCAACCCCCAAGTGGAGTCTCATAGATAAAGCTTCAGAAATTGAAAGAAGTAAAATTCTAAAGCGGCAATCTCTGGCTAGTAAATTCGTAGCGTGGTACATTCCAGTCAAGCGGTAAAAATTTCTAGCTTGTCAGCAAAAACACGGGTGGCGATCGTTACTCTGGTGGCTAACCAATCTCCTTGTGATTAGTTTATTACCGGCCGATTTTTGTCTGTAATCGCTCCAATTGCAGTATATAGTATAATTACCAGTTAAGATTCCTTAGTATAATAAAACTCGTAATAAACCTCTGGGTTTGCCTTTTTGGGATGGGATCCACTTCTTAAATGATAAATGGTGTGTCGCTGCGTTGTTTCCTGGATTTTCATTTCTCAACGTTGTCTGCAAAGAATCCATTTTCCATCCTTAAATATTAATTGGTTTAAATACGATTCAGTTACACTATGTTTTAACAGGGCTATTAAGTGGGTATAATTACATCTCCTCACCCAACATCTGAGGATCCAGTATGCTGTGTCAATCATCTCAAGGAAGATCAGACGCAGTGCGTCTTCCAAATCAAAATTTCCGCTACCGAACTTAGTGGACGGTGCTTTTTCTAACGCTTCAGCACAATACTCAGCAATTTGTCAGCAGACTGTAGTGCGTTTCTCTTTCTATCGCAATAGAAACTCCATGAAATATCAAAAATTTCCCGTTTTACTTCTATTTTAAATTAAACTTTCTAAAGAAACGAGATATCAATTCACGAATAAAAACACCGTTTCGCTACGTCCACCTCGTTTTTGTCCCGTTTGTGGTCTTGGTTTCAAATCTTGGCGGAGCTATTTTAACAGAGAAAAATATGAAAAAAGTGTGGTTAAGTTATTTCTCTTATCTTCCGCGGCGCCTGAGGGTAGTTTCACATGAATTACTTTCCTATTTAATTTTTTAAAATTTATTTTTTTTTTCAGAGTGTGTAAACAGCAATGTTACGTTGTCGCAAGCAAACGAAGGACAAAATCGAATCATTAAAAAACGCTATGGACATATATAATCAATATTCAACTTACCGCGGAAAAGTCATAAATTTTCCATTCTGTTTTTGTATTTATATACAGAATATATTCACTTTGCCTTTCAAAAAGGACGTTTCATAATGAATAAAAAATTTCTGCGCCGAGCCTCAAAATACATATATCGTTCGGCTATCGCTTTCACCGTTCGTGCTTGTATAATAAAGAGGAAGTAGAGCGGAGAGACGCGAGGAAAAGGAATAATAAATAAGGGCAATAACAAACTGTTTGGAAGAGCAGTAGTTGAGGGAGACTTGTGAGATTAGACAGGATGTCAGAAGGCAAGAGAGATGAGGAACCTACCATAAATAAAACCTTGGCTTCATACCCGAAATCATTTCCATCCTGCGCCACTCCTTCCAACCACAATCTACTACCCTCTCTTATGCGATTTGCCATTTGTACAAATCACCACCGCTTTCAAATCCTGACTTCCAAAGGTATAAAACAATCGGTTGGACATGGTGTAAGTATTTCCATAAAAAAAATTCGAACCTCAATTAAATCTGAGCGTACATTTAAAAATTTGCAACAAAAGTATGGTTCTATTGAAAAATATTATGATTGTTACATTTCAAGTATTAATAATTTTACTAGTTCTATTTGTCTATCCTTCGTTTTGTATTTTGTCTTTTCACAATTAATTCCTTCCTACAAATAAGTTTCAATTAATTGGGTTTTTCGCATTTCTGTATATAACCTTTATGATGATGTATTTATGCTGAGACAAAAAATTCAGTTTGGACATTAGTACAATGATTTGAGAGTCGATGAATTACCTATCTGTTTTTCCAGCATTTACCATTTTATTCTGTACAAACTTTTAAATGATTTTCCCCATAATCTTCATTATGATTTAAATTAAAATAGTCATTAATTTTTACATGCGCGATATAATACAATTTTATTTGGTGTGAACACATCTTGATAACTGTTTTCACATGTCAGGTGAAACTTCAAGTTTAAAAATTCTTCAATACACTAGTATACGGCTGTTATCAAATTTTTTCAACTTTAGTTACAAATGGATTAGAATTTAACTTTTTTAACTTTCTGGAATTGAATTATAAAATAATATAAAACGCTATTTATACTAACTCTACCTTTTTTTCAATTATAAAGAACGCTCAATTTATCACAGATACTTTTCTTATATAAATAAACCACCTTGGCTTTGGCAAAACTAAATACTAAGGCAAAAATACAAGATACTAATAAGATTTTCATATACAAATAAAGAAAAGCATCAAAATAACAAGATCTCTTGATCAAGATCCTTTGCAATCTGTCCGTATGACAGGCTATTAATTATTTTCGTGTGGTGATTAGTGACCGTTTGTCGATGATTATTCAGAAATCATGAGATGCGGCCCGGTGTGATGTAGGTTTCAGAAAAACATTTTCTTTATCGAGCCAAGACCTTGATTGAGATCATCTTCAGGGCCTGGTATTTACAAAAATTGTTTACATTTAATAAATACATTTTGGTTGTGGAAAAGTGAATTAATACAATGAAAAATATATGTTTTTATAAATTGAACCAAAGTATTTCTAATCACTTAAAGTGTTTGTCTTCTGTGTAATTGTGCTATTCCTGCGTGTCGAGTTGAGAGTGCCAGTGAGGAATTGCTGTTTGGATTGGGGTTTTAGTGTTTGAGAGGATTATAATTTTTTGGTGATCTGCATCAAAATTTCTGTTAGGAATGATATTTGCGTTGTTAAATAGAGAACGGTAAAGTTTTAACTCAGAGCAAGACGTATATTCCGAAGAGGGTTTATTTTCAATTTTGAATATTTCAACTGAAAGTAATCAAGGGTTTCGGGAGAGGTGGTGGCTGGAATTATATGTTCTTTCTTTGCATCTACAAAACTTACTTTTTTTTTCAAGGATATTTTTAGGATACCCTTTTCGTAAATGTGTTTCGGGCACGTGCGTGTGGTAGCTGAGATGTTTCCATTACAATTTAAACAATTTTGTAGACATTCATCAGCGTTTTGATGTACTGGCTTGCCCCAATTTGCGTATAAATACTCATGTAGACGATTGTTCGTAGCTGATTGTTCGGATATCGTGAGATTCTGTCTGGCGTGATATAGGTTTAAAAAAAAAACATTTTCTTTATCGTGCCAACGTTTCGAACTTTAATCGACTTCAGGGCCTGGGATTTACAATATTGCTTAAATTTAACAAATACGTGTAGGATGTGGAAAAATGTGAATTTATACAATGCAATGCAATCAACTCTCTCAAGCGTTTGTTTTCCTTGCAGATATGTCATTCTTGTCTGTCGTGTTGAAAGTGCCAGTGAGATAATGCTTTTTTTATGTTTATATTGGATTTTGAAGCTCTGGGGAAGGAAGTAGACATAGAAAGACATTTTTCTATAAGGATTCGGCTTCTTTGAGGTGAAAAGTGCAGACGATGGGGAAAAACGTTAGTAATGGTTCGGCCATTTTCTCCTTTCAGGGTGATAAAGACGGGGATAATTAGGACAAAGAAAGCAAAATTGTTAAAAAATTAGACTAAGTAAGAAAAAGTTTAATGTGTGGAATGTGAAGTCATATTACGTGTGCGTGCTGTCATGATATATGTATTTTATCGATATTGACTTTGACCGAGTTTACATATGTCTGTTCTGTAATTGGTGCTGTGTTTACCTCTGTAAATGCAAACCATTTCTAAAAAGTTTGTGTTTGTTTTGTTCTCTGTTTAATTATTTTTGGATTTTTAAAGTCGAAATTGTGTTTGTTTTCAAAATGTTGGGTAGTCAGCTCTGGAGAATTTTGATTGGATTTTTTGCAATCATTGATATGTTACATTGCTTCCTTGTCCAGCTATTGGGTTGTAAGACAGGTGTAAGTTGCCGGACAGTTTAAACAGTTGATTTTGTAGATTACGACGGATTTATTTGTTATTGATGAGGGATCTTTAATTTTGGAAAACAATCTGTGAATTGTTTTATACTTTTTAAAACCTATTTTAAAGTTGTCAGAACAGAGAAATGTATTTCGGCCGTGAATGAATGGCATGGAAATGTATGTTTGTTTGTCTGTATTTGATGAATTTTATGCAGTATTATTAGTAATTATTCAGAAATCGAGAGATGTGGTCTGGTGTGATGTTTCAGAAAAACATTTTTTTTATCTTTATATTTTTCTGAAACCTAGATCACACCAGACAGCATCTCACGATTTCCGAATACCTAGTCATCATTCTTACTGTCTTTCTATGTAAGGTAAATACCTTTTTCATGTGTGACGAGCTTGTCACAGGGCAAAATAGAAAAAACACAAATTGCACAATAGGCAACTATCGATGTTTTTGTTACATTACTGTTTAAAAGCTTTCATAAATATGAACTTTGACCTAACATTTTGGTTAGCATATCACAGTGGATTTTCCATGTCAAACGTTGGTTTTATAACGTCAGGTTATTAGTTACTATTTTTAGATCTTAGAAACCACAGACCATCGTTTTAGTTGTGTTTTACTTTACGCACAATTTTTTTTTTTAAATCAAGATTTCAGCTGCACTTCTGCTCTTGTAAGTGTTTGTCATTTGTTTACTACAGTCAATACATAAGCAATGATTTGTACATACGGAAAACTTTGGTAAATAAGGTTTATAATCGGTTGAGAAACTGATCCTTGTAGCATCGCAACGCATGACTAAATTATGGCAATTGATATTTGCATTTTACTGCTAGCCACCTCTATCTTAAATACGACTCAGCAAATTTTTGAAGAAAACCCGTTTAGTTTTCGTATGAGGAGCAAAAAATTGGACATATTTTAGTTTTTATCTTAAAACTCTTTAGTATGTACGTTATGAAAGTTAACAATATCAAGAAAAGTATAAGAAGCAAAGCTTACACGATTAAAAAACCGTTTACATTTGTTGTCATTTTTGCCGGAACCATGGGGGTGCACTAATTGACACCTTATATCCTCAGAAAATAAAGCCTTTTTGTTTAGACAATATGAACGTCTTATTTTTTATATCTAAAGCGGAAAGTCGTGAACTTTTCAAATAATGCGTTCAAGTTCCCCTTTGAATTGAGTTGACTAACTACCACACTAATTAATCTCAAACTAAGAACAACACTACTTGTTAAATAGTTAATTCTAAAGTTGGTGACGTTCTCAATTTAGTCTTTCATTTATTTTAAATTAAATTTTAGTTATTTAAAAATTTTATGAATGCTTCATGCGTAAAATAATTAATTTCCCTAATTTCATGGTGTACACATGTGCATAAATTTTATAAAAGTTGTACGTTTATAACGAATTTATTTTTATAATTATATGCTGGGATGAAATCAGCTCATATGCTTGCTTGGCTGGTCAATGAGGGATACACGAGCAACCTCCGAGGTTGGATCCCGTCAAACTGTTAAACATACTGTATAGAACAGAACACTGACACCGATATGAATGTTTGCCGTTTCCTGTTTCAACTCGAGTTGAAATCATATTGCATACCGTCAAAGTTCAAACCATATGAATACTCGGTAATAATAATTAATCATTCCGCTTTTAACGTTACTAACCGGTAATTGTTGTATTTTCTTATTGTGCTGGCTTTCAAAATAGACATAAAAAAGTCTAAAAAATATATGCGCCCTGTTTTTCAGAGCATTTTTGTTTGTTTATTGGTAAATAACAACAAACAAATGTGACAAATTCTGATCAAATTAATTATATAACTAACGAGATATCCTTACGTAATGACACGGATTATTCATTAATCGATATTCCTTTCTACAAATGTAATAATAGTAATATATTCCAGTCACGTAACTATGATGAGAACCTTCTTGAATCAATGGGTTTGAAATTAAAGGGGCGCAATCTAATTCGGTCAGTTCGATAACTCTTCCTCTACTTTTTCACACATTTATACTCCAAGGAAAATTTTGTTTAATATAACTGTCGGAAATATTATTTTTAAAATGATTTCTATACGGAAACATCTAAAATTGAGAGTTACATGAAATGACAAAAACTAAATGCCAACAGAACATGATTTTATACAAGTAATCAAATAAATGTAGGAAACAAATATAACTTTTTCAGAATAACTTCAACCAAAGTTTCAATTGGTAAATATAACTAAATAGAATATTGTCCTCATTCCTCCTTCAATGTACACTACTTTTTTTAAGTAAATATGACATTAACAACATTATGTTTTCGTCTCATTTTTACAGACGGGTCCAAGACCGGCGATGGTGTGGCATGTGCTGTGTATGGTGAGGGTGTGGCCACCTTCTGGTCGTTGCCTCCTCACTGCAGCGTATACATGGCAGAGCTGTATGCGATTTGGCACGCTCTCGAGGCGGTGCGGACCGGGGAGGGCTCAGCCTTCCTCGTATGTACCGACTCTCTGAGCGCTGTCTGGGCTATACGCGACAGGTCCTCTGTGGACCCTCTCGCCGTGCTCTTGCTAGAGAAATACGCGGAGCTGGAGTCTCTCGGAAAAACGGTGGTTTTTGTCTGGATTCCCGGACACGTCGGCCTGGAGGGTAACGGATGCGCGAACGAGGCAGCGAAAGCCAGTACGTACCAACCTCCAGAACGGACCATCGCGATCAGGCCCCCTGACGCAAAACACGCAGTTAAAAATATGATAAAAGATAAGCGTCATGGGCGGGATCGTCAGTGAAGCTCTTGCTAGTCAAGAGCACGACCGGTAGATGGCCCTAAGAGAATCTGAGCAGGAGACAAGGGATCGTCCTCACCCGACTGAGGATTGGCCATACTCGGTTGACACATGGGCACCTGCTCCTGGGCCAAAGCCCGCGCAGTTGCCCCTTTTGCAGAGAAAGGTTGCTCGATGTGTCCCACTATTATTAGAGGCGTGTCATGCCTTTGCTCCTTACAGAGAGCTTGCAGGCATGCCGCCGGATTTAAGAGGAGTCCTCGAGCACAGTAGCGAGTTTCTGAGTCCCCAGTTCCGCTTTCTAGAGGAAATTGTGGGTTTTCATTGTATATAGTATATCTTATGTGTTATGTGACTGTGTGTTTTGTCTGTGTGCATGTATTTATTGACGTGAATGGCGAGGGGTGAGGGTGAATAGAACGTCACCATCGCCCCTCGAACGATGATAACGAGTGAGTGTGTGTGCGGGGTCGATGGCGGAATATTAAAAAAGTACCTCACCGACCCCAATCTAGCTTAGTTTAATTGTAGGTCGGTGGAGGAATATCAAATACTCCACCGACCAAATGGAATGAGTGTACTGTATGAATGTATTTAATTGATGAACGTATTTCTTTATATGAATGATGTGTCTGAACGGGTATAGAATATAGACTGAGTGTGGGGCTGAAATGACCAAGATGTCGGAAGCCCCAGCAAAAAAAAAAAAAAAAAAAAAAAAAAAAAAAAAAAAAAAAAAAAAAAACATTATTTTGATAAATCATCTACCAATTGAGGGTGCGTCTATACTGGTATAAAGTGGTTGAAATATTTCATTAGAAAACCGTTTGTCTTCCTACGTGTACACAAGGCTTCATGTTAGCTATCGAATCTGCGCTGGACCCAGTATTATTTTAAAGGTGACCATTTTACAAAATATGATTTCAACAATTTTACAAATCAATTCCAAGTTTTGTTAATTAACAACCATCTTTTGAAAATTAAATTAATCCTTTTGCAAATTAACTTATTTTTTAATTAATAAATTTGCAATTGTGAAAATTAAATTCGCCTTTTGTAAGCTTCTTCCTTGTGCAAATTAAATTGGTTCTATTGCCAAGAAAATAGCACCTTTTGTCCAATTAAATTCATCATTTTGTAAATTGTATTCATTGCTTTGTAAATTAAATTCATCAATTTACGAGTTATAATCTTCTCCTTGAAAATCATGTTAAAATTTTTGCAAATAAAATTCTCCCGTTTTCTAATTGAATTAATCTTTTTGTAATACAAATTCATCCTTGTAGAAATAAATTATTCATATATCGTGAGGTGCGGTCTGGTGTGATGCTGGTTTCAGAAACACATCCGTCATAACGTGCCAACGTTTCGATCTTTATTGCGATCATCTTCAGGGCTTAGGATTCATAAACATTGGTTAAGTTTTACTAATACATGTAGGATGGGAAAAAACATTGAAATAAATAAATAAATTTGTACAATGCTAGAAAAGTTTAGGTTGAAAAAATTAATTTGTACAATCCTAGACAAATTCAGATTGAGATAAACTAATTCCTGATCTTTATTGAGAGCCACGTGGCACTCTCATCACGACACGCAAGAATGGCACAAGTACACAGAAGACAAACACTTTGAACCCTGAAGATGATCTCAATAAAGATCGAAACGTTGGCTCGATAAAGAAAATGTTTTTTCTGAAACCGTCATCACACCAGATCTCACGATATTTGAATAATTATCAATTGGCGGTCCCTAAACTCTAGACATTTGTACAACTAAAATTCACCTTTGTGAAAATTAAATTTCTCCATTCCTAAATCAAATTCGCTATACTTCAAATTTAATTAATCCTTTTGTAAATGAAATTCACCTTGTTGCAAACAAAATCAGTTCTTCAAATTGAAATACTATTACCATTGTGTATATGTTATAAAATATAATGTAACCATTTAGACAGATGTTTTATTTAAATATAATAACCACACACACAGCATTTCTTCTCAGCAACCGAGGAAAATGTTTATATTTTTCATCAGCACGTAATAATTTATCGCTATGCTGGAACAGAAAATTCAACACCTCATTGGCAAAAGGTCGACCAATTACCAATTTACGAAACCAGAATAGCAGCATGTTTCATAAAATGATTTACAACTTGTAAAAAAATCATAACTAATTTGCAAAACTTGTATTACTTATTTAATTGAGAACAACAGCTTTTCTTGTGAAAACGAATATTTTTAGGTTCTTTTGTATACATTTAGTCTTTTGATATTATTTATAGCATCAACATATATGTCCCTTTTACGTGGATGTAATGCCCTCAAATGATGGACGAGCCGCTGCAATGGAATCCCATGCACGTTTCTTATAATCTCTAAAGGCGAAGAGGTCATCAACGCACCCGGGGCCAAAACCATTTATATCGCGACACGTGGTTGCCTGATAACTTTATCATACCAGCTCGACTCTGAAGGATTGATAAAAACTAAAACGAATCTTCACCTTTTTTCAATTTGTGGAAAAAATAAAAAATCAATTGTTAACAAAAGGTCCTTCTGCAAAAAGCATTCATCAATTAGTTGTGAAATGATATTGATGTACAGCATTTACATTCTTGATTGTCAACTTTTTAAACTGTTTCATGTTAATTTAAATTTAACCGGCAATTCAATACGAATAATGCGCAATAAACTGTTCATTTTTTTTTTCTGTGTAACAATTTAATTTTATTAAGGACCGTTCTTGCAGAGATATCGACTTTACGCCATAGCGGTTGAGTTGCTCCAATAGAATTACGGCGCTGTGCTCTTCCATTCCGCGAGATAGCCGCGTCTTGCTGGTGTTCACGTCAATCTTCCGTGCTCGCAACATGAATCGGAAAGGCGTCTGAGAAAAAACAAACAGCTTGAATATCCCAGAAATATTAAGGAGAAGTAGTAATTTTTCAAGAAACCAGGTAATTTCGACACAAATAACTGAAAAATAACAGGATGCCGTTTTTTTTGTACGCCAGCTTATAAAATATTGAAAACTTTTAGACAAAATTTAATTCAAATTTCTCTGGAAGTCAGTTTAAATTGTCAAAATGTTTCAATACCTTGTAAGAAAGCGCGAATTTTAATTAAAGTAGATAATTAAATTAACATTTTTTAAATAATTTTCCCCAAAGACCATATGTAACTTTTATGAAATAAATTCATAAAAAAACTTACAGATTCCTGTTAACTTATGGCAAAAAGGGTTTGTTTGCAAGCTGCGGTGCCATAAATTACCAATTCCTGCCGGACCAATTTAACTGCTCTATCTCGTATTGACATCACATAAATAATGGTCACAATTGTTGAATTCTGCATCTTTTTTCAAAAGTGTTTCTGTTCTTTAAAGAATGGAAATAATGTTGGATGGAGATAATAATCGTTTATATAAACGGTCGAATTGTACGTTTTTAACTGTGTTAGTTAAACCAAAAGCGCTAAATTAACATTCAATATGTTTTAATGAAGCATTTTTTTGGATATTTTCCGGTTTCGAATCAGAACGAACGGCTTCGGCAATTCCATTTGCTTTGGTGTTTCTTCTCGCAAATTAGCCATTAGGCTACCAATGACCGTTAATGGGCCGGTCATCCGACATTTTTCACCCTGATACGTCGTTCCGTTTTATTCGTAGGTTTAGCAGGTGGTTTTGTTTCTAACGGAAAGCGTAAACATACGTCCCCGTATCAAAATGCCCAAACGAAGTCAAACTGTTAAAATTAAAATTCAATTTAAATTTACGTATAAATAAGCCCTTCCATCCACGCATTCAATCACACTATCCCAGTGTACTCAAAATTCCAGGAGGTAATTCGGGTCAACTCCGTCTATTCTTACAAATATGCATTCATTCCAATAAATAACACATACCCCACACAGGAAGGGACAATGTTCCATGAACAATTAAAAATATTTATGGCTGTCAAATATTGGGTCAGCTATATGACGCGCACCTAGTTTTAATTTGACAAAAATCGGGTTAGACTGAAAATTTCGTTTCCATACAATAACAAATCACTCGACAAATAATCATTGTTCCCACTCCTCCTAAATAACAGTAATTGTTCATTCGGTAGGAACGGTGAGAACAATATTAACAATTCAATGGAAACTCTGTGACAAAATATACCCACCGATGAAAATCCGCAACGATTGTTTCTCCACTATAATATTAAAAGGAAATTGAGCTTTATGCAACAATACCAAAACTACGGTCATTCAATAGGCTTTTAAATTAAATGATTTGTTTATAATCTCCCAGAAAATATGGATATAAATGTAAATACACTTCTTTAGTACTACAATAAACGGACCTGTTGAAATTTTACCAAGGGGAACACATAGAGGAAATTATTAGCTAAAAAACGCCCAGAGATAAAAGTTTGTCTTTTAATTGAGGATCAAAGGAGGTTATTTTTGTAGCGAGAAGCTTGGCTGACCAATGACCCACAATTCGTTAGATTGATTAAGGAAAATATTTACGTGAATAAAGAGGCTTCTTGAAAAATTAATACTACGTTTTTAGTACGTTTCGATTAGTTTTCAAAAGCGCAGACATATTTCTCATTAATAAAAAACATATTTTCATGCAAAGATTTTCTTTTAAATTCAAGAACGCATATAAAGTTTTTAATCCTGATTAAAAC
Organism: Cimex hemipterus; assembly: GCA_039619505.1. Classification (NCBI taxonomy): domain Eukaryota; kingdom Metazoa; phylum Arthropoda; class Insecta; order Hemiptera; family Cimicidae; genus Cimex; species Cimex hemipterus. Next base: position 5,387,354 of record CM077101.1, on the reverse strand, counting down.
GAATCCGGTATGTGTTTTTTTTTTCGAAAATAATTTTTTGACTTTACTAGAACTATATTTTGGTTTTTACATGCTATTTTTAAAGCCATGCGGATTCATTGGAAACATTTTAATGCCCTTGAATCTGAAATTTCGAAACAATGAAATACAATAGTTCCCTCTAGGAGGTCGTATAGGCTGAGAGATGAAGTTCATTTTCGTCCGGCCCCATTATAAGGCGTTTGTTTATAACAAGATGGGAGGCGACACAATTCTCCTTACGAGAAAATGGTGATCGTCTCGTAAGTTTACAATTAGAAAAATTGTCCCAATCCGTAAGATAGATTGTCCCACCCAAACCCCTTGGTATACTTCCGACGATAGAATTGGTCGTTCCATCAGTAAAGTGGCTCCACGAGTTAAGAACTTCTGAACTTAGTTGTTACAAGTGGAATGCTAATCACCTCTAGGGGTGCGGTAACATATAACGACTGAACGACAGTATCAAACCCTAAGTATACTCTACGAACCACTAGGAATCAAATTCAATAGGCCTGTCAGTGGACTTCTTCCCACAATAGTTCACTCGGTCATGCACTGTCCACCATCTTTTCAGACCGGATATCACCGACCTACCTATGAGATTGATCGCGTTTTCACCGTTTGCCCTGAAAACACCCCAATTGGCCAATGGTTGAGCCTGGGTGTTCTGGAATAATCGTAGGACGCAATGTGTTTAACCACGTCTAGCAATAGTCTACATTATTGCTTCAGGATAGAAGTTATCATCCATGAGTGGCGTCAAGCCCCCCCCCCTTTTTTAGCGGCGAATGTTTCCGACGGTTGGTAGGCTCGCTCTTTTGTATCTCCAATCTCCATCTCAAGTCCACTCGCCCTAGAACGGTTTTGTTATTCGCCATTGAATAAATAGGTGTAAGAAAAGTCAGGGGTCGAATAAGCGTGGGAGTTTTTATGTTCATCTTCGTTCTTGTACCTGAAAAAAGCCGTTATTTCTTTTTTTCTTTTTTTTTTTTTGCGAAACTTTTCCCCTTCCAAATGATTCCGAGTTTAATTTCGAAAATATCAAAAACGGTGATAACTTTTAAAAGAGTTTACCAACCAACCACAGACTTTACAAGAATTGAGTACTTTATAGAATGCTTACAATGGTACAACTTTGCCAGGGTAAATAAGTTAGAAAAGGGGATATAAAATAGGAAGTTCGAGGTGTTGTAAGTTGAATTTATTATCATTTTTACCTCTTATTATAACGTAACATCTAAAGCATGAATGAATTAGCCTGAATGAAAAAGAGTTTACGGTTTTAACGGTTGTTAAATCCGTTAAAATGAGATAAAATCGAGTGTATTTAAGAATTTGCAAGTTTCACGTTGGAAACACTAGGGGGAAAATAGCAAATCCAGCAAACAATGTATATTTTTTATATTCACACATAAGGATTTTAAATGTCTGCTGAGTAATTTCAGCAGTGAGCCATCTTCAGTGAGTAACCGTCTGTCGTTTTTTCTGAGATAGGTTTTTATATTTTTCTGTATGTCGCTTGTCGGTTTGAATAACTGAACAAATTTGGAATGAAGACAGACCCAAAAACCCTATGCCAGTTCGGCATGAGTTCACCGACTGGCAGACCCATCATCAACTATATTTTAAAGTCAATAGTAAATAATAATATTAATATAAAATGTTATCGAATATTTTGAACCTAAGCATAACATTTATTTTCATACTACGTATTTTAATGGTGCTCCATTTAGATAAATAGTGAGCTCTAAAAAGGAAGGATGGACATGGCCCGAAATGCATTAGCAATTAAAATAAATGATGTGTTCAGTTCAAAAAATAACAAAGTATTGGCTGGTTTCGCATAGCATGTGTCCTGCGGGAGTAGTGCTCGCTGTAGTATTAGTTCTATGACCGAATGAAAAAAAGTGACAAGTTTTCTGATATGAATTTGTACCTACAGGGTACAAATAAATTGAAAACAAAAATCTAGTAAAAGGAAAGACGCATTTATCATGTAAGAAAAAATGAAATTTTATACTAATAAGATTTTATTTTATACAAAAAAAAAACATTACGATATCCACAAAAAAAAATTTTTTTTTTAATAAAACAAAGCGAAAAATATGTTGGTTTTCTGAACCACACACAACAGTGGAAAGTGAAAGTTCTAGCACGTGCCTGGAATGGGAAGTAACGCTTCAACTAAGAAGTGAAAAAGTTTGACCCACGATTAAAACAATTAAACTTTACTTCACTTAATGTGTACATCTCAACACAAACTAATTTTTTTTATAGATGGCAGGATAACAATTATTTCATATTATATGTTGATTTTAAATATTTAAAATAGACTAAACAATTTTTATCATGCTATTTTAAAGGCTTATTTTTGAATATTTAGGTTCTATTTTTTTTTTTTTTTTTTAATGAAAGATTATTGGGCAAACAGCACCTTTTGAGTTTAATCTTACGGATATTTTTTTCTATCAGAATTTTATCGGATTTAACTGCGTAAAATTTCCATCATGCAATTTAAATTTATATATTGTTATAAGTTTATTGTTCAAATGTCTTTATCGATGTTTTCCAAGGTTGTAATATAATAAGCCAACAATTTATCTGTAATAGTCTAATGTGGTCAACTATATTGACTCAAGCTACACGTAATCTGGCATACAACTCATTAAACTGTATAGGGCGAGACTGCGATTAGTTAAACATTGTTTAGCCGCAACTATACCTTGTTAACAGTTTGGTACACCATAGAGGTTTAACCGATGATTCTCATACACCAGCTACGAAGAGAGGGTTTAATAGAAAACCATTGCTGGAGTCCAGAACATATTAATTACATTACGTACATTTAAATCACGGTTATAACTAGTATTATATAAACTATGTGATTCGATTAACTCTCAAGTAACGACATTAAAATAGATTTCTGGTTTTTACAGTTGGCAAGTGCGGTACAAACAGCGCTTTACTTGTCTTTTATTTCGTCACAGAAATTTGTCTAATGTCATCGTCTGTAAATGGCAGCAAATGGAACAAATCTAACTACGCTGATCAAATGCAGACGATTTTAAATTATGTTGTGATTCAATAAAAAAATTGAAGAAAATATTTTAATATTCTAGATTATTTACTTTTCTTCAAAGCACGTTTTTCCACCAAATGTCCAGTTTAAAAAAAAATCAATATAAAATAAGGCGGGTGTCAGTGGTAGTTGGTGGATTAACCCTTTTATTAATACCATCTGTAATCGAACCTAGTGACTTATTTCACTATTTTCCTGGTCCGCTCGACCAATTAATATATCACAATTAATTACGGTTTTTAGTTGAGATGAAAAATGTGAATTTCTTTTCAGAAGATCTTCGGAAGAGGTCAAAACAGAGAAAACTTCCTTTCGGTTTTCACCTAGCTTTCGACAGTTTTATACTGTCATCTTCAGGGCCTGTTTTATTATCAAATAAACAAAACTATTATAACATGAAAAAACCAATAATTACAATAATAATTGAATATTTTACTTCAAAACCTTAACAGGAATTTGAATAACATGGTGTTTTGGGCACAGAAGTACAATGAAAAATATGGCAAAAGGAGGGAAAACTCGTAAGGTGGGGTTGAGATGGGGAGTTGATGTCCGAGTGGATCGAGGTCACGATAGTTCAAGTGGTAGCGCAACGGCGTATCGAGCCGAAGGTCGTGGGTTCGAATCCCTCTCGTGCCATTAGCTTTTTTCATCTCAACTAAAAACCGTAATTAATTGTGCTAGTCACTTATGCTGTGCCTTAGTTCCACCTGAAAGTAGGATGCGAAAAAAATCAAATGCATATCCTGTCAACGCCAAAATACGATTGCTACCTGGAAGTTCTAGCCACTTTTTTTTTGGGGGGGGACTTAAAAGAATACTGGTCAATTTTATTCATAAGTGGGAAGCAAATACATGACAAAGACCCTACTCCTAAGCACAGGCAAAGCAAGCATCTTTTTACAAAGGTGCCAAAAAGCTAGCAGGGGCAAAAAACTTTCAAAAAAAGGTTGAAAAAACATCAGAAATTCTCTCGACACGTTTTTCAACCAAGCCGAATATATCAGAGAGCCTCGACGCCAATTGGGGAAATTTTATATATTTGCGTGAAAGGATGAGTGGGTGGGTGGGTTTGAGGCGGATTGTAGAGTAACTCATAAATGTCTTTCACATCGTGCCGCACCTTAACCATTTGCGGCTTTGGGTATGTTTTTTAGTGCCTGGTAGTTTCCCTATTGCCGCTTCAGCACGGTCAAACAACTCACACATACTTATAAATGACATTGACTACAATATTTAAAACAATTGAACAGTTATATATTCGATCATCGCTGTGTACTTTCTTTCGGTTTTTGATCGGCTTTTTTATGCTTGCGGTTATGGCCGACCTTTCGCATGTCTTGCTAGCTATGAACGTTACTGATCACCGTGTTGTTTTATCCTATCGTGAGTGAAATTGGTCGGTACTTCTAACAACATTGAAAACAGAAATTTGCGTAGTAACTCTTGTCGTCTCTTGTCCTCCGCATTCGCACAATGGCGGCTCCGCTCAATTGAAGCTGTTTAGCTTGGAAAATTGCTAATTTGGCTGAGAATTCCTTCACATACAAAGTTGGTATCCGAACATTTTTAGTAGCGTTCGTGTATCAATAAACATGTCACAAACGGTGAATTTTTTTGTGTCCCTCCCACTCCTAACTTTGAAAAATAACGAAAAATTATTATTCTCAACCAATTGGGCTCCTTTAGTCCCATTCGACGCTGAAATAAATACGTTATGAATGTTGATTCGAGTTGTTCTATGGTAGTAGTTGCGGTTTAGTTACTCAAGTCTGAAAACCTGTTTTTCTTGTTTTTAACCCTCGCTGTACTGAAGCCTTTCCGGACGCAGGTTTGGACCGTTGTTTTAAGAATGTTAAGCACAATTATGATTCCAACCTAACTTGTATCACGTAAAATCAAAGAGTGGTACGTCGTGTCAAAGCGGCGGGTTCGATCTGAAAAGATGAGCCTCGGGTTCTCGGGCTTGTTGTCCCTTTTCTCAATCCTTTCCCCCCGTTGGCTGAGACAGTCAGCCAGGGACGGCGGGTACCAGATCAGTAGCACAGAAGAGTGAGAATACCAGATCCTGTCTGTAAAGACGGGGGAGGGTGCAAAACCAACTGGTCTACGGGGTAGGACAAGAGTGTTCAAAGTTCCAAGCCTAGTAATGCGCTATGTTGAAGTGGTAGGTGAGACCCCTGACGTGAACCTAAAGAAAAGCCTGTTGTTCGGTTGTGCCTTCATATCGATCCTCTGGGTCTGGGGGTGGTTATAGACTATAAACAAAACCGCTGCCGGAATGGATCCGGTAGTTCCGACGCTACTGGGGCCTATATACTCAGGGCAGTAGAGTTGTCGTCTCTATCTAGATAGTATAGCTCGGTCAATCACCAGATGCATTTCAGCACCAAGTGAACGGTTGTCCGATAGCAATGCAGTTCTCGGTCGGATGCATAGAAGATGAGCGACCGCTTCGGGAGGGGCAAGAGGGAGAAGTCACTAAGTCTGTGAGATGCAATGGTTTTTTTTTTTCACACCAAACCTCACATGGTGAACGCGGGAAATTGCTTCTCTCCCATCTTGAGAATCTATACGTGTGATAATGCCATGAGCCAGGAGCGCGCGTTAAAGAACCTCAATGCAGCCCCCAGTGGCAAACGTATCACTTAAAAACACCATTCGACATAAAACATAAAAATGGTACAGCTTAAAAAAATCAAATCACCATAGAAAGAAGTTGTACAAAAAACCAAAAAAAAGAGATGATTAGTCCAGGTTATTTACTAAATACAATTGAACCCACAATTGGGATGGGTGATTTTATCTGTGTTTTTACTTTAATCCTTTAAAATTGAAAAATATTTTTAAAAGATAATCAACCAGCGGAGGATTGTATAAAAGCTAATTAAAAATATGAAGGGTGGCACTTTTTTCGCCTCCCTGTGTAATCCCTAACTTTATCCCCTTTAAAAAGGTTATTTCTGTATCAGTTTAAATTATTATTATCTATTTAAGATGGATCTAGTGGAACCATTTTTTCTAAGAAAAACATAATTGAATCATGACTCAACGCAAATTCGCCACCAGATGTATTCAATTTACACGTATTCCGAGACGAAATCGATAGTTATTTAGACTCGAGGTCCCAAAGGATAGACAAACGCAATAGTTAATCACGAGGAGACGGTAATCAAGCTCGGCAAGGAATAGTTCTAATTAATTCAAACAAAAGTAAAGTGCTGCTTTGGGATAAACAAGCAGACTTTTATTCACAAATTGAACAGGTTCAGTTTATGAAGCACAATAAAATTAAATTAAGTCTTTCAATGCAAATTGTCAAACTTTAAAATTTCCAATTTCAAATGAGGTCAGATTATTTGATGACAATTTTTGTTACTTTCTTTTTTTTTTAATTTCAAATCAATTATAAATTTATAGTTGTTAAGCACAATTAATTACGGTTTTTAGTTGAGATGAAAAAACGTTAATGGCACGAGAGGGATTCGAACCCACGACCTTCGGTTGGATATGCCGCTGCTCTACCACCTGAGCTATCGTGCCCTGTATCTACTCGGACATCAACTCCCCATCTCAACCTCACCTCACGAGTTTTCCCTCCTTTTGCAATATTTCAAATGTCGTGTGATCTGTTTGAAATATGGCAAAAGGAAGGAAAACTCGTGAGGTGAGGTTGAGATGGGGAGTTGATGTGCGAGTAGATCGAGGTCACGATAGCTCAGGGAGAAGAGCAGCGGCGTATCAAGCCGAAGGTCATGAGTTCGAATCCCTCTCGTGCCTTTAAGTTTTTTGACCTGAACTAAAAACCTAATTAATTGTGATATATTAATTGGTCGAGCGGACCACGAAAATAGTGAATTAATAGTTGTTAATGTCGATATTAGTTCAACTGAAAAAGATAAAATCTATACAATAATGTGGGAAATGTAGTTGAGTCATCGTATTTAGTAGATACAAAAATTCCAGTTCATCCATTAAAAACTGATGTTCAAAATTTTCAGACATTTTTTGTTCAATTTATCAAAAATATCTTCCATATTTAAAGACTACTAGCGTGAAAATATTCATAAATAACGTTTAAATGGTACTTTATGGCACCTTGGTCGTTACCATTTCTGAATGTCTATCCACCTTTCGTATTTTTAATCTATTGTGTTGTTTCACATAAAATAGACGATTAAATGTTTTTTACTTTAAACTTCAAATATGGCTGTAGGGCGAGTTTTGCGTGTTTTAAACTCTGTTATTCGGAAGCCAAAACTGCACGAACGGTCACTATAGTGCTGGAAGGGAATGTTAACGTATCATAAAGCGCCAATTCGTGGGCCAGACATCTGCAAGAAAAAATTGCCAAAGTGGTTTCGCTGAACTGTCACTCGGTCACTTAACGGGTCCTCGGATTAGCTGGTTTGTTGAACTTCTCAACGGCATTGCGCAATCTTCAGTAATGACAGTTTCTAGGTTACAAATACAACTTTAATCAAATTTGATTTAACAGTCAAAAATGTTTACGAATGTGGAAGTTTTTTTCTTTTACACGAGGGTCACTCGGGTATAAAGGAGAATTCGTTTTTGTGAAATTTGTCTCTGTGGTCTGCAAGATTTTGGCCTGCTCACCTCTGTTGGTTTTGTCACACTTGTTTCCTCTCACACCCTCTTCAATGTTGATTTTAATCTAATTTATACCTCGTTAGGAATATTGGCAATCCAATCAAAGGAAACTGATTTGAAGATGTCTGATTAGTCAAAACTACCTTTTCGGATTTAACTTCTTCTCAACGCTCCGATATTTTTGTTCTGCAATTGGAAAATCGATTACATATTGGGAAAAGTGTTTAAAAAAATTAATTAAGTTACTTTGACCTAAAAGAGTGTGAAAACCAACATTTCATGAGAAGCAACCTATCCTCTTCGTAATAATCCTCCTCTACGTCTTAAAAACTATGGCTTCGAAACCTTCTCTCATAAAGTGCTATTGATTAAGTAATGTTTTTGTATTTACGAGTGATATCGCTGAATAGCTACTCCAATCGATATTGTTACTTTCGTTTTATTTTGTATTAATTATTACGAGGGGCGTCGGTGGCCGTAAGGTTTAGTCTTCATCACAGGTAAAGGTCCCGGGTTCGAATCCAGCGGCCCTGCATTCGAACCCGACATACAAATGGCCTTTTTTTTTCAAAAAACCCGACACCCTGAGGGTTTATATGACCTCTGATGTTGCGAACCCTCAAAAAAAAAAAAAAAAAAAAAATCTATGTACCCTATGTACCCTGTTGCGCTTTGACAATATTGGTGATCTATTTATTCTGCTATATTTATTACTATCTATCTAATTCAAAGAAGAGTTTAAAGCATCTGAAAGTACAATTGAAATTGCAGTTATGCCACTGTTGTTGTCTTTTATTTTGATAAATATATAATCAATCATATATTTTTGGAAAGCTCAAAGAAACCGATTTAAAGATATTGAATTACTGTCATAATGTGAAAAGAGGTTATCGATGATTTTTTATAATAAAACTTTACGTGACAATTTTTATTATTTATTTAAGTTCTCATCTTGTTCTCGTGCTTACAAAAAGCAATTTGCAAAAAAAAGCGTATAAATCCAGTTTATTATAACGTAAATGCAAACCAGGTTGTTATAAAATTTTCCCAAGAGCATGCTCAACATCTCACAATTTTACGAGTAAGTTAATTGGAGAAATAAATTCTTGCAGGAAATAAGCAATTCTATATTGTGAGTCTTACCGTTTCGATTTTTAATCAGTGCAAAGTCAATTTTTGCAAGAAATTCGATATTAGATGTGATCAAATAGTATGGTCGTACACACGACAAGAAAAGTCATCAGGCGGCGACATGTCTTGAGAATGAGTTAATCATCCTTCATGAGGACTCACAGTTAAAATGACTTCAAATAACGCATTTTCCGGAACGTTGAGACCAGAAATCCCTTGGACAAGTGGATTGCAGTTGAGGTATTATAATTTCAATTAAAAGTTCCATGTGTTGACCGTTGCGGATTGTTTGGTTTAAGGCATAGAAAGGAAAGTTCAATATCCCAGAGCAAAAAAAAAAAAAAAAGAGAGAGAGAGAGAGAGAGAACCGGATGAAGGGTCTATTTCAGTTTCGACCATTTACATACATAAAGCTATAATGGTAAAAATTTGCATTTCGAAAATAAGCAAGGTGTCGTTGTGGTAGAAGAAAAATACTATTTTCAATGGGGTCCGAAAACGGTAGAAAGACCTTCTTGTAAACTCGAAACTACGCTTTACGCCCTACAATAAACCAAGCCCATGGGAATGCTCTTGGCCCAAGGCAATGTTCAATTCTTTCTGTTACCTCCTCTTTGGGTTTAGGAACCACGGCTTTAATAATAAATTAAACGCGGGATCTTTATCGTCTCTTTCTGTTATAAGCTATTGAACAAGAAATCTTAAGCTTGTCGGGATTAAACAAAAGATTGGCTTTAGTCAGTAAATTTTTTACGCTGATTAAACTCCTGAAAAAAACTCATTCTCAAAATAAAAAAAAGACAAAAATCTGAAAATAAATCTTTCTCTCTTGCAACACAGCTTTTACATAGAACAACAGAATATTATTTAAATGGCAAAAAAATACTAACTTCATATGCCTCATTTTACAAGGGTGTAAACGAGTAAACCAACAGATTTTTTTTAAATTACTCAACCTAGAACGAAAAAAAAACATTTTTTTTTTAGTATAAGATTATTCATAATTATAATTAAATATGCGTTTTAGTTGCGATAAAAAGTCAACGACACGAGCGGGATTCGAACCCACGATCTTCGGCTAGATACGCCGTTGCTCTTGACTCTCTATTGTTTATTTTATCTCAATTAAAAACCCTAACTAATTTTAATACATTAATTGGTCCAGCGAACCACGAAATTAGTAAATTTACTTATTCATAATATTCGATAAGCTACAATTGTTCTTAAATCTTAGAAATGTACGTAAATGTAAAAATTAAATTTGCAAATAAATACAAAAAATAAACTTTTGATCTATGCTTAGCGTTGGGGTACTGCACGGTGGCACAGATAGCTGATCTTAGGGACATAAATGTTATTTATTGGATCGTTATATTTTCATGATTGTGATATATTCTTTAATTCACTGGTTTCGTGGTCCGTTCGACCAATTAATATAACACAATTAATTACGGTTTTTAGTTGAGATGAAAAAAAGTTAATGGCACGAGAGGGATTCGAACCCACGACCTTCGGCTGAAATATGGCAAAAGGAGGCAAAACTCGTAAGGTGAGGTTGAGATGGGGAGTTGATGTCCGATTGGATCGAGGTCACGACAGCTCAGGTGGTAGAGCAGCGGCGTATCTAGCCGAAGGTCGTGGGTTCGAATCCCTCTCGTGCCATTAACTTTTTTTCATCTCAACTAAAAACCGTAATTAATTGTGATATATGCTAGTTTTGATAGGAATGTATTTATCTGCAGGAATACTGTGGTCAGACTTCTTGATCGGCATGAATGTGTGATATTTGTGTTGGATGACTTTACTCTGGGCTTGAAAGAAATGGGAGCTTTATTATTATTATTATTAGTTTGAAAAATCGACTAATCTCGGGGGTAATTTGTTAGTGAAAATGAAAGGCTTGTCCCAAACATCGATTATTCGGAGGCCGTGCGAACGAAATGAAAAAATTCCAATTTTCAAGAGTGAATGGAGTTGTTTCTCCCCCAATCGCCCCGAGGATTGTCGCATACTCGGAAGCAGTATGAAGGAAGTAACGTGGGTGTATACAATTTATTGAGATGAATGAAAAATTTTATCCCAAGTCATCCTAACGAATATAGTGTATTCTGAGAAAATGCGATTGGAAGCTGGTACAGTAATTTATTAGCGAGAATTTAGACGGCCGAGTGTGTCGAGGTACTCTGAGGCGGTGCAGGTGAAACAACGTTTGTGAGCCTGATTTATTATCTTGCGTGGAATGGAAGGACTTCAATTTCACCAAGGATCTAGTACACTCGTCAGTATGATGAACTCCGGTAGTCGTTATAATTTATTAGCGTGAATTAAGGAGCTTATCTCCAATTACCATGATGAATGTGGAGTACTATGTGGCAGTTTGAATGAAAACTGGTGTGCAAATATATTTGATTAGCGTGGATGAAAGAAGCTTATCCCTAATCACACTAATAAATACCCCATATTCTGGGGCAGTATGATCTAGTGTGTGTGATTATAATTTATGAGCGCAAATGGAAGGAACCACCCCCATTCCAATTCTTCTTAATTAATCTTAAATCATAACGAGTATTCCTTGGCATTACTATAAGAGTCGGTTACCTTAACATGTAAAGATTACTAGACTTGAAAGTAACCTGGCCGCAGCCAATAAAAATGATTAAAAAATCGATTAGCAGGGAAAAACTCGAGAAAAATGAAGAAAAACAGTGAGAGAGGGCTGATAATGGCCAGTATAGTTACCCAACAACAACAAATAAACCATACAATACTCGGTTTTCTGCTTGATTGTGACATTCTTGTGTGTCGCGTGTGGGTGCACTCTCAATTACGCAGAAAACAAACACTTCGAGCCCCGAAGATGATCTCGATAAAGACTGAAACGTTGGCACGATAAAGAAAATGTTTTTCTAAAACCTAGGTCACACCAGACCGCATATCACGATGTCCGAATAATAATAGTCTTGAAAGGGTTCAAGACGGATATCTGCCCTAAGAATCTTCGTGGTTGTCCAAGTCTTTATTTTGTTTATTAATATTGACAGGCAAGAAGTCCATTTCCAAAGATACGGCAGCAATAAGAAATATATAGTTATAAAAATGCTAAGATAAATATTATTCGATTATATTTTGTACATATGGAAAACATAAGCATGCTTTTATAATTCACGTATTTATTGCAATTTGGTTAGTGGTAAAATAAGAATCCTCAGCACTGAACCATTGTGGATATGAAATATTAGAAATAGCAATTTTTCTCACACCTGAGATAATACATCATAAAAGATTTGCGCACGTTCATCAGCATTTTTATTTTCAAACAGCGCTTTTCAATCGTCGAGAGAAATACATTCATTAAATGTTGACAAAATCTGTGGCTTTGAAATTTAAAAGTTTTGAAATTAAATTTTAATTTGAATGTGATGGAACAGTGAAATTTAATGAAATAGGAGGATGATGGAAGGAGGAAAGTACAATGAGTACATTTTTCTTCGTTCAGTTTCACTAGTCTTCCCTAAGCTCAGGGTGTTGATAAATATTGGAGGTGGTTTGAGTAAGATTCGAATAAGACGACAAAACATTACTTTAAACAATATATAATTTTTGGCATTATGTATTAGGTTTTATTCGTAAATAAAAGAACACAGTGCCAAAGTTTGATTCGTCTAGCAATAGCTTGTTAGCTACACAAAACCAGTAAAAAACATTACAAAAAAGTGTGATGCCAGCTCGCAGTTTGATTAAAAAGGAAAAACTACTTGAATTCGGTTCCACTGTAGTTACGCAGGCAATTTTAACAAATAATTTAAAAACGTTAGTTTAAATTTGAAATTTAGAAGGTCGAAGAGCAGTATGAAAAAGCCAATATTTAAAAAAAAGCCTGTTAACCAATAACAGAATCTAGTATACAATATCATCAGAACACATTTTTGATGTTTATAGAAAATTTTATGAGAATAGCAAACTATGTTTTCATTCACAGATAAACTCTTTATTTGGTCATTTGTAAAGCTAATTTAGCGGAAGAATGTTTTAAAAATATTAAGAATGATTAAAAAGGATAATTTGCTTTGTAACTAATAAAGTATATTCTTAAGCGAAGAAAATATTATTTTTCGGGGAAAATGTGGAAAGAGATTCGCTTGTAATAATAGCTATATCCAGCTCAGGCCGGATAATTTTCGTTTAATCATTTGGTAGAAGGCCCTTTTCACAATTCCGGCAATTTGAAACAGTCAATTTCATCGTGTAGTGTACAAAACCCAGCCAACTAAACGCACCTTTCAACGAAAAGCGGCCTGCGTTAGTCGTCATTAGTGGTAGAAATGGAGTCATTATCCTCCGTGATAACGCAAGGCCTCATATTTCGCCGTTAATGATGCAAAAACGCTGCGACTCTTCACGGGACGTGATACATCACCAACAACACTTGGTTGCTCTCTTCATATGACCTTCCGTTACGATCAAATCGCATCATTTTTATATAAAAAATATGATTAAAAAAAACTCACTAATTTCGTTGTCCGCTTGACCAATTAATATATTACAATCAATTAATGTTTTTAGTCGAGATAAAAAATGGTATTGAAAAATGGCAAAAAGGAAGAAAAATTCTAAATGTGGGATTGAGATGGGAAGTTAGTGTCGGAGTTGATCGAGTAACGATAGGTCAAATGGTAGAGCAGCGGCGTATCTAGCCGAAGATCGTGAGTTCGAATCCCGCTCGTGCCATTGAATTCTCTATCTCGACTAAAAACCTTAATTAATGATTAAAAACGGTGGAAAAGTTTAGCCTCGTAGATTTCTATCAGGAATACCTTTCAAGGAAAGTAATTATGTGTAGTGATTAGTGACCGTTAACGGATAATTTTCAGATATCGTGAGATGCGACAGTGCCCTTTCAACACGACATGGCACAATTACACAGAAGACAAACACTTTGAGCCCTGAGGATGATCTCAATAAAAGATCGAAACGTTGGCACCATAAAGAAAATGTTTTTCTGAAAACCTACATCACACCAGACCGCATCTCACGATATCTGAATAATTGAAAGTAATAATTTAATATTTAACATATGCAGAGTAAAATTTAGGCGGATAGAATATTTGCACGGAGAAAAAAAGAAAAGGAAAGTGAGAGAAAAGAGAGACAAAGATCATCATTCTCATATTAGCTGGAATTCCTACACGCTCTTTATGTAGAGCCAAGGAATTACACAATTCAACTAAGTGGGAAATATCGAGCAAGATTTCTTTATATACTGGACGAAATACGGGGGTTTTGGGCCAAAAATAACAGTCCATGTGGGAGCCTCTCTATCCTTCCTTAATGTTAACCTATCGACGGTGCTCAGGATATGCTGCCGAACCCGCCTACCGGCGCTTCCACTTTTTTTAAATAATTTTTATTGATTTTTAGCGACAGTAGGAAACTGAAGATAGTCCAATGAATGAACCTTCAGGAACTCGGCAAGAAAGTTTAGAGAAAGAATTAGCGGTTTTTTATGTGTAACATAAGCTCATGTTATACATACAAGATAAAATTTGTAAAATAATTATATCCTTTGTTATACTCATTTTAAAATGTAAATGTATTGTTAAAAAAATGTAGACGCAGACGATAGGTGTAATTCCCGAAACTTCCAAAAATGTTACGGACAAGTTCTTAAAACGTCAAACTATAAACATACAAAAGAACATAAGCCTTTAAAAAAATTCCATGTTATATAATAAAAGTTATACAGCCAGTCAGTAAATTTTAAAAAGGCTTTTCAATTTTATTTAAATTTTTCTTTTAATTTTTAAGTTCGATATATGTTTTATTTAATTTTTTACTATTTTCAATTAATTAATATTTATGAAAGGTATTGGTTCAGATGAAAAAGTCAGCGTCACGTGCGGGATTCAAACCCACGGACCTTGGGCTAAATACGCTGCTGCTCTACCACTTGAGATATCATGACTTCGATCCGTTTATGACGCTGACTTTTTTTATCACCACCAATACCTTTGATAAATGTTAATTAATTGAAAAAAGTTAATTGGTCAATTGGACTACGAACTGTAATGGATTTATTAATTAAACTGAAGTATGTCTCTACGTAAACTCTCCGTCGCCATTTCAATTGTCGTCGAGAATCCAAACCGATTACACGGCATTTGAAAAATAGCAAAAAAGAGGGAAAATTCGAGAGTGATGTTGAGATCGGGAAGTTGTTGTCCGAGTGGATTGAGGTCACGATAGCTCAAGAGGTAGAGCAGCGGCGTATCTAGCCGATGATCGTGGGTTCGAATCCCGCTCGTGACGCTGACTTTTCACCTTAACCAATACCTTTCATAAATATTAATGAATTGCAAAATGTCAATTGGTCAATCGGACCAACTGTAATGGATTTTTTACTAGCATTATTATTTTGTTGACCTGCGGTAGATGTAATTTTCAATGCAATAAGATGTTTATATTGTTTTGTTATTTTATTTTAATTGTTGCATCTAAAATTCTGTTCTTTATATCATAATTAATCAAAATATTAAATTAATACTAAGCTGAGAAACAAAGGTTTATCGGAAAAAGGTTGGTATTTTTAAAAATCTTTATTTTTCCTTTCTAATCAAATTTCGGTTTCAATCCGTTGTAGAAATGGAATGGAGCCTTCTGATTTTCTAACTGAATGATTTGATTAAATGTGGTCAATTCAGCGTTAATTCCGACTGTTCAATGTTCCGTGAAAAACGTCGATAAGGGTCAAACCTCTTGGGCTCCAGTGAACGTAGCCATACTTAGGCATTTAAAGAACAGGCGAGAAAAAGAGTACATTTCTTATAAATGGTGTCCTTTTTAAATGCTCCGGCTAAATTTCTGTTGAACCAATGACGCTATAAAAAAAATGTTTTTAGAATTGTTTTAAATTTTTACCTTTTTGGGAGAAAAATTATGTAGGGAACCTCAGGCCCAGTTCTACTTCAAAATTTCAAATACGACTGTATACATCCTGACGTAGAATTTTAAAGGACATTTTACGCTGAAAACAATGGTGCAGTCGGATTGTAAATTGGTCAAAAAGTGCCAAAGTTCTGGCAAAAAGTTTGGTTAAAAACTGTTATTTGATGACAAGTTTTGCGCTTTGTAACCACTCTTCACCGGTACACAGCAATAGAGTCACGGGAGATGGATTGACAAAAATTGTCTACCCTTTGCCGCAGTTCTTCAAATGAGGTTGCTGGGTTATGATTGCCGTAGACACTGTTTTTTAAATGGTCACAGAAATAGTCAAGTGTACATATTTGGAAAGTGACGATTCAAATAACGTCTCGCCTGCAAATAATTGTTTGCGTGGTATCCATTAAGGTGGAGAAGCGTTCTTTGTCGTTGTTGCAGAGGAGGATCATCAAATAGTATTGGTACAACCTCTTTCAAAACATTGAGGACCTGAAAACGAATCGTTTTCGCAGAAATAAGACCCAGTTAATTTATTTTCTAGAAGTACGCTTAAACGTTGATGCTTCAAAAATTCCAACAGTGAACTTGAATTCATCCCGCCAAAGGATGAGTGTAAAAACGTTTTATTCAGCCTCCCATTTGTGCAAGGAACGTTAGACGACCGTCGTAATCAAAGTCTCTGAAGGAGATGAGAGCTCTTCCGTTCATTCTTAATGGAAAACTGAATGTAACGAATACGAATTCTTGTCAAATTTATTTACTTCCAGCAATTAAGGTTTGCTAATTTGACAAACAAGGACAGGATGTAAACAATAAAGGCTATTTATATTTACTTTAGTGAAGAAACAAATTATCTAAAATTAACAACGAAACAATTCAAATGCCATTATGTCAAACTTTTTGCCATAATTTTATCATTTCATGACTAATTTAAAATGCTATTGTACCATCGATGTATACAATGGATACCAGGGCTGGAGGAGTTCCGTCCTGATCACTGCAGCTGTTCAACTTATTGTACTATACCCTGGCTCCATATTTTTGGGCATAAAGTGAACTTGAGCCCCCGTTGTACCGGTGTTCTTCCATCGAAGAAACTCATTTTTGAAGGGGGTTGGGACCAGGTTCAGGGCGGCTGAGATCCGGTCCCGCCCCTTCCATTGATGAGTACCGTGTCAAATTCTTTCAATTGCGGCCACCGGCCCCCTGAGTCGTCAGAAAAATTCCAGAGGCGACGGTGGGAATCGAACCCACGACCGCGGGGTCTACTAGCCGAGAGTCTGACGCCTTAACCACTCGGCTACCTTTTAAAATTAAAAAGGACTCGATGATGATAAAAATAAACTTTTTTGTATGAATAGTTCTTTTTATTTCAAAAATTTAAGCTATGCGTAAAAGGGACCTCACGATCCCTAGCTTATTCTGTGATGAATCCTATCTTCAACGATCTAAGACTAACCGTTTTCGAAATAAACAGGGAGGGGTACTCACAACATTTGTGTAAATCCTGTTAGCTCTGTTAGACAAAGAAAATGTTGACGTACACTTGTAAAGAACCGACTAAACATTGCTCGATCTGACGGGTCAAAGGTGTACTCACAAAACTAGCCGTTAGGGCGTAGGTAACCAACACGGCAGTCATGCATTTAACAGCTGTTTTTTCGTTTGCACGTATTTTTATTCTTAAATGCGTATACGCAATCAGACCAATACATTCATTTTGTGCCCTGATACTCTCATTCATAATCGATACATCCCGTATCCTATAAAGTTGAAGGCTGTTAGACGTTAGGTTACAAATTATGTCTGCCAGCACGAATTGGAGCGTATCATTAATACTTTTCAAGTGCATAGATAGCATTTTGAATGAAAGAGTTGATTAATTTTTCTTTTTTACTAACACACTCATACAATTAAACCCAAAACACAACCATAACAAACAACAGCCCCCTCACGCGTCTTTCGTCGGGTATAACTCAGAAATGGTCGATCCTATCGAAATTTTCTTTTCAGTAAAAGTAGCAGAAAATAAACTCTAGATTGAACTGTCCAACAGAACTGAGAGATACTCATTTAATTTTTTTGTTCGATTAATTTCATCATTATTTCTGTTAATGCTTGAATAGATTCCCTTTTATATGTAGATGATTATTATATTTTAATTCTCATATATTTTTAAAATGAATAATAAAAAAAATCGTATGAATTAAAGGACCAATCCAAAATTCAATTTTTATATTGGTTTTTTATCTGTCAAACTCGAACCTTTGGTTGTACGTTGAAGCGTGCACGTTAGAAATGATAAAATTTTTCTCATCTCTATCAATTAAGAAAGGTAAAAAAAATGCTTTTCTCTGACCTTATTGAACTCTTTGTGACCATTGGGGTGTATAGGAATTCGGACCGGGGAATATCCTTCATACAATAACGTTCCTTATACCCCTGACATATTACAAATTGTAAATTTATGTCCTTATTTTTGCACTACTCCTACCCAGGTACTATATGTATATATAAAAATGTAAATTAAAATATCCCAGAAATATATATATACACCGGTTTAAGGCAGACAACTTTAATTTTTCTTAGAAGAAGCATCAAGTATATATTTTTTCTGAGGGGGCCGCGGTAGCCGAGTGGTTAAGGCGTCGATCCCCACCGTCGCCTCTAGAATTTTTCTGACGCCTAAGGGGGCCGCTGGCCGCAATTAAAAGAAATTGACACGGCACTCATCAATGGAAAGGGCGGGACCGGAACTCAGCGACCCTGAACCTGGTCCTAGCCCCCTTCAAAAATGAGTTTCTTCGATGGAAGAACACTGGTACAACGGGGGCTCAAGTTCACTTTGTGTTGTGAGCCCTCCCCCAAAAATGGAGCCAGGGTATAGTACAATAAGCTGTACAGCTGCAGTGCTCAGTCCCTGGTATCCATCCATCCACATCCACATATATTTTTTCTGAATTGCTAGTTTTCAAATGTTCTTTAGTCAAATTGACCGTATTATTAATGTTTACGGTCAAACTTCAATGTTTCCGTCTAACAGGTTCATGAAACAGCCGACGATTTATTAAAATGTGTTATTAAAATAATTAAATTTGAATAAGTGCCAAAAAATTACAATTATTTACAAATTCGGTAATTACCTTTATATTTACGATTTATTAACAACTTACAAAATAATAATTAAAATAATTTAACTATTACTATTAAAAAAAACATTTACTGATGATTTAAGAGTCATGCAAACGTTCACACAAAAAACCGGGAGGGAGGTAATGGCCAAAACGTCTAACAACTAAATACTCACCTCGTACTAAAATGAAAGTATTTTATTCAAAACTATAAGATTTACCATTAAGGGAAATGTATTTCAGAACGATATGATTAAAACAAACATACCTATTATAGAGAAAAATTTATTTTTTCTTTACAAAAACGATTTTTTTTGTTTAAAAAATTGTTCAAATATCCGAAATGGAAAAACATGTGCACAGTAATGTTAACCAAGCCGGCCTCTTATCAACGAGGCGGTTTGGTTGATTCAACTAAGTTGCCAGGTTCACACTCAACTAGTTTAGACCTTTCTTTATTAGTTTCACACGAGGCAACTTATCAGAATCAACCTCTCTTCCCGACGGGAGGTCACTACGATGTAGGAGGAAGCAGGAGCACTTATGCTTGCTCTTCTGAAAAAAGAGAAGCAAAAAAGGGAAAACCCAGTAAAGAAAAGTGTTGGCTGATCCGTTTTTATAAAATTGGGAAACAGGCCCTCCCTCTAAGCTTCGCTTCTTTTAATTTTATCACTATACTCCTCCCACCTGATGTCCCATAACACGGGACTAATACGAATATCTTAAATGAACTATTCCACGTTGAAACTTTCAATTGCAACGATTCTATACAGAAATCAGCTGAACGACTGGCGTGAAGAACGAATGCCGAGCAGTCTTTTCAGTCAACCAATGGGATGAGAGCACGAGCGGCTCATGTGCCTGCCTTGGTAGACGAGTTGTGTGCGTGTGAAAGGGTTGGGGCGATTCAAAACCATTTTGCTTCCACGTCACTTTTTGACACCCGTCCGTTCAACCAGTTGAATCGGCTAGTCTGAAAGAGTTGTGTATCTAACACAATTCGAAAAATTCGACAAAAATACCCCAACACCCTACATAAAGATCAAAGGGTCTATTACGATGTTCCAGAGCGATGCTCCTAACGAAAGTGAACGTTAAACAACTTTTACAAGGTGCCAACTTACTGCTGCCCCCGTTTTATAGAAAACTGCGTGTAAATTCCTCGTACTTTTGTAAATGGACCCCATTACGGTTTGATAAAGATGTAAAACTTGGTTTTGGCTCCACTACAACGAATCGACCAGGTAAATATTAAGTAAATTACGTACAATGACAATTAATTACGGTTTTTAGTTGAGATGAAAAAAGTTAATCGCACGAGAGGGATTCGAACCCACGACCTTCGGCTAGATACGCCGCTGCTCTACCACCTGAGCTGTCGTGACCTCGATCCAATCTGACATCAACTCCCCATCTCAACCTCACCTTACGAGTTTTCCCTCCTTTTGCCATATTTCAAACAGATCACACGACATTTGAAATATTACAAAAGGAGGGAAAACTCGGGTGCTGTCGACAAGTTTTCACGCAGTTTGAAAAAGTTCTCTACTAAACCCTTTTTATTGATGAATATTCGGTTTTTGCTTCAATCGGACTGGGTCATTTGGTGAAAGACTATGCGGTGCTGATAATTTTTTTTACAAAATCCGTTTTTCGGCGCAAGAGACAAACCGTTCCAAAATTTTAGTCTCTATTTTCTGCCGTGAAAACAATGAAATGTAAATGTTTAGGCACAGAAGCTTATTATCGTCGGTCAATTTATAAAATCCATTTACTCAGCTTCCGCGTCTTCGGAAGACGACCTAAGCTGGAGGAACGAGTTCATCGTTTACATTGAACACTTTGGCCAGCTGCTGATATGTGTGAACTAATCAAGTTCAATAGGTTCCCTCAATTCGCCGTAATTTAATACAGTTGTCCGGTCTACAAGACAGGTACATTTTTTTTTAGAATAGGACTTTTATCGATAGCCATGTCGATCTCAAAGAAGCCTTTAACTAACCCAACCCAAAGTCTTCAACCAGTTC
>CM077101.1:5351644-5366405 GCA_039619505.1 Cimex hemipterus | reverse complement strand
GTAGGCCCGTACCCCATCCTTAAAAGGTCCGGGACCTGGTCGGCTCACGTCCTGCATAAACCTGTTGGACCTGTTCACAAACCCAATGATTTTGGACCATTTTATCTTGGGGAGTGTTTTGGTTATGCCCACTCCTTCGAAAGTTTCAAATCTTTCCCTAGCAAACCTATCACATTTTGCTAGGTAGTGCTGTGCTGTTTCTTCCTTTGTTTCAGAGAAGCGGCAAAAGGAGTCTGGTAAGGTACCCATTGTGAAGAGGTGTCTTCTCAAGGGGCAATGGCCCGTTGGGATACCTATCAGTCTCGTAATTCCCATCGTAGAGTTAGAGAATAACCATTTCGCTTCTTTTGGTTTGATTTCCTTCAGAAACTCCTTCGATTGCCTGTGTAAGGAATTGTTTCATGCCCCAGCAACTTATACTCTTTTTCGCTGTGCTTCAAGAGTGGGGAAATACCGGTTGTGGCCCGACAAACGCAGTAGTTGATCCTTTCTTGGCCAGGATGTCCACCTTTTCATTGCCATAATGCCTCTTATCAGCTGGTATCCATATGAGCTTACCCTATTCTCATCCCTAATAGTTAATAGTTAGTCCGACACTATATTCATATCAAAAACATTTTATTGAAGAATTTTTATCTCCATTAAATTATTTGGAATGTAAGAAATATTAAATATATTAAAGTGTATGTTATTTTCAACTAATAAAGCGACATCTGATTTTCCATTACCTCTAACTTCTCTCATTATAATATATTTTTTAAAGAGTGGATAAGTCCTGGCTGAAACCAAGCTTCCGATATTGCCATGACCGTAAACGTTTTATTGTACATGAAGGCCCCCAAATTGTGCGTGTTTGCTACGAACGATCTTGCAAGCAATTGAATTAAATCGAAGGTATCTTTGATGAGCCTTGAAAATGTAAATTAAATACGTGTTTTTCTATAATTACATTTATTTTGGCGGTATTCTTCAAATTTTCTGGGCCATCTTGAATAATTTTTATTATTACTCTATGTACTAATTCACAAATTACACTAAAATTATCTGATTTCCCATTCCATTCAAGCTCAGAGAGTCTATGTGGGTTGTTTCGTATTAATCCACGTCGTATATTCTTTGGTACTAATGGGCTATATAACGTTTTGTTATCGTTCGTCCTGGAAAGACCTATTTCTTTTTTTGTTGCCGATTTATTGCCGTAACGAGTGGTATTTGGTGGAAGTGGAGGACACATTGATATATCCTTTAGACTGTGTCATGTCCTGCGGTTATTTTAAAGTAGGAATTTTGGTTTCCCCCGGTGTTTTGCATCTTTGTATGATACATTTTCGTTATTAATCGCTTTTCGTTTTTTATATTCCAAACATTTTGTTGGGAGAAAATCGAATGGGTGCCCAAGCAATGTAAACATTTGATCGGCAGTTCGGCTTTATCGCAGTCTTTTTTCTCGCGTGGTCCCGAGCAATTTCCACATCCAAGTGAACTCACCAATGTTCAACAACCGTATATATATTACGCAGGGCGGGCGACCAGGACCCGAGGGGTTAGAAGCCTGGGTTGGCCCGTACCCCATCCCTAAAAGGTCCGGGACCTGGTCGGTTCACGAGTCCTGCATAAACCTATTGGACTTATTAACAAACCCCAGGATTTTGGACCATTTTAACCTGGGGAGTGTTTTAGTTATGTCCTCTCCTTCAAAGGTGTCGAATCTTTCCCTAGCATACCTATCACATTCGGCTAGGTAGTGTCGAGCCGTTTTCTCTTTAGTTTCGCAGAAGCGGCAGAAGGGGTCTGGTAGGGAGCCCATTATGAAGAGGTGTCTTCTCAGGGGGCAATGGCCCGTCAGGATGCCTATCAGCCTCCTAATTCTCCTCCTAGAATTGGAGAGTAACCATTTCGCTTCCTTGGGTTTGATTTCCTTCAGAAACTCCTTCGATTGCCTGCATCCGGGGGACGTATTCCATTCCTTGAGGAATAGTTTCATTCTCCAGCAACTTATACTCTCTTTTGCCGTGCTTAAAGAGTGGGGTAATACTGGTTGCGGGCCGACAAACACAGTATTTGATCCTTCCTTGGCCAGGCTGTCCGCCTCTTCATTGCCGTAGTGCCCCTTATGAGCTGGTATCCATATAAGGGTTACCCTATTCTCGTACCTGGTAATGATCCTGTTAATGAGTTCAACCGTTTCCTCCACCAGTCTAGATGTTGATAAATCTTTTTGTAATGCTTTTAGACTGGCCTGACTGTCAGAAAAAATTTTTATGTCTTTTCCCCTTATCCTGTTAGCCATAAGTATTCTGCAGCAAACATTGATGGCCCAGACCTCTGCCTTCAACAACCGTACAATGATCTTTTACAAGTCCGAATCTTAAACATTTAAAACACTTAACAACATTTCTGACGTACGGTCTAACTTTACATGCAACAAAGCGAATATATATACACTAACAAGCAGGTTTTGACCTCTCAATGAAATCAGTATTGTCCCAGTTGGGATTGAAACATTTTTGTCTCTGATTGGACTGTTTCTTTGATTTAAACGATTAAATCTTTTCCCTAAGTCCGTGTTTATTTGAAAGGGCACTAGGTACGTACTTTAATATTTTGTGCTGCAGAAAAGTAGAATTGACGCAAACTCTATTTTGACCAGCTTTATCTATGCTGAAAATATCCGCGTTTCGGATGATTTTCAAATATAATTTTACCAAGTGACATGGATGTAATTTTAAGAAACGTTTATTCTGCGTACGTAGCCTATCCGACACGCGTGCGACTCTCCAAGGAAACATAATAAAGACCAATATCTGTTTTACGAAATAACCGTTTATGAGCACTATTTATATAGCTCGATGCAACATTGCAGTTTAACAAAATTTGTTTTAAAATATATTTTTCATCACTTCCATCATTCTCGTTTTGGCTTTGCCCTATCCTCCATCGTACTGTCTTTTAAGTCTTTTAAAGCGTCATCCGGAAGTTTCCCTCCATTGACGAAGGACACCTCCCTGGCTGTTGTTATTAACAGTCAATTGTGATTTAAAATGACAAAAAATATTTTATCGATTAAATAAATGATGAATTTAAATAAAAGAAAAAAATCACTTTTAACTTATGACCCTAAGCTTAACGCTGTTATCTTAATACTTGGACGGACGTTACAGTACGAAGGTGGGAACACAACTGGCCGTGGTACTTCTATAGCCTCATTCCCAAAAGTACACTTTTGAAACCGGTTTTGGACAGTGCTCTCGCTTATTGTTTCATCACAGCACGTAGTGCAAATTTTAATAGCTGCTTCGGCCGCAGATAATTAATACAATTATCACTTATGAATTATCAGGTTTTGATACGTGAGAAAAAATATATTTTGTAATACACAATGAACTGTCCAAGACCATTTATGAATTGACGCATTATTCTCTTGGTATATCGTGGTGTAAGCCCTGTAGTGGATATAGAATGTTGAACGGTACTGAAACACAATACAGGGTGAATTGCTACTCGTGCTACAAACTTCTCCAGTAGATTCTTCACCCTAAAATGAACAAAAAAGTTCATATTGTCCATGGTCCGATTCTCAACCATTTCAGAGTAATTTCGCTTTTTATCGATTTTGAAAGATATCACGTCCTGGGGTCGGAAAATCGTGATATCTTTTAATCTAAACATTTCTCTGAAAATCGAATAGCACCGTTGAAATTCCCGTTAATTTTTCAATAAGAAGATGACGGTGGCAAAATGTTTGGGCTAATTTTTTGTGTTTTATTTCAGCCAGAACTACAAAACGAGTGGAAAATTGTGTAAATCGGAAAGTGTATAAAGTAATCCAGAGTTTCTAATTTTAGTCTCAGAAGGCAGCAAATTTGAGGAAAACTACCTGATTTAATAACGCTTCCAACGCACTCGTCATTTTCTTATTTAGTGGTTGTGAGACCAAGATGTTGATGACAAAAAGAGAAAAACTGTAAAAACCACAAAAAGTTTTTTCACTTTGTTTTTCTCTCAAAATCATAATTCCATTGAATTTTTTTAATTTAATTTAATGCCCATTTAGTATGTAATGCTTAAGAAGGATCTCCCAGTTCAAGGTGTGTGAAATTTTGAAAAAGGAAAAACTATATCCCTACCACGTTCAAAAGATTCAAGTATTGCACACTGGTGACAATTATCGTAGGAAGGAATTTTGTTGCTGGCTTGTACAATCTGACACTGAGGAACATCACTTCTTTCATCGAATTTTGTGGTCAGATGAATCAAATTTCACCCGAGACGGAGTATTTAACACCCATAATCTGCACCAATACTCCCATCAAAACCCACATGCAAGTCGTCAGCAACATTCCCAAAGACGTTTTTCAATCAATGTTTGGGCGGGAGTTATTGGAAATGTCCTCATCGGTCCCTACTTAGATTTTCCGGCAAGATTAACTGGCCCAATTTATTTAAATTTTATCCAAAACATGCTGCCCACCTTGCTGGAGGACCTTCCTTTACAATTGAGACGAAACATAATTTTTCAGCACGATGGTGCGCCTCCAAATTCCTCTAGATTAGTTCAGGCGTATTTGAATCGAACATTCGAAACATGGATCGGCCGTGGTGGGACAGTTCCATGGCCACCAAGATCTCCTGATCTTAACCCCATGGATTACTTCGTCTGGGGATATCTCAAGGAACTAGTCAAAGTGACAAACGTCGACGATTTGAGAGCAAGGATCTTCACCGCTCTGAAAAACTTAGACGTGTTCTCAGTTTTGGTGTGACAGTTGGAAGTATGAGAAAACGGGCACGTTTGTGTATTTCGGAGAACGGTTTTCAATTTGAACAAAAACTAAAATGAATAAAAATAAATGAATTTTAAAAATTATTGGTGAGTTTCTATGTTTTTTTCCAATCTAAAAAGTTGAACTCTCAAACATTAGCAATCCTTGAACCACCATTTTTTCTCTTTTTGTCATCAACATCTTGGTCTCACAACCACTAAATAAGAAAATGACGAGTGCGTTGGAAGCGTTATTAAATCAGGTAGTTTTCCTCAAATTTGCTGCCTTCTGAGACTAAAATTAGAAACTCTGGATTACTTTATACACTTTCCGATTTACACAATTTTCCACTCTTTTTGTAGTTCTGGCTGAAATAAAACACAAAAAATTAGCCCAAACATTTTGCCACCGTCATCTTCTTATTGAAAAATTAACGGGAATTTCAACGGTGCTATTAGATTTTCAGAGAAATGTTTAGATTAAAAGATATCACGATTTTCCGACCCCAGGACGTGATATCTTTCAAAATCGATAAAAAGCGAAATTACTCTGAAATGGTTGAGAATCGGACCATGGACAATATGAACTTTTTTGTTCATTTTAGGGTGAAGAATCTACTGGAGAAGTTTGTAGCACGAGTAGCAATTCACCCTGTATATGAAAAAGCTCACCAAGTTTTCTGGTTACCTAAGAGATTATGCCAGAAAAAAGGGACCCTCCGCATTATATGAATATGAATACCTGACAATAGCAAATGAAAAATCGCGTGAACTTTTCGGTATACCTCTTTTATACCCTTTTATTCAACTTCTTGTATTTTAAAGGCCTATTGAATCGGCAACGTTCGATTCCCTGTCTTCCAATGATCCTTAGTTTTGTTCACTTTTTATTTATGCCTTTCTTTGTTTTGGATCCGTGTATGAGTTAAAACGTCATCAGCAATCCTTCCTTTTTTATAACAATTCGAAAATTTTCAGAACGCTGCTGGATCTGCTTATGCTAAGAACACCTCTCTATTAAAAGTTTTCATGTAGAAGAATGATTAATAAAGAAAATGTCACTGCGATTATTGCTACGACTTATGTTGAGAGAATCATAAACGTCCATTCTGCCACTGCCGTAATAAAACCAGTGTTGTTGAGTCTCTCCTGCAAAATTAATTTTCATAATTAAAATAGGTTTCTACGGCTTACTTTATCTTCCAGAAGGACCATATTCGCGCACAACACAATCTTGAAAATTGTTGAAAAACAAAAGGTAAATTAACTCTATCTCGACCACTCAACAAAACTAAATATCCAATTGATAAATCATTGATAATATCCAATTATAAATCTTTTGGAGAGCAAAATAAAGTGTGTTAAGTCTCGGATTAACAAGGTGTGTCTGTGAAGGTAAAGTGGTTTGAAATACCTTGATTGTTGCGTATTGGCCTGTGTAGTAGTGTGCGGATTGCTTCCAATCAAAGCTTCTATTTGGTCAAAGTCAACTGTCGAAGGGGTGGCCTGAACACTATCCGTCTTCTAAGTCGAAATTGCGGCTCCTAAACCCCGGCAAAGTACGCTGAAACGGTACATTCTCATATAAAAGTAGTCACCCTCAAAAGCATCAACCTTTTTACGATTATATTCCTTTGGATTAAATTGAAATAATAATAAATTGTAAATTGTATAAAAAGTAAACATTTACAATTACTTTAAGGCTAACTTGTATGTTCAGCATTATTAACCTTGAGTTAATGGATTAGACCTAAAGGCCGAAAATTTCTTAATTGTTAAATATTTTCTACAATTCGATGAAATAACAGGTGAATAGTACCATAGCAAATTAAAAAAAAAATACAGAAAGTTTTCATTTTTGGTTTTGGTATGTCACGGTACTGTATTCCGCATAGCGTTTTCACCGTTCCGCTTCGACAATCTCAGATGTTCTTGGAAATCACAATACAGCAAATCATTCCGGTCATTCCAAAGGATGTTAGAAATAATACCGTCTGTCGAATTTTGCATTTTTCAAATAAAACGTTTTCATGGTATTTAATTGCAAAGCACAACAGGACAAGCGTATTGATACTATTTCATTAATTTATACAAATCGTTCCGATATAGAAAGTGCAAACTTAAATAAAAATAACAATTAGGGTAAGATGACACTAACCCTGTTGTTGGCACTTCTCAAAATTTACTTGGTCGGACGAAGCCCATTACCAGAATCGTTCAAGTCCCTATACACATTAGTTTCCTCACTTGGGGGTGTAATTGTTATTCTAGTTGTATAAGTTTCATCCGAGTCCTGTGCCGTAGCAACACAACACATGTTCTATGATGGTTTTCCCTGATTATTCCCGTCTGTATAATCCTGAAAAGATAACAAAGCCGAGCCATTAGCCATTTTTTCCATTTACGCCTCCTTTCACCTTAAAGAAGCCGACTCCTCAATAAAAATGTCTTTCCATCCCGACTTACACACCCTGAAAACTCTCAATCAATCAATCAATCAATCCCGACTTCCTTCCCGACCGCTTCAAAATCCAATGTATATAAACATAAAACATTTATATTTTCACTTGCACTCTAAAAATGGCAGACAATAATGACACATCTACACGGAAAACAAACACTTTGAGTGAGTAGATATAATTTGATTGAATCTAAAATTTTTCAAGGATTGTATAAATTCTTTTATTTTAAACTGAAATTTTCTAGCATTGTACAAATAAATTCTTTTAGTCTAAAATTTTCTAGCATTGTACAGATTTATTTAGTTTAATTTTTTTTCGCATCATTATTCAGATATCATGAGATGCGGTCTGGTCCTCCATGTACTTATAAAATTTAAACAATGCTTATAAACCCTAGGCCCTGAAGATGATCTCAATAAAGATCGAAACGTTGGCACGATAGAGAAAATGTTTTCCTAAAACCTATCTCACACTAGCCCGTATCCCACAACCTCCAAATAATTATTTTTTTAAAGTTTCTTCATGGTGAGCTGGTTTCGTCTTATTCTTGGGTTCTATCATTTCAGTCTTTCTTTTTTATTATTATTTGTATTCATTAAACCGAAAATGTCTCAAACATGGTATTGTATAAACAATAACCCCAAAAAAAAGTTATAAACATTTTTTACTCAGCGTACATGTCTTCTTTTTCAAATGATTTAGCCACTATACTAATGCTGTATTAGTGGCCGGAGCTTTCAAAACCTACTCAGGCATCAACAGTCGCATATAATGACGATGGTTCCTCGTATATTGGCAGAATCGACATACCCTTTTTAAACCAGTATGGGTTAAAATGCTTATTGAAACGGC
This sequence comes from Cimex hemipterus, assembly GCA_039619505.1. Lineage (NCBI taxonomy): Eukaryota > Metazoa > Arthropoda > Insecta > Hemiptera > Cimicidae > Cimex > Cimex hemipterus. The sequence goes on along the minus strand of CM077101.1, from coordinate 5,358,329 downwards.
TATGTACAATTCAATAGGCAATTATGCTGAGTTTTGATTCGCTTTTATGCAGGCCTTTCTTTCCCCTGGATTTTTTAACCGGGCAATGAGTTAAAACATGATCCATTCGGCAGTTACTCATTTTTATAAGAGTTCGGAATTTTTTACACCTTGTCTAGATCTATTTGTTCTGATGTCACCTTTCTAGCTAGACTGTGAGCGGTCCTCATATAAAATAACATGATTAATTAAGAATTAAATTATCCTCGATTTAGAATTACGGATACAGCAATGTACATTTGTATTATTTTTAATGAGGGTTCGCCGCAGTAGAGCCTCAACCCTATCAAACCTCTGAGTGCCGGTGAGTAAATTTGTAAGTATGTCGGGCCACTGGATTCGAACCCGCGACCTTTACGTGCGCCGTTGCGGCCACTGATGCGCCATCTATGTGTACCGTCATAATAAAACGTTGTTGACTCTCTCCTACTGAATGAGTTTTCATAATTAAAACAAGTTTGTAGGACTAGCAACTTTGTCTTCCTGGTAATGAAATCGTAAATGTCCGAGACATGGCACAATGGTAGTAACCATCGCTTAAAAGGGCTATAAACGGAAGAAACTTCACTTCGCGTGTCTTCTTCCAAAAGTTCATAGCATCTGCTCTAGAGCTTCATTGTTGACCAAAGGCCTCAAATATAATTTCGTACAATGACTTTTGTGAACACTGATTTAAAAAAACTACAATATTCCAGCTTAGGCGACATTTTTTCTTGCCATTTGTATTTTCATTTAAAGCAGGAAAGCGTGTTATTTGCAAAAACAACACGGCTTCTCCCAAATATGAATTCGGTCGATATGTTGGACGGTTTTAGCATTTGATTAGTTAAAACAGTTTCGTACTCAAGGTCTAGTTTAAGGCGAAGGATTGCTCGCCCAATCTCGCCAAAGGCATAGCTCATGGTCTTTAATCGAAGCCCGGCCTTTAGAAGTGGTTAACATAGGATCATTTGGTATTCCACTTGATCCCTGACGAACTATCTTGTTAAACACAATGCACAATTCATACCCCTATACTAATCTTCTATGAAATGAATTAACATTTGATAAAAGCAAATGCCAATTAGAAACGCATTGGAACTACTAATTTGCGATAGAACAAAATCTTTGATCATAGGACTATGTTGATCGTTTGTCTTCCTTTTTTGTTATTCAGATAAGTCTCTCCACCCCCTTACATGGAAAGGAACCTCACCCACGCCCTGTCACTAACAGCATGTCTACCTCTACCTATCTGTGTTGATTCAATTTACTTGGATAAATAATTCGTTTTATTTTTCTTAATAGTAAAATTAAAGGGTTAAAACTTTAGTTTATTGGTTTTCGTCAAATGTACTAAAAGTGACACCGAGACAGTTGGTATATGAAAAATCCAACGTTTGTTTTGAGTTTAACGCCATAAATAAACATTTATAATCTATTCCTTCTATTGATCTAGTATTATGTTATTTGATTGGCCAGATGTGAGCGACTAATGGCATTTCTTTGTTTTTTCCCCACGATAAATTATCGAAACTGGTGAAGGTATAAACAAGGGAGGTAATCAAAAACGATAAGCCAATACCAAATTTTGGCCCGATTCCAATTCTGCCCTAAGGACAAATGGAAGAACATTTCTTTTCACTCTATAAAGATATCAAGTCTGGTTAAGGCGGAGAAGACATTAAATGACACATTTCAATCATTTTCAAAATTTGTTAAATTAATTTCTTCCTTACACTAAGTCGGATGCGTGAAAAACGTCAATAAATTTATTCCGTTAATTCAATTAATAATTTGTCCGCTATTTTTTACATATAAGAAAACGCAAGGATCATGAGAAAAATCGAGTTACCTTGCTCTTCAAGCCGGACTCATGGCTTTCAATCAAGTTCCATTCGTCTATTCTAAATCATATGGGTACGACCACCTCTTCATCGATACAAACCCTCGAGAGCCACCTATCGACTGAGCTATACGTGAAAGCGTTTCTGGAATCGAGCCCATAGCTCCAGTCAGGCATTTGAGTGAGTAAATTAATGGAAATGATAAATGGTGGGGTGAGTGTGGTGTTCAATACTTTCCAAAAGGATAGTTCCTACTCACAGTAAGTTGTTTTTCAACGATCCGGAATTCGAGCCTCTTAGCTCATCATCAGGCTGAAGGACTTCTACAACCACGTCTCTCGACGTGCATTGCCAAAGTGAAACCGATCATACCTCCGCCAACGCGACGTTCCAATTAACACCTGATTTTTAATAACGCTCAATTTGAACGTGCGAAACGCGGAAATGATAACACAAAAAATATTTGAATAAAAAATAATAACAATTAAAATAATTAGTATTTATATACATATTTAAAATGGGAGGTAGGTTATATTATATTATTAATGCATTTATCACCATGTTCAATTTTACATTTTTTAATTTCAGATTTCTCAAACCAATCTAGTTCGGTCCCTTTGTTGAAACTATGTAACACTCTCGTATTTAGATTTGGGTTGAATTTACATTTTGTTTCTTTTAGATGGTCCTTAAATTCCGAAAATTTGCTCGATTTAGGCAAGTGTTCTTTTACTCTCGTTTTTATTTCTCTACCGCTTTGTCCTATGTATTTAATATCACAATCATTACAATTGAGTTGGTAAACCCCGCTTTTTGCCAAATTGTCTACTCTGTCTTTAGGTCTTGAAAGGATGTTTCTAAGTGAGCAGCCATACTTCTAAAAGCTATTCTAAACCCTTCTTGTTTAAAAATTTTGCTAACTTTTTCTGATAATTCCCCAATGTATGGCAAACAACGGAAACCTAATTTCAGATTTCAACCCAATCGAACACATTTGGAACCAACTAATACCCTCGATTTTACCAGAAATCATTTCCACGCAATGCAAAGGCTTTTAATGAACGTGATTTGTTATAGGATTCGTTTTTTTTGAGAATAAAGTAGAAAAACATTTTCTTTTTAAATATCTCGCTTTCACAACCAAACCTATTTTTGGTATGCAAAATAAGAATAAATATAAATACGATAAAATTTCTAAGGCAATTCATTAATTTCTCGAACAGTTATGCAAATATACAGAATACACTAATTTTTATTTATACGTAAATCTGAAATAAAATGTAATAGTTTAGGTATCCTGTAGTCCTGAAAATTTTCTGAGATACCTAGAAGTTTTCAACTATCGTATATCGGTAACTCTGGCTCACTGTACGAGCAACGCTATTCGAGTATTCTAAATCTCCATACGTTTTTTATCGAAATGGGAATTCGTTTTTCCCTGTTTTTTTTATTTTTTATTTTATTTCAGATCTGATGGGTTTCTATTCATCTACATGTCACGATTTGTTTTATAAATACAGGGTATTTTCCCATGGAGACATCTAATTTAATAGCAAACACTAGAATCCGAAAATAAAGCGTTCAGTCTATAAAATGTAATCAATTACCATTTTTTCCATTTAGATGGACAAGAATAATATAATAGTTAGAAAGAGTTCATTCTCCAAAATCAATACTATTTATTATTACATTACCGTATTTAACTTTTAAATAGGCCTGAGTAGCTTTCGATTCGATTTTACCCTCCATGGGATAAGGTATTTATAAATTCTTCACGAGAGGGTGTTCGGTATTTAAGTGGATCGTATAGGCCCATTTTGAGGGAAGAATAACCGTTCCGTCAGAAATCGGCTTATTTTATTGACTCATTTTCTTGACCCTGTGTGAATGCGATGTCAAATTGGAAAAAGACTCTCTACCCAACCACCAATCGAATTTCCTTCACGGCCCCTTCGAAAAGTAGACGAAATATTATCCCCCCCCTCCTCTGATGTGGAAGAAAGGGAGACTATAGTTACTAGTGACTCAAGAAAAAAAAAAAAAGGTTTTTTAGACCTGCAGGTGACGGACCTGTTGTAGTTTAGTGGTTTCTGTTGTGACAGATTCCTCCTCGGATCAATGGGAATGCACCCCGCCCCCAGGTGCCTGGCACTCAATGGAGATTTTCTGGTGGCTCTTTCTTTCATGTTGTTTCTTTTTCCTGAGAGACAGTGAGCCCGCAGATGATAAATTTTAAAAAAGCCAAAAATACAAATAAAATAACAATTTGTAAAGATTAGTGACTGTTAATCGATAATTATTCAGATGTCGTGAGATGTGGTCTGGTGTGATGTAGGTATCAGAAAAACATTTTCTTTATCGTGCCAACGTTTTGATTTTTTATTGAGATCATCTTCAGAGCCTGAGATTTGCAAACATTGTTACATTTAAAAAAATGCATAGAGGATGTGGAAAAGTGAATTAATACAAGGTAAAATATCTTTTATATTCAATACAAAGCATTTCTACTCACTCAAAATGTCTTCTGTATAATTGTGCCATTCTTGCGTGTCGTGTTGAGAGTGCCAGGGAGGTTTCGCTGTTTAATGTTGTTGGATTTTGAAGATCAATACAAAATCAAAACGTTGGCACGATAAAGAAAATGTTTTTCTGATAACTACATCACACCAGACCGCATCTCACGATAAACGGAATAATTATAAAATAGCAATGTTTACTTATTAAAAAAATGAGAAAACATTAGGAACAAAACTAGTTCTCTTCTGAAATAACAAAACAAAATCCCATGAAATAAAATAATAGATCATAACTCGTCCTGATCATTTCCCTCTCGTCACGGCTTCTTCTTCTCATTGTATACTTAAACTATGTAGTCAACAACAACTACAAAAAGAAAAATCCCATCTCGAAGAAAATAAAACAAACTCAAAACACTCCCACTTGTCCATGCCGACCAGTTCGAGCTCGAGCCTCTCCTTTGACCAACTCCAGGCTTAAAAGGCTGCCCGCGCGTGTTCGGGCCGTTCCAGCCCTCGCTCTACCTCGCCGAGGGACCACCATATCTGATTGAATCTGATCACCTCAATAAAAAAAAAAATTCTTACTTTCTACTTATAACACTCTTTGCAGCCTATCACCATTTACTGACATGTTTGAAGGAACAGCACAAACTAAATTACACTGTTTCGATGATAAGAAAAGTAGAACGACAAAAAAAAGGGAGGAAAGGTAGTCCAAAATTAAGGAAAACGACCAGGCTACAAAATAAAAAAGTGGTACTTAAAAATCTGACAATGTTTTTTTTTTTATTTGTTACTAATGATTCATGATTAAAAAAATCATTTCCATTTTTAGCCATAACAGTCGATGACGTTAAAGCCGCTCGGCAGTTTATTAGTAGTAATAACTGACATGTTTGAAGAAAAAAACATAGACTAAATTACACTGTTTCGATGATAAGAAAAGTAGTCCGACAAAAAAAAGTGAGGAAAGGTAGTCCAAAATTAAGGAAAACGACCACGCTACAAAATAAAAAAGTGGTACTTAAAAAATCTGACAATGTTTTTTTTTATTTGTTTTTATTAATTTATTAATCGGTTTAATGTCACATGGAGATTCACTTTTCATCGTCAGTCAATAATTCGTTGGAAAATTCCGTTAACCGTAAGTTCTTTGTATACCATTGGATTATATCGTAACAATAATATAAAGTATAAACAGGAATCAAAATTCGTTAAAATGTGCTCGTAAAGTGTAACAGAAAATGAAACTTTGCCGCATGACGCGAATTCCACGAAACGTTTTTCCAGGCTTTTGAACCTGCCTTATTGGATGACAGAAAATAAACGTTATTTTTCTCGCCAACGGTGGTTCTATCATAAACGGGGAGCTAGGGACAGTTTTATGTTGGACTTTATTTTGCAGCTTAACCGCATACATATTCTCCGTGAATGAGAACTCCCGTTTTATTCCTGGCAAGAAAGAATTTCTAAATATCCAAAATTAAAAAAAAAAAAAAAAAAAAGGATTTTATTGATTTTTATCTTCATTACAAATATTGGTGTTTTTTTTAAGAAGTCTTTTCTCGGAAATCGAGTACTGCTAAATCATAAGTACGTTGTCTTTCAGTATGAAAACGAATTTTAAAATTGATAAACAAATTTTAAATTAATATTAAATGAAGTCCTTATTTTTTATTGGAGGTAAGTTTATTAACACAAATCATGATTTTGCAACGTAAGGCCGATCTTTTTTCAAGGGTCGTATATTTTATTTACGAATAAATTTTTAGTGTTAGTTATAGATTTTTCTCTTAAAATATTAAATAAATTTTAAATGAACTTAATAAATTCATGATATTTATTTAACAAATAAAATATTGTTTCAACAAACATACAAAATAAACTAATGCAATAAACAGCGAATTACAAACATTTATTTAATATAATTTATATTTTTACTTTGCATATTCACTATTATTTTAATATTATTGACCAGGCAAACATACACTTTGTTCGGTCTTTTCTTTGTTTTTCTGTTGCTATAAAAGTTACATTTTGAAAATTTATTTACTTTCTTTTAGAAAGTTACTTATTTTATTTATATTTGCAACGAAAAGGTCTCTTTTTAAGTCATTTTATCCTATTCGTTAAAATTTTATTTTTTATTTTAAAGTTGTCATAAGACATAAATGTGTTTACTTTATATGATTGGCCGTGAATGAATGGCCTGGATATGTATGTTGTAAGCTGCTCTTATGTATGCAGAAAAAGGTTGCTCAATATGTCCCACATACTGGAAACATGTCATGCCTTGGCTCC
>CM077101.1:5305630-5346644 GCA_039619505.1 Cimex hemipterus | reverse complement strand
AATAGGTTTGAGTTTCTCACTGAATATGGCAGAAATGAAGAAACGCGTTTGGATAACTCAAATAAAAAACCGCGAGGGAAGCCGACTCAATAAGTGGCCTTGTGCCAGTTCAACTTGTGCTCGGTAGTGAATTGGCCACAACGGGCCTCATAAATATCAAGTACTCTGTTGGCTCGGTAATTTTTCAACTGCAACGTTTGTAAGGTTCTGCTTTGTATGAATGAATTTATCAGCGCAAATGTAGATTGGAGCTCAATTGGATTATCGATTAACCTGAGTTCAACCAATCTTAGATGATTCATATTTGTATGTTTTGAATGTGTTTTTAGAACTTTTTGAACAATTGTAGAGGTGCTAAATTGAGAGGAAACCAAGTCGCACAAATTCCATCGAACATTAAAGATCGCTAGGTCTCCTAAGGGAGAGCCTAAACACTGTACCTGTAAAAAAATGTTGTAGTGCTGATAATTAGCAGAGAAGCTACGATTTTGTATTTATTTCCTAAAAATAATAAACACGACTAACAGGGTTTATAGGAGACGGTAAAAAAGAGAGGGGATGATTTCTGCAAAAAGGCTATATAAAAAGGTGTATCATTCATATAAAATCATAGTTAGTATCATAAGTTCGGGCATCAGTACTTGCCACGTAATATTAATGAAGATAATTACAAACAATAAGTATGGTAAGAACGCTTTAAAAGGGTATGTTACAACAAAAAAAAGGAAATCAAATTTGACTGATACATGCGATTAAAACAGAGCCTAATCCATCTATTAACCGTTAGAAATGATTTACATAAAATTATTTGTTACATTTTTTCTATATGGCTCGATAAAAACAATAAATTTAAACCTGAAAAGCAAGGCAGAAATGCAGGATTCTAAGTTTAAAATTACTTTTATTGGATTAATATGTATTATTCATGAATTTTAGGAACTAAGGTGGAGAATATTCTAACGCTTGATCAACCCTGAGATCACAAAAGCCTAAGAAACTTAACTACCACAGGGAGTTGGGGTTAATTGGCTAAAAATACAAAATACAAAATACAACAATATTACTCTCCGCCCCTACATCTAATTAAAGTTAGGAAGTCTTTTAAAAAACCAGGGTTAAAAAAACGTTACACACGTCTAGTGGATTATCTTGCTTTTAATAAAAACGTTTCGTTTGACTATACTTTCATTATGTAATCGTAATTTAAAGCATGATTTTTATCATGTCTGAATCAATAAATGCTTATGGTTTACATTTAATAATTGAGCCAAGAAAAAATCCTCCTTTAAATTAGAATTAAATAATGAAATATTGTTAATGGTCTACTACCTGTATTATTTACCGCCTCTTCGCGCATTTTTATCTCTTTTCTTTGACTTCATATTTTTCAACGTGCAGCCATTTGAGTGTCTCGATCTTGTACTGAATCTCTCCATTTATTTGAAAAATAATGGTATGCCCTAAAATGTTAGCTTCTCATTTGTATCTTTTGTAAACTACCGAATACACACGAATTATACAGCACCACCTTATACAAACATGAAAGTCCACACCATTCTCACATTTTTAAAAGCAATCGTGCGAAATTATTTACGTTATTGGGTCGAGTCAATTGTACAAAAGCGATTTGTTTGTATCTTTCATTCAATGAAGAAAATTAAAGGTTAAATAGTTTTTGTTGGCGTTTCTTAACTGCTAGTGTGAACAATCTCCAGAACTGCTTCTGATTCGGCCGAACAATGGTGTCAGACTGTCTTGCCTTTACCTTTTGTTTTCCGCCCCTACCGAGTATTTTGTGATCCGGGCAATTTGCATTGTTCCTAGTTTAAATTTCAAAAAGCAGAGAACAGAAACTTTTCTCATGTCACTTTCCTCCTTTAGAATGGAAACAAAAGTAGACAAAAGAGTTTGTGCATCGCTGAGTTTTTTCTCATGTTCCAACAAAAATGGCACAATTAGCTCAAAATTGTCACAAAGTCTCATTTTTAAAATTTCCTTTGAAACATGAAAGACCAGTTTTTGTGTTTCTTTAAACTTTAACCTTATTTATCCTATAATAATTGCGTTGGATGAAAAATTGGTCCAAGTAGTATACGTTAAAAGTAGATTTTTCAACTTGGGATCGATCTGTGGCGTTAATGAAGACTGGGCAGGCCGACTTATACTCCCAACAAGTCCCAGCTAATACACTTGTTTCATTATCTTTTAATCCTAAGCTGGGTTTTAATCCATCTCGTTCCTTCAGCAAGAAAACATCGGATCCCGAAGGAGGACCATTATTTTCGATTTAATCAAATCCCATCACAGCTCCAACATCTTTATCTAATTAGCTGGCAATTATGCCCTAGGCTATAATCCAGACGTTCTGATTTTTTTATAAAACCCTCAAGACAAATCTTTTACCAGAAATATAATTGAAATTGCAGAATTGGATTAGTAAAGGTCTATTTAATTTGCCATTGTCAATCAAATTCCTCGTAAAACTGGGTTAAAATTTTTTTTTCCAAACAAATTGATAGCGTTGGTCAATGAGTCACCAAACACAACACTTTCCTCACTGAAGATGTCATAATAGAAACATCTTGACTAGCAAGAGCGTACACAGCCCAAGCTGTAACACGCACTCCAAAACCTTTTGAACCTAATTAAAAGTATTCTGTTGAATCTTTTGCCATAAAAAATCATTATTTTAGTTAGACATTATAATGTACGAAACAAAGCCTCACCTTGGTTTGAATTTTTACAATTTAGTATTGAATACGTCTTGTAATTAAGAATCTTACTACGTTCCTCTTACTGATGTAGTTATATATACCTTAAAATCATGTTTGTTTATTTTTCTCTTTTGTTTAGAGAGATTGTCATATTTATCGGTTGCTTTGTTGCAAATTTGGCTACCTGAAACATCATTATATATGTCCTAACATATATGTCCAGTTCAAAACTGAGCAATCAACATTTTATGAATATTAATTCACTATTTTCGTGATCCGCTCGACCAATTAATATATCACAATTAATTACGGTTTTTAGTTGAGATGAAAAAAAGCTAGTGGGACGAGAGGGATTCGAACACACGACCTTCGGCTAGATACGCCGCTGCTCTACCACCTGAGCTATCGTGACCTCGATCCACTCGGACATCAACTCCCCATCTCAACCTGACCTTACGAGTTTTCCCTCCTTTTGCAATATTTCAAATGTCGTGTGATCTGTTTGAAATATGGCAAAAGGAGGGAAAACTCTTAAGGTGTGGTTGAAATGGGGAGTTGATGTCCGAGTGGATCGAGGTCACGATAGCTCAGGTGGTAGAGCAGCGTCGTATCTAGCCGAAGGTCGTGGGTTCGAATCCCTCTCGTGCGATTAGCTTTTTTTCATCTCAACTAAAAACCGTAATTGTTCACGATTATTATACGAACATTCTACATATCATATCTAATAGACAATAGTGTTAGGGAATTCTGATGAAGATGTATCTACCAACGTTAATTCACAAAAATAAAATTCATGAATTGGCATGGATCACTGTTTTGCTGTAAACTACTGATATCCGGACGAAGAAACTGTAGTACGATGTATGTGCACTTTTCACTATAACGTACAATGGGGATTTGAAAATAAACCTCTCCAATGGCTATATTCGCTTCAGCCAAACGGAGAATATTAATTCTTAAAAAATTAAAAAAATTATCTAAAAAAATAGTAATAAAGGGTACTCTTATAATTTTTTTATTGACGAACAATCTTAAATTCCTTTTATCCACTGCTGTTTTCGTAAACTCCAATGTCTTACATATGCAATCCAATTATTTCTTTCTTATCTGATTAAAGTTTAGCAATACATCGTTACTCCTGCTTATTGAAAGTATTTAGTGAATGGAAAAGTAATATTTTATATATATTACGAAGGGCGGGCGATCAGGACCCGAACCGAGGGGTTAAAAGCCTGGATAGGCCCGTACCCGATCCCTAAAAGGTCCGGGACCTGGTCGGCTCACGAGTGGTGCATAAACAACCTATTGGACCTGTTCACAAACCTCAAGATTTTGGACCATTTTATCTTGGGGAGTGTTTTGGTTATGTCCTCTCCTTCGAAAATGTCGCATCTTTCCCTGGCATACCTATCGCATTCGGCTAGGTAGCGTCGAGCCGTTTCGTCTTTTGTTTTCCAGAAGCGGCAGAAGGAGTCTCGTAGGGTACACATTATGATGAGGTGTCTTCTCAAGGGGCAATGGCCCGCTAGGATACCTATCAGCCTCCTGATTCCCCTCCTAGAGTTGGAGAGTAACCATCTCGCTTCCTTAGGTTTGATTTCCTTCAGAAACTCCTTCGATTGTCTGCACCCGGGGGACGTATTCCATTCTTTGGGGAACTGTTTCATACCCCAGAAACTTATACTCTCTTTCGCTGTGCTTAAAGAGTGGGGTAATACCGGTTGTGGCCCGACAAACGCAGCATTTGATCCTTCCTTGGCCAGGCTGTCTGCCTTTTCATTGCCATACTGCCCATTATGAGCTGGTATCCATATGAGGGTTACCCTATTCACATACCTGGTAATGACCCTGTTAATGAGTTCAACAGTTTCCTCTACCAGTCTTGAAAATATAGTAATATGTTAGATTGCTCATCGATTAATAGGTGTTGTCACTGTCGGAAGGTGGTGAAATTTACATTTTGCCACGTTTAAACTCCTTCACTATATATTTTTTGAGCGAATATATATTAGGATTAATTCACATTTTTCCGGTTCGAATGGTACAAGTTTTATCCTACTCCGACATGGAGAATTGGTTAAAAAAATTTTCAAAAACGGAAAACCGAACGAAAATACGCCGGAGATCTGTTTAAGTTTCCGTTCGGCCTGTTTAAAGAAATGTAAAAATTTTCACCGTTCATCCAGAAAGACAGGCATTTTCTTACAGAAAAGAAAATATTTTTTGAAAGTAACTAGATATTTTTTTAAAATCTTCAGATAGAGTTTAAATAAATGAAAATAAACTGAAAAAAGGGATAAAATAACACACATATGCCATAATTACATTAAATATTTATAAATTTTATTATGTACAAAAATGAACTTAAAACAAAAATAAAAAAATTCATCTTGATAGAAATAAATGAAAACAAAACTAGTATGCGAATACAATAAAATTATAAAACTGCCAAAACATAAACTTCACTACATGCACTAGACTTAGATCTAAGTACACACAACATTAATCTAAAATTACGTTGAAGCCATTTGAATAAAATAGCCATTAACAAATATTTATTTAAGTGTAGGGTACACATTTTAGAAGTGAAATTCAATGACTAAGTTGTATCTGTATTGTCGGGCGATCTTACAGTATTTAACTAAACAACAAAGTTAGGTTAGGGCTCGAAGCCGCTTCTTCATCCTCCCCACGGTCACACAACTGGCAGATTTTTACGCCGTCATTTAAACGATATTTATTTAAGTAGAGTAACTCAACCTCTAATGTTTATTGGCCAACTTAGCAAACATATTTATTTCGAACCTCACGCATTGGCTTACACAACACAAATTTTGAAAAAGAGGTTGACAAGTAGTCTTTTCAGCTTTTAGGCTCTAACAAATAGCATCAAAATTTTAATTTTATCTATTAAATATACAATTGTTTTTGAGGGCTTGCAAACGTTATATCAACCCTCGGGGTGACGGTATTTTTGGAAAAAAAAAGCCCATTCGTAACGTCGAGTTCGAATGAAAGCAAGTTTTTTTACATATGTGTGCAAAAACAACTTTCTATTCATTATTTCACTTAAAACTATTTTAGGATATCTACTAGGTGACAAGCTTAGAAATTTATTTATATAGCAATGTGTGGTGATTAGAGACCGTTAATCGATAAATATTCAGAGATCGTGAGATGCGGTCTGGTGTGATGAAGGTTTCAAAAAAAAAAAAAAAAAAAACATTTTCTTAATCGTGCCAACGTTTTGATCTTTATTGTGACCATCTTCAGGGCCCGGGATTTACAGACATTGTTTACACTTAAAAAATACATGTAGAATGCGGAAAAACATTATCATGCTAATGAATTACACTCATTCCACTAAATTAACGTAAAGTCAACCCAGATACAATCACAACACAGACACAAAAAGCACGGTATATATTTAAAAATCCCTATAATCATTAGTTAATAAAGCTAGGAGATCAGAGATGAAGTCATGTAGGTAAAAAACAACTTGTTTTTCTGATCTCGAGCCTTCGGCCTGTGATCTATGCCCGCTGCCATGCCACAAGACTACGCGCAGGGCCGATGATGTGCCAAATTAGTTTCTATGTCGGCCAAGCTTTCTATAACCAAAAAGGTGTTGTACTGTTAGTCTTGTCAGTATGGCTTCTTTTCCTTTACGTCCCGTACACCGTGATCAGCGAGCAACGTTTTTCCTGACCTGCCATAGTTTGGCAGGTGGATTATTTCTATTTTTACGAACCCAGCGCTTTCTTCATTCTTCTTTAACAACATTAGAAACTAAATTTTTTATCCGTTGAGCGTACAGGAAGCACAATAAGACTGTCTTTTTCTTCTTCAAATTCCACTTCGAAAATGTTTCTTTCTTAATGTATCTTCTTATCAAACCTTTCATAAAGGGGACATATCAATACTTACATTGTCACATGAAGATAAAGAATACTAGGATGAGCATTGCGTTGTTGAAAAAATTCATATTCGGAAGTTGATAGTTGGTAAGGCCTACGTGGCTTGAGGCGTTTTCTTTTGCCAGTCTTTCAAATAAACCTTTTTTTTTTAACAAGTGTTTTCGAATGAAGCATTTTACAATGTGTCTAAATAAATACAAGAAATCGTCAATTCGGAAGGACTCAACATTATATTAGCACGAAGCAAAAGTAAGCATTAATAATGGAAAAGGCGAGGTTTACTAGTTGTTTTGCCTCGATTTGAATTCCAAATCGAATGTACACGTTCGATAGAACGTTGTCGCATATCTATACTAGTACGAGCGGCCAAAGTTCAATTAATCATTGCACAGGTCAATTAATACGTGCAGGATTAAAAATGACTTCAACGTTTGAAAAGGAAGCTGATTTTTTTTCATAAATGTTTGACATTTTAATAAAACCTTGTTTATTTCTTTTTCTTTTTTTTTTTTTTTTTTTTTTTTTGTAAATTCTACAGCCAAAATCTTTAGTACACTATAGTAAACATTTCTTCAAAATATCTAGAAATTTGAACAAAGGATTTTTAAGATATTGAACCGAAAGAATTCGTTCCCCTCAAAACTTTAAAAACGCTGTCTTTGGATAAAATTTTCTTACATCGCAATAAAGGTGACCAAATTGGAATGGACTCCAGTTAAAAAACGAATAAAAAATGATATACCAATCATGATACAAAAATTTATTTGAAAAAATTCTAGCTTGACAAGAAGTTAACTAATTAACCCAAATCAAATATTCATCATACCATAAGTTGATTCAAGGAGAGTGTTCTTTTTTGGGCAAACACCTTTTTTGTGTTTGTCCCATTCTGCCTTTCTTCTATGGAGTTTAATATTAACATCCAAGTTTCCAAATGTAGCCATATTTCGGTACCATATTCCGAAAATCTATTATGCCTATTATTTCAGGTTCACGAAGTTAAACTTAAAAGTGCAAGTATTCGCAAGGTGGACTCCAAGATAGACTATTGCAGAAAAAAGAATTTTTCATTAATTTTTCGTTGGCTTTTGATAACATCAACCGCTATGCATTATTTTATAAAATTTCACAAATGGGTGTGCCTGATAAAGTTGTACGTATATTAAAAAGTTTTTTATATTGTAACAAAGGCAGTCTTGTGTCAAAAAGGTTTAACAGAATGTTTTGAAACTTCTATGGGGGTATAGCAAGTTTGCCTGCTCAGCCCCTGTTATTCTCTCTCTTTGTAAGCAGTTTAAAAAACTAGTTCAATGGTGGCGTGCAGATTATTATTTTAAAATATTTATTACAATCTGTAATCTTATGTACATTCTGCAATGAGCCCTATTCAGGAACGTGGTCTGCACCTCAAGAACCACTTGATAAACGGAAGCATGTCCTCCACGGAATCCCGCCTGATGTTGGCAGTAGAGTACTCAAGTCTCCAAAATAGTCTTCTGTTTATAATAGACTCGAGGTCTTTACCGTGGTCAACGGTATCGGCTTGTAGCTTGATGGTTGGCTGGGGGCTTTAGCATCGTTGGCGATCGGTGCTCTGATGCTTCTTTCCATTGCTACGGATATGTTCCGGCGCACCAAATGTTATTATACAACTCTAAGAGGCGACGCCTAGCCACCTCTGTGACGTTCCGAACGCGATGCACCGTCGATACCAGGAGCTTTGTCTTTTAGATAATGTAAGGTTTCTTCTAGTTCTGCCATCGTTATTGGTCGGTTGTACTCTTCCTCGTTTTCACTAGTAAAGTCCAGTACAAGCTGTTCCATTCTGCGTTTTTCTGTACGGAACCTTTCGGTGTATGACCGACGTTCGACACTTCCTCGTAGTGATGAGCCAGCGCATCGGCCACCTCCTTCGGCCACTTTAGTGCTGGTATGATTGGTTTTTTGGTCTTCCCCGGGATCGCTTTTATTTTTTCCCATATCTGTATCGGCGACGTTTCGTTATTCAGCCCCGATACATATTCTTCCTCTCTTTTCCTTTTGGGTCAATAACCTTCGCTCTTTTGCTCTTTTTATTTTAAAATCTTCTAAATTGGCCAACGTGAGACTTCTTTTCAATTGTTGAAGGGCCCTTTTCTTTCCTTTGTTTGCCGCCTTCCACTCCTCAGTCCACCACGGCACCCCCTTTCGACGAAGGGGGTTCCTCCTGTCTTGGGTATTGAGTGCTGAGTTTTTTAGATTTTCCGTGAGGATGTGGACGTCTCGTCTCCACTCATACCTGTAATATTTAGGGCACTTGTGAAAGCTTCCCAATCGGCCTTACGAAGGTTATATATGACCGCGTATGTATAAAGCGTCTTACGAATGGTAGTTTGAATAATAATCGGAACGTGATCGCTGTTATATTCTTCATTTAAAGGGTTCCTTGGGAGGCTAGCTGCGTTGGACGGAGAGGCGAAGTTCAGGTAGATCGCACTGAATCTCTCAGTGTAAATACTTATCTTTCCACTGTTAAGTAGCACATTACCGTATTCATCAATAACATCTTCTGTACGCCCGCCCCTGGAGTCCGTCGTCACATTGTATTGTGAGGGTTGAAGTCTCCCGTTATCAGGCAGGGATGGCGTTATCTTATAATTTTGTAAAAAAAAATCCTTATTGGAATTCAAACGTAAACAACTTTGACATTTCCTATTTTTCTTTTCAGCAATTTATTTAAAGTTAGTTGAAATTTCTTTTACATATGTTAATGGTATATAGTTTATGTTATTAAGCCCATCATGATTAACATTATTCGTTATATACATGGGAACACTAACGTTCTACCTTCTATTTAGTTTTTTTATTTTATTTTTATATCGATTAGATATTAACATCTCTTCGACCTTGAGTTTATTTTTGTCGTGGAAAATCTCATGGCTTAACTTCAACGACCTATCAATTAGGTTCATTATTATGTTGATATTTATTGTAAAGAGTCTGAGGTATTGTGGTGAATTAAATCTATCGGAATTATTAAACTTTTCAGTCTGTAACCAAAATTTGATTATTCCTAATCACTAATAAATCTAAGTATTATGGGAGGTATGAGTTAAAAGGCTGAATAACCTTATCGAACTCATTTGTTCTCATAGTTAAAAACAAATCGTCAACGTATTTTTTAATAACCTTTATGTTAAGGCCAAAATTTAATTGGACCTAATCTATTAAATCCTTCATTATTATCTCAGCTACTCCAGGTAATATAGGAGACAGTGTTCCCCCCATGCCAACACTTTCGAGTTATTCGTAAACATCGCCCTTATATTGGAAATGGCCAGCATATGTTTGATGAAGAATATCGAGAATAATTTCGCATGAGATGATTGTGAGTTTTTCTTCAAACAACAATTCTTATCGAGAGATATCCACAACTTGTTATCAGTAATTGCTTGTTGAACAATAAATCCCTTGAAAGGAAAAAAAATTTACATCATAGCTTGCTGTTTGCCACGTAAGAGGACCAGAATTGACGAGAACACAAACTGCTGCACAGCTCCCCTTTGCTCGAGAACGCAGCCACTGGTCTTTCGACGATTGGTGTTCTGTACTTTTTACAGATGAGTGTAAATTTGTTCTACATACTCGAGATGGGCTTGAAAAAGGTAGAGAAGGTGCGAACGAAACTTCTAATTTTTTCCAAAACCAGCCGTGCCAAAGTTGGTTGTTGTTCATGGCGGGTCTTTGTCGGCCACTCGCTATGTGGATGAAAGTTTGGAATATAATACATTGCCTATCCTCGATGAAATCGGCGACAATCTTATTCAAATGCACGATAATGCCCGTCCACAAGTAGAAACGTACCTTCAGCAGAAAACACCAGGGTCTTAATCGTTCCATCAGGTATGCGGATATCGCCATCGGAGTTTCTTTCGAGAAACTAGATCCTACATAGAATGCCCGATTTTGGTCGCCCTAGGGCAACAGAACCACAGGATGACCGTTTTTTGACTTTGAGAATTTTGCGAAACCGGCAGGTTTCTGTTGTTCACGCGATTCATCAGCTCCAGGATTTTTGAGTTGTCTATATATCTGAACGGAATGCTTGAAGAAGAAGAAATAAATATGGACTGATGGCTTTTCACCCTGCAAAAGGACCATAATCGACCAGAACGCACACAGTAACACGGCTCCCATTCGATTGAGAATTCAGCCATTGGTCTTTATACTCTCAGACAGTCTGCTTTCCATTTTACAGATGAGTGTAGATTTCCTCTACCATCTGCGTATGGTCGCGAAAGAGTGTGGAAAAGGCAAAATTAAAGGATCGAAGCTGATAATTTTTCCCAGGACCAACGTTTTTAACCTAGCACAATGATGTTGTGGGCGTAAATTTCAATAGAGAGTTGCACAAAGTTGGTTGTTGTTCGAGGAGGGTCTTTGACGGCCACTCGCTATGTGGATAAAATGTTGGAACATCACGCGTTGCCTATCCTCGATGCGGCAATCTTATTCAAATGCACGATAATGCCCGTCCACAAGTAGAAACGTACCTTCAGAAGCATAACACCAGGGTCTTAGCCTTCCAGCCCGTTCTCCAGACTTGAACTCCATCACTTCCTGCTACACCCCACGGCCTTCAATGGTCTCTTCGTGAAGAATCTTTAAAAAAAGATTCCAGACTGGTTGAAAGTGCCCCGGGCGCCTTTGAGGTGTAATTAAGCCAAGAGGAGAAAATACATACGCGATATTGACACGTCAATTAAAAATCTAAAAGCAAATGAAATCAGGTTCATCTTTCCGACTTTTTCTGTATTTTTTCTTTATAATTTTCCTTAGCAATTTACCGTTTTTTACTTGTATAGGCAAAGGCGCAATTATTAAAACTTAAAACAACTGAGTCATTGATTAATATATAAAAATATACAAAAATCAACCTATGTTACAAGTAGGTGGAGTTTTTTCTCACATATTAATTTTCAAAAGAAATATTGGTTTTTGCTTGATCAAACACATCATCTACAGTAAACAAAACTTTTTTTTTCAAACATTGGTATTGTCTTTTTATTTAACAATCTTTGATTTGCTGACTAATTTTATTTAACTAGTATTTGTTAAGAATACAGTTTGTTTATTATTGTATGGACTAATTCAAATTTTATTGGTTTCATGTACTAAATAATAGTCGCTAAATGTGTATATTTAATAAATGGCCTGCTGGATGTAGACTTGCAATTAATAAATAAATATAATGATTTTCAGGAATGTGAGTAAACTTGCGAAAAGAGAAAAATCTCATTATGATATCATAAATATAGAACTTGTGAACTCTTATAAAAAATCAGTATCAATTTAAATAAAATCTAATTTTTTTAAACCAAAAACAATTGTATATTAAATGAAGTCACATCTTAATTTTCTTTAAATAAAGATATTATCAGTACGTCAAAATTGAACCAAAAATCGCTGTACGCTTGATTTAAATTATTTCCGATAGGGAACTCATCGATTTTTCAGAAGGGGAAGATGGTTATTATTAAGTTCCGTGGGTCGGTCTGAGAGTTGAACAAACATTCGGTCCCACTTTGATTGAACCGGATAATTATCCTACTCAATAAAAGAAAACTCATTAACAGAGAGATCAAGGGACATACAAACTGATAATTTCACTATTAAAAATACATACCGTGTGGCGTACACTGTCCGCCGAATCCAATAACCAATCTGTACAAATAGAGAAAATCCTCTAATGATTTCAGTCATACAAAGGTTTGGCGACCAATAAGGATTATTTCCGTATAAACTGAAACGGGATTATTGTCTGCAAACACCTAGGGTTCGAGGAATTGCAGGAATAACGGAAGAGCAACTTATGAAGCGTAAATTGAGAAGAGCAGTACCAAATTCCAGCTTTTGTAATTTAACCAACAATATTTCAGACCTCAGCCTTATCCGTTCAGCTACCGAGGATTAGGCTCCAGGAGCTGTCCGCAGATAGGTCAATTCAGCACAGTACGTGTACAGTTAACCCATTTAAAAGCTCATTCATTCTGAAATTCATTCTACTCTATTTACCATTATTTAGCATCACTTGCTGGTGGAATACGCAATAATTCGCCAATAAGTTTTACGGCTATTATATAATTGAACTAATTGAGGGTCGATTGGGTACTCAACAAGTCGGCATCGGCCCTCTCACATAACACTTTCAGTCGCATGCTAGGTACAAAATCCATAAAAAAATACAATAATCCAAAATCGGAAGGAGGGACCCTGATAGTCGGTGCTGTGCTCAAGCACAATTCTCATATCAGTTGGCATTCCTACTCGCTCTATATATAGAGCACGGAATTCCATCCCGCAATCAGGTGGAATGATGATGATATATACTAAGAAGCGGGGTTTGTGCTCAACGTGCACTTCACTGGGCAATGTTTACGAATTTCTTTTTTTGATCCGTTGCTTTGCACCCGACTATGATATGGGTGGATGTATTTTCCTCTTTATTGCATAATCTACATATGGGATCATCGTTGAATATGCCTATGTTATGTAGATGTTTTCTGAGATACCAGTAGTAATAGTTCTATGGGGGTCTGCTCCTTTCCAACTAAAGCAGTATATATGCCGGTCTTGATGATGGAGGATTCTGTATTTGTTTTTGCTATCCCATCTAACGGTTTGTTTGTTTTAGATTCATCTGTGTACTACATAATTCGATGCTTTCCTCTATCAGTGGTTTAAAGCTGTCCAACGCTTGGTGGAGACGGCCATCGATGTCTAACCGGTTTCTTTAGCATGTCCCATAACTGTTCTATGGAATTCATGTCAAGAGAATGTGCGGACCAATTCATTGTGGTTACATTCTTATGTAACGAGCTCGAAGATCCTGCGGTCCAGCACTATCATACATTACCACAATGTTGTCCCAAATAAATAGAGTGAATGGGATCACAGCTTCTAGAAGAAGGTTTTCAATGTAACTTAGAGCAGGCAAAGTTGAACAGCTACCAGTTGTTCACGTATCCAAGAGAGACTCGCTTTTCTACGCGATCCATCTCAGTCGTAGAAAATGAATTTACTGATGAATGTTTCACAGATCACCCTCACATTACGGAACGTTTAATTGACTGCCTATCAAGGAAACCGTTAAATGACAATTCCTTAGATCGGTAAGAGCAATAAAAAAAATCGTCTCTAGCCGTCGTACATCCTGGTTACTAACACTTTATAATTAAATCAAAAGTATTTTATTTAATTTATTGCCTGTACAAAATGTACATTGAGCAAATTGTTTATTCACCAACAACTCTCACAGACCTGGAGGCAGTTGGGAGAGAAACCAACCAGTGCTGGAATTTTCTTTTATTCTCTTTTGTAATAAAGTAAAGTAAATAATAATTTAATAACACATTATTATTGGTAGTTTTACGTTTTATATACCTAGTTATTATGTAAAATAAACAAATTATATATATATATATATATATATATATATATTGTTAAATAATTTCTTTTCTCGAATATATTTTAAAAAAAGTTTATTCAAAGAAATTGCAAATAAGTACTGACACACATTCAGACCTTTATGTATCTAAGTCAAACTTAAATCTAACTTAAGACTAACTTGCTTGTTAAATGAATATCCTTATAAAATCTCTAGAGTAGGAGAGAGTGCTGATGGCAATTCTAGGAGCAACACATGCATCCTAGCATTGTCATCACATTATTTATTTAGCACAATGTTTATACTCGTATATAACTTATATATATTTTTTTTTCATTTTTTTAAGCGTATATTTTAAATATCTACAGTGACAGCGGTTTTAAATGGATGGTTGTGTATAAATTAATTCTGCTTTTTTATAACAATACAGTTTGTTTAATTATGTTTCGCGTAGAGTTTAGTTTGATTAAATTGTAGTTTGGGAGAAAGGAATATTAAAATTCCTCTGGGTCTTTAAACGGTCCAGATCAAGTCAAATGCATGCTATCGGTTTTCACCTTTTTCCTGAAAGTGGGCTGGCCCGGGCCCTCTCCTATCAACAAGTGAGCCCAACAAGTGAATCAAGTGGACGGAAACGGACCGGCATTAAGCCCTTATTGCAACCCCACGCAAAGTGACGTCATCCTGACTTTTTTTTAAAGTAATTTTTGTTTGATTTTTCATCAAGTGTGACCTACCAATAAGGGGAAAATCCGTTGAAGACAACTCTAATCTTGGTGATGTTTACACAAATGTTTTATTTTTTTTTCAAGTAAAATTACATGTGTGCTCTCTCGCTTTTTCATAATCTACTAAACCTAAAAAAAAATTTAAAAAATGTAAGCGGACGACGTCGCGGAGGCCGAATTATCTCCCAATATTCGCTTTCTTTTTTATATGCGACAAGAGAAAAGTCGGCGTAAGCTCGTCGCTACTTATTTTTGTGTAGGGGAAGGTAAGGTTCTAGAATACAATAAATCAGAGACAGTATTCAGAGACATTTATTGAACAAAACTCCTTCTCTTAACGATGCTCTAGTAGCTAGTATTAATTTATCTATTAGTCAGCCACAACTCTACATCTGGGATGAGTCTATTGACAACGGGACTTACCCCACACGATACTCGCTACGATCCAGGTCCACAGCATCTCTTGTCACGACCTCTGGCTTGGCACGATGGGTAGACACGAGTGGTCCTCGCTGGCTCTGGGTGACTGCGTCTCCTTGCTGTATCCCAGACGGAGTGTGGCTGCTTCTGTCCCGATCCTGGGATCCGATGCCGACTGACTGGGGGTGAGCCTCTTATCCTTGACTGTCCTTTAGTTTTCCAATTATCCCTTTTTATACCGGGTCTCTCCCTGGGTAGGGGTGAACAGGAAACTCCAAAAGTCGGGAGGAGCTCTCCCGACGCGGCTGGGCCGACAAAGACGGCGGTATCGTACAAATTTGACGTACTCCCAATTTACGATAACCCTTTTTCCTTACTTAAATGGCTCCTGGGTAGCCATTTCCCAGCCAGATGTGCCTTGTTGTTCCTGACTGGGTCTGCTTCGCATTTGGACGTTCTCACCTAGGACGTTCTACCTACGTGCGTAACCATTTCCTAGCTAGATTTGCCAGGTGTGCCACGTCGTGCCGGTCTGGGTCTGCCTCTTCAAAGGACCACTTTGTCGGTTTTCCTTATTTACCTAAATGGTTCTTATTTTACAGCTTAACTAAGACGGGGCCGGCTTACAAAAAAACAAGTCTTTTAAACGTAAGATGAGTAGTTTTTGAGAAAACAAGAAATTCTCTAGTATTTACTCTCTATTTACAACTTTTATACAATTATGTACACGGTGGTCGGCTATAATGTGAAGGAAGAAAATAAAAATTTTCTACAGTAGACTGTATATGTTAAATGCAATCAAACGAATTTTCTCATTATTTTATTGTTTTGTAAATATTTTTTAATTCCTTGTTCGTTTATTTATTATGAGAATATATGTCATTTTGATTGATTAAATTGATTGATTTGATTAAAACAGCCTTGAGTATGCTATCACACGATCTGAATCTAATTTTTATGACCTTTTTGAATTGTTATTTTGGGGTCTCAGACCAAGAGCCTAATCCAAACTAAGTCAAACCATTGCTAAGAATTGAGGGTTTTCTTAAATAAATGTTTCTTTATAGAATACCAATGCTGTTGCTCTTATCCGCTTTTACAAGAACCAACACGTTTTTATTTTATTATTTTGTAACAAATTGTTCAAAAGGGATATCTTAATCTGGTTATAATAGAGAATCACTCACAAATGATACGGACATAAAATGGCCGATTATAATGAAACTTTTTTTTTATTTTCACTAGACCGCAAAATATAAGACACGAGAAAATAAACACTTCAGACAATTTAATTTCTTTTATTTAAGCTCTTACTTCTTTTTTTGGGGAGGGGGTGCATTCAATGTTATTGTAAATTAACTTTTCCTATTTCTAAACTTTAACCCCGAATGTACTCATTTAATTCGAATTAACCGATTTTAATTACAAATCCACCTTTTCTTTAAAATGTTAACACAAAACAGAATATGATATTCGTACGGGAGGCAGGCTTAAGGCTAATGAACGCTGGTGTTTTAAAGGCACTCGCATTGAAATAGTCAGTGAGTATAAATATTTGGGCTTAATTCTCACTCCTAAACTTTCATTCAATGCTCATCCCAAGCAAAAGACTCGTATTGCAAAATAAGAGGTGAATTCAATTTGGTCTAAATTCATTTCGAATAATCTTCTGTTGGATTGAAGTAAATAGAAGCTGTTTTTGGCTGTTTGCCGCTCGATTGTGTCCTACGCTTCCCAGGTTTCGGGTTTCCAGCGCTATGAAACAATGGAATCCCTACAACCCTATTTTATACGTAAAATTGATCACCTCTCGTCTTTCACCCCTAGTTACATGATCTGCCTTGAGACTTGAGTTGAACTTTTGTTTCAATTGACATACTTCCTATGTCTGTAGGGTCCTAAAGCTGCCAAACCACCGCCCTCCCAGGAATACAGCGCTGGAGATCATAAAGTCCAAAATATCACGGTTCTCCTCCTGGATTACCTTGGCTTTCATGACAATTTTTCCCCGGGCAATTATAAAGAGTGGCCACTTTTATATTGAAAATTGATCAACCACATCCGCATTTCACCTCAAAGAAGCCCTTTCTCACTCCTTCAAAATTTGAAGTATACAAATTGTTTGCGGCGGAATAAATAGTTTTAAAAAATGTACTTATTTATTAGATGTGGTTGAATTTAATTATTATTTTATTTTGTTTTGTTCGGATATTTATATTTCACCATATGTTAAAAACATCTATAATGGAATTAAAATACGGTTGGCCCTGAAAACAAGCATGATTTAGTGGGCCTGTTTTCCCCGCTTGGAGGCGGTAGCAGTGTTGTGAGAGGTTTTGTACTGTGCGCACCTACCCATATTTTCATTTCGTTCCCCTAACCTTTAAACTATTGTCGCGACGTGAACACCAATTGTGTAAATTTGATAACCGCACCTACCGCTACCTTGAGTTGAACCAGCTGAAACCAGGAAGAGTTGACATATACCGAAACCCATCAGCTGAGTAAATAAACAAAAAAAAAAACTTGTTTAGAATTTATGAATATTATGTTTTAATTTACTTTGTTCAATTAAGTTTAACGTTCTCTTGGCCAACCATTTATACATAATTAAGAATTTGATTATAATTGTAATAGTACCTCAAATTAATGTATAAATATAATTACGATATTGGTTGTTTATAATTTTAATTGTCTCTAGATTCTCTCTTCTAATTTACATTCAAGTAAAGAACCCTAATTTTTTAATTCATGGAAACGGATTGGGAGGTACGCTATTAAATGCAAAAAGCCCTTCTCGCCAACACAAACCATAAACATTAATATCTCACTGGCACTCTCAAAATGACACATCTACTCAGAAAACAAGTACTTTGAGTGAATATAAATATTTGGATTGAGTCTAAAATTTATATCATTGTACAGATTCATTCTATCACACCTTAAGATTTTTTTTTTGTATAATTCAAACAGTTTATAAACCCGAGGCCCTGAAGATGATTTCAATAAAGATCGAAACGTTGGCACGGTAAAGAAAACTTTTTTTTCCTACGTCACACCAGGCCGAATTTCAAGATTTCTAAATAATGGTACAAATTTTTTACGATAATATTTGATAACGTTATAGAAATCGTTTTACTGCTTAAAGCCAATGTAAAAAGTAATTACAATAAATATTAAAATTATATAAAATTAAATAAAGAAACAATTTAATCTGAAATTTTTCCACAATATAAAAATTAATTAAGGTTTTTAGTTGAGATGAAAAAACGTTAATGGCAAAAGGGGGATTCGAACCCAACACCTTCGGCTAGATACACCGCTGCTCTACCACCTCACCTTACGAGTTTGAGATGGAGAGTTGATATCCGAGTGGATCGAGGTCACGCTAGCTCAGGGGGCAGAACAACGGCCTAGCTAGCCGAAGGTGTTGGGTTCGAATCCCCCTCGTGCCATTAGCTTTTTTTTCATCTCAACTAAAAACCGTAAATAATTGTGATATATTAACTGGTCGAGCGGACGACGAAAATAGTGAATTAACAATATAAAAAGTTGGCTATCAAAAGCCATATGAAAATTAATAACAATTAAAATTAAAAATTGAATAACATAAAATTTACAAATGAAGGTATGTTTGTTTTTTAATGTGAGAAATGTTAGACATTGTCTTTTTAAAACCAAATTATTTTACTTCTACAAAATATTCTCAATTCAAAATTTAAAAAATAATTGTTTTTATATTTAATTTCATTTTTGTTTAACTGTAATTAATTTTTGTATGGCTGTTTAAGACCCCAATTATTTTTTTTTATCCAGCATTATAACATTATAAGCAAGTTTATGAAATATAACCTTACAAAACAAAATTTCTATATATTTTATAATTTTCCAAGACATAAAAAATAATTTGTTTATTAAAAACCTTTATCAAAATTCATTACAATTAAAATAAAAGTTACCTGAAATAACATTTTTTTCTTAAGGATATTAAGACTTCTGGAGCTAAAAATGCAATAAATAATGCGATTGATTGGCAGAGAAACATACCAAGAGAAATATCGCTAGATGGCCCTCGGATGATCTTACACGTAGAAGTCGAATCATCACATCATCACTTATTTTTTTGCCAAATCCCGAGTGTCCAGCATGTAGAGAAATGTTCCTCAATGTAACTCACTTAATTGGAGGGCGCTGTTCCTTGGCTTACAGGGTATACTCCACTGGCATAAAGAGTGAATGTATTTATTAGCATGAATGTTTACTGTGAGAGGGCCAATGGCGTAATATTGATTTCCTCATTGATCGTAAATTAGGTTAATACGTCTTAAAACATTCACGTTGATAAATACATTCATTCTTTATGCTAGGAGATTAAAAGGTGATGGAGGGATATCGAGAACTCCACCACTGAAATGAATGGCAAATATTAAGTAATCGTTTGGTAAATAGAAAAGAACATATAATGTAATGGAAGTGTGAATGGGTTTGGATTTTGGAACTTCATGCTTTAGGTGCTGTATCACCTGGAGCCCGACCTCAGTTTTTGAAATCATAAGACCGATGTCAGACCCCAGTCCTGCCAGCACCCAGGCTATGTGTATAGTGTATGTGGACATTTGAGCATGTATAAATCAGTAAATCTCGTGTTCGAATCCAGCGGCCTCGACATACTGACAAACGAGCTTTTTTCCTAAACACTGACACCACGAGGGTCCATATAACCTCGCAGTTGAAATACCCTCGTTAAAAAAAGTTTGTAGGTGCAGCCGTTTGAATTTATTACCGATGGTTTTAATTTCGGCAAATATAGAAGGCATTTTGAGTAATGATTTCTTCGATTTTTCAAAATATTTGCATTGAGAGCAGAAAAGAAATTTAGGTAGCTGTATTACGGCATTGTAGATATTGAAATACATAATGTATTTTAGGACAGTGCTTTTGTGATTAGTTAATTTTAGAGTTCAAACAATTAACGGCTTGTAACATTGCAATTTATCTGTACTGTATGTAGCCAAGGATAAATGTTAGTTCATTTTGCTTCAATAAGTAAAATGGATTTCGCTTTTAACAATTTACTCAATAATGTTCAGATATGACGGTTAAAAAAAAATTTTAATAAGTAAAATCACCAAGTATTAAAGACATCTGTGGAGATTTGCTGATTTAGGTTGAAAGCTGAGATGACTTCTGAAAGCTTTAAGCTCTCCGCTAATGTAACTTAACGCCATTTATCTTGATAATTTTATCGTTGGCAGACGAAATCAAGATTAAATCCTTATTCACTTCAGGATGACTTTGGCAGGCGGAGAGCTATGAAAATGGTTCAACTTTATCATTAAAAACGACTGGTTCTTAAGCAATAAAATAATTTTTTTATCAATAAAAAATAAGAAATTATTTTTATGGTATTTTTTATGGTTTACATCAGCATTTATTTTAATATACCACAAGCAAAATTGTTGATTTTTAGTACCGATATTAGCTGAATACTTAATGAATGCGCTGAAGTCAATATTAAAAGAAGCTGATATTAATTGATTGAAACATCAGGAGATGGAATAAAAAAATAAAACCAAACAAATATTGATTTGCTTTTTAAATTATTATTATCGTTACATGTAACAATTTTTGACAATTTTTTGTTTTTGTTTCAGGTAAGTCTATGAGAAATTGACAGCGAAAGCGAGCTACTTTTACATATTGGCGCAAAGTTAGAACCTCCTGTGAAGTAACATTTACAATGATTTTTTTTTTATTATAAAACTAATATTTATTGAAATAGATTAAAAACATGTTTGAGCTTAATATCATTTAAGTAGTTTAATTCTTGTCCTCCAAGCCATCCATAATCTATCGGACCCATCTTTCAAACTATAATTTTCAGACAAATTGTCAAAGCTCATCATACACTCTGACCTCAAAATCCAGAACAACCTCAACATTGCTTTGAGCTTGGAGTGATCCGATCCCGATTCCAAAATTTCCACACCCAGCTTTCGATATAATTCCTGATGTACAGAACCCGCCAAGTCGCCTTAATGAACGATGCCTCGAGTCCTCCCCGTCCATTAAACCGTCATAAGGATTGGATTCACTGCGTATCAACGTTAGTACTTAATATAAGGTGTTTAGACTCGAGAGGTTTCAAAGTCCTCTTTGAGTGTAGCAGGGTTAGGTCGGATGGAGATGTCAATTTGTTGTTAGTTAACGTTTGAAGTTCAAAATCGACTGCGGTCCTAAATGTTTTCGGTTATACTGTTTTATCTCAGTCGGTTGTCAAAATATAGACCTAATTATCTGACCGTAGTGGAAATGGTTGATGTAAAGTAAAGCGTGAGTTTGGGTGTAGTAATTTTTTTAATATAAGTATATACTTGGTTCATTCATTATTTCCTTACACTTTTTACACGTTTGTCAAAGGGTTCTTGGATCGTTACGTGATTAAATCTCGACGTCTTCCGTTACCATTGCACCCAGTCTTTAAAAGTTTTGATGCGCCCGAAGATAAGCTCTTTTATCTTTAATTCTTTTTCCTATTTGCTTCAATCTTTGCTCTTTCATAAACTTCGTTGTAGTCAGATTAATCGTACTCCCGTAGGGCCTCCGATAAGGGCGGTGATATGCGTGCTGTTATGACCAGGTCGTTTGTATACACCAAAATATGAATAATAATAATTGATATTTGACAATGAATTACGGTTTTTAGTTGAGATGGAAAAAAATTAATGGCACGAGAGGGATTCGAACCCACGACCTTCGGCTAGATAGGCCGCTGCTCTACCACCTGAGCTACCGTGACCTCATCAGCTCAAGTAATAGAGCAGCATCTAGCCGAAGGTCGTGGGTTCGAATCCCTCTCGTGCCATTAATTTTTTTTCATCTCAACTAAAAACCATAATTAATTGTGATATATTAATTGGTCGAGCGACCACGAAAACAGTGAATTAATAATTGATATTGTAATATAACCTAGTAAGTTCACCAAAATAAATCAACTTCACCATGGGATCGAACATTCGACCCCATAAATTTTCCTCTTACGGTAAATCACATAGTACAGTATTATAGCAATTGGAATATTGCCGTCTTACAATTAATCAAAGCGGTAAGGTTATGACAGGATCGAGGTATGCCGATCCATGTGGTATTATTGCCGTTATATAAGCGTCGTTTCATCCGGTTTTATTGGCCCTTCTAAATTTTCAAAATACGACGATTTCGAAGGTGGGGAACCTTTCTTCAACACAGCCGAATTTATCCTTCTTTTGGATACAAATGAAATCCAGTCTTTTCCTAATCGTCAAATGGCACGTTAATACACCCTGAAATGTCTGAAACTTTCACCTCACTTACAACCGGGAGCTTTACTCAAAATTTAATTTCACAAATACTTTCTCAGAAAATACAAAAAGGCTATTTTCCGAAGTTAGAACTAAATAGAGAGGTAAACGTTCAACAGCTTTCTGTAGGGAACTAGTCAAAAGTAAGGTAAACACAACTAGCTAATAAAAAAAGTTATCTCGTTATTGTTACAAATTGTGGGGAAGTATGAATAAACAAAAGTTTCAACACACTAACCATGGTTTGTCGGTTTGTCAAAAAAACTACCAAAAAAATAAATAGGTTTTACTTTAGCATAAAAGCTGCTCTCTAACCTTGCAACGACTACAATTGTCATGTTAGTATTTTAGATGAATGAAAAAGTAAGCTTTTTCGTTCATTAAAAATTGCATTTGATCGGTTCGAAATACAACAGATATGGTAAAATGAACACATTTCTTGACAAAAAGAACATCGTTTTTCGATGTTTTTTCTCTGTTTGTATTGCAAAAGCCGGATTTTTGTAAAAATTGCATCGTTTTTTGAGCAATGTAAAGTTTAAGGAGTAGTTAGTTCCACATCTTACGCAATCCAATTTTGTTTTACAATTTCATACAATTTATTTTTTAAAGCCCCGTAGAATATACTCGATTGCGATTAGGGATATAACTCAAATACCAAAAGCTAAGGAACAATACTTTTTAATATAAAAACAATCACTGTTGGTTATTGGAATATTTACCGTTTTATTAAACAAATTTTCAAAAGATATTTAGCAATTTTTCACAAAATTGACCTTGAAGGGAAATATGTTCTTTCAGTTTTATTAGCTTTTCCCCCTTTTGGCACAACTATTTGATCAGGAGCTCACGAAATAATTATCATTTTCCACAAATTTGTAATAAATACTTCCCTTTCATCAAAACTTCGACCCTATTTATAATTCACTAATTTGGTCGTCCACTTGTCCAATACATTGCAATTAATTAAGGTTTTTAGTGGAGATGAGAAAAGTCAATGGGACACGTGGGATTGGAACCCGCGATCTTCAGCTACATACGCTTCTGCTCTATCACCTGAGCTATCGTGACCTCGATCCAATCGGTATGGTATGGTATCGTATGGTATGGTGGAGAAGGATACTAGGAGGCGGGGGTTTGTATACCCTAGGCACTGCTGCCTTCTGGCTTATTGTACCTTCCTAGTTATTTAGTTTATTCAATAGACTCAATCCTTTTTCTCAGAAGTATCAGGTCATTGCTGCAATTTGGTGCCCTGAGTCTTTTCCATCCGTTAGGTTGAACCTGCATTGAGCCGTTGCTTCGCATTCGAAGATGATATGAGTGGCTGGTTCCTCCTCCTCATTACATAGTCTGCAAATGGCATCATCATTGTATATGCCCATGTTGTGC
Organism: Cimex hemipterus; assembly: GCA_039619505.1. NCBI lineage: Eukaryota > Metazoa > Arthropoda > Insecta > Hemiptera > Cimicidae > Cimex > Cimex hemipterus. The sequence continues at coordinate 5,322,707 of CM077101.1, read as the reverse complement.
AGATATTTTCTTAGATTCCAGTTGCCGGTTAGTAGTCCTACCACTCCTATGAGGTTTGCCCTCCCCAATTGTAGTAGTGTTTTTGCTAGTGTTGGTGAGGGTTGCTTTATCATAAGTTTACTGTGGCTAGCACTGCTAGAGTTTATCCACTTCTCTCGTTGTTTTGTTTGGATCCATTCTGCAGTGGAGGATTCTATGTTTGTTTTTGATATCCCAAGAATAGGTTCGGGGCCTTTGTATGGTCTTTCAGATACTCCTTTGTCTGCTTCTTCATTACCCAAAATTCCCCTGTGTCCTGGCACCCAGGATACCTTCAGGTTGTTATGTTCCCCCAGGTTTTGGAGATTTTGGATGCAGCCACTGATTAGTTTTGACGTAATTCTTTTCATGCCAATGCTTTATTTAATACCTGTCTGATCTTATGAGGATTTTTTTTATCGGTGTAACCACTTTTAAGATTTTCCAAGGCACAAGCATTGATGGCATGTTTTTCTGCTTGAAACACGGAGGTGTACTTCCCTAATGAGTTTGATTGCTCATATTTTAGGCTTGTGCAGAAAACACCTGATTCGGTTCCTGCATTTGTTTTGGAACCAACCGTGTACCATATCATTTTATTTGATGTTCTCCTGTGTTCTTCCTCTCCTTTGTAGTCTGTTGAGATTTTGTAGGAGGTTGTGAAGATTGTTTCCGGGACCATGTAGTCAGTCCCCATTTCTAGTAATGGGTGTCTGATTTTGTTAATTATGGTTGTGCGCCCGAATTGTTTGGTTCCTTTCCAATTTAATTGTTTTCGGAACCTAAATGAGCTTTTCCTAGCCTCTCCCTGTATAAATATTTTTAGTGGAGGTAGGTTTAGCAAACGTTTGTAGGGGTTGTTCTCATCGCCCCTGTGATGCATAGGTTTGCTAGTCTTTGTAAGATGCCTAATGTTTGGGTAGCTACATTTTGTTGAGCTTTGTTCCACCAGATTAGTGATCCATAGGTTATTCTGGGTCTTATTACAGCCGTGTATAGCCAATAGGCCATTCATGGTTTCAGTCCTCAGGATTCGATTCACTCGGATATGAACCCGACCCGCTCGTGCCATTGAATTTTTTCATCCGGTTGGTTTACACAATTAACCAATATACAGATTTTCTTACAATATTTAAAACTATTCCTTCAGCTGTAATGAATTTTTGAGTGTGTCATTGTAAAGTAGACGAGATGTACCACCGGTCCATTCTATGTTTCGTGAAAAAGGACGCATTCCTCCAAAGCTTGAGTGGAGCTGAGTGCTTTTCTTTCATTTAAAATCATTTTACCCATGATTTTTATACATATTTGACATTATTCTGTAAAAAGTTGAGAATAGTTGAGAATGAATAGTCCCGTCAGGAATTTTTCTTTGGTAGTCTTTTTTTCCGAGTAAACTGGTTGAGAATCTGGTTTTTTGGGTTTATTTTTGGTTTTCTTTTTAGAATTCCAATTTTTCAGAACTGAAAAATTTCTGCGACTAAAATTGATTATTTTCCAAATTTGGCGTTCGTGGCTGATGGCAGAATCAATTTTTTGAAGGGATTGAGCAAAGATTTAATATGTAATAGAATATGAAGCAATTTAAATAATTTTAATAAAGGAGAATACTTTGTTATACAATGTTTATAAACTTTTTTTCGAAAAGATATTTGCGTTTTAACTTATTAAACGTGGTTACAATCAGAAGGTATAATTTCAGTCCGATTTAGTCCTTATAATTTTAAATCATTATATTTTTGATTGGTTTAAAATTAATATCCCTATAATTAGGCTTAAACGGATTAAACTTTGAGATTTTTCATTTCGTCTGAGTGGTGATTAAACTGGAATTTGGTCGTTAACGATTATTTACATGTGGCATTACTCACTCGGTTGCTGACGTATTTTAATGTTTACTTTATATTTTCTAACAATTAAAAATAACGACGAACGCACAGCACCCCCTTCCGACATGTAAAAAACATTTATTTTTAGAGAAGACACACTGAGGATTGACAAATGCCGAAAAGCATCGTCAAGAATGATAGATAAACGGTTGAATTTCATAAAAGTTTAGTTCAAAACACATTTTGGATATATTACAATTAATAATATATTCATTTCACATGCGTTTTCCATTCCAGAAGATGATCGTTTCTATCAGCGACCAATTCTGAAAAAAAGTTATTATTTTAATATTAGAAATATAATCTGTATTTTCTACAGTTTGAATCATTCTCGATTTTAGTGAGATGGACTGGTTAGTGGCAAGATGTTCGAATGTGGGGCGACCTCAGATCCCAGGCTCTACAAGTGGTTCCTCCTCCATAACGTGCCTTTTATATGCGTTTTACGCGTTCATATTTTAAAGGGGCGAATCTTTCCGAATCACCGTTAATCGTGGACTCCCCACAGGGGGCACGTTTTTCGTTCGGGACTTTTGCATTGCCCACCGTTCTATAAAGTTTTTCCGAGAGGGGACATACTTTCCCAATGATCCTAAATTCGGGTTTTTCTACTCTGTTAACCATTGAAGCAGAGTTTGTTGAATGCCTCTCGGGGTTTTAAACAGTCCCACACTATAGAGTACGTTCATTGGACCACAGTGGAAGAATTGTGTGTGCAGTCGGCCCATTCTCGTCTTGAATGTATTTAAAAATGAGGCTATTAAAGAGTTGTAAAGAAACAAAGTTTTGAATTTCTTCAATAAGATCATTTAAAATAGGGACGTATTTTGAATAATTAAATCCATATCATAATTTTTTAAAATTCCGACTGTGTTTTATCCCTCTTCAGCTAGTCGATACAATTTTTTTTTCGCTTGCCTTTAATGATGCATTTTCCCGATAAAGATTTTCTTCAACGAACGATTAATGAAGTTGCATATGTAGTTATGTTTACAATTTACATATTTTACATATTTCCCTTTAGTAAGGTTTTGTAAATATGCCCCTTGCATGCGGGATTAGTAAAAATAATCAATGTTTTAAATACGTTGAACTCTTCACAAAACCTAAAAGAATCAGACGAACTTAATATTGCATAATTATATTAAGGAGAGAGAGAGAGAGAGAGAGAATGAGAGGGATAAAATGTGATGTATTGGAATAGAGATTGATTTGTAGAGAAGAGAAAGTGCAATTTCATGTGCAATCTATTGTACATGAAAAAATGTTTATGTTAATATTGTCATTAGCATTTTCTTAGATTCGTAAAATCAATGATGTGGAACGAATCTTATTATTATATAATAATACTTAAAAATATTATTTTTCAATCTTAATTTTAATGTAAATGTAAATATTCAAACGTAGATTTGGGAGATATTGGAAAGAAATATTTCAGTTCAACAAGTGTAGGAGAACATTTTAAGTTTATTCACAAAACGAAACTGTATTTTTCTTCTTCCTTTTTCTCGTGGTCGTGTGCTAGGATGAGCCTGTGAAAATTAGCAGATATTAAGAGCACGCCACATCGACTGCCATTTTAGGCTTATCTACTTGGATTGGGTTTAAGGCTTCCACCGAACTGCTTTGATCCGTTCGTCGATAGGGGTGTCAGAAAGGAGTCAATGACCAGTTGGACAAATCAGACCAGACGAATATAAATGAGGAGGATTGTTACGATCTAAATTCGGCAACAGTGTTACCCATCGCTCAGTGGAAATCGAGGTGGGCGAAGGAAAATATAGTGAGGGGGAGAGAATTAGTGAGCGCCACCGTATTATTTGGGCAAGATCGATACCAAACCAAATTGAAAAAATGTAAAGAAATGAAAGAAGAAAAAATGAAATAAAATATTAAATATAATTAGACTCAAGTTAATGCGGAATGTAAAGGTGAGATAAAAAGGAAAAGAGTTAACGTGGTGGATTTGAACCACCGTCGTTCGAGTCCCATGAGGACGACCACGCGGCATACAAATCCCCTTGTCTGTCTATATTAAAAATAAAAATTACTAAATACAATTTATTTACACTTGTGCCAATTGATGTGAATGATTAAATTTAACAACACCTTAGCGTACAAAACAAAATAAAACGAACACGAAAAAAGACTAAAACGATAATAATGTATCGAAGGATATCAGGGCTCCGAGGATCAAAAATATTAAACCTAAAACCGATCGCTTTTACAAATCAAAAGTTCGATCTCTTTTCAAAGTTTTACCGGTGCCCAGCTCTATACATTTTCAGTACATATTTTTGATAAAAAAGATTATTAAGTAATAGTTGAACGAAAAAAAAATATACAAACCAGGAGTTACAATGTTGAATATGAGAGGAAATACGAACGACAAACCAAATAGTTACGAATATTGTACCAAAATTTTATTAATATTGGGTTGTCCGGAAAATAATGCAGGATTTTAAGTTTTCATTAAAAAAAATCTGTATAAAATATTCTGTTTACGTTTACAGGATTACTCATTTGTATGAATGTCAACATTTATTAATCCTCTTCCAAATGATATTGTTTGTTTACCTCTGTAGCATTCCGCTACTTGGAAATAATTCAGTCATACTTATAATGTCAAAGCGAGAATTTCGTACGATTTTCTTTTACGAGTTTAAACTCGGCCGAAGCGGAGCCCAAACGGCTAGAAACATTAACCAAGTCTGGGGCGAGGGTTGTGTTAATGAGTGCACTGTGCAAAGGTGGTTTAAAAAATTTCGGGAGGGAGATTTCAGCCTTGAAGATGAGGAAGGTCGTGGAAGGCCTTCCTCTCTTAATGATGATGTTCTGCGATCAGTGGTGGAAGAAAACCCCAAAACAACTGTTCGAGAACTTGCAGAGCAACTCAAAGGCTCGACAAAGGAGAAGCTCCAATACATTTTCCCAAGCCCCCAACTCATCAAAAAAAGGTAATGGTTATGGTATGGTGTGCTTCATTTGGTTTAATACACTACAGCTTCTTAAATCCTGGCGAAAGCATCAATGCTGAATCATACTGTAACCAAATTAATACCATGCATCAGAAATTGGCAGTAATGAAGCCCTCTTTGGTCAATCGGAAAGGGCCCATTTTGTTGCATGACAACGCTCGACCACATGTGTCACGTGTAACGTCACAAAAATTATTGGAGCTTGGCTATGAAACTTTGCCTCACCCACCCTACTCTCCGGACCTCTCGCCTACTGACTACCATTTTTGTAGACACCTGGACCACTACTTACAACACATAATATTCAAAAATCAAACGGAACTGGAAAATGCATTTATTGACTTTATAAATTCTGAATTCTACTCAGACGGAATTAATAAGTTACCAACACGTTGGGAGAAATGTATTGAGAGTATGGGAAATTATTTTGATTAAAGAACATTGCTTTAAAGTAACTAGTTTCTTTTTTTTTTTGTTTAATACCAAAATCCTGCATTATTTTCCGGACAACCCAATACAGTTAAGAATTTTAAGAAAATATAAAAAGCAAATAACGAATGTTTAAACAATGGAATCCGGCCCGGGGGACCAAACATACATTAATAATTGGAGGGGGGTCGCTTTTTAAAAGCAAAGTATTATCCGTTTCTTTGTTTCGCTGGTCTCATTCTTACAAAAATTTATAAGTCGTCAAAAGATTATATTCTGAAGCGTACGTAGAACGAATAAGGTCGAAGGAATTTAATTAAATCATGAAAGAAAAATTTGATTTTTAGTTACATTTTCGCTGGGTTGCATATTTAGGATGGTAAAGGTATTGAGTAACAGCTAAACGCCAAAATGAAAGTAATTGAAGAAGGGAATAAAACAAGGAACAAACCAAAAGGTAAAAAGTAGAAGTAAAACAATTGTCAGCCTTTCCCATTTCTTCTTCTTCAGCAGTTCTTTTCTAAAATTAAACATAAATTCAGATGACTTCTTAAATCTCAACCTAAATTATCTTGCTCGAAATTTGAGAAAATTGGCAGAGTTACGCTGGAGGATATAATAAAATGAAACATTGAAAATAAAAACAAGACAAATGAGGAAAAAGAGTGAAAAAAATAAAATGTTGACCAAAAAATAAATTGTCACAGATTATACTTTTAAAAATATATGCAGATTATAAATGAAAATAAATGGGCTCTGACTTCAACAAACGAACTTGAAAACGAAAGAACAAACTAAATGGTAATTTCTCAATTAACTCCTAAATGCAAGGGATATTTCCAATGAGACTACGCTTCAACGGGATTCAATCAGCTTTGCTCCCTTTTTGTCTCCCGACGGCGAATCTTTTCTCCCGACGCCCGTTGGAGATGGAACATCGATAATGGTAATATAATATAAAAAATAAAATGAAAAAATATAATAAATAAGTAATAAGGTCATAATTGATAAAATTAGAAAGATAAATGTGTAATGTATAGTTAACGATTTTTATGAAATATATAAATACAAGATAATATAAAATAAATTTGGAAAAAATATAATGAAATAAACTACGTGGTAGAGTGGTGAATGGAGAAATGGTAAAGCTAAAAAAATAGGGCAAGACCACTCGTATGTACAGTTAATTTGACTAATACAATATAATTTAATACTAGAAAACAATGAAAACAAGAAAAAACTTTATAGGATATACAAATGTAATTTTTTGTGGCTTTACCATTTCTCCATCCACTACGCTATCATGCAGTTTATTTTATTATATTTTTTCCAAATATATTTTATATGTTATATATTTCTTAAAATCGTTAACTATTGTTCTTATATATATATTACGCATACATATACATATTTTTTTTCATCATAAGCACATAACGTTTGCACGTCATCCCAAAACTGGCACCCAGCAGGTTCAAGTTCGACGTCCTTTTCCGACGAAGGGGCATTTTTGTTGGTAATGGCACCCCATACTTGGCCTACGCTTCGAAACTTTCTTCTTCCTCGTGGATAGGTCGGGCACGTTAGAAAAATGTGGTCCGCATAGGCTACAGTTACATTATCACAAGGGCAGATGTTACTGTCGGCTAACCCGATTTTATGCATGGGAGCCTGTTGTGGCTAAAGCGGAGCCTGCATAAGACAATAAAAAATTGACGAGGCCGGTTAGTCCTGTACAAGGCTGCACCTCTGCGTAATAACGATCCTCAGTGGTCTTTACCTCAAAGTGAATAGGAATATTTTGATAGAATATAAATTATTTTTTTAATTCAATTTTGTCCACATCCGACATCTTTTTGTTAAATTTAAACAATGTTTGTAAATCCCAGGCTCTGAAGATGACCTTAATAAAGATCGAAACGTTGGCACGAAAAAGAAAATGTTTTTCAGAAACCTACGTCACTCCAGACCGCATCACATGATTTCTAAATAATTAAGAAAAGGTAGACTCCAGTCCAGGCTTATTACTCCACACGAGCTTTACATTCGGGTTAATACATATTTACAGGTACAAATTTAATTAACACTGAAGAGAAGTCATGTCATAATGTCGGAAAAATATCGTTCTGTTAATAAAGAATACTTTGCTGCAGTATATTGTTCAACATCCGACGGTACAAATGATAGCTTTTGTAATAAATGTTGGCCAAAAACTTATTGTTTCACCTGTTATAATTATTTCCCAAAATAGTAATTTTGAGAAGAATGATGTTTATAGTTTTCACCATTGCTCCTTGTATTTTTATTTGAAAATTTTTTGTTATCAATGCTCGCTTTATCCGAAATTTCCAATCGTCACCTCCCACAATAAATTATGTAATTGATCCGAGCTTTTTGGTTTATCCGTACATGAGAATCTAGCTGTATTTTCGGCATCAACCCCTATTAAAATAGTATCTACCATCTTTTTCCTGGCAATCAGAAAAAAATCTGTGGAAATTTCATGTTCGGGAGGTATATAACGTAAAAGTGTATAAGGGTTTTGATTTCTTAAAACTTTTCTCGCTACAAGTTTTGTTTTTAAATTTATCAGGGAGCCAAAAATAATTTCACTTAATTCATACCAAAGTCGGAGGCTGCTATCGTCCCAGACTCTAAACAAATTACTGAAAAAGCAATCTATTGTGGAGGGTGAGCCGGTATAATGAGCCTACAAAATTCGAAAGCTTCTAATACCTTTAAATTTGTAAGAATTACGCTCAGGTTCAGGGCAAATTTTTGTTTCTCGACAATTATTTGAGTGAATGATTGGGACATTCCTCTAAATATAGGTGCTTTCAAAGCTAAACATTTGATTTGAAACAAAAAAACATAGGCTGCGAAAACGGTTAATCAGATAAAACAGTTCGGGGCTGTACACTAAGTGAAAAGTTAGCGTTCTGGTTAATTAATTTTGAGGTCAATTATGTGGTCACATGTTCATCTGATATACTCAAGTTGCTGAATTTCTGTAACTTCATTTGCCTACTAATTTTTAAGTTGTTATCATTTTAACGTCAATCCATTTCCCTATAGAAAAGTTGAAGGTCGGTTAGTATGGATATGAATCTTTCGAAAAGATGGGGTAATTACAATTTGTTTTTCACCGATCCGGATTTCGAACATTAACCGCTCATTCGGACAAATCGGAGGAAACGCGATCCATTTTCGCACTTCAAAATTGAGCGGCAATAAAAACCAGCTCCTCATGGGAACGTCCCTTTGGCAGTATACCGGTTTTCCCCTCAATCCTAGTTCCTAGTTTTCCGTAAAATCAACCCTACTCAACAATTCGAAATCCCAAGAAAAAAAAAACAAATTACCTTCCCTATATTGCACACCCTTTATAAGAAAGCGTCAATATTTCTAACCACCTAACAGCAATATACAAAGTTATCCTACATACCTCACACTGTCCTCTGTTATGGAAGTACCCGTCATTGTCCTTCATCCTGTGATCTCCAAACTTCTCAAAAGCCTCCTCATAAAACGCCTCACCCCCTTACTAGCTTTACATAAAATACTTTCAGTCACCCATTCTGCTTCCGTCTCCATCATTCATCGATCCAGCGAAGTTTCAGAGTCGTCGACAAAGTTTCCTTAGCTCGAGGGAACAAAAATATTATTTGGGTGCCTATTCTTTTTATTGGGGTCTGGCACCGAGGCATACTTTGCCAACATAAACCTTTCAACTCGTCCTTTACCATCTTATCTTGGAATTGTATGTAACTGAAAGCACTTTCAGAGGGAATTGTTCAACAAGTTAGATAGATCATGCAACAACATAGATATTAAAACAAACCGGCTTCCAACAAGGGAATAGATTTGGTCCCATACTATATACCGTTATACAGCTCATTTTCTTATATGTCCCAATACCACCATTCAGACCTAAGCCCCAATATCCAGGAACATCGTAATCAAAGAATGATAGACAATTTGGAATATTACACTGAAGGAGAATAAATCTACCACAAAGCAGCCTCATGCTTATCTGTACACGAACAGAAGAAAATCTACCAACAACTATCCCAGTTTATTGCCTAAGAAAGATCACATCTTTTCATTTACCTGGATCAAATGTTTGACGCAGTGCGGCATGCATTACATTATCTACTAATTAAAAATGTTCCTACCCAGTTTACGCAGGAGAGAATTTTATTAATTTCACTTTTCTTTATTTTTCGAATTTCCAAAGTGAAAAACAGTAATTAATTGAGTTTGGATGAAGGCGTTTGTTCAATTCCATTTTTGATTTTGATTTGTAATTTTTTCTGTTCTTCGCCCGCTCATCGCTCCGAATTTACGACGTCTGCATTCTTCGCCGCACATCATTTTACTGTTCACAGGTCAAACCTTTTCTTTAGGCCTGCTCACGTCTTCCAATAAGACATCACTTTTTTTCTTTTCTCTTTAATGTGTTAACTACAGTGAAAGCATTTAAAACAAGTGTGTAGAGATTAGTGACCGTTAATGGATAATTATTCAGATATCGTGAGATGCGGTCTGGTGTGATGTAGGTATCAGAAAAACATTTTCTTTATCTTGCCAACGTTTCGATCTTTCATTGAAATCATCTTCAGGGCTAAAAGTACTCTCAACACGACACGCAAGAATGGCACAAGTACACAGAAGACAAACACTGTGAGCCCTGAAGATGATCTCAATAAAAGATCGAAACGTTGGCACGGTAAATAAAATGTTTTTCTGATACCTACATCACACCAGACTGGATGTCACGATATCTGAATAATTATTTAAAACAAGTTTTTTTTTGTAATTTGATTAATTTCCTTTAATAAGTCTGTCATTATTTCCTTTAATCTATTAATTAATTTACTTTCTCCTATATCGCTACTTCTGTCAGGGAGTCGACGTGGAGGTGCAGGCAAGGAGGAGTTGCTGCCAATTACGAGATAGCCCCTTCTACCAATACACAAATCATTAGTACCTAATACTGAAATCTCACCCATGCGACCACTGTTTTGTACAAAGATTTGTCAATGATAGACCGAACCAGGTTAACACTAATTCGACCTACTTGGGATGTAAGGAGTTGATCTGTGGATTACCACGAAGCTGCTCAATATGACGTATGCAAGCATTCCAATCAAGAGCACTAAAAACCAATTCTTAACGCTCTATACTGCGCCTTTCACTTCACCATAATGACATCATTCCGTTTACGATTTGATCCCGCTTCCTGAAGATAATAATAATAAAGAGTGAAACAAGGATACAAATGAAAAAAAATATTACAATGATATCAAAAACCTGAAAAACAAGGGTATCACCAAAGATTAAATTGAGATTTAATCAAATATTTTACTGAATTGAATATAACCTACACGTGTATAAACAATGGAACAAAATTAATTGTTCAAAACACTATTGAAAGATATTTTTAATTGTTACAATTATATTTTGTAGCACTTATTCACTAATGCTCTTTATGTGTTAAAACGACCGAGTAAATAAATGGATTCGGATAAAATTTGAACCTACTGCTTTTAAGTGGAGGAAACCATAAGGATTTCAGGATAAGAACCGCTTAATTGAAATATCTATTTACTTAATACGATTACATTTTTACTAAATAAATTCAGATCGAGAAAGCCATCCAGATAATAATAGCAAACTTCAATTTTAACTTAGTCATATTTTTGCCTCAAATTTTATAATAATCAGCATATTTGTTAAGTAATTTTGTTAATTATGTAAGTCTTGGTGGTTAGGATATTATTTTCAAAATATTCTTGTATTTCTACTGTGATAATCAATTCCTGGGTAAACACGAATATGCAAATCTAATATTGTTCCATATTCAATTTAACAGTATAATTGGGGCTGTATTGCCTGCCACAACTCGCTTTAAATAATTTTACAATTTGCCAACAATTTGAGTTGGCTTACTATTAGTTTTTTCACGAACGGCCGTAAGTTTTCTACACCATATACATATCCATGAACATATTTGAAAAGAAAGGAACTAAAACTACCAGTGAAGTATATATGTAAACTAAACAAATGTATAAAGATTCCCCAAATATAGTTTGCGTTAAAAAGGTAAAACTTTATTTAAAGCCTAATATTGGAAATAATTCATTAGTTTAGTTTTCTCAAATTTGTTGGAATTTACAATGAAATTTAGGCCTTTTCCCATTTTACCATTGAATGCCTGCTAATGTCTGCATAAAATTTGTGCGTGCATGATTTCTTTTTTCAGAAGCTTCAGCTGAGGTTGCCGGAGCGGAAAAATAAAATGGAAGACAATAAAAATTGCGGGGTAATACACTACAATGCCCAATATCGCAATTTAAATAAGAAAAATAGCTCCTTCAAAAAAAAGAAATATTATTGTTTTTTGTTTCTTATTATTGTTATATAGAATTAGCTATCATACTTGAATGGAAGAATAAAAGGATAAAAATGAGCTAATCACGCTAAGATTGTTGCTAGTCTGACTCCATTATTATTATTATTATTAGCCATACAAGCCTATGGGGAAATTTTAATTTATGAAAAAACTCACAATTTTAATTTTTAAAAAAAGAAACAAAAATAAATTTTATAATTTTATTGAATTTATTGTAACTTGGCCTTCCAATTAAGAATTAAGAAAAGAAAATCAAAGCTTGGATGGCAATAGGGTAAATTAGATTACGAGTGAATGTTTGGAGTCAGAGCTTTATAGCACTCAGAAGAGATATAGCTAACCTAAAATAGAATGTTTGGATGTTAGGGCGTGAAATGACCTTAGCCTTAAAAAATAATAATAATAATTCATTAGTTTCGTGGTCCGCTTGACCAATAAATATATTACAATTAATTAATATTTTTAGTTGAGATAAATAAAGTCAGTGGCACGAGCGGGATTCGAAACCACGATTTTCGGCTTGATACGCCGCTGCTCTACCACTCGAGCTATCGTTGCCTCTACCTCGGATCGTCTTAGTCAAGCTCGATCGAAGTCACGATAGCTCAAGTGGTAGAGCAGCGGCGTATCAAGTCGAAGGGCATGAGTTCGACTCCCGCTCGTGCCGTCAACTTTTTTATCTCAACTAAAAACCTTAATTAGTTGGAAATAATGATTTACAAAAACAGATTTATACCAGGAAAAATTTATAATCACAATATTTGGTAAAATCCATTTTTTGGTGTGGGAAAATGCAGTTCCTTAAAAGATGAAACGATTAAAATTAAACAACGGTTTAATTATTTATATTTGTTCTCGACACATAATACAAATGTGATCCCAAAACGTTTGTCCCACGGTCACAGCATTAACATCATTACCAGCCCAATACCTGGAAGACAAATACCACGAGAAACCAGCCGATGCAGTCATCGTCGATTAATGCAACGCAGCGTGTTCTCGGGTTGGTAATGCGTAGAGTGGGCTCGAGCTGTACTGTTGCTGATGGATCTTGATAGGTTGAAGTGAAATCGGGAATTTATAAGCACTTGAACAAAAATAATGATGAGTCGTTGTGGATAGTGACGTTGGAAACGGCTTTGACGATTTGTCTGATCTAATAAGGAAGCATATGATGCGCTGGATGTTGGATTTCTTAGCACAACGCCACAGTTCGACTCCGCATGTTCAAAGTGGTCGCAGTAAAACCTCGTATAAGGTTTTAGTTGTGTACGTCTTCTCTTAGGTTGTAATCTCTTAAGATTTGTATGGAGTTCTAGGAATATACTTAAGTATTTAACTTGAATGAAGTTATACTTTAATAGTTTACTATATTGAGTTAGAGGGCAAAATTTCGGTATCGTCCGAGTCGGTAGTGATGATGGTATGTAAGGATGTAAATGATACAAAGGGCGCAATCAAGAATGCTCTTTTGTGGGTCGCCGGCTTGTATCTGTTTGACTTCCGAGAATTCACATCACTCTCAAGCAGGAGTCGGTTAGATAAGCTACTGGAACATTTTCTTTGCTGTTATTCAAAAAATAAAGTTGAGAACGTACACTCAGTTTGACATTGTTTTTAACTACTATATCATACAAAAAAAAAATTAAACAGCTCATAATATAAATTTTAAATAGAGTTAGCATGGTGATTAACAAAATGTATTCAGTTAAAATTCCATATTTTTTAAAAATTAAAAATCATTTTCACATATTTTATTTGGGATCATTGAAAAACATTTATAAAAATTTTAGTTTCCGCTCAAGAAAAGTAGAGGAAGAAATTTAGTGGCAGAGTGTAGCTGCTCTGTAGTACATCCTTACATTATTCACCATTCCTAATTACTTTTCATTGTGCAGTTCTGAATTTCATTATTTATTAAAAACAGCATTTTTGTTTAAAAATTAGATCTTAATTTTTTTTTTTTAATATAGCGGTAGTACCCCAAAGGAACGTTTCCTTGGCGTTTGACAAAACGCTTGTATATCCACTGAGATAGCAAAGCGGACCTCTGTTAACGGTTATTGTCAAGCAGAATGCCATTTGAATACATTCAGGGCCGTAACCTTCTCGAGTTACCTAACGACGTTACCGTTCTTTGAGCTTTGAGCCGCTCGGGAATTGTTCCTGAAAGAAACGGGGACTAGATATAAAGGACGTCATCAACTATTTCACAGGACAACGTTGAAACATTGACAACTATCGATCGTCCTGTGTCCAAATTCACTGTGGTGGATTGATAGAATAGTGATTTGGCACACTACGACAAAATTATGTACAAGCATTCACGGTGAAATAGATTTTCATGAATTCGTAGTTCGTGTTTGTAATAACATTCATCCACTTTTTAAGTCAATTTTTGAATATAAATGATCGTTTAGTCTAATCCTATTTTATATCATTTCGTCCTTTCACTTGCCTCAAGTGGATGCTATGGAAAATAAATTGTAATGTTTATTAAAAGATTAAATTTGCATCGGAAACTTGTATATTAATCATGTCACTAATAACGGGTTGCGGGGGCGTCGGTGGCCGCAAGGTTTCGTCCTTGACACGGCGCTCATCAATGTAAAGTAAACGTCCCGAGTTCGAATCCACCTGCCCTGCATTCGAACCCGAAATACTTACAAATGGGCTTTTTTTCAAAACAACGGCACCCTGAGGGTTTATATGACCTCTGCTGTTGCGAACCCTCGGTAACAAAAATAACTGTTTTCGTCAAAATAGTTCACAACGATCCTAAACATTAATTCAATTACTTTGATATTTTTAAATTGAGTTAAAATTAAAAACTTTTTATTGGTAATAGAAACACGCTTTATTTTAACTCTTTCTGAATGAATATTCTCAACATTCTCAGGATATACCCATATTAAAAGCAGTACAAAAAAAGACACTAAAAATTCAGACAATGCAGGCTATCATCCCATTCCAGAGTACTGGATCGGTTTTATCTCCTTAAATTATTACAACCAATCTACAGGTAAAGTTACGATTCCAAAATCTAGCGGTTAAACAGATCCTGAGTATTCCTGCTAGTCAGGAGAAAAAAGAATTTAACCATGCGATAGAACTTAATGCTATCACAACGATATTAAATCCGTGCTCCTTTTGAGTTTAGAATGAAATTTCGTTGGGGCAGCTTTTCAACATTTCTCTTAGCACCGTATGCTTTTTAGTTTGTAATAATACAGTCATGTTTTATGTATAACAATAACACAAAATGGGATAAAATTTACATAAATTAAATGAGGTTTATAGTGGTAATATATGTAGAGACCTCTTTAATTTTTGATCCTAGTTTGGAAAGAGGTTTTCAATTTTTCTCTCAGCATATTATACTTTCTAGTTTGTAATAATACATATGAGCAGAGATGTTTTTGTATAAAAAGTTATATAAAAACTTAAACATTTTTATATTTTAACTGAGGTTTTTAATTATAGGGGAATCTAGAGAATTTTCTGTTCTATATACTACTAGAAAGTAGGTCTTTTTGGTTTGCCATATAGGCTGGATATCCAACAGGTTGGATATGGTTAATAAGGATAATTGGATGGTTAATATCCACAAAGTCATTAAGTAAGTAGAAAAATCTAAAGCTCAATTTCAAACTGTGGCATCTCAACTGATTTTCACCAAAAATTACTTCTTTAAGGGTGAATTCGAATTGTCGATATTCACTCAATTAAAAATGACTCCAATTTATATCTACAACGTTTAGGCCAAAGGAAAACGTTAACAGAATCAAATAATGAACGCTATTGTATTCATCTGCTACAGAATATAAAAATGAGCAGAATCTCTGATCTTGAGATTTTGTAATGTTTTCAAGATTTTTCTATTCTGCCATTGTAAAATAGGCTCATACCTGTATTTAAATGAATAAATACATTTAAAGAATTACGGTATTATGGTATTAAATTATGATAATGTAAGGGTGGCGGATATGGAAGCCTAAAGGCAACAAGTTCTGTTGAGTCGTCAAAGAAATATGAGCCTTGGCGTCGTTACGGAAGGGAAAAACTCCATTTCCATTCATTTACCAGAGCCTCTTTTCCTTTTTGATAGCTACATTTAGTTGTACGGAGTTGAACCACGGTTATTGCAATAAATTGGTCCTCAGGAAGCAGTTCAAAATAAATGATATTGGAGGGGTATTTGGTTGAAAAGCGTGACGTGCTTTATTTATTTTTTTTTTGCAAAGTTTGCGTGGGTAAAGGATATTCGTTTGGTTTTCGCGGTAACGCTATCGAATTTGCTTTTCTTCCGTTGTCATTATTCATCTAAGAAATGGATTCAAGCATGACCGGCTTGGGCATAAATCATGAAGGAAAATCTGGAAATACATGGCTTGCTTTCGCAGTATTGTAATTTTTTATTTATTCGACGCAAAAAATGATAATAATTGTAGATCTCGTTTTGATTTTCAATAATACTTAAAGAAACAAACATTTCATTTTTATTATTACACTACTGACGGGAGAAGAAATAGATTTAGAAAACCTAAACCCACGGTGACGGAGAAGTGTGATAAAAGTATCACGTGACGTTCTCGGTCAACCCCTTCTCAATAATAAAAACACCCCCTTTATAAATTATCTACGATCGGCATTTTCCAAAGTCTTACCAGAAAGTTTCCCAGCCGACTTAATGAATGATTGCGCGCACTATCACATATTTAGTATCAAATTTTCTGATTAAATTAGATGGGGAATACAAGTTGGAAGCCTCTTTGTTTACTCATACATGGAACATTCATTATTATGTTGCCCCGATTTTTTAAAACTAATCTTTACTTTACCTGCCTCTATCTATAAATTGTAAACTTTTATAAATGATTTTATGTAACACAATAATTAATATTTGATAAGAAATCAATAGCGATTTTTTTTCAATCTCTCTTCCTTCTGGACGGATTTGAAATGATTTATGCTATTTTTCACAAAATAAAATGAACGTGATTAATCGTCAAATCAAATCGTTAATTATTGATATGTTTGCAAGTAATGCTTCGAAACAACGACAAACTTGTTTAATGTCAATCCTAAAAATTTTCCTAGATTAGTAATTCTCTCTCACTCTAGCACTCTCCCCATTTCCTTCACTCTTTCGAAACTCTGTCACTCACTTATTCTCCCTCTTACTCTTTCTCACCTTCCTTCTCGCTCTTTCTCTCTCTGTCGGCACTCTGACTCTCATTCACTTTTTCTATTTCCTCGCACTCACTCACAATTTTTCTTGCTTTTTCATATATCTCTCATTTACTTTCACCCTTCATCTCTCTCTCTCTCTCTCTCTCTCTCTCTCTCTC
>CM077101.1:5288419-5300630 GCA_039619505.1 Cimex hemipterus | reverse complement strand
TATATATATATATATAAGTTATAAATTTGACTCGCGAATGTAACTTATATATATATATTATTATTATTATTATTATTATTAATTTATTATTATATTTAATCAGTTCACCCGGTTGAGAATGTAGAATGACAGCAGAAAGAAACCTACTAACGTTTGTAAAATTTGTTTTTTCGAAAAGAAGTTAGATGTAATCAACTAGTGTGTCTGTTAAAATTAATTTGAAGTGGCTATTCTCCCAATGCTTTTTTTGTCCCTCATATCCTAAAATTTTTAAAAACGTGAGGTACATTTATAAACTTTTCGTTTCAAAAGGTAAATCCAGATTCATGTCACCTACGAGGTTTTCGTTATTTTGTAAATGAAAAAAATATGGAAAGAATACATAACGAAAAGCGTAACGCAATTACGGTGTTTTCATAGAAGGTTTTTTTTAAAAAAAAACCGCAGAGTGGTGCAGGGCAAAAATGTACAGGGCTTTAAGACAAAGAATACCAATTTTTTTCTCTATAGTATTGTACAATGTATGAAATGAAAGAATTTGCCATGTTGGAAAAGTGCGTCCAGTTACGGAGGACACGCGCGTTCAAAAGCCCTAGGCCCGTATAGTACCGCCTGTTGAAATAAAGACCGGTCGATACCCCATTGAGCAATCTCCGACTTGTTGCTATCACATGTTTTACAGGGCTTAAAAAGGGTAAAGGCAAATTCGCAAAGAAGCCAGCGACGAACGGATCGATCGAGCGCTCCATTCATGGCCCCTTCCTTGGGCGGCTCTTCATTAGTCCATTACTCCAAATCAATACAGCTCTCTCTTTCCTAACCGCTGTATTGTAACAGGGTTCGATAGCCGGTCAATATCAATCTGTTGGTCTGGAATTAAATCCTGTTTACCTTCGTCTCGATAGAGTTAAAATCGTAGGTTCCGTTCTTATCTTCCTCATCGGTCGGCGGCTATCCACCCACGCAGCTCACCCAGGCCAAATTGAAACAGCCCCCCCTCTTCGCCTTGACTCTTCGTATTTCTTTTGGAAAAGTGTACTCTTTTATTTGAATAACCAATAATAATAAAAATATAATTTGCAAGAAGTTATAAAGAAATCATTAAACGATAGTGTAAACATATTTTTTCAACTCTCCATAAAGCTACACTAGCTAAATAGCAAAATGAACTTTAAAACATCTTATTAAAACAAATTAGAACGGTGTATTTTCATCTTTTATCTCCTAGTAAATAAAAAAGCAAGCATTGAACATAATTTATACCTGTTGAATGTTCTTAAAAGAAAATAGATCCGATTTGATATTTCACTCAATTATAATTTCATTTTTGAAGATGAGTTTGATTGCAAGAATGTCGATACAAAATAACAGATCAATTTTTATTTAAGAAATAAAGAATGAATTCGTCAACTATAAATGCAAAATAAATAAATAATAAAGATAATTACAAACAGTTAAATAAAAACCGTTTCATTTCGTTATTAAATTGTAAACGCAATAAAAAAGCGGCGATTCATGTACGTGCTATAGGAAAATAATTGAAAACATTTATCAATATTGATTCATTGTTAATAATCTCGTTTGTCGGAAAGCTACGAACGCACGAGAAACAACGTTACTTTAGGCAATAAAATCATCTCAGGGAACAAATCGGATGTTGAGAAAAACACCCTTCCGGAAGTTTCTTCACTTCTAACTTTTACATTCCATTTCGTCATATCCTGTCAACAAGCACACAATGATTATGGTGAATAAGCCAATGGAGACTTTCTTCTTGTTATGCTTATCCTTCATTCGAATTTTATCAAAATAATAAAAAGAAAAAGACAATAATTGACCAACGAAGTGTTTTTCTTGCTTTTAAATTTCCCTTATTCCCGATTTTTCATATATATTTATAATAATATTGATATAATTTTAAAAACATCTTACGGAAAAATGTTATCATTACGGTATTTTGTATGAAAAAATGAATTCTTATAACGCAAGTTTTCGATTTTTTTAATAAGTGTATTTTTCTATGCTCCATAGATTACTATCGTATAAAATTCATTAGGCTGAGAAGTGTGACAGACCGTTGCAAATTTAGAGCATGGACTACGAGTGCATAAATTGTAAAATTCCTTGAGCCCACGATTTTAGGTTGAACCGACTTTTCGCAAGAGACAGAAACGTTCACATAACTGCAATGAAAAGACTGATGAACTTACTTACTTAGTTAGATACGATGTTTCATGGTTGCGAATGATATTCTCGTCGTATTGAGACATTTTTTGGATAAATCGCTAATTGGTTGTTTCAATGTTACAATTGATATACGCATTAATTTGCCTCATTCTCGTCGGATTAGGACATAAAATTGTTATAATTGAATTATTTCATTTCAAAATAAACATAAAATAGTAGAAAATAGGCCAATAACTAGCCATTGTTGTTGGTATAAATAATTGAAGAGTTTAGTCTCTCGAAAAGAATGAGGTGTTTGTCGACTATTCGCAGAAAAACTACAAGAAATTCTCTTGATAGGATTAAAATTTCGGGTAGGCAAAACGGCCTGTGAAATGATTGTTAGCGGTGGACGGAACAAATGACGAAATCGCCTGCACCCCTCATTACGTAGGCATTCAAAAATTAACAAATGGTAATTATGGTTCCAATGAGATTGCGATTCAATTAAATTCAGATTCCATTGAGAGGAAATCGGGCTCATCGGTAGATATTAATGGGTTTCTATAAAATGCTGAATTATCAAATTAATTCAATATGAAAGAGCGGTGCAGACATAGTAACAATCTCAGCCCCAGCAAAGCGCTAAGAGTGCAGAAACCGGGGATAAAATTGCAAAAGCCTATAATTTTGCGCTTAAATTACTTGTCACCGAAATCACAGTATTATTTTTTTAATTCCACGGAAAAAAACAGATGTTGGTTAGATACGAGATTCTCGTCATACTAAAACATGTTTTGAATAACATCTGCTGGGCCGGCTTGTGGAAATGTTAAAACTGATGCAAAATAGAGAGATAACTTGTATTTCATGCAGGGTCGTCGGTAAGAAGAACTGTAACAGCGGAAATTTCCTTGGAAAACAAAGAACTCATTAATAAATATCGATTAGGTTCTACTGAATGCAGAATTATCGAAACCAGCCGTTTATTGGAGAAATTAGAAAGGGCGTAGCAGACTGGTCCGGCCTGACCCAAGCCAATAAGATTGCAGAAATTGACAAAAAAAAAATTCAAAACGACTATGATTTCAGCCTCATTCCACTCTTTACTGCAACAAACCTCCTCCTTAATTCCAGTGAAAATAATGATTGACATTGTTAAAAAGAAAATTGCCATCGTATTAGTTCATTTTTGGATAAAAAGGTATAAAATATTTGGCTAAAAAAGCTTTTGTTTTAGATTGTGAAATGATCATAATTGATGTAAAAATTACAATACCCGCACTTCTCATTGCGTTGAATTAAAAAATTCCACGGCATATTATCGAACCCAGCCATTCACTCGATGAATGTGAAAGCGTACAGCAGACCAGTTTTGCCATGACCACTCCAAAATAGCGCACGGTTGGCCAAAGGATTGTCTCGTTCGAGGAAAATTGGGTTTGTTGGGGAAATTCTGCAAATTAGATGTTGGTCAATTAATTATACACAATTTTTTTCTAAATGAACTTTTTTTCGTATGTTCGATGTTAGACAAGCGACGTTACTATCTGAGATACTACATCTATCCGTTTTGTGGAATTACGAAATCCGTTTTGAGTTTGTGGCAAATGAAAGAGTTTTTAAGTCTGAAATTCTCTTCGTTCTAACTTATTTTCGGCAAACCCTTAGGGTGCAGAAAACGGCAAATAGACATTTAAATCGGTCCTCGATAACTTAAGGCTAACCTTACTTTACAGTGGAACCAATGATGTAATATCCTCAGTAAACTAAAAGACATGGAATAAAAAATGTTGAGTTGCTGGGTCAACCTGTGAAATTATTAAAACTAATGGGAAATAGAGCAATAATTTTTCCGAGGGGGCGTCGGTGGCCGCAAGGTTTAGTCTTTGACACGGCGCTCAACACTGTAAGTTAAAGGTCCCGGGTTCGAATCCAGCGGCCCTGCATTCGAACCCGATATATTTACAAATGGGTTTTTTCAAAAACACCGGCACCCTGACGGTTTATATGACCTCTGCTGCGAACCCTCGTAAAAAACAAAAAATTCCGTCGATTTGAAAGGTCGGAGCGTTCATTCGTTCTTTAAAAAGAAGCGGATTTCATCGTTAAATATAGACAGGATTCTACAGAATGCTGTATTATCAATCTATTCAAAGGAGAAATTTGAAAGAGGGCAACAAATCATTTCTAACAGACCCAACCCCCGCAAACCAATAACACCGCAAAATATGGCAACAAATTTCGACAAAAATATCATAATTTTGGTCTTAGCCCACCTTTTCCTAGAAACACAATAATATTCACATAAAGAAGACAGGTTTTTTAAAAAAAAATTTTCCGGCCGGCTAGCTGCTTCGGCTATTGCCGGCACCCCACATTTCTTCCATCTCACGTTTTAAGTTTTAACAATTTCGACACTTTTTCCCCGCCTTTTTACCCCTCCCACACGTGGTGAAAGGGTTCTGACTCATTCACTAACGTTCAAACCCAGCCTAGCCTATGCGCGGGTTTCAGAGTACTCGATATTCCTCTGAAGACCCGCCCTCGTTCACGCTAATAAATACATCCATAAAATTAAAATTACAATTAATCTAACATTATCTTAGGTGGTGGGTTTATGGGGTACGTGATATTCCACCATAGACCAACCCACGCATACACTAATATCGCACTAATAAATACATTCACTCAAGCAGTAACCAATCATTCTGTAGGGTTTTTTTAAATGAAATTCACGTTGTTTTAAGACGTTTTCAGGTAAAAAAACCTCAAGCTACAGTTTCGGCTCTTGATAATATTAAATCTGATATGAAATGGTGGGAAAACTAGGACCAGTTTGATTCTTAATCAAACCTCTCAACCACTCTGATCTTAAGCAGACAATTAACAAGGGAGTTTCGAATTTGGAAATGAATAAGTATTCAGAGCGAACATCGATAGACATTGGTGGTTAGACAGAATTCTCAATCTAGCCATCGATGTTAATAGGCGAAGGAGACCGGTTCTGCATGAATTCTCTCAAAAAGCCCCAAAACATAGTGGTTTGTCGGCAAAATCCTGATATCCGAAGACGACGGATAGATCGTAATAAAACAACTTTTTCAACTGCTGCAAAGGTGCATTTTGACACAAGGACCGAAGATTACATCTCCGTTTCCTTGCACAAGTTCCACCAATTCTGAACTCTATTGCAACACGAAAGTATGTACGCGATAGTATATAACGGATTTAACATGTAATGATTAAATAAATTGACAGATACTTTCTTTTTAAATGTATTTGTTACCTATACATGATAGTATACTATACAAATATGTACACATGATTAATGTATCACACGGCACAACACTAGCACAAAGGTCAGCACCGCACCGGTAGAACAGATGTTTTGAGGAACTAGCCATTGGTTGAGGCGACGTGGCGGGTTGTTAAGATGGGAATGAGTGGAGACGGCTCCAGCAGTATGGTTAGGATGGTTCGAAAGGTCGGTGTGGAATGGTTGGAATCTGGACTGTTATTGGTAATAGTTGTAGAAAAATTAAGAGTTTTTGTTATTTTATTTGCTATTATTTTATGTAATTTGATATTTTAGAAGCATGATTTCGATCAATTTTAATTATGACGTGTAGCACCTTAAGACATTCGTCACGGTATAGGATAATAAATGGAATTCACAACTCTTCTAAACTTTATGTGTATAATCGTAGCATAGAAATTTGTACTGAAGACGAAGATAAGCCATAACGTTGCAGTTTGGGTACAACTACAATATGCATAATCATTCGTTCTTGTCATGTAACTTAAGTTAAAGTTTTTTTGAGTAATAGAACAACAATGTATTTGAAGTGCAGTAAGTTACATGGAGAGCGAGATGTTTCTTATTATCTTACTTCTAGAGGAGAAGCTGTCGTGTGTTAGCACTCCTAAATCAGAAGTCATCACTTAATCACATGCACTCTGTGAGCAGGTTCCTCTTCAATCGTAGTATTGCTAGGAAGAAATAGAAAATAAAGTAGTTGTTTGAGATTAGAGGTTTGTGCGGAATTTTACCCTTAAGTAGCGGGATTTTACAACTTTAATTAAAATGTGAACATTTAGTTTGTTATGGAACGTGTGGTTAGAAACGAGGAAGAGGCGTTGACGATGGGTCTAAGGATTCCGTAGAGATTGGCAGGTTTGGTTGAACCCGGTAATTCTATGCCGTGTCCATATTGTTTTCAGTATTGACTTGTATATGGGTATTTTGTCGGGAAGGGAAATTATATGTCGGTTGTTTAGTGAATATATAAGTATACTTGGTACCGTCGTTCAGTTTGCTTTTGAGACATATTAGGGGATTCAAGGTGAGACGATAGTCTAGATACAGCCTAGGTAGCGGATGTTTACGGGGCGTTTGGGTGGTTATAATAGATTAGAGGCAGCGTGATGCATTAGCTGAAAGCTATGTTATGGAACTTTGTAGTATGTTGTTTTATGTCCCATCTTTTGAACCATTATTCAGCGAATAAGTTGTGTCTGGAGGTTTCGAGGACTTAAGACGGCGTCAGACTCAGAGGATCACAGGATAGAACGGCATATTCATCAGGGTATGTTACGGATAATGATGTGGGGATGGGGACAGATATCAGAAATGTATACTGAGTATAGTAACGAGCCAGAGACGCTACCCTGGGGAATCCCACGACCCCCCTGTACAAAGGGGATTATTACCCTACTCCTGTCGATCAGGTTCTAAAGATGAGATTGTGTAAAACAAGGTAGCATCCTTTGACTTTCCAGAATAAAAACAGATGCCCGAGTCGAAAGCCCTTTCGTCATCAACAAATAGTCCCGAGAAACATTATTTCTTTTCAATAGAGAATTAGTTCAAAATGTTAAATATAATTTTTATTCTTGGCTCGATTCAAATGGTGTTTTTTCTGCAACAATACCAAAAGTGGTCCTGAAATAATATTTTAGGATACATTGGGTCTGCCTATATTTACAAAACTTTCTGTAATTTCACTTGCCATTTTAACTGTTTAAGAAATAAATTTTATAAAATTCAATGCAAAATGTATATTTTAAATTTAAAATAAATATTCGTTTAATGATACTTTACGTTTACTGACTAGCATTTTAAGACCTGTGATATTTATACCGTTATTTTATCTGTTTTTTTTTTAAACCAATTTGGTTTTGCTATCAACTATGTGGTAAAAATGATCCTTTGCTATATTCTTTTATTTTGCTTTTTTTCTCCCAGCCCTTTTTCCACTGGCATTGGAGCAAAAAACGATCGTTCACCCACCCTATTTGACATCCGACTTAATTTCGCTTCCATTTTAATAAAGTCACTCCACGTCCTCCTTTTCGTTTAAAAGCGTCAATTTTACTTTTCTTCCTTCCTCCCTTCGGAGTGGTTATTTTATTTTATTCTTGGGCCCGGCTCTCCGTTCACGAAGCCGGCCCGGACTGAACTGTAGGTAAGCTCTCAAATGCTGATTTTGTACCCTCGGCCAGTGTATTATTTGAGCGCTTTTAATTACCATGCCATTGGATTAGTGAAAAGTAGCGCATAACAAGTAAATACAGTAAAAAATATTTAATCCAGTTCTTTGATAAATCTAACCAAAATCTTTTAGATAGGCCAGCGATTTGGTAGGATGATAAGTCAATACATAATGTGTTTTTTCTATTTCAATAATACATGCGATAAGCTTACGAGAGGAAAAATATATTTTAACTTTTACACATATCTCAAAACCTCTAGTGGTCTTAGAGAATTTTGGATTTTCAAGATGAAAGCTGTTTCACTAGTACGCACTAGTCGGATGATACCGTTGTGATAACGGTCCAGACTAATATAGAATCTACTTCTAAAGGTTTTCAGATTGAGTGAAAAAATCGGCGTTGATACATTTTCGACATAGAAATAAATGGGGTCCAACGGTTTTGAGCCAATATTTTGAAGATTGGAACGGCTTGTTAAATCGCACAGGTCAATTCCGTCCACATTATTTGAAGTAGCGGTGTTGAACTGAGCGGTTTATTTTACAGCGATAATTTTTATCTTAGTCAAGCAGTTGTTTGGGTAGTTGATATCATCTGTTGATTACTGTGAATCAAGTGTAATAATTCAATAAATTCTCTATGAAAAGTCTCAAATATCGGAGGACATCGATCGCTGGTTGAGTAATATTATCTGAGATGCGATGTAGACTGGAGGAAAGCTGATATGGCATTAGGTAAAGGTTATATATAGTACGGATTTGGTATTGTTAGGTCGTTCTCTATTTTTGGAACAGGATAAATGGCTCTGCTGTTAATGATGACTGCTCACTCGCGGAAATGGTTTTGCTGAAACGTGTCGGTATCGTCTGCATATGAGAGGAGTGCTCATTAAGATTCCGGATTTGCGAAAAATGGAATATTTGGAATAGTTGAGTAGGAATAAGAAGCAGTATAAACAGGTCTGGTAAAACACCAGGCTCACGTGTATGTTTAAAATTAATATACAAAAAAACAGGTGGGGGTGATGGAGTATTTAAGACATTTAGAGTGATCTTTTCTCTGCTTAGCAGATTTGTCTCTGTCAATGATTTGTTTTTATAAACATCAATCAATAAAGTAAGAAACAAACGCGTTTGACAAAGCAAAACGTTCGAAAAGGACCAAATTACTGGTTTATCACCACACAAACCTAATATTTTGTTTTTAATATGAAAAGAAGGTTCAGAAGGAAACCAAATTTCACGGGCTACTAATTTTCCTTTTCAACGTTCCTTGGATAAAATTTGAACAAAATATAGTAATATCTACTAAAAAGACCTCATAATGTTAGGATGCATATGTAGTGCTTAACGATGTAAACCGTCAGTAGGGTTTCGAGTTTATTTATAACGTTTGGGTTAGAGGGTTCTACTGCAAATTGAAAAAAAGGAAGGACCTACCGAGCAACCTTGCGGAAAACTGCGGCATAGTCGATGGAAAAGAAGAATCCCTTCCCTTACTTAAAATGCTTATCGGCCTGATGGGATTTTAAAGTGAGCTATCAAGATTAAGAAGGCCTTTAGTTTCCTGACCGATTAACTTTGTTGTCTACCACCCCGGGGCACCTGGACGTGAATTGATGAAATGAAATGACCCAAGCTTTCCAGGGTGGGATTTAGCTGTTCGAGGAGGAATTTCTCAAAGTTTGCGCAAACTAAGTGCAACAAACTGTTAGAACCGTATCAAGTAATGAGATTCTGAACTTTATGAGGTTTTATATTTGGTTATTGTAATTGGATTGGGAAGTATTTCTAAGTATTAAATTATAAATGATGGTTAGCAAAATTATTTTCAGAGATTTCAAAGGATTTTGTCACATTTGAAATTCGTTAATTAACTGGTTTCGAAATTTATTTTCCAAACTTACATGGATTTTTGTATGAACTTTTCAAATATGTCGTACTGTGCACTTATATTTATACAGTTATCAAATCATGTTGTATTTTGTACCTTTAAGGAGATAATTTTTTTCCACACTACCTGATTGTAATTAAATTAGTGTTAATAAATATAATTTGTAGTTAAATGTATTTGCAGTTATGTACATTCTAAAGATACCTTTCTCTGGGAGTAATATGTTGACTTGTTCAAAGGCAGCTGCAACTTTTTGTAAGGTGGTCGTTACCTATCCTTTTGGTCTGACTGACCAACCAAACAAAGAATAGGCAGACCAAAATCATTGGTAATGACTAAATTACAGTATAATCGGCCGGCAGACGACACAGAGATAAGTGACATCGAAATAATTTTGCTATGAAAAATATGTGAATCTTTTTCTATTTAAGTATCTTTTGTAACAATATATCAAGGCGGCCTAACTTGGAATTAGCAACGAACAATTTTAATTTCGAGTTTAATTGAATTTTGTAGCTATCTTGACCAAGTTCTTTTTTACATAAATATAACCTAATTTAACTTTAAAAAAATGAAAGTAGAAGGAAATTGATGGTTTTAAAATTATCCACCTGTAAGTGCCTACAAAGTTTTAATATGTCATGGTTTCAATTTTCAGATAGTTCTATTTTAAGTAATAAATATGACGAGAAAATATCTGTTTTATCTTAATTACTGCAGGTACATGACAATACTCGAGGCGGTGAAACTGGCCCAAAAATGTATTTAAATGCCGCCCTAACACATTTCTATCTCAACACGGTTCAGATATGAATGCGATTTGAAATATTTTCGAGAAAACCGCGTTTTTTTATTATAAAAGCCCTTATTTTCTCTACTTTTATACAATTTTTTAAAAACTTTTCAACACATTTTCGGGATCAACTTTACATTTTGTAAAGCATTTTCAATGTTGGCAAATATCTTATTCAGAACAAAATAACTCTTCATAAATAATTCACATTACAATGCTGAACATTGAACATAATATTTTTTAATTATAAAATTTGCTGACACATAGTTGCAAAACACACTATCGTCTGGCCAGCACGATTTGAATCTCTTCATTGCTGGTTCTAATCTCTTCACATGATTCCGATTTGGATTTATGTACGTCAAAAACATGCTCCGAGTTGAGCCTATTCGCTTCTCCTAGTCCACCTGCAATTCCAGCTTGTGCTAGTTACAGTAAACTGCCGGCAGACTCGAAAGCCACCCACCCCGGTTGTTGGGAGTCGGGGGTCAGACGTCAGTCATAATCGTCCAGTAACCTTGGTTAGGCTCCAGTGGGATTCTGCCAATATCTAGGTCTATTCCAAACCCATTCGGACTCACATTCGTTGTTAAATAAATTCCATTTACATAAAATTTTCAAGGAATATAATGTGAAAAATTTTCATGAGGAATAGGCAACCGACATGGAAATGGAAATGAGGTTATTTACATTTTTTACATTTGTTATGAGTTCGTTGTTCACTTCAGTGTCATTGGGTGTGATCAGCTTTATTGTATAGAAAGAGATGAAAGATCACTACTTAGGGTTGAGTATTAAACTATCCATGAAGGTTTTAGCCTTCACATCCATGAATGGGCACTAGAAGCTTGAAGACCTCATTTATAAGCAAATGGAGTAGCGATGAGTGGAGTTCTGTCGGGTATTATGGAAGATCGCGTCATAACTGACCTCCTAGACTGGGTCAAATTACAACTTCCCAATGGATTTAAACTCTTACTCAAATATGTCTACAATCTTCTTGGTATTATAGGAAAAATTTCCTAGGAAAAACATTGAACCTTTAAATTCTTACCACGACTCCCTTGCTTTCACGGCAGAAGAGGAGAAAACGGGAAGCAGCCATATTTGGATCGTATTATTGAGAGAACAGAGTCAAAGGAATTAATTACTAAAATAGTTGCACAAAACCTCCAAGCCAGGACAGGTTCTTCGATTTCAACCCACCACATTCCTTTACACTCAAATTGAATTGTGCCAAAAATATAACAGGCTGGGTTTTTGGGACTGAGTGGATCCTAAATAATTTAATAATATTATTAATAATTTCTATGGAAAGCTAAATACTAATCATTCCAGCAGGAACTGGCAAATTGACTGGTTAATGATTTTATGGACAAAAACGATGAAGGATCTGCGGAAAACAGCTCCTTTTAACCGAAATTGATACGCCTGCCTGTTCCAAAACAATTACGTACATTCCAGATGCAGGGCCAAAATTAAAAAATATTTTCACAAATAAACTAGGTAACAAAGGAATTATCTATACATGTAAAAATAGTTTAGTTTTCCTTCACTCAAAACTCAAGTCAAAAGAATCACGGGCTCCAGATACAGCGCAGTATACAGAGTCCCATGTGTAAACTGCAGTACACAATACGTTGGACAAAAAAAAAACATGTAATAGGATGAGTCAAGTTAGCCTTAAGGCTGGACAGAGCCAACAAAGCAGGAAACTGATTCTTTCCACACATGCACTGGAGAAATTTTCTATAGGTCGAATCCCCGTCTGAAGAGGGCAATAATATACCTTGAAAAACGGTTACTATCGGAAAAGGCATTTATATATATATATATATATACAAATTCTTATACACATCTGAG
>CM077101.1:5277535-5288019 GCA_039619505.1 Cimex hemipterus | reverse complement strand
ATATATATATATATATATATATATATATATGTATGTATGTATATATTACCCCAAAAACATGCTAATTCAAATAGATACGACTCAATCTCGAATTATTAATTTGTACAAAAACCGAGAGAAAAGGAAAAAAGAGGAAATAGTCAGTGGCGCCATCAGGGCTATCACCTTGAAGCTGTCAGAACATATTTTGCATAAAGCATAGTTTTCCTATTTTTAATTGTGAATTTGTAATTCTTGTGCTTGATTACCCGGGAATACAAAAAATAAACGGCTCAGTGTTAATTGCAGCTGGGTTTCATTCAAGACAATAACTGTAATTTTTATTATTGACTATTTTTCTGTAAGGTTTAAATTTTAGAAAATTGTGTACTTTTATATACATTTCAAATTCTGTTGTAGATGTACTTGAACATTCACATATACCACTGAATTAACTTGTTATTATCTTCAAGGTGAACGACGGTGGGTAGACTTTTCCCCAATAAGAGAACAAATTTCGTCAGATGCGTTTCAGTTTAAAGATAGACTATCGTCAGTAAACTTTTTATATATTAAGTGAATTGACGGTGTTTAAAACTCTAGCAAATTCAAAAGTGGAAGTCTGAACGACAATGGAGAGACGTAGCATTCTTGATAGACAACACATCAAGTCGTCCAGATATCCAAAAGCCATCGCAGGCGGGGTTTTCGGCCATGCAACCATAAAACAAGGTCGAGCACCGCAGCGCGTCATATATTTTCAGGAGATTCTCCCAATTCACGTAAAGTGACCGATGAACTTTAATTCTTACCCTTCATATCGACAGCGTCGATGTGTGACTGCAGCGCCCCTCAGGCAGATGAAGAAGGCTGTGGACTTTCCTTAGCCTGACCAAGTGAACGCATAGAAATGTGAGGTTGGCGGCATTTAACGACATTTTTGGTATAGATTCCTTGAGGACTGTCATCTACATGCAATATACCCTGTATATTAAGAAAATCATGTTATAGAAAATAGTTATTTCGTTTACACTTTGTTTTTTACAAAATTTAAATTGCAGATAAGCTGTCAATGGTTATATTCAAAGTTTTAGACCCGTGGTTACGAATATGTTTTCAAGTATCAAGGAATATACGAACGTGGGATCTCTCTAGAGATTGGATATCTTTGTCTCTTCCTACTTGTGACATTTGCGCCACATTTCACATTTCAGCCTCGAGGCATTGTTTTTCTCCGGGGCTCTAAAACTGCCACTCCCGACAAGTTTATACCGTCTTTTAATTATTTTTTATCAAATCGGACGGTGGTTTATTTAAAGTTCTGCGTGTCTACCGTGCCCGCGTTCTCTCATTATTACCGGGCCGATTGAAATTCTTCATGGTCCTCCACGCAGAACGCACCTTCCGTTTACTTTTTATCCGATACGTTGTTGTTTGAGTTCGAAAACATTTAATTACACAGAGACAACAACAGATTGTCCAATTACTCTGCTAACCTTACCCGTCACCCGAATCAATAGAGACAAACGGGAAATTTCTCAACGACTAAGTCTAAGGACTGTGATTAATTGATGTGAAAATACAAGGAAATAAACCCTGAGATTGCTTGCAGTATTTAAAAGAAATGCGAGTTGTTTGAGCACGAGAAATAATAAATTTACTTCGATGTGGCAAATATATATTATTACAAATATTATGAGCGATATCATCGTACATATACAATATATATGAAGTTGCCTGAGGCAAACGCAGATTTATTTCTTTATGGAGGAGTCTAAATTTTTTTTTATATTTTCAGAAAACCTTTAACCCATTAGCTAAAGTAATTGAAGTGAAAATTATTTCTTTGTTTAAAAAGTTTGATATTCTTTTTTGTCTGTTTTTAATTTTACGCACCTTTTCCATTTATTCTATGACACGGATATGACATCACAGGATTCCCACGACATTTTATGCACTGAAGATGGCTCGAATAAAGGTTGAAACGTTGGCAAAAAAATGAAAAAGTTATTTTTCTAAACTATCTCATTTCTGATCACTCCTCACGATTCTAACAATTAATGTAATAAATCGAGCTCTTAGTCTTTCTCACACAAATTATTGAAAATATTTAAAAAAATAATATTTTTAATATACTCACACTAAATGGATTTTCTAATTATATTATAAAGAAATAACAGTTCTTTTTTCCAAGTTTCTAAAACATTAATAGCATACGTCAAAGACTAAAAACTGGAAGAAAAAAAATGAAAATAATATTCAAAAATTCTCGTGTATATTAACAAAATATCAGGAAAGTAGTCAGAACTTTCAAAATATATAAAGTGCGGTGATTAGTGACCATTAGTCAATGATCCTTTCGTGTCGTGGTGAGAATGCCTCGGCCGACAACAATGGCGCAATTACGCAGAAGACAAACACTTTGAGCTCTGAAGATGATCTCAATAAACATCGAAACGTTTGAAAGATAAAGAAAACGTTTTTCTAAAACCTGTCACACCGGGCCGCATCTCACGATCTCCGAATAAACGTGTAATGTTCTTTACATTAAATTTGGTTTTAAAACTCAAAATATAAAAAAATGTTATACCCCCCAATAAGAGATACTACTGGAAAGGTAAATCCAAAAATAATATATTTACCAAATTAATGGTGATGAATGTGATAAAACTCAATTGGACGAACATAAAATGAGTAACAGGCAATAATATAAAACATAAAAAACACTACTACAATTGGAGAGGGCAAATCTCAGAGGAGTGGTAGGACTAATAACCGGCCACTGGCATCTGAGAAAACATCTACATAACATGGGCATATACAATGATGAACCCATTTGCAGACTATGTAATGAGGAGGAAGAAACAGCCACTCATACCATCTTCGAATTCGAAGCAACGGCTAAATGGAGGTTCAATCTGACGCGCAAAAACGACTCAGAGAATCACATTGAAGCAATAACAGTCAATGAGTTGATAATCCTGAGAAAAAGGATCGAGTCTATTGACTAAACCAAGGAACTAGGAAGGTACAATAACCCAGAAGGCTGCAGTGCCTGGGGCACATAAACCCCGTCTCTTGGTATCCTTTCCCGTCATACCATACCATACCATACCTTTCTCAACATACAAAACGCTCAAAACATACACTCAGTTTAAATAAAAACACACACACATTTTGGTTATGGAGACAACCTTTCTAAGACAAATTGTATAATGTATACCTATGTCAAAAACAAGAAAGAAAAAACTTTAAATAAAAAACTGACTACAACCAAATGTCCGTTACATCCCGATATAAAAAAATCATAAAAATAAAAAAAAGTTATTTTTAAATCCATTAAAAAAGCTAACTTAATAAATATATGAATGAAAAAATGAATATTCATATTTTGGCGCAAACTTAAAATAATATTACTACTTAGAAAAAAACTTCCTTAATATCAAATAAAAATTATAAATAACTGAAATAAATTTAAATATGTAAAAATGCGTAAAATACCAAATTGTAAAATTAGAAAAAAAATTAGATTTAGCAGTGATAAATATCATTGAACAAAATTGCGTTATTTAAAAAGAATAGATAACCTCTGTTATTTGAACCTATTTAAATACATTTTTGTACTATTTCTAAGTCATGTTTAAAAATAGTACAAATATGTTTTTAAATAATTCTAAATGCAAGATAGTCCTATATTTTAAAATACAATATGCATATTAACAAATCATGGTTATATTCGTTGCATTTTTATGAAAAATTGTAGATGCTAATGATGGGTAAATTCCTACTCTTAAAAATTCCATGTTTTAAACATAAACGACTTTAAAAGAAAAAAATTTAATTACGACCGTTTGAACGAAAATTCACCAAAACATCGAAAAATCAATTAAATTATTGAAAGATTAAAACTTAGTTAACAATTTTTTATCTGGTTTTGTTTTTAATAACGGGCGTTACGTTTACCGGGCTCGAGAAGGGCTTTAGGTCTCCTAGGCATCAAGTAAATAAGCAATCGGATGCCTTGATAAAGAATCCAGTTCTTGAACAAGAGCGATTTGGAGCTGTTCAACGTTTGTCGGAGGCGGCCAACGATATCTCACTCGTCTCTTCATCATGTGTCAAAAGTATTCCTTGGGAATCATGCCAGGAGCATGTTCTGACCAGTTAATTCATTGTGGTAATCCCTACATTCTCCATGTAATGCAGAGCTATATTCCGTCGGTCGTTATCATGCATTAACACGGCGTTGTACCAAATGCACGGAGCGAATGGGGCTAAAGCTTCCAGAAGAACGTCCTCAATATACCTTAGCGCAATCAAAGATCTAGTCTGTATGATTACCAGTTCGCTTCGGGAATGGACTTTGATTCCGCCCCCAAACCGTACCTGTCTGTTTTTAAATGGCTGTGACTAACGCACGGCACATAAACCAAAGTCAGCTCTTCTCCACACACGATCCCGGTTATATGCGAAAAACCAAACGAGAATAAATCTGTGAAGAGAACAACCCCAATCGTTCAAGATTTTCGTATAGTCCGTTTTCGAGTAGATGCCTGTCCAGCATTAAAGAACCTGATGCGTGACGTCCAGCGACTAGGCTATTCTCACGAAGCCTACTGAGACTGTTTTAGTGCTTACGTTTACATTATAGACCGTTTGGAGTTGTCTAGTTATAAGGGAAGCCGTTAAATGACCCTCGGTATGCGCTAAGAGCAATAAAACGCTCGTTTTTACACGTCGTACATCGCAGTCGATCACTTGAGGTAATATAAATTTGGACGACAAGACATCCACGCATCATCTCAACCTGTACTCCTTTCAATGTCCCTCTTTTTGGCAAATATTTAAATTTCGTGTAATCACTGTATAGTGTTCGCGGTGAACGGCGTAGCCACTTGGACCTGTTAGTGAAGAGCAGGTCTTCCAGTGATGACCGTAACATTTATAATTTTATTGGTATTTTTTAGTTGGTCCTAGTTGACCAAAGCAATTATTTTAAACTGATTTATAGTTATTACGTGGAGTGAGGGTGAGTTAAAAATTAGTGTGACGAGCGGGACTGGAACACTAATTTCGGTCCACGTCATCTCTACCACACTTTACATGAACATTATTATCGACATCTATTTTTTTAATCGTTCAAACAGTAGGTAAACTAACTAACACTTTAATTCAAGGAAAAACCCAGTTTGATTTCAAAAGGAAAGAGAATTTTCAAAGCATACATTTATTTATAATATAAAGCACGTTGATAAATAAACCTGCTGTACAAAAGCTGCTGAAAAAAGTGTATATGTTTTTTGTATTATTTCGTTTTCTCCGATTGGCGATCTAATGGACCTAAATGTTGCATGGTTGAAATTACCTTAGAAGATGCAGTGGTAAAAAACCCAAAATAAATTAGCACATATCAGTCTCTTTTCTGCACTAATGGCCGGCCGGGCCCAGTCTACTTTGACGACGTATGTCAGCACACAACCTTCCGAGAAGCATTTTATATGCTTAGTATATTCATTTGATATGATATAGTTTTTTGTACTAAACAAAAAAGCTTTACCCGCTTGCTATTATTGATTACGATTTGAAAACATATTCTGATAATTTTAAGATAATAAAAAAAATATTGGCTTCTTGTTTACATAAATGCATTTTCTTTCTATCTCTCCCTTCCTCCCGATTCTCATTTTGTGCGTGCTTGAGTCTAATTACGGTACCTCATGTATAAATTATCTCAACTAGTTTGCATCTAGCTTATTACCTCGTGGTAGAGAGAAGTTGTGAAACATGTAGCGATGATCCGCAGGATATTGCATACTAATTACATTCAGTTACACATCAAGTCGGAAAATAAATTCCCTATTGTATTTAATTGGAAAAATTATTCAACAATATACATAAACTATTTCTTTGCACTACCTGCTGCCATATTTCTCGTATTTTGAAATATCTTCCTCCCAGGAACTTCTCACTTCAATCTCAAGAACTACTCGACGTGTTTTTGCAGTAATCAGGAAATAAATTTAACCATTAATAGAACTCGCACAACCTAGAATAAGTGAAAATTCGAAGGCTGGTTGTCAAGCGTGGTCTACTATTTGGTTGACATCTGGCGATCGTTATCGTCACATTAGGCTTGTGAAAGGGTCTGGCACCCGGCCATGCTTTATAAACTTGAACGCTTCTTCCTCACTCGTTATTACCTTATCCTAAAAGCCTATATAACCGACCGCTGCTTCAAAATGAGGTCCGGCAACGAGTTCTCGGAGGTCAGACATATACAAGTTGGCGCCAACAAAATGGAGTATTCTTGCTTTTCTGGTTTTTCCCTTCACTTTATTTAATTACAAATTACAAATTGATTTCCATACAAATAATTCCATACTTTTGACTACACCTAGGCAGCAGACAGACGTGGAACACAACGAAAAGCTTAATAATCTACAACTTAACAGAAGATCTGGGGAACTACGAAGACTTCAAGGAAAGAAATTTGTCTTGATCGTCAATACCAAACTAACCTTATGCAAGATTTTACTGAAAACTCGTCCGTTTTCGATTACAAAAAGTTCAAACTAACCTCTCCATCCATCTTAACTCTTCTCTTCGACCCCGCTCCACGCGCATTAGTGTTAGCACTGTGACCTGGTCAATAGAAACACGAAGAGTGATCACATTTGTAATATCTGTAATAAATCTGTATAAAAACAAAGAAATTTAAAATAATTAATATTTTTGGACGTATTAGGACTAGAATAATAG
Organism: Cimex hemipterus; assembly: GCA_039619505.1. Taxonomy (NCBI): domain Eukaryota; kingdom Metazoa; phylum Arthropoda; class Insecta; order Hemiptera; family Cimicidae; genus Cimex; species Cimex hemipterus. The sequence continues at coordinate 5,281,281 of CM077101.1, read as the reverse complement.
TTGGACTGCTAACTGGGCACAGCCGACTCCAGTGGCATACGCACAGCCTAGGAGTGGTAGGAACAGATCAATCCAGAAATTATCTGGAAAAAGAAGAAACAGCGGAACATATCCTGGTCCGAAGGCTTATGTACGCTTAGGTTCCTATTTCTGTGAGAGGCAAAGCCCAGGACTAAAAGATACACACGGGATTCCTTAACAAAGTTTTGGTATCTGATCAAAATTCTTATGCATCATAAATTAAAAAATTAGTCATACCAACATACGCAGCTGCTCTTACATGCCTGGATAGGTCTAAGGACTATATACTTAGATAGCCAAGCATGGATGTCATAATTGATCTGAGATGTATTTTTTCGTGGGTGTGGGTTATTTGTGACAAAAACTTGAATGAACTTGTTTTGTTCTTATTCATAACTATACGTATGACACCGCCATGCTTTTTCCTAATGAAGATCCTATCATTTCTAACAAAAACCTGCAAACCATGTCACATCCAATGACTAGTGGTCCAAGCAGTGGAAGACGACAATAAACATACAAAAATGTCAACATGTCGCTTTCACCATTCGGAGATCAGCCATTGGTCCAATCAACTACATAGTATCCCCTCTCACTCATCTTGAGCTATAAATTGACAATCGATTTACATCGAACCGCTCAAAATACAAAAACTAAAGAGAAGCTTCAGACTTGTTAAAGATTGCTTGACGAACGATCCAAAATTATTCGACAAAACAAACGATTTATGCTGTAGTACTATGTTGAAACCCATATGGACTTGGATTGCATCGAACTTTGGGGTTGAAAAAAGTTTAAACATCTAACGCATTTATTCTTGTAATACAAAATTTTCCCCGTCCAAAATGCCCTTTTTATATATCCAATCATACAGTTCACAATTATCGCAATATCCAATACGCCTTTGAAGTAGAACAAAACGGCTGCAAAAGTTTTACAAAAAATGATCTAGGGAGTCGAATTCTCATGTCAGATACCTTTAACCCGCACTTTTTAAGTAGTCGTCTTCGACGTCTGAAGCGTCACGCAACCTCCTAAGTAACAGTGAAAGCGGTCAACATACAGGGGCGACCACTAATGAGTAGGCCATCACTTTTCTCATTCCTATAATATTATTTATATAGGACTGTTTAAAAGTTTCGATCTATTGACTAGTAATCTGGTAAATCCTTACCATAAATTCTGTCATTTTGAATTACAAATAACAAATTGGTGTATGGGATAAGCCGGTCGCTATCCTATCTACACCCCAAGACAAAAAACATAACGTTCTTTTTTCAGGAAGAAGGATGAGGATAAAATAGTTTGAGGTAGAATATTGCGGTTGTTGGTAAAGGTCATATTTTCAAATATTGTTTTGTTCTTTTGCTCGAGGGAATATACGTGTGTCTTGACGTTTCGGTAAAGTATAAAAACTTCGATGCCGAAGGATAAGGTGACATTAGGGTACGTTAGGATTGGGTTAAAGGTGAGATGGGATATGAACAGTATATACCGTGTACAGTAACGGATCGAGGATACTATTTTGAGAAATGTCCACACCCACCAAAGGAGAGTGGACGGTCTGACCTGAATAGTACCGGCCGGCCAGGTAAGGAGTTATGAATGTGATTGTGTGCAAAGTAAACTTAGGCGCCAGACCCGAAGCTTGTTTCAAAGTTTCTATCGGTTGGCTAACAGCCTATTAAGTAGCTGGGAGTGTCGCTTGGGTCTGTTTTTGAGCCGTGTATGTGACCGCTTTTCTAGAAACAGTGTAACGTTTGTAGTAGGATGCTTTAGTTTTTGCATTAAAATTGCCCGAAAATTTTCCACTCTCCACAACACAGGAATTTAATTATTTAGAATGATTTAATTTTAACTCTGAGATTGGAAATTCCACAGTTTAACTTTCTTGAGAAAAAATGCCGTTTTATTTAAAACCCCGTCTATAAGTTTAAATTAGCAATTATTAAAACATGATCCAAGCTATTCAACGTCATGCCTCCTCTGGTAACTTTATCTTATCTCAATTGTATTCAGAACCCTATTGAAATCTCCCCTTGATAATCCCAATATAAATATTTAAATCGCAAAGGTTTACTAGCATTCTTTCAAGCCTTTCACCCGTTGTTGACTTTTAATTTGTTTTCGGATCCTCTTACCGAATTCAAATTTCCACTTTGTCCACTCAGGGCTCAAGGCTCTCAGATATTTCTTCAAACTACTCGAAAAGTTATCACTTTAAAATATTCATTCAGTCTCGAATGAAATCGTCTTCCGTCTTGTAGGAGGAGGAATAGTAATTTTCAAGGGAAAATGTCAGTTTCCCTGCGATTGTGCGGTAGATCCACGTAGGCCGCCCGGTAAGCCGACGTCGTTAGAAACTCTCCAAAAAGAATTATTCAACTCACGTTTGTGTAGCAATATTTGAGAGCTCACGAGAGACTCGTACTAATATAAGAAGGTATCGACTATGTTGTAATCCAACCTCTTCATTTCATGACATTCGGCTCCACGTTCGGAATTGCTCACAATTCCTTCCGTGTAACAGACGTTATAAATCTGAAGCAATTTTTCTAGCCGTTAATTAAGCTGACAAACGCTACACGCCTCAAATATATTAGACGTCAGACCTGCATCAATAAAAGTAGTGGATATTAGTTTTTTATTGTCAATAAAATCATTGGATTGTCTGTAAAAATTAATAGTTTTGTGGCACATTCTTACACGTCATCATCCATTGTAATTTTGTCAAAAATAAGTCTTACAGTTAAAAAAGATTTCTATTAAACCCTTCAAAAACATTAAAAAGGTCTTACAACTACATCGTAAATTATTCTTATAAGTCCAATATCGAGTCATAATCTGTTCATTTATTGGCGTAAAACTCCCATTCCTCCTTTCTTAGGTCTCGTTGTATAAAAATACTGTGTAAATGACAGCTGTTTCTTAATAAGTTCCAGGTGTCAAGTTTATCATCATATTATCACATTAAACAACAGACAGTAAACGTGGCCTTGATTTCCCAGGAGCACGTGATTTATTTTGTTTCGGAATAAAATTTGAAAAATGTTGAACAAGAATTAAAGTATTATTGACTTAAGAGGAATCATAGGGTATGATCACAATAACCAATGGAAGATCGTAGCAGTATCGGCTGAACTCCGATATCACTGAGTAAGAACGAACATTTTTGATTATCTTCTTTCAAGGTTTATGAAGTAAGAATATCATAATTCTTAATTTTTCTAAATATTTTAATTTACAAACGTTTTCCCCTTCGCCCACCTTCTTTACATTAAAAAATAAATACTTCACAGGCACACATCGTTCCTAGTCCTTCGCGACACTATACATGAGGTTCCCGAGTGAGTACTCGTCGTCACAAGCCTACACGATCTTTAGCGGCCGCACCTGGCCTATTCGGCCTTAGGGATTAATTTAATCTTCTTTTATTGTAAAAATAGTGCTATCTTTCCTATGTTGAGCAGTTATCTGAAAACTAGGAGCTGAAGTACATTGACATTCTGAATAGTTTATATAAATGACAAGAAGCCTCGAAGTGCTTAGTTAAAAACGGTGGGTTTGTCAATCGAGTAATTTGAATGAGAAGCCTTAGGCATAGATTATCTTTCGTTCTTTCCTTCAGTATTTACCGTCGTCTGAATTCCGAACGAAACAACCCCCCTTGGTAACGACTTGTCATTACTGTAAACTGTCTGTTAGTGCTGCAGTAAATAGAAGAA
>CM077101.1:5248336-5269088 GCA_039619505.1 Cimex hemipterus | reverse complement strand
AGAGAGAGAGAGAGAGAGAGAGAGAGAGAGAGAGAGAGACAGACAGACAGACAGAGAGACAGAGACAGAGAGAGAGAGAGAGAGAGAGAGAGAGAGAGAGAGAGAGACAGAGACAGAGACAGAGAGAGATTGAAATTAGAAATAAGATTAGAGAGGGTGAAATTAATAGATTCATTTCAGGTTAAGTAGGAGTCTAAAGGAGAGGGTGACTGATTGATTGAGTTAGATGGGAAGAAAAAGATAGAGGGAGGATGAAAGAAAAAGTACAATAACTTGAATAACCTGCTATCCAACCTTCCCAAAACAGTTCAACCACTAATAAAGCAGTGTGCCGATTTTCATTCCTAACGATGTTAAACACACGCCCAATTAAGTAACACTTTAACCAATATCTACATTGATAATTTAACCCTCGAACATAACTCAACGGACTGTAAATATTCTGCTTGATAATTGAATCAGTAGAATATCAATAAAATATTTAGTTAATACACACCGTTAATAAATCATGAGCCTTTTTTTAAAATACCTTTTGTAATCACGGTTGACATTTATAATTATTTTTCATTCGCGCAAGGAGTACAACATTTTCGTTACAAAAAATTTTTATTTATATCTGGTTGGCAATTATGCTGGGTTTAATCTCCCATTAAATACCGCCAAGCAGAAAGGCAATTAGGCATTTTAATAACTTATCATAATTATCGTGTATAAATTTGTATAAACTTATAATTTACGTTGCTAAGATAAAACTATAAAATTAGTATGATTGGCAATATATACGGTTAAGATATTCCTATTCTATAAAAACCATAACTTCTTTGATACCCATGTGAAGGATGGCATTTGAAATGCTTCGATTACAACTGTCCTCGCATAATTTTACTTCAATTTAAGGAGGCCGACGCGAACGTGAACCTGCAAGGAAAGTATGTCACATACATCATGGAGTAGTACACGCACTGAATCGACAAATGACTCGGAATTCCAGTTCCGTTCCATTAATATAACATTAGTGAAGCAGTCCCTTGTTGGGTAAATCGTTAAATCATAATATACGTCTCCACGTTTTCCTCGACCTGTCCTCTTTTATTACATAAAAACCATAGTAGCAGTGTTTTTTAAATATCCAGTCATTCGTCTCAGTCCTAATTTTTTCCAAGGCTTTATCGATTGATTGTAGTTCACACTACCTTACCTATTAACCTCCCGCGTGCCACTGGCACGTACGTTTCGGCGCTTCCTTTCTATTATCACCTCGTATTTCATTTCAGTTAATCGTGACCGTCTTTCTTATCTGATCTGTTACCAACGGCATGCCTTGTTATTTATTTTTTGTCAAAAATACATTCCTGGTATCAAATATGGGAGGCGTAGAGTCGAATGTTTTGCGGGCAGGTGTTGTTGATTGCTTTTGTTCTTGTATTTTTTCATATACGTTTTATTTTTGTTCTTACCGTTCCATATTGAAACGAAAAAAAGTACTCATTGCCAAGGAGTTTTGACAAAACACTTTATCATTATGCCATAATACTTATAAAAGTTTTTATTTGGACATGTCCAACTAAAATCAATGTGGTAGCTTCATAATTTGCACGCAGTCTTCTATTGCTAATTTATTTTGTAAAACAGACTGTTTATTATACAGAGTAAATCGAACTTCAGTTCACACACCCTCGTGGTTTTTATTGGAGCATTTTGGGTAAAAAACGCCGAAACACTTCAACTTTTATTTTTTGTCTAGTTTTTCATGATCCAGCAAGTTTTGTTTTCAATCTCCTGGATAGCAGGATAGAAATATATGCTTAACTATTTCAAAGGGAAAGATGCTTAACAGCGTTTATTTTTGAGGCTAAATTCATTAGAACCTATCGTTTTTGGATAAATCATTCTAATCTTATTTGTATGAAACCATTTCCGAACAGGATCGGTCAAATAAATCGTTAAAAAATTTAAATCTTGCATTTTTGTGTTTCAGGTAAGTCCCATCTAGAGCTAGACATATTTCTTTGATGGTGAGTTGTAACAAATAAATGTGTTTTTTTAACTGTAAGTGGATGATTTGAACCATTTATTCCATAATTGATGTTTTAACGAACGATATGCCAGTTTTTACTAACCTAATATTCAACAAATAGTATGGAGTATAAAATATTAGGTTATAAACTATGAGTTTCAAATCGCTAACTTGAGCAAAACATTCTAAAATATCAATAATATGCAGTATGGGGGGGGGGTCGGCGGCCGCAACGGTTAAGGCGTTGACACGGCGCTGACCTCTGTCAGGTAAAGGTCCCGGAGAAATCTCTCCAGCGGCCCCACATTTGAACCCCACTTTCTTCTGTCAAAAACACCGGTTCATATAAAAAAACCTTATGATAAGCAAGGTAAAAAAAAAACTATGATGAAGAATAATTTAAGGTAAATGCCGATAGACGATACATAATGAAGATATAAAGGTGCTTGTGTCCTTTGTTATCACAAAGTTATTCACCAAACAGGAATGCCCTGGGAACAGGAGGGAAAATATGTACACACTTTATTTTTGAACATGATATAATTTGATTGCGGTTAGAAGTTGTAGAGTTTTAGGATATAGAACCTTGTACTGCTTTAAGAAGTTCTCGTTGTCGGGTAATGAATGAACGGAACATGCAACATAAGTTAATTTCTGTTTGTATATTCGCTGAGACCACGGTTTTATGTTAATTTACCATTCTTTATATTTAGCTGTTAATCAAAATTTCATATTTTTAAAGGTTATTGAGATTAGTGTTTGTCTAGAAATGTTTAAAAGAAATGTAAAGTGCTAAGGAAAATGAGAAAAAGTCAGCCAGATAACATTTGTTATAGTCTTGTATTAGATTTTTAATTAACATTTCAATATTGCGTCTCTTGCCTTACTTACATCTCGAAGGCGCATTGGCGTACTTTCAATCAGCCTGGAAATGTCTCTTCCCTGTAGGTTAGCGCATTCTTCACGAAGAGACCATCCAAGGTCGTGGAGTGTAGCAGGAAGTGATGGACGTGCTCTTAGTCGTTTTTTGAAGTTATTCCGTAAAGGTGCGATGGAGTTCAAGTCTGGAGAACGGGCTGGAAGGCTGAGACCCTGGTGTTATGCTTCTGAAGGTACGTTTCTACTTGTGTACGGGCATTATTGTGCATTTGAATAAGATTGCCCCATCGTGGATAGGCAACGCGTGATGTTCCAACATTTTATCCACATAGCGAGTGGCCGTCAAAGACCCTCCACGAACAACAACCAACTTTGTGCAACTCTCCATTGAAATTTACGCGCACACCATCACTGAGCTTGGTTAAAAACGTTGGTCCTGGGAAAAATTATCAGCTTCGTTCCTTTAATTTTGCCTTTTCCACATTCTTTCGCGACCATATGCAGATGGTGGATGTGGATGGATGGATACCAGGGACTGGAGGAGTTCCCTCCTGAGCACTGCAGCTGTATAGCTTATTGTACTATACCCTGGCTCCATTTTTGGGGGAGGGCTCACAACATAAAGTGAACTTGAGCCCCCGTTATACCAGTGTTCTTCCATCGAAGAAACTCATTTTTAAAGGGGGTTGGGACCAGGTTCAGGGTCGCTGAGATCCAGTCCCGCCCTTCCATTGATGAGTGCCGTGTCAATTTCTTTTAATTGCGGCCACCGGTCCCCTTAGGCGTCAGAAAAATTCCAGAGGCGACGGTGGGGATCGAACCCACGACCGCGGGGTCTACTAGCCGAGAGTCTGACGCCTTAACCACTCGACTACCGCGGCCCCCCATATGCAGATGGTAGAGGAAATCTACACTCATCCGTAAAATAGAAAGCAGACTGTCTGAGAGTATAAAAACCAATGGCTGAATTCACAATCGAATGGGAGCCGTGCTACTGTGTGCGTTCTGGTCGATTATGGTCCTTTTGCAGGGCGAAAAGCCATCAGTCCATAGTGATTTCTTATTCTTCTTCAAGCAGTCCGTTCAGAAATATATACAACTCAAACATCCTGGAGCTGATGAATCGCATGAACAACAGTAAGCTGCCGGTTTCGTAAAACAGTCAAAAAACCGTCATCCTGTGGGTCTGTTGCCCAAGGACGACCAAAAACGGGCCTTATATGTAGGACCTAGTTTTTCGGAAGGAACTCCGATGGCGATATCCGCATACCTGATGGAACGTCCATCATCAATAAGTGCTCTTACTCCACGCTCAACATCCTCATCGATCAATTTTAGCTTTCCTTACTGCCATAATCCTAAACTTCGATCTCATAATTTGAACTTCAGATGTTTTTGTGAGGTTGTATAAATCAGATAGCACGCCTGAGTGGTTTTACACTGTACACAGATTAAACCAACTTTTTGATAAGCAAACGAGTGTTTTCTTAGACCCACCTGGTTGAAAAGCAAGTGTGAATACTTAGCTAAGCATTTTCGGTTATATTATTTTGAATGATTTTAATGCTGAAAACCAATTCTTTAAGAGAAATAGATTATGATCAAAGCCGGAATAAAAAATTCTTGTTATAATAAAAAAGGCTTCTTTGCTATAATGATCTTGCCAAATGAAGTTAGAACAAATAATCCAAACGAGGGTTGAAGGGAAAAAAATACTACCAGAGACGGCAGCAAGAAACTGCAGATTTCAGATTTCATTTTCTTAACATTAGAGGAATCCTCGCTAAAGTTAACCCGGAGGGATCAGGCCAGTTAACGATTTTCTTCTTCATACGGCAGCCTCTTCGAGCTTGGCACATTCTTAAATCGAGACGTGATGTACTTGAAAACGTTATACCCATATTCCCTCAGGAATGCGGGAAGTATTGCCCTTGCGAGACCAATTCAATTTCGGCGAATTTTTTTCCTTGGTCCTAAAAGCTTAAAAAATATTGAAAGTAGTTCAAGTTCGATTCCAATCTTTCCATAGTGTGCAATCGTACTTGTTAAAATGTACCTGAATATTATGTGCAAACGTAATGATATTATAAATATTACACAAAAACTGTTGTCAATTAAATATTAATAAAGAAGAAATATAGGAAAATAAAGCAGTCTAGGCTACGATGGTCATCATCGGACCTATAGTTATAGTCACAGGGAGTAACTACCTGAAAGTACTTTTTCCCTAAAGGTGTTTTTACCTTTTTATCGCTTACGCCCAGTAGTTGGGTCTATTTACTTACAGAATATTTTTTATTGTGTGCAAAAAATCAGTATTTTGTTAATATTTCTTTTTAAATCACACAAAATTAGAATACTAAACATAAATAGTTTTTGTTTTTATCATAGTCAACAATGAAATTAATACCCCAGAAATAATATTTTTTCTGATCTCTAAAAACGATTTCTTCTCATTTAATTGCGATTAAAATTCAATTTTGAAAACATCTACATTCGAAACCCGGGCCTGTTCACATGACAGGGTTGATACATTTGCAATATTTTGGAGTGTAGAATGACAAAAAACGTTTGGCCCAAATCTGTGACACAGCAACCTGGTCATCCTCTTGTGAGTATCAGAGAGATGGTCTACAGAAATCAAAAGGTAAAATCCATTTAAACCTTGGGCAATGTGCCATTGTCTTTTAGGAGAGGCAGCTATTTAACAGTGTGCTAAGGAGATCAAACGGCAGGGTATTTATTACCGACAAAAGAATCGGCATCTACTGGAACAGGCAACTACATTATCGGGATTAAAGTCCACGCTGATTGAGATAATATCAATGCCTTGGCAGCCGTTTGGGAACAACCACAAAATTGTTTGTTTATGTTGGGATTAATTGAGGAAATCATCTTTACGTGAGGTATCTTCTTTTTTTCAGAGCCATTGCAGACATTTCTATATTTATTTATTACTCTAATTTTTCAGTAAACTTTGCACGGCTTTTATATAGTTCATAACATACCCAACCTCTATAAATATGTAACCGCTCGAAGACTAATGCGATAAGTTGAAATGATAAATAAACAAAAATGAGCCTCAGGATTGACTCCCTAAAGTGATATCGCGAATTAAACCAGAAAAAATTATGAATCTTGGGGGTGAAACCTTACGAGAATCCCGTAAGATAAACGTTTCCCTATATTTTAGAATGTGGGCACGTTCAACCTACATAAATAAAGAAGTGACTGTATGAATTTATTATAATTTACGTTTTACCGCGAAATGTTAAGGTTTTTGTTGGAATATCACTTTGAAACAAATACATATTGTTGACTGACCCGTCTAAAAGTTTTCAAATTCAGCAAGAACAACTTGTTATCATAAATTTAAGCAATGTAGGAGAGCTGCATGTTTTATGTCCTTCATTAAGAGTGACGTTTTGTCATGTATTTCACCCGTTTCTATATTAAGGCCACATGAGCACTAAATGAGTTCGTTATAGAACCGACATTTGTCTTACCTTTTCCCACGTTTTCCAAGTGATAATTTACTAGGATTTGGGTGACTCCCTCTGAGCCGTACGGGTCACGATTTACAAATCCTGTTGATCCAAGAAGAAGATTTGGTTTTCTTTTACCTTGTAGAAAGTAATATTGGTTTGTCTTAATCCCGAGGTGTTTTCCCGGCATCGGAGGTCTCTCTGTTTTCCCCCCACTTTGGAGCTTCGTTTTACAGAACTTTTACGACCTTCTCAGAGGGAGGGGATTCGTCTCTATGAGGGATTCTTTCGCCAGCTTTTTATCGAGGTAGACTTTTTCATTCCCTCGTACACCGCCGTTCTGAAATCTACAATAAAGAAACATTAGTTCAAACAGGTGTTCGAGTGATTTTAGGTGTTACGGTAGCTGAAAGGAACAGGATAGAAAAGCGTCATTTGCATATAATTAAAACTAGCAAGGAAATAGAACTTACTTTTACATTTGTGCTACCTAAAATTGTTTATGCCCAAGTAAAAACCCAATTTCTGAAATGTAACATGAGAAATTCCCCCCTCCAAATTAATCATTAAGAAAAAAAATTATGAGTTTCTGAGAGAATATCTTCCCGCCAGTACCGTGGAACCGAACTTATGAAAAATGCCCAAGATTTCAATTTTAAGACCTAAGTCCAAAAATTCTAAAAATCACACCGTTTAGGATGTACAGTAGGTTGAAAATCGGTAAGGAATAATTAACTTGGCGATATAAAAAAATTGTAGGACCCTCGAGCACCCTTTTCGAAAACGAATAGAAATTCAATTGAGTGATTTATCGAATATCCCCGCCAACGAAGTTGTGATTTTTAAAAGTAATGTTTATTTCTAAATTATTTCTGAAACAAAAATTCGCCATTCAGTAAATCAGGCAATTTTGGACGACCTTCTTGTCCTAATCTCAGAACGTCTAGTCGTAGGCAATGAAAATGAGTTTCTGATAAAGGGAAAATGAATTGTAAGCCAGGCCCCGTCTTAGGGATAAGTTTTAGTTGTAAAAGCAAGATGTGGCGTCCCCCTCAAATCTGACATGCATAATTTTGAAATAATTGCACCATTGGGCAAGTAGTTAAAAACGTCGAAGGGTGTCGCAGACCCAGACTTGAACCACGTCCGGTCCCCCACGAACCTGGAGACCATAAAATTGTAATTTATCTTTCCGCCCCTACTCCGGTAGAGAAGGTGGTATAAAAAGGAAGGACTGGGAAATCAAAAGTCAGTCATTACCAAAGACTCACCCTCAGGGACTGACCGGTACGAGGGAGGACCGAAATAAGTCGACGGTCGACAACGGATGGAGCCCAGTAATCGTAGGGAAAGTCGTTTGGGGTAAGTCCCTTTTTTAATAGACTCATCTCATATTTAGAATTGTGGTTGATTTTTAGAAGAGCTGATTTTTGGATACAGTTAGAAGACGGAATTTTGTTGGCATGGTATGGTGGAAAGGATACTAGGAAGCGGGGTTTGCATTCCCCAGGCACTGCAGCCTTTTGTCTAATTGTACCTTCCTAGTTCCTTAGTTCAGTCAATAGACTCAATCACTGTTCCTAGGAGTATCAGGTCATTGACTGTTATTGCTGTAATTTGGTTCCCTGAGTCTTTCCGTGTTAGGTTAAATTGAGCTGTTGCTTCGCATTCGAAGATGATATGAGTGGCTTTTTCGTCCTCCTCATTACATAATCTCCAAATGGGATCATTAGTAGTAGTCCCACCGCTCCTCTGAGTTTTGCCCTCTCCAATTACAGTAGTGTTTTTGCTAATTTTAGTGAGGGTTGTTTCATCATAAGTTTACTATGTCTAGCATTGCTAGAGTTTATCCACTTCTCTCTTCGTTTTGTTTGGATCCATTCTGCGATGGAGGATTCTATGTTGGTTTTTGTTATCCCAAGGATAGGTTCGGGGCCTATGTATGGTCTTGAAGATCTTCCTCTGGCCAGCCTGTCTGCTTCTTCGTTACCCAAAATTCCCCTGCGCCCTGGCACCAGATACCATCAGGTTGTTGTGTTTCCCCAGGTTTTGGAGGTTTTGGATGGAATTGTGTTACAATGAATGTTAAGGAATATACTCTCGGTTTATTGAATTCTAGAGTCTTACTTCGCCGCAAGAAGTTTACTTACCGCAAGTATCGACGCGCTTCCGCCGACTCCTCTCTTGTAGCTTAAAGAAAAGCAAACGAATATTGCGAGATTATTCGGCCCCCGCGCCATCGTCAGTAAAGCAGTAAAAATGCGTTATTTTGCTTTAATGGAAATGAATTTCTGTTCGAAAATACCTGATTACCTTCCGATATGCACATTGAATATGTTCCATTGATAACTTTCTCTCTTCCTGGTTTTTAAAGTTACAACAATTTTTTTACATTGTATTTCTATGCTCGCTGTCTATCTGCTTGGTTATCATGACAAAATAAGTCTAAATATAGATAAGAGGGGCGTCGGTGGCCGCAAGGTTTAGTCTTTGACACGGCGCTCATCACTGTAAGGTAAAGGTCCCGGGTCGAATCCAGCGGCCCTCCATTCAAACCCGACATACTTATAAATGGGCTTTTTTTTCGAAAACACCCTGAGGGTTTAATGACCTCTGCTGTCGCGAACCCTCATTAATATATATATATATATATATATATATATATATATAATAAATCCTTTCTATAACTTGATTTTAATATTTACGATGAGTTACTTTTAGTCCAGCTGTTCCCGTTTCCATAGTCAAAAAATCTTCTCTAGGAATAGTAATGATGAAGTGATTGAGGTTGTAGTGAAGGACACTTTTCTTTCCAGTTATAAAAAAAATCTTTTATCACTAAAATTATTTTTTTCTAAGTCTAAATGGTTAGTAAAATGACCGCAATAAATGATTAAAACAGTTCATACAAAACTCATTGATTTGATTAGTTTCGATTTGAATTAGTTGTTAGAGATGTTTTCTAAAACACTAATTGCGCCTGGATTAATTTAATGTAATTAAAACAAATTTCCAATCGTAAAAAATAAACGTTTGCCCCTTAAAATTCGAACGCTTTAAAGTTGTTTGATTCTATTAACGATGAAGAACAATAAAATAAGTTTGAACTTTGGCAGCGATCATTATAAACCAGGGCCATTTTCAACTTATTTTAATTGGTCAATTGACGCTTTCATTTGCAGTTTTCCAACGGTTTGGACCATGCTGACTTTATAATCGTAATTGACAATTCCTTCCAAAGTCTTATTGTTTTTTATCGGGTTTGAAAATACGTGGCCAGTTTTTCTTTTGAAGGAGTGTAAGTTAACGTTTTTCTAGTTTAAGAAAAGGGAAATATAGAAAAAGGATCTTTATTGCAACCACATTATTACGGAAAACTACCATAAAATAAAAAGATTACTTTACATAACCTTAACTTTAGTAATTTACATTTACTTACATAACTTCAGTAATTTATCACATTTCTCTGTCAATTTTTGTCTATTGGAAAGTAATATGCATGTGTCTTTTCATGTTACATGCTTGTTATGAGCAGTATTTAAAGTAAGACAGATTACATCGTGCCTTAAAGACTATGTCCATACAGTTGTTATCATCGTACGTAGTTCACATTATTGTCCAGTGGCTTATAGAGATGATACATTGACCCTTAACCAGCAGTACGTTCCCCTCCCTAAATCCTTTTCTTCTTTCTATAAGAAACCTGTTTTTATATTCCCCTAGGAGAAAGTCAATACGATTCTCCCATTATTTATCAGAGATGAATTATTTTTCTAAATCGTACTACTAGTCTCGTAGTTGTTAGTGATGTAATTAACCTACTCATTATAACAATAATATTTGTAAACTTTTGCTATTATTTTTTCAAAGCTATTATCTCTCAGTTATCTATCGGGTTGTCCGGAAAATAATGCAGGATTTTGGTATTAAAAAAAAAAAAAAAAAAAGAAACTAGTTACTTTAAAGCAATGTTCTTTAATCAAAATAATTTCCCATACTCTCAATACATTTCTCCCAACGTGTTGGTAACTTATTAATTCCGTCTGAGTAGAATTCAGAATTTTTAGAATTGATAAAGTCAATAAATGCATTTTCCAGTTCCGTTTGATTTTTGAATATTATGTGTTGTAAGTAGTGGTCCAGGTGTCTAAAAAAATGGTAGTCAGTAGGCGAGAGGTCCGGAGAGTAGGGTGGGTGAGGCAAAGTTTCATAGCCAAGCTCCAATAATTTTTGTGACGTTACACGTGACACATGTGGTCGAGCGTTGTCATGCAACAAACTTTTCCACTTTTCCAATCGCCTTGAGGTGGTCAGCGACGGTCGTTTTACTGACTTCGAGTTGCTCTGCAAGTTCTCGAACAGTTGTTTTGGGGTTTTCTTCCACCACTGATCGCAGAACATCATCATTAAGAGAGGAAGGCCTTCCACGACCTTCTTCATCTTCAAGGCTGAAATCTCCCTCCCGAAATTTTTTAAACCACCTTTGCACAGTGCACTCATTAACACAACCCTCGCCCCAGACTTGGTTAATGTTTCTAGCCGTTTGGGCTCCGCTTCGGCCGAGTTTAAACTCGTAAAAGAAAATCGTACGAAATTCTCGCTTTGACATTATAAAGATGACTGAATTATTTCCAAGTAGCGGAATGCTACAGAGGTAAACAAACAATATCATTTGGAAGAGGATTAATAAGTGTTGACATTCATACAAATGAGTAATCCTGTAAACGTAAACAGAATATTTTATATAGATTTTTTTTAATGAAAACTTAAAATCCTGCATTATTTTCCGGACAACCCAATATTATATGTTACCCTCAGTAGATAAAAAATGTACGTTAAATGTTGTAAAATGTATGTTTAATAATTCAAAAGGTAGGTCGTTTTTGTTGTGCCGCAAGAGTTCAACCGTCAACCGAGTTGCGACATCACATTCGCGTCCAAAAGTTCAAAAGCTTCAGTCCTTTTGCATACATTTTAATACATAAATATTATACGATTGATCAGTACTGGTCCAATGGCTTTGGTATATTTCCATTAACGATTTGAGTGAGCGTACTTGGTCGGTGCGTACTTACGAAACGCAAAAACTACATTGCTTTTGTCCTTCCCGCTATAATATGCACATTCGCTGACGACCAAGCAATTTTTCCTTCTCCTTTCTGGCCGTAACGTTCACTCCAATTTTTAACATTATTCATCCTTTTTCTCGCGTGTCGAGGGCAAAAGTAAAAAATAGCACAACAGTCTTTGTCGGTGTTGGGACTGGGTCGGTCTTCATACAAAATTGAAACCATCCATTAGAAACGTAATTATTACAATTAATTGGATATCTTCAACACTGTTCTGCCGTGATAATAACTTTAAAATAGGTCGAAAGATGGGCAGATAACAATTTTTCAATTGTTTTTTATCCAGACAATAGCAATGTGTGAAAGAAATAACAAAACACCCAGTCCTCATTTTTTACAGCTTATTTGAAGGGTGCCCCCATTCCGATGGGTAATTAGAATTTTTAAAAAACTCCAAATACTGGATGGGTCTATTTATCATGTGTAATACGCTACATTTTCATTCGCTGTGTTAATTATCAAATTTGCATGCAACGGCGAAAATTTTAAAATCCGTAATAAAGACAACAAATTATAAATAAAGAGTACCTTGTATTAGTTATTAAACTAATCCAAAAAATGGCACAACCTTCAACATAAATCAAATTATTTAAGAGACCCAGAATTATTCGTCCCTCATCATTTTCTAAACTTAATTCTTCTATTTCCGAAAGATGATATTTGATCAGTTTTTATTTGTGTCTTGCAAATTATATACTTCTAAATTAAAACAGTCTTTTAAAGTGTGAATCGTGTTTCACACGGATACCAGTTTCACTCGGCAAAAGAATTCGAATAGAATATCAATTAATTGAAAGTATTCACCTTCTGTTTCAATGAAAAACGAATATTTGATATCGCCCGAAGTCAATAAGGGTCGGTATTTACCGTCAAGCGAATTCCATCGTGTTCCTTTCCTCGAGTGCTCAGAGGAATTTACGACCTAAAACTGCATTTGGCTCCTTTACAGTAATTCCTCTTGTCTCAACGACATAATTTGTTTACCCTTCAGCCGGACAAAGTTAAGAATATACTTGTAGACTCTTTTTAAACCTAAATTTTTGAGAATTAATTATAAATTAACTTGTTGTTGTTGGAGTTTCCAAGATTTCTGACTATTCTTGTTCAAACCTTATTTTTATAAACTTGCCCTTTAAAATAAAAAGATTTCATGGACAGTGAAATAACTTCACCTAACTTTGATTTCAAAAATAAACTGAATAAGAGAAAGTAATTGGCGGAAAATGTTTGAGATATTTATAGTATAGAAAACGGGGAAATCTGAGCACGCATAAAGCACCTCTCTAGATGAAAGGTAGTACAGCGAATTTGGATAATGCAACTTAAGCCGGTCAAAATTATTTGTCTCTTTAATGCCGAGTCTGACTGGAATAATCAAGGCAGATTCATTCCCCGACCTCAACACGACATTTTACAAAAGTTAGATATGCGTTTCATTAACAAGTTTGAAATGTTAGTCGCACGAATAATTCCAGTAGTCTATCAGATACAGGCTATCCTGAAAAACCAGCCTAGCCCCTAGTTGTACTACAGGCTAAACCCGGACGACTTTAAAACCTTGCGTAACTGTTGGTTAGCTAACGTGGGCCGGGATTGGGAAAAAGGTAACTAAATGGTAAATCGTAAATATTTCTTTGTAACTAGACAGCATTACTTACCATGCAGTGTGAATACAACGGATTCTGAGACGGATTTTCAGGACATTACAAAAATGTAGTAGGCGGAGAGAGATGAGAGGCCCCTTGAAATTTGGCTGTTGTACACAGCATCTTCTACGTTTTTATGTAATTATAAATATAATAACTTATTTCTTTAAAAACAAGATATTTAAAGAATTCATATCAACGTCACAGTTTAATGGTAAAATCGGATTTTTATCTATTGGTATGGTATGGTGACAAGGGTACTAGAAAGTGGGGTTTGTGTGCCCCAGACACTGCAGCCTTCTGGCCTTCTGGCCGGCAGGCTTCATAGTTCCTTGGTTAGTCAATATGCTCGATCCTTTTTCTCAGAAGTATCAAGCCATTGACTGTTATTGCTTCAATGTGGTCCTCTGAGTCATTTTTATACGTTAGGTTGAACCTCCATTCAGCCATTGCTCCGCATTCGAAGATGGTATGAGTGGCTGTTTCTTCCTCCTCATTACATAGTCTGCAAATGGGATCATCATTGTATATGCCCATGTTGTGCAGATGTTTTATTAGATGCCAGTGGCCGGTTAGTAGTCCCACCACTCCTATGAGATTTGCCCTCTCGAATTGTAGCAGTGTTTTTGCCAGTTTTGATGAGGGTTGTTTTATCATAAGTTTACTGTGTCTAGCACTGCTAGAGTTTATCCACTTTTCTCTTTGTTTTGTTTGGATCCATTCTGCGATGCAGGATTCTACGTTTGTTTTTGATATCTCAAGGATAGGCTCGGAGCCTATGTTTGGTCTTGCGGATCCTCCTCTGTCCAGTCTGTTTGCTTCTTCATTACCCAAAATTCCCCTGTGCCCTGGCACCCAGGATACCGTTACCTTGTTGTGTTTCCCAAGGTTTTGGAGATTTTGGATACATTCACATACTAATTTTGATGTAATCCTTGTACATGCCAGTGCTTTCATAGCTGCTTGGCTGTCTGATCTTATGAGGATTTTTTTGTCAGTGTAAACTCTTTTAAGATTTTCCAGGGCACAAGCATTGATAGCATGTTTTTCTGCTTGAAAGACCGAGGTGTACTTCCCTAGTGAGCTTGACTGCTCGTATTTTGGGCTTGTGCAGAAAACACCTGATCCGGTTCCTTCATTTGTTTTGGAGCCAACCGTGTTCCATATCATTTTATTTGATGTTCTCCTGTGTTCTTCCTCTCCTTTATACGTGTGACGATTGTTTCCGGGACAATGTAGTCAGTCCCCATTTCTAGTAATGGGTGTCTGATTTTGTTAATTATGGTTGTGTGCCCGAATTGTTTGGTTCCTTTCCAATTTAATTGTTTTCCGAACCTAAATGAGCTTTTCCTAGCCTCTCCCTGTATAAATATTTCTAGTGGAGGTAGGTTTAGCAAGGTTTCTAGTGCATTTGTAGGGGTTGTTTTCATCGCCCCTGTGATACATAGGTTTGCTAGTCTTTGTAAGCTGTCTAATGTTTGGGTAGCTACTTTTTGTATTGCAGGATTTCTAAGAAAAGTTGGCTGTGAGTATATTTTTGGCGTCACATATCATGTAGTGAAATAAGTGCATAGTGTTATTTGGTAGTAATTTCAATAAATTGCAGGTACAAGTAAACATATTTGACAATAAATGAATGGTTTTTCTAGTCATTAATATAATTTTTCCTTTTCCATTCTCAACAAATACATTCTTTTCTTGAGTTATCCTGTTTTCAGAGTTGCTAAGAGTAGGGGAGTTTTCAACAGGATTTTTCCTCTTTGAAAATTGTTTTAAAGTACTCAACTTGCATCCCCTTTTAACAATTTTTTAAAAATCTATTAGGTTTCCTGGTTTGATTGGCCAAATAAATTCTTTTCAATTAATTAAGGTTTTTATAGTTGAGATAAAAATGTCAGTGTCACGAATGGGATTCGAACCCACGACCCTCAGCTTGATACGCCGCTGGTCTACCACTTGAGCTATCGTGACTTCGATCCACTCGGACGCCAACCTCTCATCTCCACCCAACCTTTTGAATTTTCCCGTTTTTTTCCATTGTTCAAATGTCGTGTAATCTATTTGATTATCGGCGACAAATGAAAGGGCCACGGAGAGCTTTCGTAAAGTATACTTCATTCAATTACATCTATTAGGTTTTCCTGGTCCGAATGACAAAAAAAGTTTTATTCAATTAATTAAGGCTTTGGTTGAAATAAAAAAAGAACAGAATCACGATCGGGAGCTACTAGTTAGTTATAGGTAGGTAGCTAGAGCTAGCTATAGCTCAAGAGGTATAGCAGCTGTTTATTTGGCCGAAGGTCGTAGGTTCGAATCCCACCCGTGATATTGGCTTTTTATCCCAACCAAACCCTTAATTAATTTTTTTTTTTTAGAAATGTGTTGCTTACATGTGATCATTCCAAATATTGCGTCAACAAAATAAATATGTTCTCAGCTGCTTTGAAATGACTTGACATGTTAAGTTATTCTGCGATGTTTATGCGTTGATTATTTGTGACAAAAAGTCGTTTGTATTTTAATTGTCAATTTAAACTTTATTGATTTAAACGATGAAAGGATGACTAGAGCTGTTTGCGCCTTGGAAATAAAACTTTCCAGTCATGAGCCGATCAAACCAAATACGATCGGTGCTTACTCTCTTAGCATCATCGCGATCTGTGCTATGGTTTATTCTTTACTGAATAAAATAAGTGCCATTACATGACAGATAACACGACACAATTGTTTTTTCTTTCATTTTCAATTAACACAACTACGAGGTCTCAAACAAGGCTGACGAATAAAATCGGTTTTGTTATCATTAAATCGTATTTTTATCCTTTGGCTAGTTTTTGCTAGCAAATTACAGAAATACATCCACTTACAAAAGATGAAATTTAATTGATTTAAAATTCAAAAATGGGCAAATTCTACGGACCTATTTTACAAGTCAAAATATATTTTTCATTGCTTATCAAAATTTTCAATCTTATCTCGTTCTTTGAGCTGATTATTACCAAAAATTCGAAGAAGAAGGTTTTGTGGACACATGATCGATTTGTACCATCGTTGGGAGTGGCTGTCGCTTTTTGAACAAATATTTCATTTTCACGGAAAAATAGATTCCTTAGAATTTATTTTCTATGTAAATAAACATGGCCACCGGTAAAATATGGAAAAAGTCCTGACTGGCTTTCTAAGAGATCATTTAGACAAATCTTGCTTGTTTTGGATATGCCGCTTTCATATTTGCTTTTTTACGTTGTCAGCCAAATTTTATTGAAATTGAAGACTCGCGGAAGTAAAATAACATTAATGGAAATATTTAAAATACAACGAGTGGCATTGGATTACAATATGTTGCAAGTTGTATTGCACAGTAGGCATTGTAACTTCTAATTTGCCTGCAAGTTTCCTCGTCCTTGTTTCCCGAGAATACGCACCTGTTCTCAAAACGTTATTACCACGCGATCGTGGATTGATATAACTTAATTTTCTATGCTTACGCTATGGAATTGTGTTTTGGAGAACGGGGAAAACTGGTAGCACAACTGTTATATTCATTATCCACAAACCTTCCTTGTAATGTGTTTATTGTATAGACAACAAAACTTTGTACAATGGGATGTAAGTCAGATAGAATCTGAGTCATTCACACCAAGCTTGTAGGCGGACTGAAAAAGAACTCCGCGCGAAAATAAATATAAAATATTTTCATTTGTTTAGCATTTATCTTGCGTTATTGTTCATTCCCAGCATGTCGAAACATTGCATTGTTAATTATTAATATATTCGGTATTCAGGCCTGCAGCAGGTCTTGAATAATTACTGCTATTATGCTCTCTACCGTAAAAATATTCAGACCACTAAGTAGAAGTATTTTCCATCCTTGAATGACACAATATGGCATCAGCTTTCTCAACAATCTGCGGTTTTTCAATTTCAATAGGCCGCTACTTGTCATCGAGTTTTCATGTGGTTCGTTTTGTCGAAAAAGAAAGTCATAATGAATAATTAATGTCAATTTTTGAAATTTGACAGATTTTGATTGTCAGAAAAGTGTTCCGTGTTGCCATGTGAAAGGATAAAATTACAGGATTGATCCCGTTTCCAGTTACACTTAAACACCGGTTACAGCCACAGTTTGTTTCATTCATTGGAAAATTTCACTACCTAATTATCTAATTAAGTGCCTAGGGAGTCGCTTTCATGACTATTCACCCTTTCTGCTAGGCGATTTGTTAACAAGCCATTATATTGTTTTGAACATGATACAAAAATTAAAAGAAGTAACTCGTTCCCAATGTTTGAAGTTAAAATCAAAGAGGCTTTCATTCATTAAGGTTTATGTTATGATTTTAAAGGAACCCGTTTTGATGACTTTAAGTTACAACCATCTCGTGAAGAAACTGTCGTTAAATCTGGGGATAGAACCTGGCAATCTGAATTACAAATCAGTGTCGACTCTGTCTTTCGGTATTATCCAGATGAACGCTATGAAAAAGAGGTTTTATGTTTTTCCGAATTTCTCTTTTCACGACCTGACTATTATAAAAATTGAATTGTTCATTATATTAACATTGAAGTGAAACAACATTAATGTGATTTTCAAATGTCATATTAAAGAAAGCCTGTATATCGTGATATACACACAATTAATATAATTTTTTTAATGAATTTTCATCGTAATTCAAATAGTATTTTAGCGGCGAATTAAGATCCCATAATTAATTTTGTAAGGAGTGATGAATTGAAGGAGGAAATACAGATAAAATATGTTGCATATTGATCGATTACTGGATGTCAATGATGACATGATGTAAACACTAAAGAGGAGTCAAATTGTTGAGATTTATAATTATCAGAAGCTGCCCAAGAACCATCAGTATTCTATTCTTAGATGTACAATGATGATGAGCTGGATACAAGGATGCGAATTATTAGAATTTTCTGCACATTCTGTATATTCCTTAAAGAAGGAAGTCATTATTGCAATCTTTTCCCCTGGTCTGCATTATATGTCTGGCAGTTCTTCGGCCTCATCGCATAACATAATTCCGGAAACATAACCATGGTTTGTTGACGTCAAATTCTAGAGAAAAGCATGTGAGCATTCTCTTGGTTTTTTTTTAACCATTGTTTCACTATGACGAATACTTTTGTGAGCAGCTGACTCACACATTTCGTTCCTTTCTCTTTTTCTTTTTATGCGCCGATTTTGAAATCGTGGAGTCTGAATGTTAACTTTTTATCCCGAGTATAGGCTTTTTAGTATGGGCCAATAGGTTTTGTAGCATGTTCATTGCTCAGAACACTTTTGTTTCAGTGTACCATAGGTAATGTAGATTGATTTGTTTTCCTAGATTTTGGTTGTGTTGCTATTTTAAACAAGGGGTTATAAACTATGGGTCTATTACGGCTCGCAACCTCTAGATCTTGTCCATTTTTTTTTTTCAATTATACGTTCTGGGCGTATAGTAACTTTTACAGATTCTCCTCTGCTCAGTTTGTGTGCTTTTACATTTCACAAATCTTCGTTTCTGCCTTGGACCCCACGATATGTTGAAGTGTTATGTTCTTCAAAGCTTTTGAAATTTGATGCAATCAAGAACTTTTTTGGGTGTAACTAATTTACAGTTGATTGCCTTTTATAAATTTAAGGTTTTTTTGTCAGTGAAAACAACTTATTTTGGATGGATTCTTTTTAAGAATGGTTAGAAATAATTATTCAGATATCGTGAAATGCGGTCTGGTGTGATGTAGGTATCAGAAAAACATTTTCTTTATCGTGCCAACGTTTCGGATCTTTATTGACATCATCTTCAGGGCTCCAAGCGTTTATCTGCTGCGTAATTGTGTCATTATTGCGTGTCATGTTGAGAGAGCCCTAAGTCGTTAGAAATAAGCTGAACCTGATGAGCCCACTGTAAATGTAAGCTAAGGTTAGCTTAGATCCAATAAAACGAAAAAATTATCTACAATTTGAAAGGCTTTAAAAAATTGAGAAGGACATGGCTCATAAATTTTAAATTTGTCGATAGTACTTGAGATATGATTTAACATTTTAGGATTAAGACCTTATTAGCTTTGATTTATTCCTTCACAACGATAACAAGACGATCTTGGAATTAATTCAACTCCAACTAGTTGTATCCCTGGTAATAATTGACTTCAGCAATCTAAATCAATTAAACAGAGTGAATGGTTTTTAGTCATTTGATTTATGTTAAAGTGCCAATGCAATACAGATCTACTCGGAGGTTGGAGTGTTTTACCCTTCTCCCTATCGCATGATACAGGGCGAAGCGTATCCGTACAATTGCGGCCGATTAACCGCCCGATGAATGGAAAGGGGAATTTGACTTCAACTAGGTGCCCATTGATTAGAGGGAAGCAAATACAAACGGAATTGAATGAATTTCGAGTTACCTGTTCGACTGGGGGAAATCAAGGGATGATTTAAACCGGGATATAGGCAAGACACCGTCACTGTGAGACAAGGCGATAAAAAGGGGGAACAGGAAATAGTCGTAAAACGTTTTATGAGCAAAGACGAGCAAAGGGAATGCGAACGATATGACAACCCCCCCCCATCAAATGCATGCTAATAATGCAACCTCGTTTGAATGAGTCATCCAAAACTTTCCAAATAGCAAATCGATTATAGTTGTGTTCACAATGTTTAACGCAAAAATCAGTAAGACAATCATCAATCCTTTATATTACAAAAATTTATAAGCGCCGAAAGCCCTTCCACAAGCCGCTAAAAGGAGGAAGAAGGAGTCTTCCACTGGAAGAGACCAGTTGGGTTTGCGCTGGACAAGATGCGACTCGTTTGATTTTTCTTGTAAAAAAACAGCGAAGATCAAACTATTTTCGTCTTGCGAGAATCATCACGCAAGTTTTTAATTTGTTTTTCGTGTAAGAGGATTTTTTATCATATAGTTTACAACAAAGAGGCTTTTTTTTTCTTTTGTTTGATCAACACAAGTTCGTCTTGCAGTTTATTTTATTATTAATAATAATAATAATTAGTTAATATAAAAATCGTTTCTGTTTTTTTATTTAAACGAAGGTAATAATAATCAGTCAGTTTCCTTTTAAAAAATTGTCAAATTGTGAATGCAATACCTACGATGTTAATTTCAAATTTTGTTAATTTCACAACAGAAGCATTATTTCTTTTTGGGATGAGTTGAGTAATTAACAAAATTTGAAATTAAGATCGTACATTTGGGATTTACAATTTGGCAATTTTTTGAAAGGAAACTGACTGACTACTATTATCTTGGTTTAAATTATTAAAAATTAGAAACAATCCTTATATTAACTAATTATTATTATTATTAATAATAAAATAAACTGCAAGACGAACTTGTGTTGATCAAGCAAAAGAAAAATAGATTCTTTGTTGTAAACTATATGATAAAATCCTTTACCACGACAAACAAATTAACATTAAAAAAAACTTGCTTGATGATTCTTGCTAGATGAAAATAGGTTGATCCCCCGCGAACCCAACTGGCCTCTTCCAGTGGAAGTGTCTTTCCTCCTCCTTTTTGTAGCTTGTGGAAGGGGCGGCCCTTAATATATATATATATATATATATATATA
>CM077101.1:5152818-5241174 GCA_039619505.1 Cimex hemipterus | reverse complement strand
TCTCTCTCTCTCTCTCTCTCTCTCTCTCTCTCTCTCTCTCTCTCTCTAAATTCAAGTATGTATTGTAGTATTGTACATTATTATCTTAAGATTGAAATTTAATCTATTTTAATAATGCTTATTTAATTTAAAATTTGTTTTTCGTAAAGAGTAACTATAGAGGATTCAGTTTGGTTCGGATTATTAGCTGGATTAAATTAATTAAAGTGGACTGTATTTTTAATAACGTTATTTAATGAACAGATAAAAACGGATGTAGTTTTAAGTTTAAAAATAGTCAAAAAGGGTCAAGAAGAACAAGAGGATGTAATGGTGTCACAGACTGCCGGTAACAATATGAAGTCAAACTTTAATCTTCTTCAGCTTCAACAGTAACGTTCTACCTTCTGATGATTTATATTCAAAATAAAGGCTCAAAGTTCAAGCCTCTCAACCGCTTGACCGACTGTTCTAACCGATAACAATAACTGTAAAGTTATTTTCCTTTTCAGTGTTCTACTTCTAACTTGATTCGTTACAATTCACATATTACGTCGTTATTTTAATTAACATTTCGATTATTGTCGTAACATCTAGAAACCTTTGCGTAATGGTATTTAGTTAAAGCGGATCGGATTTTAACATTTAATTAAGCTAGTAGTACGTTTGTTTTAAAAATTCTGTAGTTGCATTTCGCTCAAGTTAAAATATTTTAATTTAAAATAACATCCCAACATTAATTGCTTTTACAGGTGTAGGAATTAAATGAGTATTTCAAATACTAAACTCAAGGATAAGAAAGCCAAATTTACCAAACGTGATTGCATTGAACTTTCAATTCAACATATTGGACAAACAATACAGAGGTTAAAAAATATAATTTACGGTCATATTTCTGATTGTGGTAACAGATTCAGAAATGCTACTCTACATTCGAAATTCACTAGCAAATTGACTTTTCTAATGTTGAAATGATTGACAAAGAGTGTCGATTACACAGAAGAAGAATAAAAGAGATACTAAAATGGAAAGTAATAAATGTACATTCAGACAGATACTATGGCCTTAAGTTCAATTTATGAAGTAATTATTTATTTTAAAAGAAAGCGGGTTTTTATTACGAAAGAAGAACCTCCTGGATAAGGTTGCAATAGTGTTACAGACCTTGGCAGTGTTGTTACTGTCGAGCTGTTCAAAAGAGTAAAATCACTTTACTGAGCGAATGATTGCCGCTTAAATTTGGCGTATGCCTTTACCACCAACCAGTTTCGGGGCAAGTTTCGAGTCAGCTCGTTTGCCCCTCCAACAACTCTTCGCTCTCTTAATTCACATCTCCTTGCCGTCCAGAGGACGCCTTTCCGCGCTCTCGTCCACTCACTTTTTCACTCTCTGTGATCCCTGTTCCCTGCATTGGGAATTATTCTAAGCTGTATTTATTTATGTGCGTGTTTACACTCAGTTACGAGAAATTGCAATATTTACAGATGATATTTTGCAAGTTTAAAAAAAATAGTTGTTAAGTAGTTGAGGTAGTGAGGAGGGGTCAATTTCAGGAAAACACCTTTTTTATTTAATTCCCGATGTTTCGAGTGACAGTGACGCATAAAGGGAAGTGTTATTATGTTTGTTAAGTGTATACGCGAAATATATTTAACAAATACGATACTCAGGAACAAAACTCCACTTTATGCCTTGAAGATGACCCGAATGTAGGTCAAAACGTCGGCAAATAAATAAAGAAAGGTGTTTTTTCTTACATACATCGATCCCGACTTCTCCTCAATATCTCAACCAACTATAGAACCACCCATCGCTAAACATCACGTGTTTCAATACGATAATTTCTTTTTACTTTATGTTTAATAAAATTTATTTCTGGTTTTTCTGTTTTATTCACTCATTTACAAGAGAAAAGGTAGTAAAATGACAGGGCTGTTAATTCTTATATGACCGAAATCACGACCTTTCCGAATTTATCCTTTAGTTCTTATTTATTTTTTTAAATTGGAATATTTCATTGGCAATAATAAAAAAAAACGAAGAAGGTTTAATAGTTTGTGATTTCTTTCTTACATCATCCCTGTAATTCAATCAACATTTACGACTGGCCCTGGCGCTGGTACACCGAAATTCGCATAATTCGTTAGTGTGTACACATGGATCATGGGTAAGATAAATTTGGTGAGCGCAAGCAGTTAGCCATGAAAAAGAGCGGATTGAGTGAGCCCTTTGGATCTGATCATTAAAAAACGGCTTTTCCTATCTCTGTTGATAACGATTTATTAACAACTAAACTATGCCACTTTCCAGACAATTTTAAGAAAGTTTTGTAAGATCTGTATAGTTCTATCGACTGTTCAATTTCCTCTGGTAATATTTATTCATAATTTGTAGTTAATATAATTCCGATGGCACCCTTAAAATATAGATAACTTGAAAAAATTGTTCGATACATCCAACACTGTAAACACAAAATGGAAAATTGCCGAACGGCATCTGACAAACCGACACAATGCAGATAGGCGGAACAAAATTATTGGTTACGACCAAATTTACAGTTCATCGCCCATCAGACCGCTCGGAGAAATCTCTCAATCTTTGCAAACATCGCCACATTATTTAAAAATAACAAACCAACCTACAAGTTTATCTAGATGACAAAATGTGGATGATAGAAATGATAAATGATGGAGTGATTGTGGTGTTCAATACTTTTTAAAAGGATAGTTCCTACTCAAAATAGGTTTTTTGCAACTATCCGGATTTCGAGCCTTTTAGCTCATCATCAGGTTGAAGGACTTCTACAACCACTTCTTTCAATTGCCAAAGTGAAACCGCTGACACCTCCGCTCCAATTAGCAGCTGATTTTTAAAATTATTCATGATTCATTAAAAAAAATCAGCTGCTATTTGGAACGTCGCGTATCAGCAGTTTCACTTTGGCAATTCATGTCGAGAGAAAATGTAGAAGTCCTTCAATCTGATGATGAGCTAAAAGGCTCGAAATCCGGATCGTTGCAAAACAACTTACTGTGAGTAGGAACTATCTTTTTAAAAAGAAATGTGGATAATGTTACAATTTTAACGTGTCCCGTATTTAATCTTATTAATAATGTGTAGTTAAATGGATTTCAAACATATATACGAATCTCCCAGCATAAAGAATAAATAAACTTGTGAAGGTTGTTTATTGTTTTTTGCATCGAAGAGGTGTTCCAGTGTTAAAATATTGTAATTTATTGAAAATACAACCGCCGAAGACGGAATTCCAAAAGCCAGAGGCCAACTTACAACGCGTCTCACAAGGCAAACGCAAGATTCGCCATCTTCTTTTACTTCCTCTCCAGGACGCTATCAATCACTGGTACCAATTAACAAGACAATAGACACCCTTGATAAACGGCTCCCATATCGCAATACTCCAGTTTGTCTGTTATAAACTTCACTTACACCCGTAAAGTACTCAATTAGCTTTAGACGATAATTTACCATGTAGGTTGAAAACACATGGTTGCACACAAAGCAAAACTATATATCTCTGAGTTGTCCACAAATTTCTAATAATTTTACAATTTTCACTGTTTTTAACAATTATCAGGATTATAATAACTATTTACAACAATTAGGTCATGGTTCTTCCTGAAAAGGGTTATCAGTATATTCAAAACAACGATTATGTTATTTTTAAACTAAGTAGAACTAAAAAGGTGTTAATGTTTGACTTCTAGACATCTTCCATATTGATTCTAGAGAATGCACTCACTTTTATCGGGCCCATTCTGAGAATGTAGGTAGAAACTACCTAAAATGGGGACAACGGTTGGGGTCCAAAAGTCCAAAAGTTCACATTCGGCCCGGATCCCGGAGCCTATTTTGCCCTAAGCGATCTGAAGCCCTGGTAGACGACCCGAGGTCATGCCCACTGCTATTTACAATCAGTTTTTAAAACTTACGTCACACCAGACCGCATCTGACGACCTCCGAATAATGATTGTATTACGGTCCCTAAACACCACACATTTATTATTTATTTTGTTGAATTACATTTTCTAGTTACATTCCCGTTTTGCAATCTTGTAGGAATTTGGAAAATTAGCGCACTTATTTTCATATACCAACAATGATTCAAAGCTTCATGGCTCCGTGGCATTTTTTAATTGTATTAAGCCATCGCAGAATTCATAATCTCTTCGTTTTTTGCATTCCGGATAGAAGAATTGTTTGGGCTTTATGTCTTCCTGGTCGTCGCATGTCGGGCGATTTTGCGAAGGTCGGAGACAAATTCGATTTAGATAAGACCCGAATATGCCGTGTTCTGTCCAGATTCTGTTGAGCGTCGAAAAGAAATTTTTGATTGCGTATACTTCTTGAAACCATGGAGACGACCCCAAAGTAGTGAACATGGATTTATAAAATATACCCGCGTTCCCTGGGTTGAACAAGGTTTGCCAATCCTCAAACCATTTCGTGTTTAGAGACCGATCTGTTTTTTGTACTTCCTCATCGCACTTTATACCGCTGTATCCCTGAGTCAAGTAAAATACTACGTTGCTGTTGGAAAACGTAAGAATGTTAAACTTGTCAACTGCCATTAATTGGCCCCTCTTTGAATGTTCTAGTCGGGCTATTGAGCTTCTGCTACCTGTCACGAAGCAAAATTGTATGCCCTCTAAGTTGACTAGAGCTGACTGCTACAGTGCGCGCGTACATTTCCACCGTAAAAAACATAATCTTGGAAAATAGATTTTATTGGATGATCATGCAGGGGGGGGGGCGAAGAGGGCACCTACTTCTTTCCTAGGCTCACCTTTTCAGGATACCCCTAAGCCTCTAACACGATCTACCGCTCGTTGTTCCCGCGGTTCTTAATCATTAAGGTACGGTTCCTGTGAGGGATAATGGCGGTACTAATGCTCGTTCATGCGCTGAACAAATCGAACGCCCTCCCGACCACCTGAGCTCGGCGGTAAAAGAAAAACAAAAGAAAGCAATTGAAGTGCTCCTTAGGCGTAGGCTAAGCGTTCTCGCACGCTATACGCTTCCTTCCTCCGTACACACCGCGTGCCCGCATACCCACGGGCCTAGGTGGATGGCCATTAGTCTGACACGATTATCTGTATTCCGTCAGCTTTATTTTTAAATCTATTGTTAACATCCACGCCAGGAATTCTCCCTATGAAATATGATAGTTCTTAAATTTACAAAGCGAGTTCAAAGAAAGTCATGTCTTCGAAATACAGGCTATAATAATATCGTATTTATGTAGCGTTTGTTCAAGATCTTCCTTTTGATGTTAAAGAATGTGCATTCCTCTGAAGTAATGTTATATGGAAATGTTTCGTCCTGTGATTCATATGTTAGTAGCGTTTGATTTAAGTTTGAGAATTTTATTTGGGTTCAACACGACTGTGATAACAAATGTGAAAGTTCGTTCGACAAGGCTGTTATTGATATATGAGAGTAATTGGTATTTTCACATCAGACTTCAATTCGTAATTAGCTCAAACGGTTTTGTACCATTTGAATTGGTTTAACTCATCATCGTCGGGATTTTCTGTAGTTTCTGTTTTGTAATCACGAGTTACCAAAATTGTATGGTTTTGGATTTTTTCCCTGGCTATTCCTTTACGTTTTATT
This sequence comes from Cimex hemipterus, assembly GCA_039619505.1. NCBI lineage: Eukaryota > Metazoa > Arthropoda > Insecta > Hemiptera > Cimicidae > Cimex > Cimex hemipterus. The sequence goes on along the minus strand of CM077101.1, from coordinate 5,235,558 downwards.
GGGTTTCACATACGGTTGTGGATAGGCTGTTTCTTTTATTGAGTTAGGTTCCAAAGCTTCGTTGCTCCCTTGTTTTTTTAGGGTGGATGGAAAGACCCGGTTTTTTCCTTAAAGCTTGCTTATATGTGATATTTATATGTTTTCAATTTAGTCCAAATCGGCAAAATCTTCTAGGCGTTTCAACAGAATGAATCTACTTTGAATAAAGCACGTTTCAATATAAAGTATTAGCCAACGTTTTGTTTTTCCGTTCTTCTAATAGTTTTAAGAATTTTAGGCATTTTCGGTCGTTTCATTTAGGATTTTCGCGAGCGATGTAAACCAAAGGGCGGGTTCGGCAAAGTTGATGTTTGAGTGATATTGTAAACAATTCATACATCTGTTTCGACTCCTCCATTGATATTTCACTTGATTAAAACGCAAACAGGAAAAGCATTGTCTTACAAGGGGAACTAAAGGATAAACTTTGCATCGTCTGCCGTACATATTTACGTGTCAGGGCAGCATATGAGCGCTCATAGTCACTTTACAGGGACCTAGTTTTAGGACTTTTACGTTGCCAGAATCGTCTGTTATTCGTTTTATGAGTGTGCGAATATTTGTTAATCGTACCAAACAAAAACCTTCTAAATTTGCAAAAAAAAAAAAAAAAGGCCTAACACTTTAATCATTATTAATAATGGAACACGTATAACGCATAGAATCTACTTTTTTTAAATTACCGCTTACATATGCACGAGTTTAATCGTACATTTCCACTGAATCAATTAATAGCTATAATTAAAAAAATCAGGCGTTTCATCGTTGGTATACCGCATTTTCAAATTTTTCCCTTTGTTTATGAGAAGAAACTGAGTTAAATACATATAATTTTAAACGAAATATTGGTATGTATCTTTTTATTTATGTAAATTCGGAATACATATCGTTTTCTAATTGGACCGCTTTTTCCAAATAGATTTAAAACCGATAGCCTGAAATCCACACAACAGAACTATTTGCGCAGGGGTTAGAAAAATATAAAAGAAGGACGGATTTGTTGCTTATACTTTCAACTCCCAACATGTCTATGAGTGCCTAAATTGCCTAATGACTCTGTGAAAACGAAACAAGATTACCTTAAAGTGGGTGGACGTGATGGCATACAACGAAATGAATCGGCCAGCAAATTAACACAAAAAAAGGGCAGCCCTCTAACCCATAAGTCCAGAACCACAACTATGCGCGGTAGTGTGCGCGTAAGTTGAAACTGGAAAAATGGCTTGAGAAAATAAAACTCAAATTATAAGATTTATAAATCGTTCAAGTAGGATGGCGAAGAAACTCTCAGCAGGCAGGAATTGAGAAAAGTAAAGGTTAACTATCATATAAAGAAGATGGACAGAGCAAAGAGAGAAACGTGCCGACTGCCAAGAGTGACCGAAATATACAAGTCAAGCATTAGCCCGGTTACCGGACAGCCACGTGGGTTTTACACAATAAAAGAGGTCTGCGAAGAGGTGCCAAGGAAAATGTTCAGTCTCATAGAAAGAAATGCAATTTTTACGGCATGGCTATAATCTATATTGGTTCCACAATGGTAATAATTAATAATATACAAATCAATACTACAGAACGATTTAGGTCGCAGTGGAGGGAAGGATTGCCATAATCTCACCCCCTCCCCAAAAAAAGAAACACTGGATAAAGATGAAGTGAGAAAAAAAAACCAACCCCTTTTTTTTATTATTATTGAGAGTAAAAGAGCAAACGACTTAGAAAGACATTAAACAGAAATATCCCACTTCTTAAAAAACCATCGAGGCATTACAAATGCAATAGTGCGAAGATGGGTAATTTTTTCCGCTTTAGCTCCTTATGGGGTTTCAAGCACATCCACGTTTATTCAATTTTATTCAAGATAAACCATCACTACTGAAGATTATTGTAATTAAATGATCACTAATCGAAAAAGAAAAATTTAAACTGATTAATTTCATATAAAAATTAGCAATTGAAATATCTTTGTTATCAAATATAATTAACTATAAGGACAGTTACGTTTGTAGAAAAAGCTATGATAATAACAATAAAACTTTATATATTAAATGTTGATAAACCTTAGTACATTAAAAAAATTTATAAGTTTTCAAGCATTGGCTTAGTCGTTTAACGAGTTTCTTACGATTTAACAAAAAAAAAAAAAAGGAAAAACTACATAAAGCAGTTAATAAAGAAAGTAAAGATGCTTCAAATTAGAGAATGTTCCCAGATTGTTAGCATTTTGCTGTTTTATCTAGCTGTTCTTGATACGGCGGCTATATTTTATAGTTCGGTGAAAGCGGCTGTAGACCTCCTGCGGAGTGAGGTCTCTTGGCCCTCCCTTTCTTTGATGGTCGTACTTGCCTTCCATGTGGAGAGGACAAAGGAGGATATATATGTGTGTGTGTGTGTGTGTGTGTGTTTAATGCTTTAAAAGAGCTCTGCGTATCAAACGCAGGGAGCTTATTTTACATTTATTATAAACGTAAATTTTAATAAATGGCCAAATCTGCAACAATACCTAGTGTAAAAGTGACCCCATGATCCCTACCCTATTCTGAGACTATTTCTATACTGAATTGACTTGCTAATGATGGTAGTTTTTTAATTAAAGGTGTGAACCATCTTGTTGTTAAATAAAACCTACCCCCATCACGCATCTTCAGTTGGGCATAACTCAGAAATGGGCAACCTTATCAAAATTTTACTTTCAGTACTAGTGCCATAAAATAAGACTTAGAATCGAATTTTACAACAGAACTATGGAATACTTATTTTTAAAAAAAAGTTAGTGTAATTTCCTAATTACAAAAGAAAGTTATGTTACATCCGTAACCACCGGGCGATTCCTAGCCAAAATTAGCTTTTGCATACGTCCATTTTATGCTAAGGTTAATCGTTTGTTGCCGGTTCCTTCTGGTTCCGTCGACAATCCAACCTGTCTCCAAGTATATGGGCCTCAGTGGAGATATTGCCGTGACTATTTCATCTCTCCCTCTCTCCCTCTCTCTCTCTCTCTCTCTTAAAAAAAATCATTAAATAAATTTTAAAAAATTAAAAATTAAAAAACACACTTTATTTGGGTTTTTTGGGGGGATACAAAAACCCAACAAGAAAATAAAATAACAATGACCACTATATTAAAAAGTAACAAAACAAACTCTCTTCGGAAAACAATAAAATAAACGTCCGAATCCCGTCCTGGTTCTTTCTCCCGTCACAGCTCGGCTCTTCTTTTACACACATGAACTCTCCGGCAAGTGAAAAGTTCCCAAAAAAGAAAAAAAGAAAACACACCTTTTTCTAATTTTTTGTCAGACTCGCCCAATCCGCCCTGCTCAAGCCTGAGCCCCGGCTGAGCCTCCTTCGGCTACCAAAGACAGTCCGCGCGTCTTTTGGCCTCTTGTCCGTCTCGCTCAACCTTACCGACGGCACCATCTTCCCTGCCCGATATGCTCACTCCAACGCAAAAAAAAATATTTTTCTTCTCTCACTCTCTCTCTCTCTCTCTCTCTCTCTCTCTCTCTCTCTCTCTCTCTCTAATCCGTTTAGCTACGTCAAATATTTGTTGCCTCCCGTTGCGGATGATAATGTACTGAAGAGAAGATGGATCACTAGTCCATCACTCGAACTGTATCGCTAAGTCCTTCTTCCAAATCCTTGGCAAATTCAGGAGAATCCTCTCAAGTGCTCTGGCTCACCCTCTGTGTACATTTACGCCGATCTCACGTAAATAGGATCTTTAAAACAGACGATTTTTTATGACCTGTATTACCTCTCAGCACAATGGCTGTAAACCGACTAGCCTAACGTCAATTATAAAAACTCGGAATGATGTGTCAAATACTACCCTTCCACAACGGCCTTAAAAACCCATCTATGAAAAACATATTTCCTCAAATTTACCAAATTCTACAATAATCTCTCCCATCACTTCAATAGTCTCGTCCACCCTTGTTCAACATAACCCATCAATAAATAAATAAAATACTTACAAATCTCAAGAAGGAATGGCACTACGACTTCCTTTCAGAGAAATAGGCAGCGAAGTTTATTCAATCAGACGAAGTATATTGCTAATAATATTGCTTATCTGCTCCCCCACAATGTAAATATGTAAATAGCGGTAAATATACACTTACCTCTCAGGTTGAGCAAATTACGTATTGTAACCAAGAATTGCAGACTGTAATAAAATATTGGAAAACAATATTAACCAAGCATCAACCACCACCGTAACAACAGCTTTAATACTAACTGCTTTCTCCCAGAAAATTAAATTAAATTCTGTTGTAAACTGTATTATCGTGTATGCGTAAGGTGATCATGCTAACGCCAAATCCATAGCTTCAAACTAGGTTTTATATACCTTTTGCACTCCCTCCTAATTAGACATTTAGACGTAGCATTTTCAAAGATCTTGGCATCATTATTGAACGTCAGATAAACTTTCACACACACACATTAATAAAACAATTACTAAAGGAAATACAATTTTACGATTTATTATACGTCGTACTAAACATTTCCATGGCCCACTTACATTTCAAATTTTATATATTTCCGCTGTAAAACCAATATTAAATTACTGTTCACCGTTTTGGGCTCCCTTTTAACCCGCCCATCTTAGTCGCATAAAAGCGGTTCAAAGAGGATTTTTACGCCTGATACCTTATTGAACAATTGGAGCATACAGAGATACTCTATACTAATCGTTATCATGGCTCCAAGAGATGACATGAACAGGATGTTTGAATTAAATCAAAAATTCCGAACACATCTGGGCATCAAAAAGGAATGGGAAGGAATGGAAATCAACTCCTTTAAAAATGGCACCATCCTTTGGTACACAGATGGATCCAAGACACAAGAAGGTACAGGAGCAGGAGTATTTGGGCCTGGTATCAAATACTCGGAACCCATGGGAAAACTCACCAGTATCTTTCAAGCAGAGATTCACGCAATAGAAAAATGTCTCCAATTCAACCTACATAAAGGATACAAAAACAAGAATATAGCTATCATGTCAGATAGCCAAGCAGCCATCAAAGCACTAAGTTCAAATATCATTAGTTCAAGGATGGTGCTGAACTGCAAAACCAAATTAAATTTATTAGGTACGCAGAACAAAGTCAGCCTCTGCTGGGTCCCAGGACACATGGGTGTAGATGGCGACGAGAAAGCGGACACCCTTGCAAAGAAAGGGGCAGCTACACCGCTGACAGGACCCGAACCCTTCTGTGGCATAGGAATTCACCCTATCAATGAACATCTCCGACAGAAGGACAAAAAGAAAATAAGGGAACATTGGAATTCGTTTATTGGACACAGACAATCCAAGAATCTTCCAACCAATTTTGGGAAGAAAGAAATTGCAGAATGTGTCAAAGGAGGCAGGAATAAACTGCGAATCCTAACAGGATTCCTAACTGGACACTGTAGATTAAATGGGCATCTAAAGACAATCCAGGATGGCACATGCAGATTCTGCAAAGAAGCAGAAGAGACACCAACACATCTGCTAACAAACTGCGGAGCAACATTAGCCCGTAGGAGGAAGTGTTTTGGGATGTACAATGTGACCATAGAAGAGCATCAACCAATAAAACCGGGCCTACTAATCAAGTTTCTTGATGAAATAGGACTCACCGATGTGCTCTAGGCAGAGAACGGGGGATACAATAGCTCTTAAAGGGCGCAGTATACAACACCCTGAAATATCATCATCATCATCATCATCATACTAATCGTTAATGTCAGATCTGAAATTGACGGCTAGTTTATACAGAAGGAAATTCTTTGATTGTATATTACAGTATAAATTATAAGATTCCTTACTGCTTAACCGAATTAACTTTCACCTTCCCATCATTCTAGAAGTCAAATAACATTCTCCATGGACTGCCATAGAACTTATTCTGTCAAATTATTTTATACCAAGAACAAAAAATTTGTTAAACTCGTTCATAAATATAGGTCTGTTTATTGTCAGTCTAAGCAAATTTAAGCAAATTTTATTATTAAACAATAAATATTATACCATTAATATAATGTGATTATAATCTATCATTGAAAATTAGTTAATGATATAGTTAGAATACATATTTCAATTTTTCTTCAATTAATTATAAATTTTTTGTTTGTTTTATATGCTATATATTGTCTATTACATACAATATTTTTAAATTTAATTTAAAATTTAAGTTTAAATTATATCCTTAATACATTTATTGCATACATTTGTAATTGGGCAATCGCGAATGAATCAATAAGCAATATTTGAGTAGCTCAATAGCCCTATCTGAACTTTAAATAATCTCAAACAGTCTAAGATAAAATTTCATCTTGTATTATTAATCAGAACAATGTTTTGTAGCACTTTAAGTTACTTATTATCTAAATTTCAGTAGTTTTTAAAGCTACTTGTTTAAAACATTGACGCTCAAGACTTACATATTTTTCACGGCGTGTGGAAAAAGTGAATCTTGGGTAATCTGCTTCTGGCATAAACCTAAACTTAACCTTACCGTAGATTTTGTTTGTAATGAATAATAGAAATCTAGAACCAAACTGTAGTTGCCGTTTCGTTCGTTCTGCTTACCTCGCTATTTTTGGCGGTATGTTCACACCTAACACCGACGTGTTGCCGAAGTTCCAACAGACCAAAATTATGGGGCCAAAGTTGAATCACCCAAGATCAGAAGGGGAAATTTTACCGTTGAAAACGTCAAAGACACTCTGAAGCACAGTGATGAAAAATATCACTAAGAAGATGTCTAATCTCTTGCCAATTTCGAAAAAAAAATCTGGAAAAATATGTCAATTTCTGACTACGCGAATATACGGTCCAGTGTCAAAAACTTAGTAGAAAAGGATAAATATTTAAACCCTAATTACCTTGGAATTCTGAAAAATATGGTCTAAGGTGAAAACCCATTGGAGAGCCTTAATGGGTAAACTTTTTGGGACGATGTTCCTCGCATTGTGAACATACGACGCATTGTTTCTTTTGTCGTCTTTGCCCAAACTCTCCAGTCGTTCAACCTCCGCCGTTTCCACGCTACATTTCAAGACGTGCTTTGTTTAAAACGGCAATTCATTGAACAGTGGGTTAAAAGTTGACGCAGGAGAATTTAACTTTGACCTGCGTAAACAACAATACTGTAATGCATTTGAAAAATCAGTAATTAAAAAAGTAAACTTCGATTTTCTCATCTGATTTTGTATTTCTGGGCCAAAAATCAAAGTCAAAAATCGCCCAGATATATGTGTGGAGAAAAGTTACAGAATGTGTCACATCTGATTGTGAAGGTGCGAATAGGCATGACCCTTGGCAGTCAGGCGGTCGGTTCAATTGTTCGGTCCGCACTTTTTTAATAGAATTTCCTTACGTATAGAATGGTATATATTTTCTGGTGTATCCGTGTAAATGTATGTATATTTAAATGTAAATGTGTGCAAGTATGTATTTCTAAATAATTAAAATTATTCGCTGTTGTCGTGGTCCGCTCGACCAATTATTACATAACAATTAATTACGGTTTTTAGTTGAGATGAAAAAAAGTTAATGGCAAGAGAGGGATTCGAACCCACGACCTTCGGCTAGATACGCCACCTGAGTTATCGTGACCTCGAACCACTCGGACATCAACTACCCATCTCAACCTTACCTTGAAATATGGCAAAAGGAGGGAAAACTCGTAAGATGAGGTTGAGATGGAGAGTTGATGTCCGAGTGGATCGAGGTCACGATAGCTCAGGTGGTAGAGCAGCGGCGTATCTAGCCGAAGGTCGTGGGTTCGAATCCCTCTCGGGCCATTAACGTTTTTTCATCTCAACTAAAAACCGTAATTAATTGTAATAATTAAAATTTCGGGTGTATGAATACATGGTCGTTGACGGAATATCAAGACACCCAATTGCACGGAGGGTAGGGCTGAAAAGTCTTCACCGAGGATAAAAAAGAAAATATTAAATAGTCCGTATTGGCCAAGTAGGACTAAGCCGGTGATAATAATAAACGATCGATTTTTTAGTCCCAAGGTGTCTAAAGTTTCTAAATAAGGATTGATGAAACATGATCCAAGGAAAACGTTTAATTATTTTTAATTAAAACTTGTGAAGGAAAATTGCAAGCGCGGCGATAGCAGTTAACAATCTGGCATAATTTTGCCCGCTTCCCGACAACAAATCCTACCACGCCTGGAGAATAATCTTGTTTGAACATTACTCCGTCGGCGATGGAGGAGAATGGCGATCGTTCCTTGACGGACAATGCCTTTCACCATGTTGCAATCTAACTTTCTAACCATTACAGTCAGATCCGTAAATGGGGGCAAAATATTTTGGGCATTGGCAGCCAACACGTAACCCGCCGATTAGAGCTTCCGTTTTCACGTTGAACAGTGAACTAGAGTCTGTTCTAAATATCCGGTTGGCTGGAAGTTATCGTTCGTTAAATGTTGATTTAAAACAGTCCATAAAACTAAAATTACGCCACATTAACCCAGGTTATCATAACTAATTTTTATTCTAAATTAACTCCTTGTTTACACCCAAATTACCCTGGGGACTGAAAACGAAAATGGCCTATTGGATATACACGGCTGTAATAAAACCCAGAATAACCTATGGATCACTAATCTGGTGGAACAAAGCTCAACAAAAAGTAGCTACCCAAACAGCTTACAAAGACCAGCAAACCTTTGTATTACAGGGGCGATGAGAACAACCCCTACACACGCACTAGAAACTTTGCTAAACCTACCTCCACTAGAAATACTCATACAGGGAGAGGCTAGGAAAAGCTCATTCAGGCTCCAAAAACAATTAAATTGGAAAGGAACCAAACAATTCGGGCACACAACCATAATAAACAAAATCAGACACCCATTACTAGAAATGGGGACTGACTACATGGTCTCGGAAACAATCTTCACAACCTCCTACAAAATCTCAACAGACTATAAAGGAGAGGAAGAACACAGGAAAATATCGGATACAATGATATGGTATACGGATGGCTCCAAAACAAATGCAGGAACCGGATCAGGTGTTTTCTGGACAAGCCCAAAATACGAGCAGACAAACTCACTAGGGAAGTACACCTCGGTCTTTCAAGCAGAAATACATGCTATCAATGCTTGTGCCCTGGAAAATCTTCAAAGAGGATACACTGACAAAAGTTATTTGTTATTTGCAAGCTAGTAAAGCATGCGAAAGAATTACATCAAAACTAGTCAATGAATGCATCCAAAATCTCCAAAACCTGGGGAAACACAACAAGGTAACTGTAGCCTGAGTGACAAGGCACAGGGGAATTTTGGGTAATGAAGAAGCAGACAGGCTGGCCAGAGGATGATCTGCAAGACCATATATAGGCCCCGAGCCTATCCTTGGGATATCAAAAACAAACGTAGAATCCTCACCTCCCAGAATGGATCCAACTAAAACAAACAGAAAAGTGGATAAACTCTAGCAGTGCTAGACACAGTAAACTCATGATAACACAACCCTCGCCAAAACTGGCAAAAACACTGCTACAATTGGAGAGGGCAAATATCAGAGAAGTGGTAGGACTACTAACCGGCCACTGGCATCTAAGAAAACATCTGCACAACATGGGCATATACAATGATGAACCCATTTGCAGACTATGTAATGAGGAGGAAGAAACAGCCACTCATACCATCTTCGAATGCGAAGCATGGCTCAATGGAGGTTCAACCTAACGTATAGAAACGACCCAGAGAACCACATTGCAGCAATAACAGTCAATGACTTGATGCTTCTGAGAAAAAGGATCGAGTTTATTGACTAAACTAGGGAACTAGGAAGGTACAATAAGCCAGAAGGCTGCATTGTTTTGTTGATGTTGAATCATCATTTAAAAACAGAACTATTTTATTTCTGCCATCTGATCGTCATACTGATCGATGTGCAGTTGTTACTTGTGGAAGTCGATCAAGGATGTGGTCCAACGAACAAAACTTTTATCATTTACGGCAGGCTCTACTATATTTTTTCTTATTAACAGTACTCCAATAAACAATTACAAAATTTACGAACGATTCATCAAAAAATTAAGGGATGTGGAGTCTACGTGGTCTGTCCGTTAAATGTTAAATTTCAAAATAATTTACAAAACAGACATTAACAGTTGAGTATAAAAGGTTTTAAGAAAAAGTATTTTATTTATTGTTTTATATTTTAATCGTGGATTTATACCGTTGTGATATGATTGTTATATGGGGGGGTTACATACATTAATAGGCTTAAGGTAGGCACAATTGTGACAAGGTAACCTCCCTGGGAATAGCCTCGTACAATCTGTAGTAAACGCACTATTGTTTTCGATTGATAAAAAATGTTTGTTTTTTGAATTGCTGAAGTCTAAAGTTTTTTTTTCTTTTGTAAATGATTATTATATTATATTTTTCCTAAGGACTCTTAATGTGCAGTCCATATGGACTCCAGTTCCCCTTCTTTTTTATTTTTTGTCGTAAATTGTAAGTAAATTTTTAATTTTTAATGGAATTACTGTTAATACCAAAAAATACTTTTTACCTGTTGTAGTACTCTGAGGAAGGCGAAATGTATACGCAGTAAACTAACAAAAGTTTTGTTCATTAGACCACATACTTGATATACTTATGTTTTTTTGTTTTTTTTTTTTTTTCAGAAAGTAATTTTCTGTTAGATCAACTGATTTCTATATTAAGAAAAAAGCACTAAAAACGAAGAAATTAGACCAAAATTTCAATATATTTGGAAATATGCGAATTAATTCAACTATATTGTGTAAGCATTTTCATGCTAAGATATGACAGATGAATGTGTTTTCAAAGCATATTCAAGCGTATTTTTTGAGTGGTTTTAAGTTTTTTCCGTTGAAGGAAAGGAGGATTACCATAGTGGAATACACCTTTCCAATTCATTAATTCTGGCCGTCTCGCTTGACGTGAACCCTTCAAATTGTCAATTTGGGCAGAAATAACGTTCACAATTGATGGGTTTTTCTTCCTTGACATAGACACGGAAGGTCATACCCGCGTTCAACTTTATACCACAATAATTTAGGCCTTGTTCGTTTATTTTCTGCCTTCGTAATGACAGCAGCGTTGATCTCTAATAAGTAGAAAAGCAAATTATATGAGTCAAGAAAAAAATGTTATGAACCACTGCAGTTCGTACATTATATCGTAATTTAATTTAAATATATTTGCATCTTTACAGTTGGTTTATATTGAGGAGATGAAAACATAACTAATCAATGGATGTTTGTCCGTTGGACTATTTAAAAAACATGTGTTGATCCATCAGACGTGTCGTCAACGTTGGCCAGAATTGGTCCAAATTCAAGACGGAATTTACACTGTTAGTGATCACTAAACAATTGGCAATTTTTCTGGGGGATTAAGCGCGCATTATCCGCGATACAGACCGTGATTTCATTAGCGCAAGTGTTCTAATTAAGGGAAATATTGCGATCTTATTTTGACAGGTGAGGGATAAGATCGTGTCAGCTCAGTGGGGGGGGGGGGTCCTCTCACTCAAGTGACGGTGATAATGGAACGCCACAACTCTGATCAACAAACGGGCAGTAGTGTTGATGAGACTTTGAAAACCGGCTTTCACACAGAAAAAACACAGAAGAAGACGTTTTTCTCCCTATTCATGGACGCAAATCTCTGAAGCGCAGAAAACTGTATTATTAAGAAGGACCTATAACAGATACTAACAACAAATTTGCAGTCTTGTCAGAGTAGGATAGTGAAGAAGAACTGGATGGGATGTCAGTTGGACGAGCATGGTACTCGCAACAAATTTATGAGAAATGGAAAGACTCCTTTTAGTATGCCTCCCATTGTTATCTACATTCAATGTCGCAATATGAAAGAATCTGTAGAAAAAATCAAACCGAACCTCAAAGGAAATATTAAGTTCAAAGTTAAAGCTGACAAGATATTAGTGTACACTCAATATCTTGAGGATCGCAGATTCTTTGTCGATCCTTTAACGAATCACAAGGGTTCCATAACACCCTATAAAAGAAAACTTGGGTCCAAAAATGGTCGTAGCTTTACCTGCACTCATGAGCCCAGAAGAAATTAACGATCATCTTGAATCCAACGGTTTCAATGTCATGAAGGTAATAGAATTTCGAAAGAAATCAGAGGGATCCGATACTTACGACCGACTACCGAAATTCACTGTTCAATTCGACAAAGGAACATTGGCAAGTGACATATTACCTTAATTAACTAGAGCAGAGTACACTGGGTTAAATATAAACGAAGGAAAGGAATTTTGAGGTGCTTCAAATGGCAAACCTTTGGCCACCTATCAACTTACTGTCAAAAAACTACCAGATTTGGATTCTGTGCTGCCAATCATGAGACTAAAGACTGCAAACTGGCATCAACCACCGCCCTACCAACATGTGTAAACTGCTGTGGTCCTCATCGCTCATCGGATAAAGACCAATGTTCTACAGTTCGCACTCTCGAAGAAAAAAGTACCTGTTACACCAACAAAACATCAACCAGGCGGCCTGGACAACCTCAACATTGCTTAACCAGAGAGGCCTTCCCTCCTCTCCTTAGGGAAGATGGCAACAGTACTAACATCCACACAATCTGGCCAGCAGAGAATCACTCCACAGGTCAGAGGGCACAATGCTCCGCTGCAGGTGACAGTAACTGTAAAATCTAGAACATAGTTAAAAAATACTATTGTTAGAATAAAATATGCTCCTGATACCATTTCTAAGATAAGCTGTGTTAGCAGAAACAACACTGTCCGTTTTAGAATAATGAAGATCTCAAACACAAAAAATCATAATGTCTGTTCATTCTTGTTATGGAATGGAACTGCAACTCTGTTAGAAATAAAGCTTTAGAACTCAACAGAACCCTTTTTTGATCCTTAATTAGACGTGTGTGGCTTAATTGAAACTAAACTTACTCAAAATGACCGATTAAAATTTTTCATACTACAAAATTTATAGATGTGACAGGGACTCTCATGGTAGGGGTGTGGCTATTGCTGTTAGAAAATGTTAGAAAAGCATGACCTCATTCAACGTCCATAGAAGTCCATAGAAATGGTAGGAATCAAACTCTACCTGAATGGTAAATCACTACTGGTAGTAGTTTGTTACAAACCTCTCAATGTAAAATTAATAGACACAGAACTTCTTGAAATTTTAACACTTCCCGGCTCTGTCCCATGATTACAGGGGTGATTTCAACGCAAAAAGCCATGCATGGAATTGTATTACCAATAAAACTGTGGGAATAAATTACTAGAATTATCTTTAAACAAACAGACAGTAATAGCAGCTACCGACTCCCCTACGTTTTCCCCTCCCATAACGGTGCCCCGAGCATTTTAGATTAATTTTTGCTTAAAAGGATACCATATTTTATTGAACCAGTTGCTCTCAGCATTCTCTCTTCAGATCACAACCCTGTATTACTAACAATACTACAACGCGCGATACAAGACCTAGTAACCCATGTTACGACTATCCCAAAGCAAATTGGAAAATGTTGCGAGAAAATATTAACTCAGGGATAGTTTTACCACCGATCGTGCACGCCAAGGGTAAATACTTATTTAACGCAAGTCACTAGAACTGCAACCACCCGTACCACATGAATATCACTAGAGGCTTCCCCCGAGTCTATTATACCTTATAAAAATTAAAAATAGATTCTCTCTAAGAAAACAAAATCCTAATCTCAAAAGACTGACAAAATTATTAATTATATATTATTATTATATATTAACCACAATCCATAACAACATCCTCAAATTGAAAAACGACCGCTGGACAAATTTCCTATCTAAGGACACTCCCCAAAATGATTCACTATGAAAAATAGTTAATCGCCTTAAACATACAAACGAAGGACCAGAAGCAACCATATCCACAACATTAGATCCTGCATCACTGATGGCGAGAAGGTGAATATTTTCCATCAGCCCACCTTCTCACCAGCAATCAACGCCCTCGTTATCTTCAAAACGCTGTTACTAATCAAGTCAAGAGATTCATGGCAAATTGCACTAACCCTTTTTTCCCCTAGCAGTGCACGATTGTCACTCCCCAGGAGATTCGGGATAAAATTCGGGATATAAAGCCTTTGATACTGAATCGCATGATGGTATAATTTAAAGAATGATTAAATACAACTTCCCAAAATACATTATCGAGGTCGTACACAGTACACCTTCACTTGAGGTCTTTTCGAGTATCCCTTCATAATACAATCTCTTCCCGTTTTGCCATCGAAGCAGGCGTGCCTCAGGGTTCAATTCTGGGACCTACACTTTTTGCATCTTCTTAAATGCTTTGCCTACGCCGTACGATTATGGAAGTTAGACCTCCTTACGACTCAACACATTAACTATGTGTTGTTTTTTTTTTTTTTTTTTACTTTTCTGTATATATATTGTTACGATCTTTTTCTTCAATATTTCCAAACCCTGGCTTTAGAAATCGGTATTCATTCATCACAGCTTTTTTTTTTAAATATGTAACTGTGGTATTTTACGAAAAAATATGCCATTGCAATTGAACAAACATTAAAAACACTTACCAATTAACTAACGGTTGGTTTAACGTGATAAAGTTTTATTTTTGCATTCGTCCCTTTAAAAAAAATTTAACAACACAATTTTAAATAAAATAAATATCATACAAATGCAAGATAAACAAGGTTCTTTACATGATTTCGTAATATTTTAAAAATATTCATAGCAAGGTACAATCTGGAGAGACGGAAGGCGTAAAAAGGGTGTCAACAAAGAAATTAAGCGAATTGTAATTTTTAAAGATTGTAAAAAATTTGAATCTTTCTTCAGGCTGCCTCAGCTATCCCCCTTTTTTGAAGAGTTGGCTTAGAATTATGGAAATGATTTCTTTCTCCGCTAACGTAGTAGATCTCTTCTGGAACCCCAATAAATTACAGTACCTTTGAAAGAGCACGTTTTCTTATAACACATTATTTTTCCCGATGTCTCTTTGCAGACCTACCCTGTTCTGAGATACGTCCATTTAAATTGCTGTAACTGGAATAATGCTTTACATTCACAAAGGACAGAAGGGCAGGTGACCGTGTCTCTAATTCCTATTGATAGATTCGGCATGCTTCTGTCTCTTCTTTGCCCATCTTCCTCAGATATTCCTTACTGTTAAGAGAGAGAGAGAGAGAGAGAGAGAGAGAGAAGGGGGGGGGTGAATCCGTCCTTCCTTTTTGAGAGATTCAAGAATCTCTTGGATTGTTTCATACATGGGGCGTTTGACAGTGTTTGACTTTTACTTTCTCAATCCATTTTTCCCAATGCCAACTTAAGCACACATTCGAGTGGTTCTAGTCCCTTGGGTTAGAGGGCTGCTCTTTTAGTTAGCTGGTCGTCCTATTCCATTTTCTTCTATGCCTTCATATACAGGAACCCATTTTAAGGTGACCTTAGTCTGTTATCCCAGAGTAGTTAAGCAATTTAGGCACTACCAGATATCATCGGGGTTGAAAACGTACGAATTTTATGCCTTTATGGTTTCCTGGCTGTCTGAGAATATGTAAGTATGGGCACTTTTCATGTCCGTTCTTTATTAGCTTCTACTAAGAGTTGTATTTAATAGACTTCAGTTTGGAAAGCTATTGGGTTCATTGAAAGGGGCTTTGCTACGGTGTAGTTCGGCTATTTTCTTCTTCTACGGCAAATCCTTATTACATATTCGATCAATCTGTATCCACCCTTCTGGATACCAGGGGCTTCTAACAAAGGTCTTTATCATCAATGTCTAAATGGAAGGGTCGGTCAAAATTGAGCTTTTTCTCTCATTTTGTTTTTGGGAGGTATTGTTACAGCACTCTCATTTAAATTAATTCTTTCAAGCATTTTGTAGAGACTCCCCCTTAGATGTGAATCATAGGACATTCAACAGTTTACTCATAGTTTCTATTTTTATAATCTCAAAACACATCACCATTTCTCACATTATAATTAACCGTCTTACTTATCAACCGTCTTGGGTAAACCCATTATTCTTAAAACCTTATTATCTTATCCAGAAATCCTATTACGAATCCTTGCCTCAGATTGCAGTGAAAAAACGAGTTCTCGCAAGTTAGTCAGAGTCCCACAAGGGACCACTACCATCTCAACCGCCTACGCAGACTATACAACAATTGTGCCCTGTAATTGAAATCTTATTTCACCTATTTCCAACAATCAAAAACACATTCAGCCTATCGACGACAGTTGCAAAAAGTGGAGCACAAGACCGGACGACGAAAAATATACTCAGTGCCAATTACAATTGAACTATAAGCAGAAAGCAAACTTACATGGAGACTCCACAAAAGACTTAAGAGACTTAACTAACACAAGGCTTGGACAAGTACAAAGACTTCTGGTAAGGAAATCTGTCCTGACCGTCATAACAAAACAAGCCTTCCTTATTCAATACTTTACTGCGACTACTTTGGACATATGTAGGGGAAACGTGGATTTCTTTTAAGCCTACTTGGATCTACTTTTGATATGTTATCCCAATTGAGAAGTGTCTATAGAAGGCCTACTCAACTGGCGAATTTGTTCATAACAAAAATGTTGGACACCACTTGGAATGGGCCAACGGAAAGTTACTATTCTTGTTCTCTTTGATGTTTACAAAACCTTCGATTATCTCTCAATCTTCTTCTTTCTCCAACAGCACCATCTGTTGGTTCTACTAGTATATTAAGCTGTCTCCCTTCCCAACGCCCTTACCTCATCCTTCCTCCCATTAAATTCTGAGATGTCCCAACGCTCTAGCTTCTCTCCTATCATTTTTTTCCATTTATATTAACGACCTGCCCTACTCCTTCATTTCTGTACCTACCACCTACACACCGATTAGACCCAGATATACATCTTTCCACCCTTCCGATCTTCACACGGCCATTCTCAAGATCCAAAAAGACCTAAAATTCCATCAATGAATGGGGACATAATTCTCCCCTTCCTTGCACAATATTTCCTAGGTTCCTTTCTTTTCCAGTCCAGCCACACTCGTGGATCTCCTCGCATCACAATCGCTACACTCGCTCAGACCCCAAATGATGACGTTATCCTTCCGCGAAATACATCCCATACCTTGGATCATAACCCTACCTGATCCGAACCCCTAAACTCTGGAACTCCCTCCCTCTATCCTCACGTCGCCTCCTTTCCCTCCTTTAAATCCTACCTGTATAATCACTTCCTCTCCCATCAAACAGACACGTTGATACTTGTTATGTTGCAATGTAAAATATGTAGGACAAACTAAACAAAAATTGTCTGCGCGGTTGAATCAACACAGGTTGGATTGCGACAATAAATAGAAGATATATGGACTTGCTACCCATGCTTTAAACAATAATCAGTTTTTCTAGTGTCGCCCTAAATACCTGTAACTTACAAACTGATACATTGGGATCCATTTCGATCTTTGCGGGCCTCCTGAATGAATACAGGATTTTTAAACAAAGGAGGGAAAGGAGAACATCGCCTTTTTTTTTTTTTTTTTTTTTTTTTTTTTTTTTTTTTTTTTCACTGGGGCTTTCGACATCTTGGCCATTTCAGCCCCACACTAGGTCACTAGGTCTATATTCTATGCACGTTCACACACATCATTCATACGAATAAATACGTTCATACAATTAAACACATTCACACAGCACACTCATTCCGTTTGGTCGGTGGAGTACTTGATATTCCTCCACCGACCTATGCTTAAACTAACCTAGATTGGGGTCGATGAGGTACTTTTATTAATATTCCGCCATCGACCCCGCACACACACTCACTCGCATTCATCGTTCGAGGGGCGATGGTGACGTTCTGTTCACCCTCACCCCTCGCCATTCACACCAATAAATACTTCCACACAGACAAAACACAAAGACACATAACACATAACACATACTATATACAATAAAAAAACCCAATTTCCCCTAAAAAGCGGAACAGGGGACTCAGAAACTCGCTACCGTGCTCGAGGACTCTTCTTAAATCCGACGGCATGCCTGCACGCTCTCTGTAAGGAGCCAAGGCATGACACGCCTCTATTATGTGGGACACATCGAGCAGTGACGATTATTGTTGACTAGGAGAGAAAAAAAACATTTGCTTCCCGTAACCCCTGTTTCCCCTCGTTCATAGAGAGTTTAGGTTTATCGATTTTTATTGATTTGATCTGTAATCATACTTTATTGTTATTTAAATTTTAAAATAAGTTGATTATATATGTATATATAGTTAAAAAAACGTTTCCTGTGATCAGTTGTACCTGTTCTTTAGACTTTTATGAGGCAACCTTTCTTGACCACGTTTTTAATTTTATTGTTATTGTAATTTCACCTATAATTATTTATGTGTCTCAATTTAAATTAATATTTAGATGCTTAGCCACAAAAATAATTATACTTCTGTGTCCAAAACACCATGTTATTTAAATTCCTATTAAGGCTTTGAAGTAAGATATTCAATTATCATTGTAATTATTGTTTTTTCATGTTATAATAGTTTTGTTTATTTGATTTATTAAACATTTGAATTTATTAAACAGGACCCGAAGATGACAGTATAAAAATGTCGAAAGCTCGGCGAGAACCGTAAGGAAGTTTTCTCTGTTTTGACCTCTTCCGAAGATCCTCTGAAAAGAACTACTTGATATTTTTCTTAAATATACATGTTATTTGCTCTTATTTTATTACTAGTACGCATTGTTCCAACATTTTTATTTTTAATTTCGCAGAAGGAACTTCTTATGTTTATTTCCTGTATATTATTCTTAGGGGACACCAGTTCCAGAATAAAGTTATTTTTCATCTTCTTCTAATGAATTTTATTGCTCATATTTTTATGTTTGTACGAAATCTAGATCGATCAGTTTCTTCTCTGCGTTTTTGGATCCATCTTATATCAGGAAGTTTCATTTTCTTTTCTTTTGATTTATTCTCCCCTTTTGTAGTCTGTTAAATTTATAGCACGTTGGAAGGGGTGTTTGTCTATTTCTAGAAATGTGTTTAGAAAGTTTCTAGGAATATTTGTTTTGTCTTTTTCTATCCGCGAAATGTTTAGTTATCATCCAATATATTTGTTTCTGTAGTCTGTATGCGCTTTTTTCCTGAATATTTGCACAAAGGAGGTAGGCCTTAAGGTTTCTCAGGCAGATGATGGGGCCCCAAGGATCATTGGCCAATCATTCCATCAATTTTTAGGTTGATTTTGTTTATCATTGTGATGATTAATCATTACATTGGCTCATTAATGTAGGATATTTTAGCCAGACAAACCTGGTGCGTATTGAAGATGTCAGGTCTGGTTGTTTCCTCTAAGATTTACCTATTTTTTTGTGTTAAATCATTTTCAATACATTAATCTTTATTAAAATAAATTCATATTTTCATCTCATCAACCAGACTTAAAAATCTAGTTCCATATCCTTATCGCAGTGCCAACATTTACAAACGTTTAAAATTGTAAGTAAAATCTACTTTTAAACATAGATATTTGCATCAGTTTGATCTAGTAGTTGGCACATAAATATTTTACAAAATATTTCCTTTGTTTAACATAAACGTAAGGTTTTCTGATTAGTATGAAATGCAGTGTACAGACGGACAATCTGTAGTGATGTGTAAAACACAATAATATGATTGTTAACCTACTTTTACAGTTTTATTTTTTAAAAACATTAAAAAATAACGATTTATAGAATGAAAGTATCCAGGTAATTTGAAATCTACGGATTCACGTACGTTCTTCTAACCCATTCAATATCCAGTGCATCCAATCCTTTCAATAAAAGTCCTTAGACAAATCAGCAAAGTTCATTACTACCTCATAAATATCATTGTCCACAACGAGGTAAACATTCGGTTTGTCCACGAACTGATACGCACCCGATTCCAAAATTTTCAAACCAACCTCACCCTCAATCCTAACCGTACTTCTCGCGCCCTTCTACACATTCCCATCCCGAGAGCCCCTCACTTCACCTAAATCGATTACGTCCTCGAGACTCCTTTGCCCCTTAATCCCACAGTGAGTGCCAGGATTACCAAGTTTTTCATGGAATGTGTTTTCCGTGGGCAGCGTTGGCATTACTATTAGACTGTGACCTTGTGAACAAAGTTTTGCGATCAAGTTTTTAATATGTACTCATACGTTTAGGTTTTGAATAAAATTATTTGAAAAAATGGTCGAAGTTACAATGATGTGATACCCAAGCATCTTTGCATTACTTTTCCATAATGATTAGTATTATCGTGCGCCATTTCCTATTTATGTATGTTTTATCCCTGCAATGTATGCATCAAATAATAACTCGTCTAATCAATTGATTTCAATGTTAATGATTGGAGATGATTTTCTTCTACATTCAAATGTTGTAAAAGAATAATTTATTATTCTTTCTTATTTGTTTCAAACGTTAAATATATTACAGAATATAAAAAACTATCTAACGTTTAAAAACGTTTGTTCACATGTAGATAAATATGTACTTGGCGTAGGTATGTTACAGGTGGTAAACGCTTTATGCTTGTTTGCAATTTTTTCAATGGACGGGAATTGCTGAAAATGGAAATTACCTCCGTGCCCCAAGATAAAATGAATAGGTCCACAAGAGGCGCCGAAAGTGAAAGTAACTTTTGCGAGAAAATCAATAAGTTCGAAGAGAAAAGGACGCCGGTATAAGTATTGTCGAATCACCTAACGTGTTTTCACCGGGCAAGGGGAAATGTAATTAATTGCCATTGTGTTCTCTTTAACAAATGAAATGTCGGATGGGCTTATCGTGCTTAAGTTTTTGGCAGTTAATTACATACCTAATTACATGTTAACATATAACAAGAAACATGCAATATATAACATTTAACATGTAACATATTTCATGTAATATATATATATATATATATGTGTGTGTGTGTAGAGAGAAAGAGACACATCATGAAACATATAACGTAAACATGTAATACGACATGTAACATATAGCATGTATGTAACATTTAACGTGTAACATGTAACATGTAAAATTTAACAAGTAATATGTAACGTGTAACATGTATAAAGTATATAATATATAACATGTTTTATTATAACAAATAATTTGGAAGATATAAAATATTTGGAATTGGCTTTTTTATTTACTCTGCAATTAAAACGATTGCTAACGAACAAAACAGGGAACGCATTTCAAGAACGTTCCAGATTACCAAGATTAAATACATTGTCAAACTCGCTGTCCATAAAGGTTCACTCAGCACGGAACTTTGCTCTCTGGTAAATGGTAAAACTTTGAAACACGTGATGCAAACTATCTCGCAAAGCACATAAGAAAAACGCAACACCCTTAGGTTTTTGGCAATTTCGGATTTCACAGAACTACGTTCTTCTTATTCTTCCCAGTTCCTGTGGAGAGAAATATACATTTCATTTACAGCTTCATTCAACTTTTAGCTTTTAGGTAATTTCAGGTAAATCGACCGCAATGGTAATCATGATGATGACGATAATTGGAAGCAGGGTTTTTAGGTTACGGCACTTTCCCAACTCTCTTATTTCACTCGATTTTTAATTTAACAAGTAGGATGATTATCAAAGCTATAAGGCCTCAATTCAGTGGTTACTTTTCCACTTGAAAATAGGTAGCACTTTCTTCTAAGCCACTTTTCTTTTTCTGTTTGCTCGTACCCATTCCGAGATGGAAGAATGTTTGTTTTTCTTATCAAAATTAAAGCATACGACCTTATAGCTATTACAGATTCCTCTTTTGGCCAGTTTGCCAGTTGGCTCGTTCAATATTTATTCCCCTGACACCCAAGATAAAGTTAAGTCGTTGTACTTTCCCAAATTTTGTTTGGGTTGTCACTTTCTAACCCTATTAGTGTTCGCCCAGTCTGAGCTGTAAGATTCTACTTTTGATCTGCTGTCCCAATTGATACATTCGAGATCTATAATGGGTCTGCTCATCTGACGAGTTTGTCTGTTTTTTATAACGAAAGTTTTTCTTTCTTTCCTATAATCCAACGTATTGGCGTTCGATTTTTTGTATATTAATGGACTATTATATTTGATATTTTTGTGCGTTTGTTGTTTAAGGTTTATTTAAATTTTAATTATTTCTATAATATTTTCAATGGAAATAAAATTGACTAATGTAGAATCCAGGTGGCATGACCGAGGAGTTCATCGCTAATGAATTTTATTGCTCATATTTTTTGGTTTTGCATCTTGGCCGGTATCTTCTCTGGTTTTGAATCCATCATATACAATGAAGTTTCATTTTAGTTTATTCTGATTTATTCTGCCCTTTTGCAGTCTGTTAAACTTTGAAGAAGGTTGAAAAAGGTGTTTGTCTATTTCTAAAAATGTGTGCGATTTTCTTTTTTTTTTTATTTTTCTATCCATAAAATGTTTAGTCATCATCCAGTATATTTATTTATGAAGTCTGTTTCCTGAATATTTTTACAGAGGTAAGGTTGTCTCAAGTAGCTGATGCGCCCAACGATCCATAAGATTGCCAATCACTCCGTCAATTTTAAGCCGATTTTGTTGATCACCGTGATGATTAATCATGAAGCATTTAGGTCAAACAAACCTAAGAATTGCCATGATGCCAGTTCTTGTTGTAGCCTCTAAGATTTACCTAATGTTTTTGTGTTAAATCATTTTTAATACATTAATCATTATTAAAATAAATTCTTATTTTAATCTCATCAACCAGACTTCAAAAGTCAATTCCATATCCTTCTCGCAGTGCCAACATTTACAAACTTTTAAAATTGTAAATAAAATCTACTCTTAAACAGAGATATTTGCATCAGTTTGTCTAGTATTTGGCACATAAATATAAAAATAAATATTTCCTTTGTTTAACAAACATAAAATTTTCTAATTAGTATAAAAGTCATTGTCAAAGACAATCTGTAGCAATGTGTAAAACACAATAATATTTTTACGTAGTCAACCGCCGTACTTTTACAATAATGATTTCTTGACTGAAAGTATCAAGTGTAATTCGAGATCTAAGGTTTCACAGATATTCGACAATTGACAGCATAAAATCATTATTTCACATAGCCGACAAAATGTTCCATTTCTCAAACAGCAGTTATTGACAAGCGATAGAAATTAGATTGTCTGCACAGTTCAGCAGCGATGTTCTGAAATAGGATAATTAAGGGCCGAACAAACTGTGGCTTGGGGCATTTCGAGATGTTGAAAATTGACTGGAATAGCGAACATTTTAGTTATTTTTGCTGCCTTTTTCTCAGATATATTAGCTGCCGTGATCTGTTCGGATCTGTTCAATACAAAGGGAAATAACTCATCGTCACTGAAGATGGTGCAATGGCGAGACGCGTTTGATTAGTTTTAAAAAAAACCATGGGTAACACGGACCCAGTAAAGAACTCAGTGCTATTAATTAGAGTTGTTAGCAATTAATTAAAATTATTAAACTGGCAAAATATAGCGGCTGTAGAATACAAATCGTATTGCGTATAACAAGATTGAAAGAAGAACAAGCAATCCAATGAAAATAGCAATATTTACAAGGAAACAAGGTTATAAATAAGATAAAAGATAAATTGCATATAGCACTAGGGCAAAAGATCAGGAAATTTATACGGTTTTGTTTGATGGCTTCTCGAATTCGAAATTAATGAGATACCTTATGAATCCGAAAACAAGACCCAACGGCTGTTTATCATACAGCCTATGTCGTCTAGTGACAAGGATCCACCAAGTCTCCTTAGCATCCAAAGCGATACGGAAATTATCTTGAGGAAAACGAGTTTTGAAAGACGTACACACGGGGTGTCAGCTTACATGTGTCACCCCTTGTACTCTCCAAAATCTGTATAAAAACCGTTAACTGGTAATTTCTCGGCCAAACTTTCCATCAAAACATTACAGTTTTTAACATTATTTCCAATAACCGGTCAATGGTTTTGGCCTTCATTTGTGATGCAGGAACTTAATATTTTGTTATAACTCGATGGCGTTAGAGAAAAACTACGATGCACTCTCGTAAGTTGATACTCTATGCTTATACATAAAAGGTTTTGCATTTTTCGAACACCATAGCAAACATCACCTTAAATGAACTTTGATTTTTATTTCAGTTAATTTGTTTAATAAAGACGAATTTCCTGGTGACAAGCCGAAGGTGAATACCGCCACAAAAGAATTTATTGCGTATTTCCATAGATAAATGTCACTTTGATATGATTTATATCAGCCTTAGTAATATAATTGTATTTAAAATAACAGGGATGGTTCGAATTTCAAAAAGAAAAAAATCCCTCATTTACTTAGTAAAGATTTACAGAAATATAAGGGCTGAGCTTAACTTTCTTTTTTATTATCGGGGCGTTTTGTGAGAAAAACAAAAACACGTAAACTTTTACTTTTTAATATTATCTCTTGACACAAATATCATCTAACAGGATAGCGGGACGCGGATAGGGGAAAGAGGAACATCTCTCATATGATGTAGAAAACAACGCGGTTGCGTCCGTTCCTACATGTAATAAAACCATTTGACAGGGTCTGGCACACTGCCTTGTTTATAAACCCAAAACTTCCTACCCACTCCTTATTACCTTAGTGTGAAATCCTACCTGGCAGAGCGATGCTTCAGAGTGAAGTACGGCAACGAGTTCTGTGGTATCCCGGTGTCCCACAAGGGAGCATTCATGGTCCCATCCATTACACCATCTATACTGCTAACCTACCTACACACCCAACTACCATCATTAAGCCTATGGACCCGATACCGCAATTTTGTCTTCTCACTCGAATCCTACTCGCGCTACATCGAAGAACACCTTGAGCTTATCGCAAACTGGTACAGCCCGGGGTGGACGGGACTGAACTAGGAAAATTGTACCTTAAAAACTTATACTTTAAAGAAAAAACAGCATTGCTTTAGGCTATACGACAACAACACGGGATTACCAACACCCACAACAAGCGAAGTATTTGGACTGTACCTAGACCGGAGACTGACCTGGATTGGAAAGATTCAACTGAAGCGATAAGAACTGAACAGACGACTCGGAAGGCTAAAACGACTCTAGAACTAAAATCAGAAATGATTTTAACAAAGATCCCAAACCTTCAAAAAACAATAATTTGACCTGACAATAACCTCAACATTCTCTTCGTTCCCGTTTCCAGAACTTCCACTCTAATATTTGTCCCACCATAACCTTTTCATTCCAGGGCTTTCCACTACCTCTTAACCCAACAATCTAACAGGATTAAGATCCACAACCAACCAAAAGATACACCTCCTTATAGACACACACATGAAATTGAAGCGGTTAGAACTGGTAAAATCGATATTAGGACCTAGGCAATATACACACTGAAAACCTGTGACTTGGCCGAGTGTGATATTGAACCCAAATCACCTAAAAGGAAAGCCAGACGCGATTAAATGCTGCTACGAGACAGGCAACTGCGGCGTTACCAACGTTGTGTACACAGATGGGTCAAAGTCAGACAAAGGAACGGGCGCAGCAATAATGACAACAGAAGGCACAGTATCCCATAAATGGAAGCTTCCGGAAATAACCACCATTTATCCGGTAGAGACCATTGCCATAGTACAAGCTCTTAAATATCTAGCCGCAGAAAATCTAACACACGACGAAGCAGCCATCCTATCAGACAGCCTTAGCGTACTACCGGCTTTAGAACCAACTGATAGAGGAAATACTAAAGGTACTTGCCGAATTGAGGACAAGCGAAGTAGAAGTTCACTTTTCATATGGGTCAAAGCACACGATATAAATAAATACAAGGAAGTAGACCCATTGGAAAAATGGGAGCCCATTTAAATTGATAACAACATGTGATATCAAAGCATATATAAATAAAACGGCCAAAGAGAAAAACGAATTAAAGGGAAATACTATGCAAGAATACAATCCGCCATTCCCTACAAACCATGGTTCCATAGACTTACTAAACCAAGGAACTTTTTCACTACCATTATCAGATTTAGACTTAACCACAACCAACTTCCGCACCATTTAGCAAAAATATCCCTCATAGAAAACGCAAATTGCGACTGTGACGGAGAAACATACGCCGACCCGGTCATGTCATGTTAACACGCCACAGCAGAAACTTAAGTAGAGAGAAATTATATGAGAATTTAAGAAAATACAGAGTAGCGTTCCCAACAAATTGCTATATTGAGCGACAATGAAAACATTCCAGTATTTGACAGTTTAATGACCTTTATATAAATGACATCAAAATATAAAAGACAACAACATCTAGTGAAAGAAACATAGTAAATTCTATAGACTGCGGCGACGCCGAAGGAAAACGCATGCATTGATGCAAGGCCAAGGAAAAAACACCCAACAATCATCCACGTCCTTAATCCTTAAACGATCTTGTCCAGGGCCCTACTCTCACCATAATTCCTTATTAGCAAGGCAACTCCAACCTAAGATGGTTTCTAAAAACATTTCCTTTATGATAAGCGCTGACAAAATGCACGTGACCGAGTGAAAGAAAATCAGAAGACCAAATCTGTAAGATTTATGCATATATGTACAGCATAGAAATAAAACTTATAAAACGTAAAGTTCGAAGAATTTGTTTTCTAAATAGATAATACAATCATTATCTGAAAGAGGAATATATGTTAAGTTAATTTTAGAATGACTGTTAGTTCGGAATTTACTCACCTGAGACGAACGTTGCAGGTGTAAACCAATATTATTTGGCCATTAATTTAGTCGTTATCAATCCTTTCGATCTGACTATCCTAGCAGGATTGGTCAGATAAATTTTGCCGTGGGTCTATGTGATTTCTGTTAGAAGTAAGCCAAAATGACCGGCTACGAAACCGCCGGCTCACCTTTCCCAGCGTTGAATAAGCGGTAACGAACGTCTCACGATTTCTTTCTCTGGGGGTCAATCTAAAATTAACAACAATCCGACTCATTTCTAAAACACCATCCAACTGCACCACATCAAACATGTGATGATACACAGTAAAACTGAGCAATTGTACTTAGATGGACGGTGGATGAAATAAAATCGAAGTGATTTCATGGTCCATCCTCGTTGGCCCCAATGGATACAACAAACCATTTTTACTATCGTCATGGCTAAATAGATTAATAAATTATCCTGGTTACTTACTAGGGATAAAGTGAATTGATGGAATTTTTAAGCAGGTGGTGCATTTTTCGACGCAAAAGGAAAATCAATGCACATCCCTGTATATATAATGAGAACTAGTCTCAGAGATATTGGTACCACCTAATTTTCTTCTACAACAAAAAACAAAAAATATTTCTAAAGAACTGTTTACAATTTACTCTTTTTCTAACTTATAGACGTTTCCATCTCTCCCCCTGTTCTCTTAAAGTACACTCCACTCCCAACTGCGGACGCAAATGCATTTCAGGGCAGACAGCTGCGAAAGGTTCCCAGACCATCTTCTTATCTTCACAGACAGATCAAAACTTAATGGTTCCGCGCAGGGACAGCCTGAACATGTAGCACGAGAAATACCTACATCCGAATCTCGTTAGCTCCTATACAGCGGAAGGTATAGCCATACTGAAAGCGCTGGAATACGCCGCGAATATACCAAAATAAAAAATTGGGATTATGACGGACAGTCTCAGCACGATTTGCCAACTACGCACTTTCAACTTTCATAATAAGTATGAATACACTTTAATCGAGATTGTCAGATTAACCTTCAAATTAACAAATCAAGGCAAAAATATTGTAATGTGCTGGATAAAAGGCCATGCAGTATAGAACATAATGAGAGAGTCGACCAGTTAGCCAAGGAGGCAACCATTAAAAGTTCTCCCACGACCGTAAAGCTAAACGCCGGAGACGCGATAAACTATACCAAAAGAGACGTGCGCACAAAATGGCAAATTTGGTATGAGAGGGGCACAGCAGGGAAATTCTACCGCTCATTATTCCCAACATTACAAAAGAAGCCGTGGTTTCAAGAAATAGAGAGAGGAAAAGGTTTCTTCTCAACACTTACAAGACTCCGAACTGGCCATGGCATCTGCGGCTCATACTTACACAGGATTAGCTGTAGAACAACGCCAAACTGCGCAACCTGTGATGTAGTAGAGGGTCTTGACCATACACTACTACAATGCACCGAATATGAGGCACAGCGAGAAGAACTTTTGAAAGAATTGGACACGCTGGGGCAAGTGAAAAGGCCACTGAACTTAAGCTCGCTGCTGGCAGAAGGTGACACGGAGGTCTATGACGCCTTGTTCAAATACCTCAAGAATTGTGATATTAATGTTTAAGTCGGTTATGCTATCATTTATATATTTATTCCTATTTATTTATTCTATTTATTCAACTAAGTCATTCCATTACATAGATAGTCACTTTGATTGTTTGTCACTGGTACCTGGCTGAATATCCTTGATAAAGCCACAAAAAAAAAAAAACTGCGGACAAGGTGCGGTACCTCGGATTGTACATCGACAAACGCCTGACGTGGAATCCTCACACAAGACTGAAAAGTCAGGAAGTTATGACAGTTATGAATTTACCTCTCAAAAATAAAACACTGCTTTTCAACACCATAGTTAAACCGATTTGGACTTACGGACTGGAAGTGTGGGGTTCATCCAAACATTCCAATATCCACCGCATTCAAACTGCCCAATCTATAATACTACGAAATATACTAGATGCTCCATTTTATGTATCGAACCAAACTACACGTACATATTTACATATTATTTCGTAGAAGACGAAATACGTTTCCGTTACTGTAAATTTCATAAAAACCTCCCAACTAACGTAAATCAACATATCAGAAAGCTCGCATCCCGACGAATCCTCTCAAACCCTCCTCGCCGACTGAAGAGACAATGGCCGCGAGATCTTCTAGGAAGTGATGGTGATAATGACACACGTATCAATTGAACACACAACATTATTGTAACATTGGAGTAATACCGATGGGCGCTTTCTCCACTCTTGGTTTTAGTTTTCTTTTGTTTTAATTACCGTTCTCACTGTTACTTATTACCTACATTAAGTAACGTACAACAAATTAAAAAAAAAAAATTAAAAAAATAGACGTTACCAAAGTACAATATATCTTTCGCCCTTGCAATGTTCATTTTTTAACTTTTAAAAATAAATTTATAAAATAAACAAATACATTTAACGTACAAATATTGCTTGTACAAAGTTGATGTACTTTTCTAAGAAATGTTTTTAAAAAGAGTTTAATCCACTGGCCCAAAAAAATATTTATGCTGCTGGCGATAAGGGTAAGGGGTTGAAACGATTGAAATCTCCCAAGTAAAGAAGAGGATTTTTGTTAAGGCATCGTTGATTAGAGGGCAAACGACCTGGTGGTGGGAAAAATATGAAAAAAAAGTGTCTGTAAAAATGAGACGGGTTAAAAAGAGCAATCAATCTCTCTCGGTCCAAGTACGCGTCGCGGAAGTTGCTACCTCGGCGTAATTATTAGATTGAAAAACACTGAGGAAA
Source organism: Cimex hemipterus (assembly GCA_039619505.1). Classification (NCBI taxonomy): domain Eukaryota; kingdom Metazoa; phylum Arthropoda; class Insecta; order Hemiptera; family Cimicidae; genus Cimex; species Cimex hemipterus. Next base: position 5,205,960 of record CM077101.1, on the reverse strand, counting down.
TTTGTTAGTTGGCGATGTTTTCAGAGAAATTTTACAAATCTAGCCAGGCTCATCACAAGTTTAGTCATTATTTTTCATCATCAGTCACAAGTTCATGATAATTTCATAACCTATGCTTATTTATATTTATTTATATCTGGCGATTTGCTACAAAAACATTTTAAAAAGTGTCAGAATAGGTTTTGGTGAATCCACATTCTAGCAAAACACGATAAGAAAATCATAAAACATATTTATCAATATATACATCCACTTTACGTACTTTCCAATCATTTCGCTCTGTCAATTCTAGCTGAATTTAAGTGATTTACATGTCGATAAACAAAACAAACCCCTGAAGATGGTGAGAAACCGTAACTCGTCTGGCATAATAGGACAAAAAGACCGGTCTCAGGATCATCACACCGCAAGCAAGAAGATAGTAAAATTTAAACAACTGTTTTTTAAACAAACAAATATACCATTACATTTTATGTGGAGGTATTTCAAAATTTATTTCCGTTATAAATTTTTATTTATTCGCCAGGCAATGCAAAATAGCATAGGTTTAATGAAACAAGATAAATAAATAAAAGTTGGTTGTTATTATTTTTTCTATTTTTAACGAGGGTTCGCAACAGCAGAGGTCATATAAAACCCTCAGGGTGCCGGTGTTTTTGAAAAAAAAGCCCATTTGTAAACATGTCGGGTTCGAATGCAGGGCCGCTGGATTCGAACTCGGGACCTTTACCTTACAGTGATGAGCGCCATGTCAGACTGAACCTTGCGGCCACCGACGCCCCCCACTACAGGGATTGTTAGTGACGTTTTTGATCCCATTAACAATTATGCATACTTAATATATTTACCCTACGATTGTGGCATCTATTCAGCAGATTGACATGTAATTTCTAATGCTCTCAATTGTGTAAGTACCTTTACGATAACTGGCAAACATGTAATAATCGCTGATAGTCTATACCTAAATACCTCTACCTTAAATGACTAAATCAAAAATTTCAAACCTGACAATCATGTTATTTTCCAGGTTTTTAAGTAAAATAGCTTTTCTGAGGCATAGCGGTTGTTGGTTGTTAATGCTGGAAATTTTGTAGTTTTTGACCAAACGTTTACAACTTAAATTCGTTCATTTATGTTAACAATCCCATTTTTTGTTCCTATTCGTCACAAATCTATGTAAATGTTTTGTCGACTGATTATTTCGCATCCTTTTCATAAAAAAATACTGAACTCTTCCATGAATGGGTCGATTTAATGAATCCCCTTTGAATAAAATAAAAATTTTAAAAATGTACAAAGTGTGCAAAACATATCTGTTTTATAGTCAACCCCTTTTATTGCAACCCAACTCCTAATTATATGTTGTATATTGGGACTAGCATAGAATTTGTTGTTTGTTTATTCTTTAAGGTTACATTTTAAGTTTATTTTGAAATCGCTTCAAGCTCCTGATTTTCGCCTGGAAAAAATTTCATCACTTGAAGTTATTAAGCGTAACATATCCTGGTTCGGATCCTGGAATTCTCTTACGGAGAGGTATAATGTGGCTCGGTTCTCTTTGGATAATTTTGCAGCGTGGTCTGAAATGTTTTCCAATCTTCTTCATATTATGGGGACTCGTCATCGAGAGAGTTGTATTTCTCGTGCTCTGGACTCAAATAGATTCCAACTCTTCAAGGAGTTGAATCACTCCCTAACTCCCTGCAATGTTTTTTTCTGCTCCGGCAAACGATGTTCCGTTCTCTTTCCGTTCCGCTGGCGGTTTAAAATACGGGGGGGGAGCTGTTGTTCCTGAATTAGCCATAGTAAATAGTATGATAGGTCAGATAATAATAATAATAATAATAATATATATATATATATATATATATTTTACAGTTAAACATTAAAAAAAATTATCAATAGTTTTTTACACAGGTTATTCATTTTGTCTAGTAGTAATCTTTATATTGTTGCGAATTCATTTAATATCGGTAGTACAGTTTTGATTGCGGACCGCGTTGAAAAAAAAATCAACGCTGATCAGTCCGTCAAAACATTCAGACCTAATCACCAGCTATAAGGTACCTCCCGGACTACTCAAAATTATTTTCCAAGCCAAAACAAAGCTTACGGGTCTGGTAAAGCCAGAGGTAATAGGGTAAATAATTTTAACAAAAATGACGAAGAACTCCTGATTTGACACTGCAAAATCCAAATGTATTAACACTTGGAAAAAAGATTATAAAAAAAATGTAACGAGTATCTGCACTGCATGCAGATACATCTGTACATGAATATGTCTTATGATGGCTATTTAAACAAACTTGCAAATTATCAGAGAACGCTTATTTATTAATTTGAGGATCGTTTTTATTGGAAGCTCATTACAACCGCGTCGTGTCATAAGCATCAATCGCGTCGCGTCAAAAGCGTCAGTCGCTTCGCGTCATAAGAATCAATCGGGTCGCGTAACATGCTTCAAAAGCGTCAATCGTGTCGCGTCAAAAGCGTCAATCGCGTCGCGTCAAAAGCGTCAGTCGCTTTGCGTCATAAGAATCAATCGGGTCGCGTAACATGCTTCAAAAGCGCCAATCCTGTCGCGTCAAAAGCGTCAGTCGTTTCGCGTGATATGAATCAATCGCGTCGCGTCATAAGAATCAATCCGGTTGCGGCTTTAAAAACACCTGCCCACCAGTTCGTTCTCGCGTATCCTTGGTAAACAGTGCACCGACGCACGGGCGTGGTAAGAATTTCCGTGTTAAACTTTCGGACTGACCCCCAGCCGTAAGACATATCCATGTCAAAAGTTGAGTTATGTGCGACTATCATTACGCTTCATTATCAACACCTGCGAGTTAGATTCCATGTACCTCAGTTATGAATACGGGTTTCCTTTGGGGTGATTTCACCTACGTGTCCTACAAGTACTGCCCTTAGCTCGTTTTTCATTACAAAGTTAGAGCAGTTAATACTAGCTGGGTTAAATTTTGGGCATTGCCGATCCACCAAGAATCACTTTCAATGTGCTTAATATATCTTGGGTTAGGCTTTCACCGAGAAACATTTCTTACTGTCGTCCTGTAATTTTTTTGTAAAATCCTGTAAAATCTTCGTGAATCTACCATTAGGAAGCGGTTTTATTCATTTCTTAGGTTTTGCAGCCTTCTGTGTAATTGTACTTTTCTTGGTCCTTAGATCCATTCGCCTTGATCCTTCTCTCAAGGTTAGGTATTAGGTTATTGCTAGAATTCCTTTCTCTGGGATTTCCGTTGATTTCAACAAATAGAAAAAATATGAGATGCCAGCCATCACCTCATTGCGTGAGACACACTAAATTAGTCAAATCAATTCATTAGGATCAGCCACTTCTTTTTATTAACCTATTTGATATCAAGTTTAAAACGACGAAAATTTATACTTAGCTTGACTTAATTATGAGAAATCGAAAAAGGAATTTAGAATGTTTTCAAGAGCCGTATTTCACCGCTTACAAGGCACATTGACTTCTGAGTTTGTCTGAACAAACATCTCACATCCCGTAAATTTGTTTTCCCCCTTCAGCCCTGCGTGTTTTCAAAACAAGAGGTTTCACCCTGGAAAACTGGATCTCCATTATTCTTGCTACACTCTCCTGAAATAAAGATAATGACTCGCCGCCGGTGGCTGAGAGGCTCATGAAAAATATATTCAAAATGGCACTTGGAAAGTCATGAGATGTATTTACCGTATTTCAACCCCTAGAACAAGTGCAATAAGGTACCCCTTTTTGTACTTGTTTTTCTGCTATCTTTTTTTTAAATAACTAACTAACTCAGTACATCCATCAATAAATAGATTATGCATGGTTATTGCTTTGACAGAACATCAACTGGTAGGTGATCTGTTCCATTTTTTTAAAAAGAAATTTAGGCGGTAAACCTATTCCCGGCGATTGCCGGAACTGGAGATTCAGAAAGTCCTCTACCAATGAATTATAACACACAAAATCGTCTGCGTTGGTTCACAAGTACAGTATGCATGAAGAAAAAAACTTGCGCACAAAATAACAAATAAATAATATCACTTCTTAATAAAACAATAAAAATAATTCTTTCAGCCACTTTCTTATAATAATAAAAATTAAATAAAGCAAAAATAAATTGTAAGGTCTTTCCTGTTTTAAAGATGATCGTGTGACCTGACGTCCGACCGATGTAAATCTCGAAAAAGAACCTGGATCAGCAGGCAGTAACTGGATCACAAATCGCAAGATCTCGTTCTCAACACTTGCGCGTTTTCATTTCGGACCTGCGTTTACAGCCCGAGCATTAACAGTCCATTAACACAGGGTTTAAACTAAAACGGACTACGATAATTACAAAATAATTAAAAATAACTTGTTATTGTTGTTGTTACAATTGGCTTGACTTCTTTTCAGGAAGTAAGGGTGCTAATTTTGTCATGCCCTTCTTTGTTTGGACGATGACGACGCGTGTTATTCGGTCTTTGTCTTGATGACAGGCAATAATTAATTCTTCACCGAGCCCATTGCAGCGCTCCTTTCTCTTCTTTGGTACATCTATGGTTCCATTTTCCTCTTTGATGTAGAGTGTGAAGGTAATCTGTTTTCCACCTTTTCTACAAGCGTTGTTCACCTTGTTGCAATATTCCCATCGAGACAGCTTCGTACTAGTAATCTCAGCAACATCCCATTCCAAATTCGGAGATATGGGGGCGCCAGTATCGTAGGTATCTGGATCGGAAAGGTACCGGAAGCAGTGGCCGACAATTAAGCAGGGCTTCTATTCTGCTTGCTGTGGTACTCAGTTCCTCGAAGGAAAGTGGAAGTGAGTCCAAAATACTCACAAGATGATTTTAAAGGACTTCATACTTGCTCCACGAAGGCCTCTATTGCATTTATCTCTTACTGAAATGGTTGGCAATTTTATCATGCAGTTATTGGCTGTTATAAAAACTGCGAACTGGTAGACCGTGCCGTGCGATAACCGATGTATGCAAGCCAGGAAGGCTTCGCTCTCCAAGTCCAAGACCACTTCGCTATGTACTGTTTTAGAGTGCGTACAAATGAATAAACAGACATTTGCCTTTCCTATTGTGGCACTTTTTTTCTTTGGTTCGTGGATATAAAATGAACCGGTAAAATCCACTCCAACAAATCGAGCTGATGGGATTCGCCCATGCATTGCGTATTTCCCTGGACGCTTATTTGGTAGCATAGGAGACAATTGTATACTCGAGATCGAATCAAACGTTTTGCGGATTTAATTCAGAATCATTGTTGTATAGTAGAGAATTATGGACCTACATATAGATTCATGTTGGCTAACATTTCCACAAAATGGCCTCGGCTTGGCATTAGGATTGGGTAGCGGGCGCTTTCCGTCAAAGGTCCTCTTTTGTAAACCTTTGGAACTGTTAAATAGGGGGATCATCCAGTTTATGGCTTGTCCTTCGCCCTACAATTTCGTACGAATCGCTTACAATATACTATGGATTGGAGTAATTTTGTGTAGAATGATTATTTGGAGATCGTGAGATACGGTCTGCTGTGTGGCATCTCTCGATATAACGGTCGCTAAACACCACACATTTGGGTAGAATGATATTTTTTCGATTATTTCTAGTATGAAAGACTTTTCTGTTCGCTTGGCCATGAAAACTTTCTCCACTTTAATCGAGGATATCTAATTTGCACAGCTTTCCCATACTGATCATGATTGTAAGGGCAATTGTAGCCATGGTAGACCATTCCACTACAGCTGCGCAGAGAGTCGTTTTCCCGGGAGACATCCCCTTGATGCAAGATCAACAGCTATCTGTCGGTACATGACACAGAGGGCGAGGCGGCTTGCGACGAACGTTTGTAGGCGCTACACGGGTAGATGGAACCAAGATGAACCGTTGTCGAGTCCTTTAACAAAAAGGTATGTCGCCGGTGAGACGAGTGGAACAGGGTTTTAAGGCGTACAAAGATTTCACGAGTAATAAGGTGGTGCACAATTGTAATCTTGGGATACTCTGAACCTTAAAAGGGGCTAATTTAGTTTTTGCGGAAATCAAGGGGATGCGAAAATTCCCTGAGCACTCCTCACTCAGTAGATGTACTACTACGGCGTATCCCTCTTCAGAAGTATTAGTGCAACCCACGATGTCGAAAAATTGAGGTTCACTTGGGAATAAAGATCTTGGCACGGTTAGAGGACTTATCTTCGGTAATTTCTCAAAAATGTAGACCAATCTAATATGACCTTTTCCGGAATCATGTTCAACCAATCGATGTTCATCTCACACAACTGTTGAATAATTGATTTGGCCTTGAACACGGTGGGAGCAAGATAGCCCAGCGGGTCATCAATGAGAGCGATCGTAGCCATTACTCCGCGTTTTGTGAAAACAAGGGAGAGCGATTGGGTTTTATAGAACAAATAGTCACGAAGAGGGGCGCACTGTAATCCTAGCACCTGGTGACCTGATCGCCGAATAACGAGACGGGACTTTTTCGCTCATCGGGCACGGCTTGTAACAGAGAAGAGTGGTTGCTACTCTACTTCTTCAGCTCGAATACCCTTTTTGTAATAGGTCAACTAGCATTCTGAATACTCAGGGTTTCGTCAAAAGAATGCACGCAATCATCAACATAAATGTCACCCATCAGCAAATGGGATGCATGAAAATCCCTCCCGCCTTGATCAAATATCAGCTGACGCATTGTACGTATATTAAGAATGGGACAGCATTCAGTCCGATGTAACTCGGTTCATCCTGAAGTCCTGAATGTAATTGTTGATGTTAAAACAATACAAAAAGTGTTGGAAGAGGCGATCTTCCGAATGTAATATTATTTGCAAATACATTTGGAAGATGACATTGTTTTGCAGTTTTGGACCGTAATTAACCGATTCGGACGAAGTTGGAGACGAAGCTTCGTAAACTATTCGCAAACGGGGTAAGTGCTGTCCTTTATTACTTCATGATGTGGAAGAAAATATCGTCCCGATGTTCGTCAGAGTCGACGTAGTCATAAGAGATATATTCCTGTATAACCTTGTCGTAGGCGAAATTTTAAATCTGGGTCCTTTTCTAATTTACATTCCAGTTTACGGAGCCGATTTATGGTTGTAGTGTGTGACTAACTAAATTTTGGCGGAAGCGTATGGAAGGGAAGTCGCACTCCGTGTCTTCCGGAAGGGTCGTGTTGTTCTGTTCTCGCGAAATATTCCTCACAATATGCCTCGCGTCGATTTACTCTATTGGTGGTTGTAGCTTCCTCAATCTACCAAAACCGCTCCAGGACTTTTGTTAATGTGACTACAGTTGCCCTAAGCATTCGGTGACATGAGGAATGCTTGGCAAACGACCCATCATGACATACCCAAACGCTGTTGAAATCACTACCGGCCAATTAGTTAGTGGATCTTTTGTTGAACCCATTATGAAAAATGTATGGAAACAGATCAACCCCTAGTAGAAAATTAAGCGAAAATGGGTCCTGGCTGCTCGGAAATAGAATCTGCTAACTGCAAATCTATAAATCCCGAAATCACGTTTTTGGCCAGCTTGTATGAGGTCAAATGAGGACTACTCCGCTGCACGACTACCGCATCTGTTATCGCGGTAGGGGAAGTTTGGTGGGCACCCGAAATTGTGCAACTCACCTGAGTGCTCCTCCGCAGAAACCATGGGGAATGGATCGTTGGCGCCCAGCCAATATGGTAATAAACGATCGTTGCGCTCCACTATCGATCACCATGTGCGAAACGAATGCCATTTCCAATTTCTGCTGCTTGTAAGAGCGTTTGTGTTGCGCCAAAGCAATTTAAAATCGTCCTCGACCGGCAGTTTAAAGTACAGCTTGACGTGCCTCTTGAGAGACAGCTTCCGTCCTGTTTGTGAACGCAAAGTTTTCTTTAACAGCCTGGCGAGTATAATTGCGGTCCTGTAGATTGCGGTGGGAGTAAATTAATTTCATCCAGATGGAAAAGCATATGGTGCTGCCTTCCACACACGACATCCTTGAGTACAGTTGCATTCTGACGTTAGATGTGCAGCGGATAAACGTTTGAAGTACATTCCTGATTTTAAGAAAGATATAAGGTTGGCTACGTGCAGCTTTTGAATTGAGAACATTTGAATAGTAAATGGGTCTGAAGACAGTATGGGCATTTGCAGTTGGCTAGGATGACGCTTCATGAGTGCAAAGCACCGTTTGGCTCAGGATGAGATTTCGGTGGGAGTGCTCAAGGCTGTTTCGGTAGCGACGAGTTCCACCTGACTACTTCTATGCATAAAGTCAGTAAGGTCTTTTAATCTTGGTAGTATCCATGGCCAGTCTAGACGATTCGAACGTGCTAAGTAAGCAAGATGAAGGCTTCATCCTCGAGATTCAAACGCCTGAATGCTGAAAAGCCCTCTAATACGACTTTCATTAAGTCCTGCAAGGACTCTAAACGTTAACTCACCATGGGCTTATAAGATTTTTTTTAGATGACCAGCCGCCTGTGACCTCTTGTTATCGCACCATTTGAGAAGAGCAACCCACGCTTTCGATTACTCCGAATGACTTACTCAGACGTATAGTAGTGATCGCTTGAAGTGCCAGTTCTTGGAGTAACGGCCTTAAATAATGATACTTTGATACCTGAAAGTTTTTGTTTCCCTTAAAGCATGAAATGTATTTTGAAACTGTGCCATGTTTGCATATTGTCCTTAAACGTGAGAACGTTTATTTGGGGGAGTTTAATATGTGCACCGTGGAATCTTGGCAAGCTGTAGAGGTGAGCGCGGAAGATTATAGGTACCCAATGCAACGGCCTCTAAATAAACTGAGGTTATATGTACTTTGGCTGCCTTGTAATCGTCCCTCGAAATATTTGAAGATCTACACAAGGTTGTATCGACCTAGGTATTTTTGATTGGCAATCCAGGTATCGGGCTTTCATTCCATCCTTGATGGCTGCCAATCCAAGTTATAGCGTGTTGTGGATAACAACGCCTAAGTCTTCCAATTCGCCGTGTAAGTCCGAGATGTCATTCTTGATTTCAGACATATTGAGCCTCCCAAGCAGCCCACAATAAACCTAACCTTCGCTCTTAGTCGCATCACTCTACTTCCAATTTATTATAACCTCTCTTCTCCTTCGCCCTGACAACAACTGCTACCTAGAGCTACCTGCTATCGAGACAAATTATTTACCTGGGATGCCAATACACGTCTCAAAAGGTAGAACTGATTCGATGTTACTAATTACTTAAAACACAGCAGACACCTAAACTCTCACAGGAAAACAAAATGCTCATGTACAACTCAATACTGAAACTATTATGGACATATATCGTAGAATTAGGGATCCTTAGACCCATAGTCAACGCCTGGTTTCGATATTTCTAACCACACCATCGACTTAAATGTTCCCTTTTTAACTGTATGTGAACTCATATCCACTAGACTTCTAACGTATTCCGAATGTTTAAATGTCAGGCATTAACACAAAATTTAGAAGCGTAGTAACTTTCCTTGTGTTCGGAATGCTATGAGTTTTGACGATTTTTATAGAAAATTTTTGTTATAACGTTGTCAACTAATTTCTGAGATGTTATAACTCGCGTAAATGCCCTGTTAAGTCCTACCCGACCTCTCAACAATAAAATACGTCGAATAAAGTGAAGTGGTGAGTCATGAAATTGGGTCATCATTCCATTTCATATTTCAGAGAATCCACGATCTCAGCTATATTCTACTTTAACGTTCTCCTCGATGAAAATTTCTACGTTTGCTTACGTGTCACTATATTCCTAATTACCTGAAGGCCATAGAATAACTGAAAAAACAAAACAAAAATAATTGTCTAAATTGAAAATTTTAGTGCTATAGTACAAACATGCTCATATCAAAGTATTTTCATAACATATTTGACTGACGCGAATCCATTGTACATTAAAACTCTTCCCAGTTGAACCTAAGCGTAAAATAAATTTATCTCACAAAACGAGTGTGCTTACATTTGACAGCCGAGTTGAGTGTCCTTACATTACTTCGTGAAGCTGTTATTTGGAGGAAAAAAGGAAATCTTGTTAAAAGGAGAGGAAAACCTTGTTCCTCCGGCACAGTCGAAATAACCTTCTTGTTAACGTAACAGAACGCTTTACGAAAAAGACGTTCAGACATTACAAATAATAGCAATTATTTACTAATAGCATAACAATTTGTGCTTTCAAATCGTTCTTATAGAACAATTATATTTGTTATTTTGTTTACAAACATTTCAAGAACGCTTATGTTACACCGAAAAATAGATTACGTTTCAAGGTGTATAATCACATATCCTCCTAATTGTCATTTACAACTCTTACGACTTTTGTAAAAAAAAATTTCTGCCTTGCCTGGAATGGCTAGAACTGGTTAGATTGTATGGTTAGAGAGGAATAAAAGGGTTCTTTGTTTATTAAAGTGTTTGGCTATAACAATTTTTAATTGTTTATATATATAGTTCATACATATTAGTACATACTACAAATATAATCACAATATGTTCTCGGGATGGGAATGTGCAAATAGCTCGAGCAGTAAGGTTAGGGTGATCGAGAGGTTTGTGTTGAACTTTGGATCGGGAACGGATCTGTTCGTCGACAAAAGGAATTCGTTGTAGAAAGTGAAGTGAGTACTAATGAGCATTGAGGATTTGTCTTATGAGTTTTGATTGGAAGGATTGAATGAGCTGCATTTTGGATAGCATTGCTCAACCCTACATTTCTACTCCGTGTGTTCAAACGTTTTGCGGTAAAAACTTGTATAAGATGAATTTTTTTTTTAGGTCTAGAGGAATTCGGTCCTACGTGTCTTCATAGTTGTCCAATTCTTCGGTTAGGGTGTTGTCTATTAAGTCCTCTGCGAAGATTCCACGTCAGTCTGATGTCTAGATATTGTCTTAAGTATTTAAATTGAATGTAAATCGTTATCCCTTTGCTATTGACATCGAAGGAAAGACTTTTGTTTATGGAGAACGTACAGAGTACATTTTCTACGGTCAGTTTTGTGCTCCACGTTTTGCACTAGTCAACGCAGCTAAAAATATTGGATGATGGAGGTAGGTTGTGTATTTATATTCGAGTTAGAGGGGGAAATTTTGGTCATGAATAGTTAGTACGTCCAGGAGAGGACACCTGTTTGAATCTGCCTTAGATTGGTTAGGATTCCAGTTAAAGGACAAAATTGCGGTATCGGGACCGTAGGTGGTAATGACGGTATTCAGGTGTTTAGGTATATCAGCTGTATATATGATGTAAAGGGAGGAGCTATAATTCTCCCTTGTGGGACGCCGGCTTGTATCGATCTGATCTCCGGCAACTCAATACCACACATCATTCTGAATCAGCTGTCGGCTAGAAAAGATTTTGGCGGCAGTGACCTAAGTGTAAAAGTAGGGGACATAAGTTATCAAAACGGTTTTCATTGTCATTTTTTAAAATTTTATTTTGGTACTTATTTAAACTTTAAATTTCTAAAATTTTAATCGGAATATAGAGAACAATATACTGTGTTTTTTCTTTTGTAACTACCAACATGAGCAATTGGAATATTACAACAATCAATTATCCTTTTTATCTAAGGGTTTTGGTTGTGCAATTAGCGATATTCTTGTCGTGACACTAATTTGTCATCTCAACCAAAAACAAGATTGATATAAAAGAATTATATTTAAATAATTAATACGCCCAATTATGATCACTAAAAATATGAATTAAAGCTAATATTTGGCATTCATTAACGAGTTAACACCCTTTTGACTGTGCAAACTCCGGCCATGTGGGTTACAACATAATTCAAAGATTAGTGCGCACATTTTGTCGTCGAGTTCAAACTCAATTAGTGCCGCTGATTTGGACAGAAATTATCAGGGATAAGCGTGAGATGACAGAATACATCCCCGCGGGGAGGTCGTAAACCCGGGGAGTTAATTCGAATAAATAAGACCCAGCCAGAGAAAATAAAGTTAATCTTAATTGAAGAGGGGAATGGGGATTCCTAAGGAGAAATGTTGGAAACAAACTTTGAAATAAAACAACTCACATATAGATAGATTTACCTTTTTAAGAAAATAAATATTACCCAGTTGCACGCAAAGTGAACAAACAAATTTAACTATTTATATATATATATATATATATATATATATATTGATTTAATATGTCATATCTTTTTCCTTAAAATAATCAAAGCATCACAAAGTCAAAGACAAGTGCTTAATTTTACCCCCAGTTATATCTTAAGCTATTTAAGTTCTTCATTTATACAGCGTTCTTCAACAGAACATTAATTCTTTAACTAAATCAATATTTGAAAAGGGAAATTTTTGTGACATCACCGTACAAAGAAATTTTTGACTCAGTTTACTTAATCACTTTCTACTTCGTTCTTATTATATTATCCCGAAATTTTCAGAATTAGGCACAGTAACGAGTTCTGGTCTTCAGAAACAGATAGCCGGTGTCTCACAAGGGGCCAATCTCGGTTCCACCATTTATGTCATGCATACTACTGACCTACTTACACATCCTAATTCCATCATCACCAAGCATATCAAAGTCTGGTGCAACAAGTTTAGGACAAGACTGAACGAAGAAATATATACTCAGTGAAGTTCACATTAAGAAAAGTCTTGCCCTCCACCGTACATCGACAGTAAAGAGATACCATTCGTATCAAGTATTTATATACAGAAACAGTAAGCTGAAAATATTAAACTAGCCGTATACAACACGTCAATGTACCACAATGGACATACAGAGTGGAATTGTTCGGTTCTGTCAAAGCACCTATTGTACATACAGTGCATCCAATCCTTCTAAACAAAGTTCTTACTACGCCACTAACCTCACTCTCCACAACGACAGCCACATCCCTTTCATCACGAAAGCAACCGTTCCAGATTCTGAAAGTTTCTCGCCATCCCCCGATCCATCCTACCCTTCCTGCTTGAGCCATCTCTACATTTCCAATCTCGATAACCCGCCAAGTCACCAATCGAAGATGGTCTCGATACCTACTTGTAATACAATCACCACTTTGAGTACCGGCATTGGTTGGTGTTGTCACGGCATTTGTACTCCGGTGTACAGCATACCACACAGAACAATGCTGGTTCTGTCATCGTATGAAAAAAATATTTCGTAATCCCATTTGTAATTTGTACTAATGTGTATAGAGTACAGATTAAAAAAACAAATTTAGTAATGTAAATGTGTTTGAACTGTCGAAATTGAATTTATACAGATATTATCTAGTTGTAAAATAATTGAAGAGAATTACTGTTTTACGTCAGAGAAATAGATTTGAATTACAATGGAAACTTACCTAACATTTAACCCAAGCCACATGACCTCCACAACAGTCTCGGCGCTGATGTTCCCATACAGCTGTTGTTGATGTTACTGACTTTTCATGTATAGATTACTAACGTGTATTAAAGATGTACATTTCAGCTCTGGAACTATAACAAACAGTAGTATTACTATCAACTCATTGGTTAGATCAACGCCATTTAATATCGATTTGTAATGTTTAATTGATTTTTATCACTACAATTTATTTATTATCAAGCCTCAATTCTTGTTTTTATGAAATATATATTAGAAAAAATCAAAAATTCAAAGCAATTGTGTTGCTTTAATAATTTTTAAAACTCATTTTTATTTATTATTGAAAATAATAAATTCGTGGTTTTCGTCGTGCCCTATCGCCATGGCTCGTTATGCCACGCCACGTAAGGATTGATATGGTGGCGTTTCAGTTCAACAACACCGATCTTCCATTTTTGCGTGAAAGCTAACAATTTTACCAAGTTTGGTTTTTTAAGGGTTTTCCTCAATATTGGTTTTCCATATATTTTTTTATAAAAAAAAAACACACTTCCTTGCAGAATGATACTCCAATGAGATTCAGAATTTTAGGAGTGACTCCAACAATTTTTTAAAAATTGAGATGAAACAAAAACTTAGCTCTCTACAAAATAGAAATAATCCACTTTTATTTTTTAACCAGGAAAACTTTGCTTTCTTTTGAATCACCTTTTTTTCAAATTCATTGAGAATACTACGCGTGTTCTTCAAGTATGTGTATTTTGCCTAGAATGTTCAACAAAATAACTCGATAATGCAATGAAAATTAATGTTTAGTCTTTCTCTTAGAGGATGGACACAACAAACGAAAGATTAAACAAATTTAAAAAACTCGTGACCAAACCGAGGGATTTGTTTTCGGTAAGCGCAATCCGGTAATGTACGAAAAATCCAACCTGGAGGTAGAACTCGGTCGAGGAGGTCCACGTCGGTGAAACATATTGGGATGATGGACAATAAATGTTTACTCTCTATTTAAATGAGAAAGCGAATGAACGAAATTAAGCTAATTTCGCATTTTTCCCCTCTTGTGTCTTTAGTCTTGTCTGTCATCGACGGATGCTCCTTTATGCTTATAACTCCTGGAATCTAATATATTATATGTAACTAATATCGCCAAGCTGCACGCCTACAAGACTTAGGAAACTGGAACGAACCAAATCATTCCAACCAAAAGTCCTCTCGCACATATTCATTGCTCTGTAATATGAACCTTCACAATGACCTCAACTTTTCTCTGCTCTGAGCTGATATGATCCCGCTTTCAAACGATCTACACTAAACTCTCAATCCATTGAAAAAATACTCCTCAAGCCTCATACAATTTAGTTTCTCCCATTTTGAGAGAAAGTTTTAACAACGATAGCTTCGAGACTCCTCACCTCATCATAGGTATGGAGTGCAGCGTTGGCTGGGTTTTGTAACATATGTCCTATTGCTGGCGATACAGCAGTATGAGCCTTCCATAATGTATACCTATGTAAAGCGTTGGTGTAACAAAACGAGCTTTAGCAGGTTTGCAGTCCTCAATACATCTTACTTTTACTGATCCCATAAAGTATTAGCACAAAACTGCATGCTTAAAATTAGTTTAATAATTATCCGTGCGTAGAAGAATTTTCTTTAAGAACTTGTCGCGGATGTTTTATTAAAATATTAATTTTTCGGTATCGATTTCTTGCACTTCCGCCTCCCCTTTAGTGTAAGCCTGTTGGTCTGTTTTCTGAAACGCATACGGAAGCCCTCGACGTCGGTATAAAAAAAGAAAAAGAAATATTAAAAATAAAAACGGGACTAATGTTCTTAAAGGAAAACTAGCCCGGAAACAAAAAATACCGAAATATAAAATGTCTATACAACTTATCAAAAAAAAAAAGGAAAAAATTACATTTAGAACGTGGCTTCCGTCTTATGGAATGTTCTTCTAAGACCAGGTATAGAAAAAAGTTGATAGAAGGCTTTCAATGTAGTCGCAATTCAAGTAGGTCGCTTAGAAATTTCTTATTCCATTTATTTCCAGGAGAACACTTCAAAATTCGCCAAGCTCAGCGTACCCGTTCGTACCTCAATAAACTAAAAAGGCTAAAGGAAGATATAAAAGTTTTGCCTTTTGGGCCAGGTCATATTATGTATAGCGGTGAACAAAAGGACCAGGGGGAACAAAATCGCTAGTTGATTAGAAGATAATAATTCCTCTAAAATAAACAAAAGTCCTTCTATAATACGTGTGTTATATTACGATTAACTTTTAAATAAAAAAAATTATATCTTATTAAAAACAAACAAACTGTAATTAAATGAAATGCAAATAAAATTTATTCGATAAACCTGGATGTTCAATACTCAAGAGAACTTTCATATATAAGAGTTCCTTTCTCAAGTGATGATGATATGCGTGTGTCAGACAGATACTGACGTTTCCAGGCTTTTCAGAGCCCAAGAGATCGTTATGAGTTTGCTATCTTATTATAACGTGAGAATAATTGTTTAGTTTGACTTTAGTATCTCCTTTCTTTTATTCAAAGAGATATTTGATAAATCTTTACAAAAATACAAATGAAACGACATGACTTAATGCCACTTTTCAATCAATCGGCGAAATGAGACCCAAAATGAATCGACATGAGCAATTTTCCAGCTCCTATTTTTCTTCTGCGAGTGGAACAGCTGTTTGGTACCCGTTCTTTGAGCAGACTCAGAAGATAAAAACTGTAAAGTCAGTAACATAGAAATATCCCAGTATATATGAAGAAAGAAGAAACATCTTAATACGACTAGTGAATATGGAAAAGTTTCTTCTATATTAGAAACCGTATGAAACAGCCTAGCTGTATTAATATTGTTAAGACGCCACAGAATTAAAACAAATTCAATTTATCATTCAGAAGCCTGTTTTTTTTTCTTCATTCTTATATAACACAACAACGGATACCTGTAAAACATTATGCACAATTTTGTGTATTTAATTAAACGGTTGTACGAAATAATTTATTTTCCTCTGTAGGTAACGATTGTATTGGTATTTTACTGGATGTAGCCCAGGCTTTTGTTAAACTAAAGAAACTCGTTACGTTTCATAAACTTAAATTTTTGTACCCACTTCTTATCATATATCCTTAATAAGATGATAGGACAGTAAGGTGAAAATGAAAATTTAAATTATACATTAGTTCTATTTTATACTATACAATATTATGGTCAAATAGACAATTTTTTTAAAAATAACTAATGGTTAGAGGCTTGATAAAAGTTCCCGGCAGAGGGCAATCCCGACCGGGACGCAAAAGCTCTAATTATCCCATAATTAGTTGTTACCATTGATAATGGAAAATAGAGATATTTTCGAAAGCGATTCAAACCCAGTTGCAACAGTATGGAAAGGAACGAACTCGCTAAGATTCTGAGGCTGAACACGCCCAAAGAGCATTGCACGTCCTCCAGCCGGCCAAAGTCAGGAACCCCTCTTCAGAAAGGGGTCCATTAGATAGCAGTTGAAAGGATTATTTACCGCAGCATACAAGTGGGACAGAAGAATGATGCGTCATACTGAAACTTTCCACCCAAACAGATATTCGTGAATTGTGTTGTATATCCAGGGTCTGGAGGGCTCATTGCTGGGCCAGAAATTTCGTGCAGCATAGCAAGATCATCTGCTAACATCATCAAAATAACTGCACGTTCGGGAAGATCTGCGGTTTGTTACATCCAGGTACGAACCGCATATTTAAACTACCTTTATATTGTAGAAAACTTGGCTGGAATCCCAAAGTTTACAAATGACCAACCACATATTCCACTGACAATTGTGCTCTTCACTTTATCTTCAAAATCCTCGAAAGTCTTCTTTTACAAGGTTTATTAACAAGCGTAGATTTCTTTTTTTCCCGCCGAATTGGGTTCATTCCCTATCAATTAACAATCCAGAAAAATCTTTAATTCACTATTTTCGTGGTCCGCTCGACCAATTAATATACAACAATTAATTACGGTTTTTATTTGAGACGAAAAGAGTTAAAGGTACGAGAGGGATTCGAACCCACGGACTTCGGCTAGATACGCCGCTGCTCTACACATGAGCTATCGTGACCTCGATCCACTCCGCCATCAACTCCCCATCTCAACCTTACCTTGAAATATACCAAAAGGAGGGAAAACTCGTAAGGTGAGGTTGAGATGGAAAGTTGATATCCGAGTGGATCGAGGTCACCAGGATAGCTCAGGTGGTAGAGCAGCGGTGTATCTAGCCGAAGGTCGTGGGTTCGAATCCCTCTCATACCATTAACTCTTTTCGTCTCAACTAAAAACCGTAATTAATTGGGAATCCAGAAAATGTTCAAAATTATTTATATTTCTTACCGACTCGAGATTGAAGAGTAATGCTCGGTTGCTTTCTTCGACGGGGTTCAGGTTTAGATAGAATCAGACACCAAGACATTTTTTATAAATTATTCACTGTTTTTGTGGTCCGCTCGACCAATTAATATATCACAATTAATTACGGTTTTTAGTTAAGATGAAAAAAAGTTAATGGCACGAGAGGGATTCGAACCTACGACCTTCGGCTAGATACGCCGCTGCTCTACCACCAGAGCTATCGTGACCTCGATCCACTCGGATATCAACTCCTCATCCCAACTTCACCTTACGAGTTTTCCCTCCTTTTGCCATTAATTGTGATTTTTTATAAACATGAACTCTTTCCATTAAACTACCCTACTTTTTTACCTTATACGGCAATTATTTTGCTCTCGAATGAGGAACAGCAACGAATCCTCAACTATCAGTTTAATTTATACTCTAACCTGAATCATTTGCAAAAACTGCCAATCAACACGAACAACTGGAGCTTATCAGTCGGGTACCAATTCTGGAGAAATACACCGACGATAAGACGACAAGAAAGTCAACTTGCCGTTCGCCGCGAAAAAATAAATAACAACAATCATTCAAGACAAATGATTGCAGTTATTTATAAAATAATATAGAGACGACCTTAACAAAGAAGAACAAAATAATTTTGATTATTCTTGGAACTCTGAGGTCCGCCAAGCCATCCTAAATCCAGCGCATCTAATCGTTCCAATCATAAGTCCTCATAAAATTAGTACAATTCCGTACAAGGTCAATAATGTCCATTCCCGTTTTTAAAATGTCTAAACCAATTCAATAATTTTACTAATTCTATAAAAAAACATGAGGAACATATTCAACCCTCCTTACTATGTGATTAACCTTCATAATTCGTTTTGCCTGAGGCGTTATAACACCACGTTCAAAAGATCCACACCAAGCTCTGGAACCATACTGAGACATTACCTAAGCCTCATTTACGCTTTCCCATGTTTTCGACCATCTACCTTGCCTTAAATGGCAAAAGCGTTAACGAAATCTCCCTTATCATGCATGCAGCGTGCCACAGTTGCTGTTGGCTTCTCTTAACGTGCTCACCAATGGTTTTTTTTTTTTAAGTACTGATATTTCCATATCTTGGGGCACAACTTTCATTAAAGAAGTAATATTAATGGAATTTTCATTTGTTTAACTCAAACCACGGAAGTTTGAAAAAAATAGTGGCCATAGTGTCAGTGTTGTGATCCAAAGAAAAAACATGACGCACTTACGTTTTTGCAATGTGTACTTTATTAAATAAAGTCTACAAAGAAATTATAACAAAAAATAATTGTTGTTTTCTCCATTTGTAAAGATTTAGATTACTTAGACACAAATTTGGATAAAGTAGTCGTAATAATGGAATTTTTCTTTATTTTATTCTTATCTGACAGGACTACAGAAGTTAAAAAAAAATCGTAGTGGCCATGGCATCATTGTTGTACGCATGACTAAAATTAATTAAATTTATTTTTTATCTCCAAATATCAGAAGATAGGACACTTACTTTGAATAAAGTTGTGAAATTACCATAGAAGTTACATTTTAAAAAATATCATGTTCAAAATTTTCAACAATGAAAATATTAAATTTTAATATACACTTTATTACAATAGTTATATTTTTTTGTTTCAGGTAAGTCTGAGAACACTACTGGGAGGAGGGATACTTAAAATGACCTTCTTTTACATATTGCAGGCAAAGTTTGAACAACCAGAAAATGAACTTTTCGTAAAAATATTTACAAAATTATAAAATCTAGTTTCAATGCATGATTTAAAACCCGTTCTCATTTAACTGAATATCTTATGTTTTAAATTACATTTTATTCTTTCAAATATTACAAGAAATACAGGTTTTAATTACAGCCAATTGCAAGCCAGTTATCCGATGGTCAGTTGGATGGAAAGAGAAAGGAATAACTTTTGTAAAATTTTCTTTACTTTAGTGACTTTTCTAATTAATCGTGGGACGAGATTTACAGGCCGTCCATCTCAATACGTAAATGTATTGATTTTTCTGCATCCATCTCAATGAATCTTGGGTCGTGTGTTCGAATTTTTTTAGCATAAAATGTACCCTCAAGAAATGTAAAAATCGCAATTTTTTCGATATCAATTGCATTTCAGTTTTTTTCTATTGTCTGATTTAACGGGTGATTTTCGTTTTCTCACGTTTTTCTGAACTGATTTTCGAAAGGTTTTCGCAATTTTTTAGAAATCTAATGAACGAAGAATGTAATATTAATTATGTAAATTTTAGGTTACTATTTTAAAAAAAATCCTTTAGCCGTTAGGTATTTTTCACAAAACCAGGGGTTAGGCCATTTGTTAACACCCTGAATATTTGAAAAATAAAAAGGTTCGCTCGGTTACAGTTTTATGACTAAACATACAAAAATACCCGTACATCTTTGGTCTTTATTTTACTACGGTTCGCAACAGCAGAGTTTATGTCAAACATCGGGGTTACCGGCGTTTTTGAAAAAAAGCCCATCTGTAAGTATGCCGGGTTCGAACTCAGAGTCGCTGTATCCAAACCCGGGACTTTTATTGATGATGAGCGCCTAAAACGTTTCGGCCACCGACGCCCCAAAAGATAAGGTTTGATTTAACGAAGAGTAAATTTAAAAAATTGTATCAAAACACGATCTTCAAGATATGTTCCATACGTACTTAGATAACAGCGAAACGAACTGCAAAGTTGTGTCTGAGGGTTTAAACATTTCGTCATCGTCATCCAAACTACGTTCGGGGAATTCTAACGCTCTTCGTTCATCCTTCCCTCTAATACTTAAAAGTTTCAATGAGCTAGCTTAGGCATCGGATGGAAGAAAATCTAAAGCAAAGTTTGGCTGATTCCAGATAACTATTTTACGAGGTTAGTTCCTCAAACTTTGTTCCCTGCGTGTAAATAAAACATAATAAAGACATCCTGCAGAGAAAAAAATTAATCCATTTTATTATATAAAGAAATAATCTAAAGGTATCGTATCTAAACCAGATTTGAGCAAGAGTATTGTATTTATTTTTTATTAACTTGGTCCCCTTCCATGTTTACGTGGAATTGTACTAACTTTTTATGGAGTTACGAAACTTTAACTATATATTCAGCATAAAGTTATGGTCATGTTTTTTGATAAATATTCCTTTATTTTTCACGAGCTTTTACTTTTCCACCAGTTTTTATTTTCTGCACAATGCTTTCGAACCAAATTCGGCCTGTTTCAGTCATTTATTCTCCATATTTTATTATAAAACTTAAGAAAAAGATTAAATAATTGAAAGAAGCAATTCGATCAATCAGATCAATAAATACAATGGACTTGAAAAAAAGGTAAATAATAATATTTAAATATTTCTTCAAGGGTAAATCATTAAAGTAACTAATAAATTGCTAAATGTGCAATAATGCAGAAATTCGGTTTCCGGTAAAAAAAAAATCAATAAATTAATGAGGATATAAGTTCAATCCAGTTCTATATAACTCAACTTAGTCTTAGGTCAAATGGTATACGCTTTATTTTCCTTCTTGGCGATTACCAGCGTAAGGTAGTGCTGTCGTTCAGAACGGTACGGTTAAGCACCGTATCCAAACTTACAGGAGCGTAAGAAGAAAAAAAAAGGACGATCCAGTCGTCATCGGTGATGGAAGCGTCAGCTTTGTTAGCACACAACCATCACGTTCAACACGGATGGACTATGTTAAAAAAGCCAGAGTAACAATGCGCCAATGAACCGTGTCGAACAGTGATCGAGTTTTCATCAGACCGCATACGCACGATATCGCTCTGTGGCCCCCGGAAAATCGTTACCTTCAAAATAACACGCGTTCGTGGCCACAAGAGAAAGACTTTATCCAGCGGCTTTTTGGAGCGGACTATACATTTGCATAAGACGTAAAATACATTCACACCTAAAAGTTGAAGGATTACATAAGCATTGTAATTTGAGTTCAAAATATGAAACATAGTAACGAATTGGTTTTAATTTTTATTTATAATTTATATTTCTGCTTCATATATCAATAGTATTTTTTTTCTATGAATCGAAAGAAATTATAATCAAGCTCAATGAGTAAATAGTTTTGAACATTAAGACTTTTTGAAACATAAATTTTATTAATCAACAGACGGTCACTCCCAACACGACACGCAAGAATGGTACACAGAAGTCAAACACTTTGAGCCCTGAAGATGATCTCAATAAAGATCGAAACGTTGGCACGATAAAGAAAATGTTTTTCTGAAACCTACATCACACCAGACCGCATCTCACGATATCTGAATAATTATCGATTAACGGACACTAATCTCTACGCATAATTTTTGAAATGATTGATTAAATTGTCATTTCAAAATTATTCATTCAACTGGCTCTTTTAATAAATGAACTAGATATTTATGTAATGATTAAAATACAAAGTTTACCATAAATAAATATGAAAGTTTGTTAGGTTTATAAAATCATCCTATGAGCTTAAATATATATACTTTTATGAACCACTATTTTTATCTATATATACAAGTAATTATTCAGATATTGTGAGATGCGGTCTGGTGTGATTAGGTTTCAGAAAAACATTTTCTTTATCGTGCCAACGTTTCGATCTTTTATTGAGATCATCTTCAGTGCTCAAAGTGTTTGTCTTCCGTGAGCCATACTTGCCTGTCGTGTTGAGAGTGCCAGTCATGGCACAAGAGACTGGCACAATTACGCAGAAGACAAACACTTTGAGCACTGAAGATGATCTCAATAAAGATCGAAACGTTGGCACGATAAAGAAAATGTTTTTCTGAAACCTACATCACACCAGACCGCATCTCACGATATCCGAATAATTATCGATTAACGGTCGCTAATCTCTACACATAATTTTTATTGTATTAGTCCATATTTTTATTAGTCATAATTGAACTTTTTAATTATTTCCATTCATTAAAATTTTTATCTAACGTCTTGGTTAAGATTAAAAACGACAAACTACTGATTTAAAGAAGGAAATAAGAATGCATTAATAGAGAGACGGTAATATCCACAAAAAATATAATATATATTTATATAAATATATAAAAAATAATATAATAAAAATGTAATATATATATAAACCAAATATATATGTGTCATCGAAGATTGGATGGCCAATTGTTCATACTGTTCAAATGCTCTTCCTTACTGTCAAAATTTGTGCACCTAAAATTAGATTTAATTTCAAAGAATGATTATAATATAAATAATTCGTTTGAATTTACATGACAAATTAAAAAATAAGAATTCAAGAAAATGAAATTTTGGCCTCATTTGGTGTAAATTGTTCTCACTTGTTCCACTGAGCGTACGTAGTTTTCCAACACTGGGGAAAATGGAAGAAACTATTAAAATTTCATTATACCTGTTTGTTCAAATCCTGGTTTATTCTGGTTTGGGAGTACACTTTAAGTCAAAGGAAAGATTATATAGCCAGAAGGAGTTTCAATGGGTGGGGTATTATCTCCTTTAACAGCTGATTGAGTGATGAATGACCTGATTGGATGAGTAATAGCGCAAATCTTGATGTATTAAATTTCATTTCTAAGTATGCAGATGACCTATCCCCGATTATTCCTACAGACAGACTACCCGAAATACCATGAATTTATAAAATTTCCTTTTGAACATTTGAACAGAACGGGTCCATTCCATATTTGAATGCCAAAGTTGTAAGAAATCAGGATGTGTATCTAAATACAGACTTGCACACAAAATAAATCCATTTATTATTAGAGGTCTTGATCCTATTGATTGTTTAAATTCATTTTTTTATGTAAGATCTTGATTGCGATGACAAGTGTCACGAGCGGGATTCGAACCCATCTACGTTTTCCGCCGTTACTCTTGCGAATTTGATCCTTCCATAGACGATTTTCTCAAGTGAAAGATTCTGCTTTCTTTGCATTTAGAGAAAATAGGAAAGGTTCTTGGGGGAGGGAATGAGAAGGGCTATGCCGTCTGAACACATTCTACTGTGTAAAACCCTCATAGATTCAAATATGGAATTTAGTGTTTTTCGATGCAAGTGACGTCGGATTGAATCTTGACAATTGAAGTGGTTGTTCAATCTGAGAAGGGGAATGCTATTTCTCAATTATTTGCCCTGTTTGAGAACAATTGAACAATTGTCAGAGAATTGATAAGCCAATGGCTCTGTAAACAGTCAATTGCTTTTGGAAGAAAATCCGGAGAATATAGGATCAAATAAGACAATTTAATTAATAATCCTGTGTCTGCATTATTACCGTATTCATCACTTAATTAATTAATTAATTTAATTTAATAAAGAATGGAGTAAAATTTATATTTTAGATTATTTAGACATATGTATTTCTTTAAAAGAAGTTTATATCGAAATCCTCTTTAAAATATCCATTGTAACATAAATTAACTTATGGTGTAGCGAGTAGTCAAAGGAATTCCAAACTCCGGCAGTCGGCTTTTTCCAATGTTTGAAATTTTATGTAACTACGTATTTTCTAAATAAGTACTTTTGTTTGTTCCGCTCAAAATTTAAGTTTACTTTAATATGAAAATTTCACATTTTCAGTTAAATTAAATTGAATAAATTTCCGAATCAAAAATGCTAGCGTTAAACTAGGATTCCAAATTATGGAAGAATGGATGTGGTCACCGAAGGATGAATTTCTAAAAAATGTATATTACTGAATTGAAAAGGAAGGCCGCATAAATCAAACAGTTAATGTAAATAAATTTAAACAAATTTTTTCACCGGTATATGTTGCGTCAGTTATCTAAATTTACCTTAATTTACAAAATTAACTAATGTCAAGAAAAATCAGCTTTTGCACACAGTCAAAAGATTCAATCACCTTCTAAGGGCAAGGTTATGAATCATGCTCAAAAATCAGTAAGTACATATTTAGGCCGGTTGAAGAAAAATCGAACCTCTCTGCCCCATTAGGGATGCAGAAGGCGTATTAAGTGTACGTGGGCGATTACAAAATTTTACACCCGTGAGAAGTAACCACACGATGTTGCCCGCACAAATCCTTTCCTCAAGTCCTTAAAATCTTGCCCTAGAGGCATTTTGTTTTTTTACCATGTAATATATTTGTAATCCCCTCAAACCGTTGTATATTTTTAAAAAGGATCAAAAAGTATTGACGTAACCATGCATCACGTTTTTGACAAAGTGCTCAAGAGCAAGACTATAAAAAATATGCAAGGGAAATTGTAATTCTTCATACGCGTCAAATATTTACCTTTTTTGTAGAAAAATTATACAGGGGCTCAGTTCATGATCAAAATTTCAAATACGACCATGTACACCCTGACGTATCATTTTAAATTTGTTTTTTTCGCTGAAAACAATGGAGCAAGCGTATGTTACACGCTTGTTAAAAAAAAAAAAATGACGAAGTTATGGCTAAAATTTGGAAAATACGCATTTCGTTTGATTCGTTGCTAATTCCACTAATTTGGTGCTAAACAACTAAAGTAAACATCAAGTCATTGTTTACATTTTATCTTAGTTTGTCAAACTCGCGTTATGAGAGCATGTCTTAATTCATGTAAATAAATAAAGTTTACAATGCAGTCCATTCGAATCTCAATAACTCGAAGATCTTAATAACTCTATTTTTAAAATCACTTTTTCTATATTGTTTGCACACACTTTTACCTCTATAAGTCGAACATTAGGCTCTCTCTCTCTCTCTCTCTTATCTTCTTTTGACAGTACTACATACGATAGTGGCATAGTACAGTTCACGCTTATTGGGCAGTTCTTTTTTTTTCAGTTCGTTCTTCTTTACGAATTTTTAATTAGAACTCAAATGTTACACATAAACGTTGTGTGTGGAAGAGAAAAGTAATAAGGTTTTAGATGAAGGTATTAAGAAAAAGGGAGACATTGCCAAAGAATGTGCACATACATAACTTGTCGAGGGACTTCGGGACTCTAGTCATGGCGGGTGTCTGTCAAGATGTTCATTGCATACATGTCAATTTGCGAGGCTGAAGAAAACGTTCTTCCATACATACTTTGGACTGATTCATGTTAATGAATAGTTCACCTCTGTTGGTGTACTAAACCCGTGGAATTTTCGAACGAGGACAGTGGAAAAAACGAGAATTTTATTATAAGGTATAAGACAGATGTTTGGTGTGGACTTCTCGGACATAAAATAATTAGGCCTTATTTGTACAAAACCAATTTAAATGGTGCCCATTTCCTCAAGTTTTTGACGGAGGTTATACCGACAGTATTAAATAATGTTCCTCTGCAACAACGACCAAGAATGATTCTCCAGCTTGATGGATGCCCCACACCCAATTCATTGCAGGACAGACATTATTTAAATCTTCACTTCCGGGATAGGTGGATGGATGTGGATGTGGATGGATGGATACCAGGGACTGAGCACTGCAGCTGTACAGCTTATTGTACTATACCCTGGCTCCATTTTTGAAGGAGAGGTCACAACACAAAGTGAACTTGAGCCCCCGTTGTACCAGTGTTCTTCCATCGAAGAATCTCATTTTTGATGGGGGTTGGGACCAGGCTCAGGGTCGATGAGATCCGGTCCCGCCCCTTCTATTGATGAGTGCCGTGTCAATTTCTTTTAATTGCGGCCACCGGTCCCCTTAGGCGTCAGAAAAAATCCAGAGGCGACGGTGGGGATCGAACCCACGACCGCGGGGTCTACTAGCCGAGAGTCTGACGCCTTAACCACTCGGCTACCGCGGCCCCCGAGATAGGTGGATAGTACCTCATGGCCCCCTCGTTTACCCGATTTAACTTCACTTGACCATTTTCGATGGGGTCATTAAAAAACGAAGTCAACGCCAATCGTAACACAGCAACTTCAGTTGAACAAGTGCGACAAATGGTAGAAAATGCTCTTCAATCCAGCTCCCCTAGCCCTATCGCTCTGGGCACATGGGAAGAGTGGGTAAAAAGAACATTTTTCCATATTTACGCAAGGCAGGCAGTTCGAAAATGAAATTTGGTTAATAAATATCAAAAATGTGTTTTTTCACTTTTTGTCATAGCTGTCCCATTTTTGATCATAACCCAGCAACCTAAGTCGAGGACATATTAGTTGCATTTCAAATTTAGAAGTTGCACTAAACCTGAAGTACACTGCATAATGTTTCTGCAAAAAACGTTACAAAACTTGAAACTAGTATAAAAAAATAATATATATATATGTAAAGGTTTGTTTTGGTTCGAGAGAAATTTACCCATCTGAAAAGAAAGGAATAAAGAAAGAAATATATATATAATACATTTCTTTCTTTATTCTATACGCTAAACATTGAGACCGTCTGTTGAATTATATATACAATTTCTCTTTTAATTTGTTTTTTGCTCTTTTTATTGTTTAATAAATGAAATCTATTTGTGAAAATTATGTAAGAGGCATATGAATTATTGAGGTTTTTTTAACAGAAGAAACATTTACAATTTTAGTTTTTCCAATTTAGATGCATATCGGATGTAACGAAATGTTTAAATTTAAATACGAAAACTTGAGGAATTTAGATAGGAAATGCTGATAAGATTTAGGGGAAAATCTACGTTCCGCCATCAAGGGGAATTTTCGGTCTGTGGGAGCCAACATCTTGCTATGTTATGTCGCAAATTACACATGAGTGATACGTACGTTGGCAACTTAATGAAGTACCTACGTACTATGTGTTCTAAACTAATTACGGCTCCAACGTGTAACTGCAATATGGCAGTGCATTGTCAATCATGGACAAATATGCTATTTTTCTGGTAATATTATTTATATAAAATCTTTTAACGTGGAACATTATGCAATTAAATTTATAAACGTGTTTTTATTAATTTACTTTACTTACTAAATATATTTGATGTTTTTGGCTTTCATTTGCGATAGAGTAAGGTGACATTTTTCTGAAAATCGCCCTTCGTTCATACTAAGTTAAATAACAATTTTCGGCTGAATAGAACGACAAAAAAGTTTTGTTAATTTATTTATTATCATTTACAATGCATGAAACCGGACTGTTCATAAATTCATCTTTGGTTGATAGTTTTAGAATAAAGTAAACTATTAAAGAGCAATCCTCGTAAAAATTTTAAAGGTGAGGTTTGTATGTAATTTTGTAAATGACGGTTCTCTTCAGAGAATTCTGTGAGTAGGACCAAAGTTTGCAGAAAGTGTGAAAACAAAAAAAAATCAATCCTCATCAGCATATAATAAAAAAATATGAATAACTTTAGTTATAATAAATATTCGAAGGGTTTGACATTCATTTGCTATGCAGTATCCTGTTGTTTTTAGAAAATATATTCTTTGTTGATCGCACTTATTGGGGCAGCAAGACTTTTCTTTCTGATAATCAATTTACTATAATGATTGGACCTACTGGAATATTTTTAATAGATCAAAAAAATTTTCCAGCGCTTTCCATTAATATAAATAAATATCAAAACTTGTTCTTCAAAATGTGGCTGGATAATTTTTCTGAAGTTTTCGAGAACACAATTGGCTGACATTAAGGCGATTTTTATGGAAATTGATACATTAGACAGAAGCAACGCCATAAATAAAGTGAAAGTTTTCCCATATTGTCAACTACAAAAAAAAAAACAATCAAAATGAATTCTAAACTATTTTTTCACGAGAAACCAAAGTGGTGGCATACTGAGACCAAGGTTTGGAAAAATTATACAGCAAACGCGAAATACCTATACGCCCAGTGAAATATTTCCAAAGAAAAATTATTTGATATTATTGAAGCATGAATGCTTTCATAATTCTTGATAATCTGCATCTTCAGTTTTGAAACGAAATCTGTCCAACAGTCGTCAGATTTGTTGTTAATTTTATTTTAACGTGTTTGGTGTTCGTAAATTTTCTTCGTGGCAAATCTTACATGTCTAGAATAAAAACAAATGTTCAAAGCATATAATTATTGTTCGTTGGATTAATTAGTTCACAAGCTTTCTCTAGTCAATGTAAATGCAATCTCTGAACTAAAACTATTTAATTTTTATTTGGCGACGCAAGGGTTCAGAAAGCTAATCATTCCTGAGAGGTTTCTTGTGAAAGTGCTCTACCGAACTATGTGTTCCAGACTGCTTAATTAGCTTCTGCACGTATCTCCCATTAACACCACGATTGAAATCCAATGCGTTCAACCATCAAAAAGCGAAAAAATCTCAAATTACTTGCTGATTCACACAATTTGGCGTAGTCAATTGGACAAATCAAGAAATTTTTCAGTTTACTTTTGGCATAATGAAACTGTCGTTCTTTAGACGCACTATAAAGAGAAAGCGTCGAAAATTCTTTTGAAAAAAAAAAATTCATATTTTTGGCTCAAAATTTTCCTTAAATGGTATCTACACTGTAAGGTTATTCCGGCAGACATATTCAACCAACCAAAGTGATTGATCTATTATCATTCGGATTGGAACTAATCAGGAAATGTGTAGTTCATACCTACAAGAGTATCTTATTTATAAATGTAAAATATCAATTTAACCGAAAATTTAAAAAAACATCCATACATCTAGATAAATTTAAAATGAAAAAAAAATAAAAAACACAGGGCGTTTCCACGTCCAAGTATTGCAAATTTCCTACATTTCATCACGCATAGTATATAATATTATTATTATTATGCTTATCTTGTAAAATAAATATTTTTTAGATCTTGAATATGTACTGACCCGAATTCGGATTATGAATGAATGAAAAAGTACTTTATTACATAAACAAAAGAGAGTAAAATAATTGTACAAAATCAAAAAGCACATTTCGGCAATGGTTATCGACCGTCTGCCGGAATCGGACTATACATTTTTAGTAAACAAGGAACGCATTTCTTCTTAAGGAATAAACAAAAGAGGGAGAAAAAACTATATAAATAAACTGAAATAATAACATATCTATTTATGCACATATAAATAACCAGGGTGTCTCGGATATATACAGTAAGCATTTAATAGTTGAAATAAAAGACGAGCATTGTCCTGTAGGTCCAGGCTTCCATCGCAAACTTTACCAGATTTAAAGACTCCGGGTTAGTTAATAAAGAGATTAGGTGCTCTCTCGTCAACGCGGGCAAGGCTATATACCGTGCTCGGAACTCCGCTAAAACTGGGCTTTCCGCTAGAAAATGAAGACAGCCTTCTCGAACCTGCCTGTTGCAGAGAGAGCATCTATCGGAACTATTGACTCTTGTGGGGTTATAGTTAAGGTACAGTAACTCGCACCTAATTGCGAAAAACCAGAGAGCTAGCGGAATAGATGGAATTTTAGATTCTTGCGCTATGTTCAAGAAAGGTTGACTAATATTGGGTTGTCCGGAAAATAATGCAGGATTTTGGTATTAAACAAAAAAAAAAAGAAACTAGTTACTTTAAAGCAATGTTCTTTAATCAAAATAATTTCCCATACTCTCAATACATTTCTCCCAACGTGTTGGTAACTTATTAATTCCGTCTGAGTAGAATTCAGAATTTTTAGAATTGATAAAGTCAATAAATGCATTTTCCAGTTCCGTTTGATTTTTGAATATTATGTGTTGTAAGTAGTGGTCCAGGTGTCTAAAAAAATGGTAGTCAGTAGGCGAGAGGTCCGGAGAGTAGGGTGGGTGAGGCAAAGTTTCATAGCCAAGCTCCAATAATTTTTGTGACGTTACACGTGACACATGTGGTCGAGCGTTGTCATGCAACAAAATGGGCCCTTTCCGATTGACCAAAGAGGTGGTCAGCGACGGTCGTTTTACTGACTTTGAGTTGCTCTGCAAGTTCTCGAACAGTTGTTTTGGGGTTTTCTTCCACCACTGATCGCAGAACATCATCATTAAGAGAGGAAGGCCTTCCACGACCTTCTTCATCTTCAAGGCTGAAATCTCCCTCCCGAAATTTTTTAAACCACCTTTGCACAGTGCACTCATTAACACAACCCTCGCCCCAGACTTGGTTAATGTTTCTAGCCGTTTGGGCTCCGCTTCGGCCGAGTTTAAACTCGTAAAAGAAAATCGTACGAAATTCTCTCTTTGACATTATAAGGATGACTGAATTATTTCCAAGTAGCGGAATGCTACAGAGGTAAACAAACAATATCATTTGGAAGAGGATTAATAAGTGTTGACATTCATACAAATGAGTAATCCTGTAAACGTAAACAGAATATTTTATATAGATTTTTTTTAATGAAAACTTAAAATCCTGCATTATTTTCCGGACAACCCAATATTAAGGTCCTTATATAGCAAAAACCTAGAGGACATTTGGGCATGGAGGAGACATTTCACTGTGTGAGAAGTGCGAATATTATTAATTAATTTTGAGTGTAAACGTGGCTATTCTTTGAAATTGTCCAGGGAAAAGTTGCCATTCAGCTGAAATTGCTGAGCCAAGTTATTCCCGGAAGAGAACCATGATATGTTGGACCTTATGATTTCCACCGCTGAATTCTTAGGAAGGCGGTAGTTAGGAAGGTTTAGGACCCTGCGGACATAGGAAGTATGCAACTGTAGTGTAAATTGAAACAAAAGTTCCACTTAGGTCTCAAGGTAGATCACGTAGTTAGGCGTGAAAGAAGGGAGGTGATAAATTTTACGGATAACTCATAGGACACAATCGAACGGCAAACAGTCAAAAACAGTCTGTATTTACTGCACAACGGGACAGGGTTATTTGAAGTGAATTTAGCCCAAATTGAATTCATTGCATATTTTGCAATATGAGTTTTTCGCTTGAGATGAACATTGAGTGAAAGCTTAGGAGTGAGAATCAGGCCCAACAACTCGTTGACTGTTTTAACGCGAGAGCCCTTAAAATACCAGCGTTCATTAGCCGCAAGCCATCCACCCCTACAAAAACCCTATAATTTTGGACTTGTTTAGGTTGACCTTAAGTTTCCATTTATTACAGTAAGTCTCTAAGGCATTAATATTTTTTGCAGGGTAACCGGTGAGTCTGAGAGGATCACAATATTATCCGCGTACAAAAGAACCTTTATTTTAATATTTCCGTAGCGTATACCGTATTCAAGACAATCCGGGAGAACGTCGAGGAAAAGGGAGAATAATAAAGGACTTAAGTTACATCCCTGTTTAACCCCTGAGCGCAACTCACAATATCCCGAGATACCCCCCTCCCTAACGACTGCAGAACAAGATTGTTTAAATCTCAATATTGAAAGAATTTTTATTGAGAAACCAAGGTTTCTGAGTTTAAGTATAAGCGCGTTCCTAACCACATAGTCAAACAGCCTTGAAACCCACGAAAAATGCATATACTTTTTTATTTTTGTTTAAGTGTAGATTAAAAATGTTGATTAACGTAAAGATATTACCTATGGGTGAGTAACCTTTCCTGAACCCACCCTGGAACTCACTTAGAAGGCTATTGCTTTTGACAAATTTCTCGAGGCGTTGGAGAACAAGATTTGAAAAAAAAAATTTATTCACCCTGTTTGTGTAGAGGAAAAATAATTGACTTCCCGAAGGAAAAAGGGACATCACCAGTGTCAAATACGGAGTTATAAAACGATAATAATTTTTCAAGAAAATAGTCGGTTGCAAATTTATAGAACTCGTAGCTAATGCTATCAGGACCCGGAGCTTTTAACGTCATTTAACGTAAGATTCATCTAAAATGCAGTCAAAAAGACGAGGTTCAGAAACGGATTAGCGCAAATTCGGTTTACGTTCTATTGAAATATAATGCAATTTATTATAGGTAGGCACCTAAGCTATTGGAATTGCACAAATCTTGTCGGTCGTCTATTCATACTATCCGTATTGAAACGCACAGACAACCACAGACACGTGCCAGCACAAGTAAAACATTCTTGGCGACAAAGCAGCTCGGTGCTGGTACGTGTCTGCACTGATACGCTCCGCAACCGTTCGCTAAGTATGAACGTTCCTATATATTTTGTATATAATGATGTTTTTTTTTTTTTTTTGGTCTGCCAGACTACGTGTTGGACACGCTTAGTGATTAGACGGTGACACTGCGCAGTGTCTCTAAGGTAAAGGTCCCGGGATCGAATCCTGCGGCCCTGCATTCGAACCCGACATATTTACAAATAGGCTTTTTTTTTCGAAAACACCGGCACCCCGAGGGTTTATATGACCTCTGTTGTTGCGAACCCTCGTAAAAAAAAATAAAATAAAAACTAAAAAAGGAAGAAAAGCATAAATAATTACATCTTATTAGTATTATATTATAGTAGATGATGGGGTTTGGTCTGCGAGTTGGCGAACTCATGTTGAACTGGCACACGGGCACTTACTGGGTCTGTCTTCACTCGCGGGTTTTATTGTTTGAGTTGATCAAACGCGTTTCGGCATTACGCCATCTTCAGTGATAAACTGTCTGTCATTTAGTCTGCACGGGGTTTATATAGTGTTGTGTCCGTCGCATGTCGCTGGGGGCGTTGCGTTAGTGGGCGTGGTCTGCGTGTCCGTTGGTCGGTCTTGGTGGGGGTTTTTTCCGGTGTCGGTTATTATTTGTGAGTCGTTGGTTTTTTGTTTTTTCTTGGTGTTGGTTGTAATGTTTTGTTCTTCTGAACGTTTTCGTTTTTTGTTATGAAGTGTTTTTAGTGGTGTGAAGGTGGTGTGTGATTGTGAGTTTGTTTGTGTGTTTATAAGTTTTCCGTTTTTAAGTGTTATTTGTTTGTATATCTCCAGGTTCTCTAATATGTTTAGTTTTCGTCCTTTTTGTGCGTTGTGTATTAATGTCATGCTTGTTTCTATTGTGTTTGGTTCGTGGTTGTGGTGTTTTAAGTGTGTGGCGTAATTTGATTTTCCGTCGTTGTCTCTGAAGGGCCGACAGTCTTCCGTTAGTCTTCTATCAGTCTTACTCTTAGTCTTATGCTAGACGCAGTGTTATGCTAGTTGTTGGCCGGTATACTTGTTGTATAAAATTTTATTCGTTATTATAAATAAAGTTTTTTTTTAGTTTTATTATAACGGATTACATAACTTCAATAATAAAAGTATACATATAGTAACATCGAGAGCGGCCTTGTAGTACCGGACGGATATGGTGAGATAGGGTCAGGAAGGGTATGGAGGCTGCAAAATAGCACATAACTAATGGCGAAAGCTAAAAAAAATCATTAAAAACAATCCAGGTATGCTATATCGGTTTAACTGACCACGTGGCGAATGAGATTATCGGCTCTCCCTCGCGAAACCTATTACCTCGCTTCCGTTCAAAAAACAAAAAGAAAAAAAAATGTCCAATAAATCAAGCGAGATGATAAGAGTCAATAAGTGAACACGGAGTAAAAAAAGCTCAAACTCTCTAACTTTAACTAAAGTAAATGGCAATCAATATAAAAGCATTACGTTCATCGCACCAGCACAACTTATTTCCCAATTCTTTCTCACCGGTTCAAATTAACGACGATGACGGAAAGAAGATTCTCCTCCACAGACTTTTCCAAAGGTTCTGTCAATATATATTGACAATATTCGAAACTACGTTTAGTTACGTGTACAACTTGCAGAAAAAGAATGTCCACAATACTTTACCTGTAAATCGAGACAATCGGATGTATTAGTTAACTGACTGAGCCGTGAAAGAAGTACAACACTTAAATATAACAAATGCTGATTTTTCAATCTTACTAGCTCAGGCACAATAAGACATTTAGAATAATCAGTAGATACCTACAGCAAAGCACATCTACTGATCTAATAAAAGGATAGATAGCAAAATTAGCATACTCAGTAAAAAATGTAACAAACTTCCAACACCCATTATCTAACAACCCGCTAACCATATTTTTTTAGTTAGATTCTAAAAACAGTAACTCTGACATTTCTAAAGAGACAAATTATTGCAGACAAAAGTCAACACAAAAGAGCTCAACAAAACAAAAACACTGGTTCACTGCAAAAGTTGCCAACTCAATAGCCATACAAAATCATAATGTCAACACGTCTAATTGTGTTAAGTGTTCTGGCCTCCACATGACGGAAACATCTGTTAATCGTAAAGCTTCATCAAGATGCATCATCTGCCAGGGAACGTACCTCAAAAACTATAAAAACTGCTCAGTGCACAAAGAAAGTCAGCGAATAGATGACCTCCTCCAGTGTATGACAATCCCTTCCCTTAAAGAAAAAAATCTACAGCCAGTTCCAGATGCGAACGACTTTCCAATTTTAGAATATGCGCGTATGTATCACCATACAAGAGATGTACTTGTTACTCTTGCTTTGTTGACCGTGAGTCACTGCGTTTTGCGAAGGACTTTCATTTCTGAACATTCAGGTAAGAGATATAATATTAATTGTTTTACAATTCGTTTTATGAAATAATTATAGAATGAAATGCGGCTCAATAAATGTTTCACAGGCACTTATATTGCTCGAACGTGTACAGATGCATTACAGTGTGATGATCGACCAATCGGTGATCCTACTCATTTATGCCAGTTATGGCTTACTCTTAACGTTTTCCGTCAAAATTAGGTTGCGAAGGAATGAAAGGTAGATTAATTGTTTACGAATAAAATTAAAACAAGGTTTATTAAAAAACATGTATATGAAAAATAAAAGGAACTCTTATGCCACTCTGGGATTATCGAACATATAATTAAAATGAAAGAGAATCTTATAAACGATTAATGATAAAAATAATTGACGCTCTTCGGTCGGGCCTCTACTTATCTGGCTGCCTTTGGGCTTCGATACACCAAGTAATAAGTCGCGCACCTCTTCACCGTTACACTTCCGGGAACACACTGGCCTTATGTTTCCCATAATCCTCCATTACCTTTTCAGGAGTGGACCTAGACGGGTGACGTGTGAGGTTGTAGCGTCACGCTGCAGTGTCACAACAGTGCGTGGTGAGATATGACAAATACTTTTCTTATGCCTTGTGCCATTCTGTCTGGTTTATATGTGAAAAAAATCCAATTTAATCATCGTCACCGGTTGAAGGTTGATCGGACAAGAGCGATTTGCCTCTTCCTAATTTAAATTCCCCCTTATGAACCGAGTAAACTACTTAAAGATGATGCTTTTACCTAACGTATCATCATCGTAAACATCATAAATTTGCCAAGCAGTCTGACCGGGTTTTCCCTTTTCAGTTTAAGGCGCAACTTGAACGGACCACTGATAAGGATGATCGGTCGGTTTTCAATTTTGCGTTGGCCAGCCGGAAGTGCACTACGATCTACATTGCAACGAGGGATTATTCTTTTATTTTTTACTGTTGACGCCACCGGACTTGGGAGCTGGACTGCGGAGCGAGGCATCCTTTCTTATTTCCAACATCACCGTTATTGGAGCATCCAGGAAAGGAAATATTTCATTTTGTTTATGCTTGCGGTGGAAGAAAAGTGACTGAAAATAAGACATTATTTTTTGTCCCTTTTATGTTGAAAAAGAACCCCTTTGCCAACAATACTTACGTTTATTTTTTCTAACCTTGCAAGCGTTGCTTTTTTTCTTTTCCTTTTTTTTAATTTTTCTTGTATTCTTATATTTCTTGTATCAACAAATATATTTGTATAATTGTACATGATTTGTGTCCGCACGCATTATTCACCTCTATAATTTAAAATTGATCAGAGAATACGTGGAGATTCAATCAACCTCAGTGGGAGAAGAGCGACAGAAGTGAGCGTGGAAGCGTTCACTCCCGCCTCTCAAAATAAGATACGTAATAAGTTATAAAAAAATTATAGTGAATGTTGTGTTTTGGTTTGCGATTCGGTGAACTCATATTGGACTTGCACACGACCACTCACTAGGTCTTTCTCCACTTGCGGGTTTTTCGTTTGGGTTATTCAAACGCGTTTCGGCATTGCGCCACCTTCAGTGAGGAATTTCTTGTGTCGGAACATGAACTGAAATAAGTCAGAAATACTGTATTTCCTAGCTATTTTTCTACAATATCTAATAACAAACTTGTTTTACTGTAAATAGGAACACTATTATATTTTGATAAGTAAATACAGTAAATTCCGGTTATAACGATCTTCAGGGGACCAAGAAAAACAAATCGTTATATCCGGAAATCGCTACAACCGGAACCAAACAAACCACGAAACCTACCTACACATTTATGGGTATGGGAGGTTAGTGGGAAAAAAAGCGTTTCAAAATGATAACAACTTTACTGTTTATTTTTATGTACATACATATTTTAATTTTATATACAAATTGAAGCAACATATTAATTTTCTTTAAAAAAAATCGGTAATTTTTGTTTGCTTGCATTTTTTATGTACAAATTTTTGCTTACGTGGCTATGAAGTTCTTTTAAAAAAGCAATGTTTTCGGGTTTATTCACATCATCATTTAAGGCCACGTACGTCCGAATGACTCCAAGAACGCTGTACACTTGTGACATTGTTGGAATTTTGAAGTCTTCTTCGGCGCCGTCGGTATCATCATTGTCCTCCTCCTCCTCCTTGCTCTTATTTAAAATAGATGCCACTATAGATTCTTCGGTCGGTTCCTCTGATGTTTGTATGTTAGCATCAATTTCTGTGTACGACTGTACATCACCGTCAAAATTGAAATCGAGTTTTTGGGCCCATTGAGTAAAATTTGCAGGCTCATCTTCTTGATTGTTACCAGCTTCATCTGTTCGAAAACCATGATTAAAGCAGTTTATGATGGTTTTTGGAGTGACCTCATCCCATGAATCGCAAATCATTAAGATCGCATCTAGTAGTGACACTTTAAAATTGTCTGACTGATCCAACATTTTTAAGACCAAGCGTTTGCGAAATTTTACTCTAAGGGATTGGATTATTCCTTGGTCCATCGGTTGAAGAACCGAAGTTGTGTTTGGTGGTAAAAAAAATTCTTTGGACCTTAAACCACTCAAGAAGTGCGTCCTCTAAATCTTGGTGTTGGCTGCTTCTAAGTTTTTTTTCGAAGTTACATCTTTTTCAAACTTTTCTTGAATTTTTTGTCTGGATTTCCAAATTGTCGATATCGTTGACTGGGATAGCCCAAGCTCAGACACCAAGTTTTTTATCGTCTCTCCCTTCTCGATCCTATTTATCACTTTCATTTTTTCCTCAATAGAAAATGCACGACGTTTATTTAAAGACATTATTTTAACAACACGACCTCCACGGAAACGAAGGAAAGACAGATCTGATCTGATATGTAAGCACTTGAAGGGTAGAGTTCGAAGAAAATTCGGCAATTGGAAATTGAATGACGCATAGCTCTCGGAAAGAGTAAACAAGAACCACGTTTAAAACCTGTTTTTCTTACCTATGTTTCATTCGTAATTTAATTACATATGTAGGTATTTTTCATCAGCTCAAAACTGTTGTATCTGCGTATTTTTTATGCGTATCGTTATAGCCGGAATGAAAAACAACATTTTCGTATGTTTTTATATCGTTACATACGGAATATCATTATACCCGGAATCGTTATATCCGGATTTATTTCTTCACTTTTAAATAGCAAACCAAACTAGATACCGGTTTTACATCGTTATATCCGGAATATCGCTATATCAGGAATCGTTATAGAAGAATTTTACTGTAATAATATTACACTGCACGGGTAATTAAGCGCAATTTTCAGTTCGTAAGAACAAGTTCACTCACTTTTAATTTATAAGACTCCACAAGTTAATTAATTATGTTCGCAACTCATATGAAGCTTCATTAATCACTATGCACCAGGCAGAGCCGATCCGTCTAAAATCAATCTCCAATATTCGCTACCTGCTCTGGGGCCATAAAGTTAGCCCAAGTCCTCCGTCTATTGACAATAATAATCAGTCTCTGTTAGCATCAAGTCAACGTAAAATACTTCATTTCATTAAGTGAAATTTAATGGTATCATTCGTTAAGGCAAATTATAGCACTTTTATTTAACAGTGCATCAATGAATCAAAAACAAGATCAAACTATATAAAAGAAAACATTGTAAAATAGCATTTTTTTTTCAATTTCGTTGATTTACAAATAAACTTGCGGCAACATTTCGAATCTGATTGTCACATGCCTTTATGAAATAATTAACTGCTTTATGTGCTAATTTGCCATTTTCTCATCAGTATATGCCACATCCTTCGTGCTAGTGATCATTGAAGCGAAAACAAGAAAATACGTTTATAATATGCACAGACTTCCGAAGAGCGATAGTCGAACTCAAGAGAAAAACAAAAATCATAAAAATTTATGAACAATTTTAAGAGATTGATGTCAGTTGGGAAAAAGTCGTCCCGGCGTGGGTTCCAATGCACATTGTCGTACCCGGGAATGAGCGAGGCGGTTTGGACGGCCACGATATGAACCACACGAATTCCACACACTCTTTACGTAGCGGATTTACAAACAACAATTGATAATACTACGAAAATGATTGGACAGTCCGCCGGAACAATAGAAACACGTCCAAATTATATGAATTTAAAAAAGTCATAGGTCCCTGGTCGGCGGAGGATTGATCCACAATAGAAAAGATCATACTTATCATGTTGCATACGGCACACCAAGATGAAACACATGTAACCATGTAGCTAAATCTGACATCAATGGACCTTGCATAGTTTGTTCAGAAAGGTTTTTTGTTTCTCCCATCCGTGTCTGTTGAATCGTCTCATCGTGGATGTCATGATTTCAAAGGCACCAATTTTGTAAAATGTGAATTTGTTTTAAGAAAGAAAATTTTATTAAGTTTTAAAGGAATATTTTATGGGAGCCGGGAAATGGAAATTTTATATCAACTAATTACATTTTTTTGTAAATATGTAAATACATATTATATGTACAGTGATTCACAATGAGAAAAATAATGTAAAATTAAATTTAATTACAATAAAACAATTTCTATATAATTACAATTACCTAAAAAAGATTATAGGATTTGGCCAGAAATATTAAAATAGAATTAATAATCAAAAATTAAATATTCCACTATGACCTTTTCTGAGTTTTAGATGTTTAACATCACTTGAGTTCCAAAATACATCGCTGTTATATGTGTTATATGTTATTTATTGGTTTAAATAAATGCATTACTTTTTACATAAATTGGAGAACTTATAAGGATTAGCAAATGAGGAATTGCCAAGAGGAACATAGACTATTCAGGAGTATGGTGAATTAATTGTGGACATGTGACTGTAATATATTAGCGTGAATGGCAGAGCTTATCCCAAACTAGCCCGTGGAATATCGAGTATTCTGGTTGGGTGAATGTTGACAAGGCTTTTGTGTTTTATTTATTATGTTTTGTATATTTCTATTTGAATTATTTCATCCCGAATTGGTGACACCTTAAGGTAATGAGAGGCTAGCAATAAAAGAAAAGAAAACGAGAGTATGTTACCGTTATATCATACAACATTATAAATTAGCTGGGGATACATTTAAAAAACATTAAAAGATGAAAACGTGAGAAAGACAGAGAATGGAGGGCTGGCAATGATCAATGCAGTTTGCCGGCTCTAAATATTTACAACGGAAAAGAGTGTTGGACGACGAAGCGATAAGAGATGGGAACCCTAACCTCGTCCCGGCTTCAGAGAGTGGATTCGCCACGACAATCGCGAAAGAATATTCTATCTCTGCACTCAACGATCTGCTAAATAGCGATTTATTCGGACCAACTGACCAAACGAACAGGACAATAAAATTAAGATGTTTTCTCTCCGACTGCGATCCGTAGACTGATTCCGGTCAAGGCAAGGGGGGCCGAGCACCGGCCTCCCGGTTCAGAGTTCAAAGGGCGTAAACAATACATAATTATACATAGCTTAGCACGGATGTCTCCCTATGGTTGTAGCAATTTTATAAATTTACATTTTACAAGGTTGCCTACCTAAGGTTATAACAATGCCATCAACTTACACTTTTATCATCATTAATATGCACACGTAGCCATGGAGGACATAACCTCGCCCATATCTGAGCAACCCGTGCAGGACAAACATATTCAATATGGCCTGGATTGTTCTTTACCGCTTTCTACTTCCACTAATCCCTTGACTCCATACGTCATATCTATATACTGTCGTCTCCTGGTAAACCAATCAGCTGGTGTGAAAATTTCCCTTACTATTGTACTATTTTCAACTCAGTACTTAGAACTGCCCACTCCCATAGAAATTATCAATAAAAAACTATTCGCCAATTTTAAAAACCTCAGCTTCACCATATATCATATCACCCCATCTGTTTCCTGCTATTGAAATGCCTAAAAAACGGAAACATCTTTGTGCAATCAATTAAAGATTGAGCGGCATCACTCTATCATTTAAAAGTGTCACAGGGTGGTAGACATTATTGCAATTTCTCTTGAGCTGAAGTAGTGCGGCTCGGGTGTTCCTAAAATTAAAGAAAGACTGATGAACTTTAGCACCGGAGCGTTGCGATGGAAACCCAAAATTATCCTACCATCCATTTATTACATCATCCTAAACACTCATATATCCGCTAGGTATTGTACTTTTAAATATACAAAAGAGAAGTGAGTGTTTTCCCAGGCTGCATCTTTGATTAAATCTTCTATTCAGTATACAATGCCTTGCCTTACAGTCGGTTCCAATATAGCATCTTTACGCAGCCCTTCCTGTCATATTTTCAGAAAACGTAGAACGGTTAGTGACGTTCGGAAATCTCCAGGACCATATAGTCCTTTTGGAAGATTGATCAATTTACGGCGGATCGTAGTAAACTTCATCCCTACTGTATCGCCCCTCCTCCAATCTAGTACAATTCGGTTCCCTGTCCTACCTACCAATAACCATTATTTGCAACCATACATCGACAATAGTATATCTTGGAACTCCCACAGTCAAAATAATAGGACTGAATACTCGGTACAAACTACCGGAAATACTACTTGCTAAACAATCAATACACCCAAAGTAAATTAGACTCCTAATTTACACATCACTGATGCCACCAATCTGGACGGAATTGAACTGTCTGTGGGGTTCTACCAAGTTGTTCAGCCTTCAAGGAAGCCGTCTGGCTCGGACTTGCGGTCTTTTCTACTCCCCGGGAACTTCGTCACCTATCGGTGGTATCCAGTCGGGGCAGTGGGAGTGAAATAAATTAACATCAAATCGCGTGGTCTATGCATACTCTATTAGAGATAAATAAATATTAATGTCAGGTACATTATTCCAATTCTAACCATCAAATTTACACGAAAATAAATAGTAACTAAAATAAAAATATGTAATGTGAATAAATACGATTGATATATTTATAAAAACTATACAGGCAATTGTATATGTTGTAACCAGGTGGCTTGGATTGCCGTAAAGCCGGGAATGCATTTAGCCGATGCTACCCGACGCTTTGCCACGTTTAGGTGGGGTGTGCACATCTATCCGACGCAAGCACACGTCTCACACAGTCCAGAGCGTTTATCACAATAATCACTAGCAAAATCGCAACGCATCTTTTGTAATAAATTATTAGTTAAATTTTATTAGCACAACCATCTAATAAATCGTTTGTTCAACTTCGTTGTTTTAAATAAAGTTACTCCTAACCATCATAATTAAACAATGTTTATAAAAACTTATGCATTTTTTATTTCGTGTAATTTGGTTTGCATAAAATAACATGTTGTAATTAACATAACGACAAAATTACATGTACTTAGTATGAAATAGACTACATAAAAATGAGTGTCCTCTTCCCATGCTACCAGACATTACAAAATGGTGTAATTTTACGAGCAAAACTATGAAATAAATTGTTAATTAAATTTTATGTTCAAAACCGTGCAGTAAATTGTTTCAATTTTAGTATACGTACCGCCGAAGCGAGTGCAATAAATCGTTAGTTAAATTCATTATATCAAAAAATCGTATTCCGGTGTTTTGATTAATTTTCTACTAAACCATTAAAATTAATTTTTTAAATAAAATCACCACAGTAATTTGGTTTATATTAAAGTAAGTACGTTGTAATTAATACAACGACAACAATACATGTAGTTTGAATAAAAATACGAGTGTCCGGTTCATTTGTCTTCGACTGTACTCGATGCGACCCGACGAAAATCTGGACAGTGGGGATCGCAGAGCATCGAGTAGTTTAGCGTGGCATAGCATCGGGTAGATATGCACGGGGGTAATACAACCTTATGGAAAATCGGAGTTGGGATTTGCGTCGGGTAGCGTCGCATGGCGTAGCATCGGGTAAGTGTGTTTCTGCTTCAAGACACGGCTCTCGCCACCTGACCAAACGGAGGGCCCAGCGAGACTGGACGGTCCAGGCCCACTCCGCTACCGTTTATCTATAGAGTTGTACGCTTTGTTAATTACGTCATTTTACGTTATTTTCTATTTCACTTTTGTAACTATTTTTCTTGCTGATACGCCAACCCTACTTCGCCTACGCTGACTGGTCGTGAGGATTAATATTACATTTTATGACTTAAACTAAGGGAAATCCTTTTCTCTTTCTCATTTTTCATTTCTTTGGCTTATGCCTGACGCCCAGTTCGTTAAAATTATGTTAGTTTGCTTTTTAGATTTATTCCTTATCCAGTTCAGATCAGAATGCATTTTGCACATATCATTCATGTGCTACAATTGTGACTCATCGTTTTTTTTTTTTTTTTTTTTTTTTTTTTTGGGGGGGTGATGTAAGTTCTGGGGATTTGATATTCTTGTTTACTCTTTTGGTTTTAAAAGAAGGTCGTCATTTTATTTTTTCTTTCCTACTAGAAGGTATTTTTTTTTGTGTGGAGTTTATTTTCCAAGTGGCAGAGGTTTCGTTCTTGAGGTCAAAGTAGTATTTATTCTTCCTTCTTTTTCCTTCTTGTGAAGCGGTGACAACCAAGATTTAATTTTTGTCGTTCGGCCCGGGTCATAAAATCTTTCGTTCGGACGGATGATGTTCTGTCTGGTCCAAGACTCTTATGAGGTGAAGGTGGTTGATGCTGACAGGAGTGAGGATTAGGGGAGTGTATGGTCGATAGGAATTAATTCATCTAGGACGGCTGAGGAGTTATCGAACACGTCACTCTTAAGAGTATACGGACATGAGAGCCCCTTTAGCCTGCTCGCACCGCACTATGTAACTGACGGTCAAATAATGATCCGCCCTGTCAGGTTCGTTGACGAGCGTCTCCCAGGGTTCACGGCTAGGAAACTTTTTTTTGTGAACCCACAAATAATATATTATTATTTCACAATTGGAAAATAAAATCCAATAACGACGACTCAATTGCTAGTATCATTTGCCAAAAACGTCAATTGAATTCTCAATTGAAGAGATAGTATGAAAGGTTGCATAGTTTTTGTAACAGTTTCTCACTAAATAAAATTAGTTGAGATCGCACTACCGAACAAATCAGGAAGCTAAAGCTCGTCTTCCCCAGAATAAAATAAACCGCTAAAACACCTTATTTCATGGAAGTTGAGACAGGGCCAAAGTACAATGAC
Source organism: Cimex hemipterus (assembly GCA_039619505.1). Classification (NCBI taxonomy): domain Eukaryota; kingdom Metazoa; phylum Arthropoda; class Insecta; order Hemiptera; family Cimicidae; genus Cimex; species Cimex hemipterus. The sequence continues at coordinate 5,161,788 of CM077101.1, read as the reverse complement.
CAACAACTTTCGTGAGTGATGACCTCACTTCGATGAATTATTCCTGCGGAAGTTATATTTTGCAATTGGAGAACAAGCCATTAAAATCCTCTCAAGGGTTTTGTCGTGTATAACAGCAAACTGGCCAAATGTAATGCAATAACAAACAGAAGCTTTCTCGTCTAAAGTTTTATAGTTAGGATAGGGCGGATTTTTGTAATTGTAACTCTTTTACAATTTTTAATTTAAAAACAAAATTAACGTTAGAACACAGCAGTATTAACATTTAAATATTTATTATATATTCTTATTATATGCCTCTTGCTGGCCACTTCTATCTGATAAAGCATTTTAAGAAGGAACCTGCAAAACATAGATATACTGAATAACTGAATTTCTTGTCTCTAGCGGCCATAATGGACTCTATTAATTATTTGAATTCATTATTCTTTTTATCTATGGCCGTGATTGAGATGGAAAACCTAGTGTTAGGAGCGGGATTCGAACCCATGACCTTCGGCTTAATACGCTGCTTTAAACACTTGAGCTGTCACGACTTCCATCCCCTCTGATAACAAGTCGGACAATGCTAAGGAGTTGGGCAACTCGAGTGAGGTCAGAGGAGAGTTCATTGTGAAAAGTGAACAACGTTTTGGAGATTATTTTGTTGACGAGAGGGATTCAGGTCACTGTGAAGGTGTTGTTGGAGATGTTGTAAGGAACAATGACTATCCTGAAAACTTTTGATTGAAGAAATTTTTTAATGTAATTTTGGGGCCAGTTTAGAGTACGATGTAGAGGAGTACGAAACATTTGTTTACTTCCTGCCAATTTAGTTTTGTGACATGGTCCGAGGTCAGTATTGAATCTACATGGAAGCCAAGGTAGCGGACCCAATCTGTTTTTGGGATAGGAGTTTTGTTGAGAAATATTGTACGAGGGGTTTTGCTTCAAAGAGTGAATGACATATGGGTGAATTTGCTTTCATTAAGCTTTATACACCAGTGTTTGCACATATGGCCATTTGCAGGTTATGCGCCTGGAGCTAGTCAGAAGCAATTGTGGGATCGGAATCGGAGAATAGAACGGCTGTTGCGTCAGCAAAGGATGCAAAGTTTTTGGAGGGTCAAGCTGCACTATCTGCGGTGTAGAGGAGATAAAGGTTTGGTTAAGTACGCTACCCTGAGGTCAATAATCGAAGAAGATCGATCCTTTGTAGCTAGGTAAGAGCAAAGTATTAGGTAGAGGGGATTTAATAGGATGGGCTTTAGCTACAGGAGACCTTCTTGCTACATGCCTTCACGTCGTACGCTTGTGGCGCGCCAAGAAAGCTCTCTTCGTATTCTTCGAGCCCCATGGATGAGGATATGTGGTCCGAAACGAGTAGCACTTGTTGTTAATGGAGTGTTGAAGTCGGAAGCCAAACTGACGGCCTGGGGGGAAGTTTAAAGGAGTTGAGTATCCATATTAGCGATTTAGTATAATTTTCTCAAATACTTTAGAAAAGAGGGGAGTAGACTAATTGGACGGAAGGAACAAGCATTAAGGGTGTTCTAATTTAAAATTAGAATCTTAAAGGGGCCCGCGATCGGAAAGTGATTACGGCTTCCGACTCTTATTTCCCTGCTGGTTACTCTGGGTTCGAATCCCCGGCATAACCAATGTAATTTCAATTTAAGAATAGTGATGTCGTTTCAACCTTCGCTCATGTCATCCAAATTGAACATAAATTTCTCCCGTATGATAGTAATTACTATACACAAACAGATAATATATTCTAAATAAATGCAAGGGCGTACCAAAAGTGATAGATTTTTCTCAACATGTTACTGAGACAAATTTGTCTTACAAAAACAGAAAGACACATTTCAATGTAAACAAAGGACAACAAAACGTGGAACATCTACTTCGGTTAACTGCTGATTTATCATATTTGACAAGAGAATACTTAATTTACAACACAAAACATCGATTTCTAGAGTTCACTGGTTAACTACAACCATTAATTGGGAAGAAAATTGTTAATCGAAATGTTTGTGATTTGTACATAACTTCTTTGATTTTTAGCAGGTGTTTTTAAGCTTTTCTGTGGGACAGTAACTGCATACCTCGCCTTATTAAAAAGAAAGGGCTAGAAAGAGGTTTTCTAGGTTAATATACTTTACATTATGCGCACTCCCCTACCCTTAATTTTAGATAAACGGGACGGAAGAAAGAAATACAAGAGAACAGACATTCAATAAAAAACTTTTTTTTAAGTTTATTTTTCTGACAGAAACATAACAGTCAATAGCGGTTAAGTCTGATATAAGATATTAGATCATTTCCAGTTCGTACATGACTTTAAAAAAACTTTATTTCCAAATAGTTTTTTCTGAAAAGGTTCTTAGTAAATATTTATTCAGAAATCGTGAGATACGGTCTGGTGTGATGTAGGTTCCAGAAAAACGTTTTGTTCATCGTACCAACGTTTCGATCTTTATTGAGATCATCTTCAGGGCTCAAAGTATTTGCCTTGTGTGCACTTGTGCCATTCCTGCGTGTCGTGTTGAAGGGCATTCTCAACACGACACGCAAGAATGCTACAATTACACAGAATACGAACACTTTGAGCCCTGAAGATGACCTCAATAAAGATCGAAACGTTGGTACGATGAACCAAATGTTTTTCTGAAACCTACATCACACCAGACTGCATCTCACTATTTCTGAATAATTATCTATATTATGTTATCCATTTATAAACAACTAAAGATCGTGGATTTTTTTCTTAAACATTTCATATACTCATAAACGCAATTTCGAAGTTACAACATAAGTCTTAATTAAAATCTTAAAAATTGTCCAATCCATTTTTTTAAATATTCTTATAAAGGCTGATAATTAAGTCTGAAACTGCTAAAGACAGGGGCCGGGCTTAAATCCGGGAGATTACTCCCTCTCTGTGCTTTTCGAGGGAGAAGCCTTAAAAGGCGAAAGCGGTGAACAAAAGGTTTAGAAATGCAAGTAGGAATTAGGCATAACAATAATTTGAACACCCATTTGAACAAATTTTTCCGAATTGTGTCAAAAACAAGCCAGTTGGAACAGATTTACACCCAATCAAACCGCTCTCGATCACCCATCTTTACACATTCATGCACAAATTTTGAGGAGTTCCAACAACCCGAGATACAAAGAAATAGAACGCCCGGTAAACAAGTCCACAAAAAGGTCTCACATTGAATGTAAGCTACACTTCCCTGTAGGCGCTATGTCACCCAACGCCACCCGACGCCTTATCATATGTTGGTGATGTATGCTCGTCAGATCGACACAAGCACACGCCACCTCACACAGAGTACATCGAAGTAGTCAATCACAGTTCTAGCGAAATAGACATCTCTGAGGAAGAATATGAAGAAAACATCGAAAAAATGGCAGCAGCGGCGATTTGCTTACAACTGCGGTCAGAAAAACACATGAAGTGAACCTCCCATTTGATGTATCTGGCAAATATCATTAGTTGATTTCTATCATAGAAAAGGATGACAATGCTGATCTATTTCACATTTATTTTCGAATTGTAAAACAAAAATGCAACGCACTCATTTTTGCCGTGCTCAAATAAAACGTGTCAACTTCATCCATACCTTTCGATTTTGCACAAGGATCCTAAAGGATTTTCGGTATACATGAATTTTCCTTCGTTATTTGAACAATTTCATAAATAGGCATCTGACAATTTGATGGTTTTTTGTAAATTTTGGAGTTATATAAGTCTTATCTTCAATTAAAGCATGTATATCAAAAATAAATCCTGGATGTTGGGTTGAATCACGGGACAAATCTGTACAATCGGGATCGTGGTTGCAACCCGTTGGGTTGAATGCCGACTTCAAATTACCATGTTTAACGTCCTTCCTTTATGAATATTTTGAAGAATAATCAGGTTAAGCTTAACTGTTTACGTCTTTTTTTTCGTTTTTTTTTTTTTTGGTAAAAAGATCACGAGACACTTAAACATGTAATTTTTTCTAGTTTCTCATGGGACAAAATGTTGGTGTTTTTGTTTTGATTTTCTTGTATTTAAAATACTAGGGACAAGAAAATTTGAAAGAAAGAAAACACCAAGTCCTTTTATTAAGATGTTGAAGAATATATTGAAAGGTGAGTTTAAATTCCGTTCCCTCTATTTTTTATAAAATTGTTTGTAAAATTCCCGACCCGTGAACTTGAAATTTTGTCTCCTGAAACAACATTTATGGTTATTGTTTGAAAAACTTTCATTTTTGTCTTAGTTCCCATGAACCACAATTTCATACTAACTCTCCCAAAAAACGAATATAGTTTGTTGAAAAAAATGCAATTTTTCTTAACCGAAAAACAATTTGTTTTCTTATAATTTGAATTGAGGCCTAGTAAATGAATTCCTTGTGGTTAATAAAAGTGAGTTTTAAAAAAATAGGGTGGTCGAAATTTTAACTCACGCTATATCTTACAGTTTTTAAAGAAATTTTTTAACCGTTATATAAAAGAAGAATGTTTTATTTTAATATGTAATTTTACATTTGAGTTGAAACTAATATTTGTTATATTCGGTACTTATATAAAGCCCAATGTTTCTTTTTTTTTAATCTTGAATTATTAACAGATGAAATTTTGTATTCAATTGTACATAACTTTTCATTTTGATTGGAATAAATTTTCATATTGTTTATCAGTTGTTTTATTACTTATTTAAGACAGGGCTAAGTTGAAATTTAAAAAAGTTAGTTGGAGGTTTACCCACATAAATTATATTTTCTAATCAAGTAAATATTTTAATTTGGTAGTTACCAATCATTTTGGTCTACCAGTTCGCAGTAAGTCGATCTCGCATACGGTTTTTGGCATATTGACACGTTGTTGTGTCTGGGGAAGACCCAAGCAGGATGCTACCGAGGAGGGGGCCGCGGCAGCCGAGTGTTTAAGGCGTCAGACTCTCGGCTAGTAGACCCCGTGGTCGTGGGTTCGATCCCCACCGTCGCCTCTTGAATGTTTCTTTCGCCTAAGGGGACCGGTGGCCGCAATTAAAAGAAATTGACACGGCACTCATCAATGGAAGTGGCGGGACCGGATCTCAGCGACCCTGAACCTGGTCCCAACCCCCATCAAAAATGAGTTTCTTCGATGGAAGAACACTGGTACAACGGGGGCTCAAGTTCACTTTGTGTTGTGACCCCTCCTTCAAAAATGGAGCCAGGGTATAGTACAATAATCTGTACAGCTGCAGTGCTCAGGAGGGAACTCCTCCAGTCCCTGGTATCCATCCATCCACATCCTGGGGAAGATGGGGAAATGCCAAAGACCGACCGGACAGATAAGCTAAGTTCATCACTCCGGTTAAATCGCGCAAATTAATGTTATTTAATGTTTCTCTACTATTTTTTCAAAACATTGTTTTACAATAATAACACGGGAAATCAATAACAAATTACGGTTCACTGAAACGTTGCGGGAACGTAATTCGTTTCGCTGAACCCCATTGTTGACCCAGGAAAATAAATTTCATATTAATGTAGAAAAATAAATAAAACTTTAATTACCTAAGGGGTTATTAGGTCGAGTCCGAAGTGGTGGAAAATCAGTGAAAAATTAAGATAACATTTTTTTGAAAACGATAAAAAATTTTATTACAAAATGCTTTTTAATTTTTTCCTTGTTAAAATTTTACAAAAGTAAAGGCCATTTGTTCATATTTTAAATATATAATAAATCTCTCACCCATGTATGATATGACGGCGTCAACAGCCGTGTTGTTCCTGCAATGTCCAAAATTTTTGAATGTCTACTTTAAAGCACTTAACGCTTGTTCTTTTTTTTTTTTTTTAATTTAACCTTCCTTTAAGGAAAAGTAATTTATAGCCTTATGTTAATCACATTAGCCAATGATTTATAATTATGAATAATTTTATTTAACAAAACAAATCTCTTTTTTTACGTCAGTTATATAATGATTTTATTGAGGTAAATGTATTCAATTAGGGGTTCAATTATATCGGTTCTACGTGAGTAACATAGGAGATTGGAGACTGTACGGGAAGAGGTATGCCGGCCATAATCAGCGACCGTACAATGTTTCACTGACTGAGGCGGGAAAAGGGCACTCAAGAAGGGCGTGGTTGGCATTGGCCACTACCAAGTTGTTGCAGAAGCAGTAAGGGGTCGCTAAGGTCACAGGTAGAAGACAGCCTCGTCAGACATAAGCCACCACGAATCCATTCTCAATGTAATATGGGCAGAATTTTGGAAAATTATGTATACCCCGTGGTACGGATGGTCATGCACCCTCCCCTTTCTATGCAGAGAGGATCTGGTACACTTACCCTCGTGTCTCTCTGATAAGGCACCCGCTACTCATGCCGACAGGAGTACAGCTTATAATTTATATAGGTTGCCACGCCTCTGGGCTTATGTTGCGCCCGGACACCCCCTGGTATCCAAGGGTTGGGAGGGGGGTCACAAGATAGACTGCAGGGACCTGAATTGAGAAAGGGGAGAAGATGAGGACTCAAGGAGATAGTTTCGGGGTCAACACATTGAGTGGGTCACATATCTCTCTATCCGCAACGACCTTAACATTTTTTTTGTCAAGGAACTGATCGTTTTCCATTTACAAATGTTTCACACCCATCCCGAGAACCCGCCACATCGCATTAACCGCCTAATCATTTGCACTGATTGTCAGCTTTAGGTCTTTCCCATTGCATATGTCCTCTTGGTGCATTGCTAGAATTAGTGGTAGTTCGGCAACTGTGTAAATAAACCGTTTTTAAATGTGTACTAATATGGGTAACGCACAAATATAATAGTTTAAAAAAAGCTATAATACTTTTACGGAATGATATATTTTGTACATCACGCAAAATCAATGCTCAATTAGGTTTTAGTTTTCTGTTCTGGAAGTTAATCCTAAGGCGGAGTATTGTGTAAATGTAATAAGATTTCAGAAATCATTCTTCATCATTCTTTGATTCGACTGAACTGAAGTAAAGATCTCGAAAAGTACAATAAGACTCCAATGCTTGGACATTAACGGAACTAACTAGTACCTATCATCATCATGCTGTACTCTGTTTTCAGCTTCATCTTTGGAAGGTCGTTCTCGATAAAATCAACTGAATTAAAGTCATAATGGCCACGCAGAAAATCAATTACTTGCCAAATACGTTAAAGAAGCCGCAATAGACGTTAACTTAAACCAAAATTAGACATATTGCCCATCTTGTATATACTGGCTTATCATCAGATTTTGACATGACGAGACTTGAATTGGAGACACTGAAAAGAAAATAAAACAGGGTAATAAAAAAATAATTTTCACAAATTAATTGAGCTTGGTTTCTGAAATGTCCATATCCTACGACGTATCTAACAAAAAAAACATCTCTCTTCTCTACATATCTACAAATTACATTTATTTGCTTATAATTTGGTTGCTAGGGGGTTGCAATATATGTATTCACAAGCAAATACATACAAAATTACACCGTGTAGAGTGGTAAACACCTCTGTTTGCTTTAAAAATTGGAACACAGTACCCAACAAGAGTGCCACATTCAGCGACCTTTCTTTACAAGCGGGACACCTGCGCGTCCGTGAGTCATCGGGTATGACGATCGAACAACATTCCTTCATTGCGTTTCAGACTTTCTGTGGGCCATCTCTCAGGCGTGATCTTGGCACGTAACCGGTGCAACCCTTCTCTCAGACGATCTGGCCCATCTGGCCGCTGCCCACCTTCATTTTTCATGTTCTTTACTGTTCAAAGAGCGTCTCAGGGCCGGATCGCTGTGATTTTTCTGGAGGGTAAGACGCTCCAACTCTCTCAGTCCGCACATCCATATCCTTCCAGGTCATGCTGTCCAAGCATCCAGACGAATACCACCGTTTTTCTGACGAGCTCCAACTCACCATATAAATATGTTTAATAAGAGTAAAGAAGAAAGGTTAATTTTTAACCTGTTTTTATTCACATCACAAATGTGTATATTATCCTATTTAACAATAGAGAAAAGTTTTCCTTTTGTAATATAAAGGTTATCGCGCTCATAGGAAAATTTACCTCGCCGTTAATTAGCCGTGCAATTGAGTTGATGTTCAATTATAAAATTTATTACTTAAGAGCCACGGTAGAAGCGAGTTTTCCAAATATGCTATCCTTAATACATAGAAAACACATCGTGGTGTAACATTATTTACACTCGCTTAAAACGAGTGGAAACAATGCTAGTGATGTTTTCGTTGGGTCTCGTTTTCCCCGACGATTTTGAAACATATTTGAAAGAGAATGGAGTTAATACAGTTTCTCGAGAGTAAATATCAAGTTTCGAGTTAGACATGTTTCTATTTCTATAACCATCTCCGACATTCACGTTAAACAGGTGTAAAGTAAGGCCTGAGAACAACCCAGCAAGTATCCCATTTCTATTTACAAAACTTGTCAATCAAAATTCCATATTATTGGAAATTAACATAAAGTATGAGAAATGTTGAACTTTTCAAAAATGCAGTGATTAGTCAAGTTGTCAATGGTTTGTAGTAATCCAATAAGAACAGACAAAATATAAATTACCTGGCCCACTAAAATGAAGGTTATGGTTAAAACGCTCGGCCATTTTATGACCCTGAGAACAGCGATCAATATTAGTTTATATATCTTTTTCCATTTTTTGGATTATTTACGTATATACTACCTCTGGACACATTGTGTTTTAAGGACATCTGAATGCCAAAAATAGCTTTATACCACTTTCCTGTATTAAAAAATCTTCCTCTTTCTATCGGTCGCTCTTTCCTGAATTTCTATCTCTATTTTCATTCTCTTTTTATTTTTGGCTCTCACTCTCTCATTCTGTCTTACGATCTGTCCTTACTCTTTCAATATCACTCTCTTTCTATGTATCTCTTTTATATGACCTAATGACCTATCTCTCTCTCTCTCTCTCTCTCTCTCTCTCTCTCTCTCTC